>JAUPMV010000015.1:17418486-18618486 GCA_030848855.1 Branchinecta sandiegonensis
TTTCCCACAAGTTCGTATTTGCAACTTGAGCGGCTTTGAGCCTGAAGAGGACCCTTGCCAACAAGGGCCGAAACATAGCTTTGATAAAATTCAGCTGACGTATCCGTTTTGCACTTTCAAATATGATTCGCAGTCAGCTTGGGCTGAAGGAGTACTTACTACGTGACTGTCGTGGAGCGAAAAGAGAAAAGAAAGAAAAAATAAATACAACTTAACAAAAACTAATAAGACAAAATAGACAAGATCATAAACATCATCAACAGAACGAAGCAGCCCATTTTGATAAAACAGCACTACATTTAGCAATCATGGGCTTCGGGACAAAGAAGAAGGTCGTATTTAATAGTAGACTTTGTTTTTGAAAATGTAGACTCGTTTGCAGAGGGGGGGGGGGGCAAACACTCGTCTTAATTAGTATTTTTATTGAATTATTACGCAGCACTACTTAAAGAAGGAGTGATTAAATGAGAAAATGAAAACAAAAGTAAACAAGAAACGTAAATGGCAATAACAAACTTTAAACTAATTCATAATCTAAAGCTTTCCCAGTCGGGTTCTTCCAGATCGCACCACTAGATGAGCCCGCGGTCGTACTGAGTCCTGGTTTTACCGAATAAAACTAATCGTGACCAAGACAAGCCGACTGTCCCCTCAATGGTTATATGCGAGGCATGTACCAGCCGAGTACCAGCATCAACACTATTCATCCCAAATCTTCCGAAGATCCAACCCTCTGAAAAGCCAACCAGGGGTCGCTGCATATGATGCGGGAAAAAAACAGCATTTCGCATTCTGGACTTCGCGCATGGCTTCGAAAAGATTGTTGCCGTGCAGTCGCAAAAATTAATTATGTAAATTATGACGATACCACCGCTCACTTGCAATTCTAATTAGCTAATAACCACTAAATATAGTCAATGGGATGTATTTCTTTACGACTAAACTACTGTTGCAAATGCTGTCATGGACCAGCAAAAGCAGAACAAAGATACGAATAAATGTTTTTTGATTTTTTTTAGCTTTAGCATACACCGTGGCGTTTTATTTGTAGTGTTATTCTTTCATCTCCCAGCTCCGCACGTATCTAGGTTCAAAGCATGTTTGACACAATTACCGCTAGTGTTGGGCGATATTCGATATCGATAACGATATATCGATATATCGGACCAAATATCGATATCGAATATCGAAACGTAAATATCGAAAACGATATTTTTTAATTCATTATTATTGTAAATAATCGAACATAACCTACATTTATATATCCGAAACTGGAGCAATATGTTTTCCGTAATTCAGTTGTTATTTATTCGGAGTTTGAGATGATGCAAGATGACAGTTTTGTTAGTAAATTCTGGCGAAAATATACGTATCCTATAGTGAAACATGCTAAAGAAATATCGATATCGATATATCGATTGTCGAATATCGAAAGTGAAAATATCGATATATCGATATATCGAAAAATCCAAATATCGCCCAACACTAATTACCGCAGAAATATAGTCCGTCTGACGTCACGGAATGTCACCTGCGCCAATCGGGATTAGATCCCCAGTAAACCACGCCCGTATTCACGAAAATCTGAAACTATTCAAAGCAAGCTTTACTGCGTCTGATCACAAGACGAGTGGCATTGGGATTTACCAGGTTTCCCAATTAGTAGCTTTTCCAAAACGGTATACAAAATGCAAAATTTTCTAAAACTAAAATTCGCAAAAAGAAGTTTAAAATGGTTGATGGCACTACACAGATAAGTGTCATTACCCATGACTCGCAGTCAGCTTGAAGTGAACGAATGCGTATAAAATTTAACTTTGTTTTTTAAATAACCTATACAAAATACGTACATGTATTGATAAAACAAAACTTTTGTAATGTAAAATAAAAATAAAATCGTAGCCTACACTTGTGCTTTAAGGCAAACGTTCACGACAAGTACGGCGTGAGAAAGCCAAAAACATGAACGACTTAATCTTCCGGAATCTAGTTCATTTCCATTCAAACAACACCCAAATAACCCATTCATTAATCTGGCACTCATTCCACATTATGCCATACAGCAATATCGATCATTGTCGACATGTAATTAACAAGGAACCAATCGCAGGCCTAGAAGACAAGTAGGGCCATCTATGAGAGAAAGTCAAAAAGAAGAAACAAAAGGTAGTCACCATGGGAACGATGGCGGGTGCCAAAGATAAATCGGAGGGAGGGATTTCCAATCCTTCATAATCACGTTACAGACAGGGCGGGAATTCTGTTAGATGTAGATCTATCTAATGAAAAATGCGGGGGGGATTATCAATATTTCTCTGTTCACACTATAGTCTAGGACGATAAGTTTTAACATTTTATAAGTAGTGGACTGAAAGACAAAAATGCTCCTGAGCCGGGATTTGAACCCAGGACCCTCTGCTTACAAGGCAGGCGCTCTTACCATTCGAGCTACCGAGGGGCTTGTGAACAGAGTTCGCAAACCACTACAATAGTCTGGTAGAAGCCGACCATAGGAACAGTGATCCCTCGCGAAGGCAAATTCGTCTAACCAGTTCACATCCCTATGTCACAGAAATTAATAATAATACACAGATGGCACTTTATAAAGGGACTTGTACCGTGACCAATAAACCAGAAACAGTTTTCTCGAATATAATTTAGAAGTCTAGGACTCCGTTGTAAGCCACGTAAGCTTTGAATGCATAGCAAAATTCATTCGCCCTATTAAAGTAATAAATTAAACTATTTCATATAATAGTTCTATTTCTAGCACTCCAGTATCTCATAAGCATTCAGCCAAGCTAACTGCGAATCAGATTTGACGGTGCTAAACGGATAAGTCCGCTGATATTTATTCTAGCTATATATCGGTCCTTCTTGGCAAGGTCCTCCTCAGACTCATGCTAGAAAAACTGATCTGGGATAAAAAAAACAGTTGCAGGGTTTCGCAGGTCCATTTTTTTGCTTGACCTGAAGAGTACCCTTTACAGAGGAGCCGAAATAAAGCTAGAATAAGTATCAGCTAAAGAATACTTATTTAAAACACTTTTCAGTTTAGCCGTAAAGTCCGTTCCGTTTAGTCCGTAACATGCTATTTCTAATTTTTAACATAAAACTTACCAGGATCCTGAAAGAGCTTCCATTACCAGCACATCTCTAAGCTAATCCATCACAAATGAATAAAATTGGTGTTTTTGTATAGAGGCAAACTTCTTTTCCCTTAATTATATGATTATTTTTATTGTATTATTATTATAAAGTCCTATTTATAGTAAGTAGTCTATTCATCCAAGTGTCTAGTAGAAACTTTACCCCTCTGACAGCTTATTTTTCGTTTCGTTTTTGTGGCAAAGTCTGTGACAGCAAACGAGCAAAGGAACAACCACGTCATAAATGAAAGGAATAATCGTTCAAAGCGGGCAAAACACACAAGCTTTAATCAACAGAATCTCTGATGCGTCAATCGTTAGCTTCTCCAACAAATATTCCTTGAGCCCAAGCTGACTTTGAAACATAAATTCAAATAATGCACAAAAATATCGAAATATCGCTGCTAAAGCATCGTAGCTGACACATCCGTTGTATGCATAATTTGGATATTTCCTCCAACAAAGAAAGCTAAAAAATTATAAGAAATAGTGAAGCATGCAAATTATTTATATTTAATCGGTTAAAGTGGGCTATCAGTAATTATTATGTCCAATATGCCCCCCTCCCCCAACTCTAAACACAAATGTAGTTCACTTTCAGTTCTTAAAGCACAACTCTTACTAGAAATGATAATTTCCCAATGAAATGGATCAGAAAAAACGTTTTCGAATATACCATTACTTTCCACCTGAAACTAGCGATTCTCTTTGTTAGCGCTTGTCGATGATCTCCAGCCTTCCTGCTCTCCGACGCGGCGGCTGGGCGCAAAAAATTTGAAAACTGAATGCGCCGTGGTTAAAAAGTGGGAAAGCTAAGCAAATAAAAGAAGTAATAAACAGATGTCCCTGAGATCCTTATGCGTGAAAGATTTGTAAGCGGACGTTGAAGATTCCGCAAAAGTTTCGTTGTGTGACGGGCAAAACTCGGCAAAGACAAAAAAGCGCTAAAAAGTTCATAGGCACAAAAGGAGACGGTGGAGAAAAGTGGGGATTTTAGAAGCTTATAATTCTGTATGGGAGCTAAGTATATTATAAAAAGCAGAATAGGCAAGAGGGGTCCTTTAATAAGTGACCCTTCCAAAAAATCCCGTAGTTCCTTGATATCCCAAAACGAACTCTAAGAATTCAGACCTCCCGTTCAAGCAAGCTTGGCAATCAGTTCGAAGGTCCTTGGACACCTTCTCTCCATGCCAAGAATAGTGAGACAAAAACCTGCGTGCCTTGCATAATGAGCCATTTACATTCCCAATTCTTTTACCTCTATGACAGTGAACAACCTGAATTAATGATAGATAAGCAGTAGTTGAATATTCTGGCGGCTCGCCAAGCCGCAAGATCTTTCAACCCACACAGCAACCACAATTTGCAAAGTAAACTAATTGCATTCCGATAACAGCTTTCGGCACACTCCAACTTTCCCATCAAGTATTTTATTTGTGCAGCCGGCTAAAGTGAATGAAGTTCATTTTCCCTACTTCGGTTCCGGCAGTTAGGTGAATTTCGACAGCAAATGACCTGTTTCTGGTCGTATGGTTGTATAGAGATTTTCTACAAGTCATTACGTTACGAAATATCGTGTATTTTGAGCTTGTTAGAATGACAGTCGCATGCTTCAAACTTGTCAGAGTGACATAAATGCCATTACCAAATCGTGATTTTCACTCTGTGGCGCTGAAAACAGGCTGATTTTCGAAAATTTCGCCTGCGGCGCGACCTTTCAACATTATCCTATCTGGTTTTGTGCAAAAATCTCCTTATCTTAAAAAGAAAAAGTTTTCTTGTTTTTTTTTAAATGGCTTGCGGAGTAAGGTTTGCACATAAACAGGCTTTGTAAGCACTATATGACGGGCCTGATGAGTGCACTATTTTTTTTTTGTAGTCTAAATTCGAAGTGTAAGAACTACCACGTACCAACTTCCGGGAAAATATACCACTCCGGTTTGCGAGTTATCGGGGCAGGGACAGATATGTGATATCGTATGCAGCCTTTAAAATATTTCGCAAAACTTTACTTGCGCCGTCTTTCATAGTAGCCTACTCGCTAGCTGCGGTTCAGTGGCCCGTAATATACGTGAGGTTTTAGGTCTAAGATTTCAGCCACCTTAAAAGCTAGAAATGCCAGAAAAAGGTCGGATTACAAAAAATCACCTGCGACGTTGAGTTTAAATTTTTCTTGGGTACATACGATAAAAGCTGCTGCTTGGATGCGAGCCACGTAAAAAGCAAGAGTTTGTGTGTAGTCGAATATTGCCGAATAAAGGCCGATTTAACAAGTTTTGCCTGCGGCTGTTTCGTAATCCCACCCTATTTCTATTTAGTTGAAGTGTGCATCATTTATGTGTGGTTTTAAGCTTGAGATTTGGGGTCTAAGCTACATTAAAAGGTAGTACAGGAGTAGTTGAATTTTGCTCGGATTGAAAAAATGTCAGAAGCTGGTACCGAGGCTTGTTTTCTCTCCAGGGAAATTTAATATGAACGGCATGGTCTAATTCTGTTACTTATTTGTTTATTATTTTATTACTACAATGGCATTTTCCGTAACGTTTTAGAACTTATAACGTTAATATTTTTTGAGCCTGCTGATGCTGTATTTTTAGCCCCCCCCCCCCCCGAAACATACAAAAATAATCATTTTTATAGACTTTTCCCTCTAATCTATGTCTTTTTTGTCCGACCCGCAGGCAATCCCCCCCGGAAAGGCAACCCCCCCCCCCCCCCCCCCGAAATAAATTCCTGGATACGGGCCTGTGCCCAAGCCCTTCGAACCGCCCCTGATTTTCACATGGACAATGTAACAAAAATCACAAAATTTCGAGCAGAAATCACCGTAATTGTCTGAATATTTCCGAAGGAATTTCATCAATAAAATTCATTTTTTTTTTACTCCGTTTGGATTTGCAACCTTTTGCCAATCATAGAATAAGATTATTTTACCACACTCAGCTGCCAAAATTTGAAAAAAATTCATGTTCTACAAATAGTTTAAGCTTTGGGCACATTCTACATCTTCCATCAACATTTTTGATTTGAGGCCCATTCACAACGGGCTTTAGCTAACTCGGTACCAGCTAGTTCCGAAAATCGCTCCCAAGACCGAAGCTTTGCCAGGTTTCTGTCCAAGGCCGTATCCAGGGGGGGTAGGGGGTTGACCCCCCCCCCCCCTCGAAACATACAAAAATAACCGTTTTTGTAGTCTTTTCACTCTGGTCTATGTCTTTTTGGTACTTTTTTTCTAACCCACAGGCAGCCCCCCCCCCCCTCCCCCGAAATAAATTCCTGGATACGGCCTGTTTCTGCCGTTCGCAATGGATAAAGGTGCTAGTTTCGGGTACCAGCTAGTCTCGGACACAACTTGAAATCAGTTCAACTTTTGAGGGCAATAGCCATTCAGATTATTTTGGGGAATATTGAGCAATATTCTGATTGGCTAGTTTCGAACCAAACCGAAGAGATACAATCACATCCACTCCTTGAAAACCGAAAGTGAATTTAGGTCATTGTTATTCGGTCTTACGTGATTCAGCATTAGCCAATCAGAATATTCGTCAGTATTCCCCTAAGTAATCTGATTGGCGAGATCCCTCTAAAGTTGAACTGACTTCAGCTTGGGTCCGAGACTAGCTGGTACCCGCAAAGCCTCGAGCTCGGAGCGATTTAGGACTAGCTGGTACCGAGTATTAGCTAAAACCCGCTGTGAATGGGCCTTCATGTAGCCAGCTAAAAATTGGTAGAATAAATTTGTCCTACTCTGTTCGGATGAACAGTCATTGGCCAAACCGCAAGACATTTTAACCCCCCTCCCCCCCCCCCTTCCCCTCAGCAATCACGATTTCCAAAAATTCTTATTCCACTAATGACTTTGAATTCTTCTAGAAGATTTACATTTGTGTAGCCAGCTAAAATGAATAGAAGTAAATTTTCTCTACTCTGCTTTGATTAAAGTTTTACTGAAAAGCCAACTTATTTTTTTATCATTTAACTGACTGCACTTCATTATTTTGATTGTGTTAAGGGCTTTTTTTTCCACTATTTACGCTAGTCTGACGTTGAGAATATCTACACCCGTTCTCACAACGCAAAGTTCTACAATGACGCGGAAAATTTGAATCTTAATACAAACTCGGCTTTTCAGTGGTCAGTGATCAGCTCGAGGAAGGTGGCTCACTGCGTGAACACTTATTTTTCGTAAATCTTTTTCGTTAGGCATACAACACAGACACATTTACACAAGCATATAGAGTTACCACGAATCCCTGGGAAATTCTGTTATTTGAAAATGGATTATTCATGAATAGCTGAGGAACGAAGTAACGCATTTTCACCGGGTCATCAAGCCTCTTTAAGTGAATAAAGGCCCATTCACAACGGGTTTTAGCTAATACTCGATACCAGCAGGGACCCATAAATTTCCTGTAATGACTCGCCATTCACGGGGCTTGTCATTTCCTATGCTTCTATGTTGCTATGTTGCCCGAGCCTCACCTAGTTTTCAAAAATTCCGCTTGGGTCGAATCGGCGTTCTTGCTCAGATAGACAAAATTTGTTGGGACTATTCAGCATGCCACCAGGTACTTACGCTAGGACAAAAGATCCAGGATACTCTTCCATTACAGAGAAATATTCCTAATTCAGCAAAACAGCTGCGAAAATTTTTGTCTATCTGGATAGTCGGGTATTTTATCCCCGTGGGCATTTCTCGAACTATCTGACGCTCGGTCAAGAGCGCATCAAAAATCTCTTATTGACAAGCCCCCTGAATGGCGAGTCATTACAGGAAATTTATGGGTCCCTGATACCAGACAGTTCCGGAAATCGCTCTGAGACCGAGAATTAGCTGGGTTTCTGCCGTTCGCAGTTGATGTTGGTGCCAGTTTCGGATACCAGCTAGTCTCGCACCCAAGTTGAAATCTGTTCAACTTTCGAGGGTACTAGCCATTCAGATTATTTCGGGGAATATTGAGGAATATTCTGATTGGCTAGTTTCGAACCAAGCCCAATAGATAAAATCACATCCACTCCTTGCTGTCTTGAAAACCGAAAGTGAATTTAGGTCATTGTTCTTCGGTCTGACGTGTTCAGCGTTAGCCAATCGGAATATACCTGAGAATTCCCCTAAGTAATGTGATTGGCTAGTACCCTGAAAAGTTGAACTGATTTCAACTTGGGTGCGAGACTAGCTGGTACCCGAAACTGGCACCAGTATCGATTGCGAACGGCAGAAACCCAGCTAATTCTCGGTCTCAGAGCGATTCTGGAACTGGCTGACATCGAGTATTAGTTAAAACCCGTTGTGAATGGGCCTTAAGTCATGGGTGCCTAGATTGTCCTATTACATTCCTTTTCGGTTAAACTTTAACAATCATTCACAAGAATCTTACATAAATGTCTTCATTGCGGTTCAGTAGCTCTTAACAGCCTGCCACCTGTAGTTTAACAAACTGTTATGACGTGTTTATTCGCACACCAATTGCTTCTTATGGGCTGTAAATGTCTCTTTTATGGACTCTTAGCCGAGTTTTATATAAGGTTTTATGTTCTGGCGCAGCGCCTGGCATCTGTCGACGTAAATAGAAACTTGCTAGTCCATGCTTAGGCTCACAGATGGCAGGAGCGGTTGTTTTGTATCTCCAAGTTTCTGTAGATGTTGACGCTTCGCAATTAGGAATGATAATAGTTGCGTTTTTGCAGATAGCACGGTCTAAAGTCGTTTCCCCAGTTACTGTGGTATCTGATACCACGGTCTAAAGTCGTTTTCGCAGTTACCGTGGTATCTGATACCACGGTCTAAAGTTGTTTTCGCAGTTACCGTGGTATCTGATACCAAGGTCTAAAGTCATTTTCGCAGTTACCGCGGTATCTGATACCACGGTGTAAAGTTGTTTTCGCAGTTATCGTGGTATCTGATACCACGGTCAAAAGGCGTTTTTGCAGTTATCGTGGTATCTGGCCAGTCGCCATGGTAACTGATATTCAGATACCACGGTCGGACCGTGGTAACTGGTCGTGGTTTCTGAAAAAGTCATCTCACTTTCATCAATTTCTGTCAATTGGTGGAAAAGAAGTTATGTCACTCTAGATGTAAGTGGATATCAGTATTTCTTTGTGGATGGTTTCTAAAAGCGCAAATCCGGCAATTGTCGTTTTTCAAAGCAACCATATATTAAATACCACGGTAACTGCAAACACGACTAATTGCAGATCCAGTTACCGTGGTAACAGATACCATGGTATCTGCAAAAACGCAACTAATGCTAATAATGTACCTTTTTAGGACTGCCTATATGGGCCTGCAGCCATAGAGTTCTCGAATGCGATGAAATGTTTATTGCCGGATGGCCAAATAAAATAGTACATTATCCGTTTACTTGACATCGTTTTATATAAAATGAACCAACGAGCCAGATATTTCGTTAAAGTTTAACTGAATAGTCAGCTTATTTTTATATCTTGGATTTGACGGCATTAAATGATTTTGCCTCTGCTAAGGATATTTTATTTTACATATTCCGCTTTTCAAATGGCGGGTCAGAAATAAATTGCTTACATACTACGTATTATATATATATATACTGTATTGAAAAAACCCAAAGGCTATATACAGTGTAAACAAACAAATCATAGAAAACTACCAACTAAAAAAGAAAACTTCTCGACTTCTCGAGGGATTTACGCACTAAATTACCAAAGGAAAGAATCACTATTGATGACGTAGATCGTAAGATACCAAGAAACTGTTAGGTGTTAGTTTAGACTCGTTTATTCCGTCTGTTTCTTATTTTAATACGGACACGACGTAACATTTTTGAGGGGTAATAAAATATTTCACTGCGCAAAACGGATAAGTCAGCTACATTTTATTAGAGCTAAGCTATATTTCGGCCCTTCTTGTCCTCTTCTCTTCAAGCGCAAGCCGCTCAAGCTGGAAAATGAACTTGTGGAAAACCATTAAAGATTCTTCTTTAAATATCTGATTTTGTGAACTTCTTATTGGTTGGAGTTAAAGCTGGTGCTGTAATTTCATTCTGGACACGGCTGCTGTTTTTGCTGTTCGATTGGGGCGTCGAAAAGGTAATAAAATTCTAATAAAATGTCGACTGACTAAAACTTCGGCACAACAAATGTCCCTAATGTCCTTTTCTCGTCTTTTGACGGCTCTGAGTCATGGCGTGGCTCTTAATACTTTTATGAAAGTATCGTGATAAAATATACATATGATATTTTTCCGTTACTGTAAGTCATTTCTAGAAATATAATATATATTTCATTTGTAACCCGCGAAATACACAAGGTGGTAGCGGTGTAAACAAAACAACGAAAAACAACACAAGAAAAATAACAGTATAAACACACACAATTTAGACATAAATTCATAAAAATCATCATGTACTCGATGACCAGGATGACGAGATACACATAGTAATGTACATCATAATCAATAACTTTAAATCAATAACTTTAATCAATAACTTTTTGATAGCCTACAAGTTATTTTCAAGCGGAGTCCCTTCGTCCCTTCATGTTTTTTGTCTACTCTTGGCTTACGTAATTTCTTCCTATCGGCTGTACGAGTTTAAGTGACTATGTCTCCTTTTCACCATAGTGACGTTCAGTTCAACTAAACAAATAATTTGATTAAATCTATCATGAACATGTGTTAAAAGTAAGTAAGTAATTCCATTCGAAAAAGCGGAGTAAAGAAAGAAAAAAGATAAAGAGAGAAAGAAAATCGTTGAGCCATGTTGGGCCGGAATGTGTTTCAACCGTTTTTCTGTTCGGTCTTTTTTCTTCCCATATCTTTTCTTTTAACAAACCAGGTCCACCTCATACATGTCTGTATAACGTTTTACGGTATCTGCATATGCAATTTTTTATCTGCGTTTTGCCATTCCCATCTCGCAATCCTCGTCAACCGACTAGGTTGTGGTATCCCGCGACTAGAATATTTTATATTTATATATGTTTAATTATATAATATATAATATAATATTTTATATATGACACTTGTTTTTGACAGTGCAAAACGGATACGTCAGCTGAATTTCTACATTTCGCTCGAAGCAACATTTCGGCACTTTCCGGCAAGGGTCCTCTTCAGGCTCAAGCTGGAACATAAACTAGTTGGAAAAACTAATTTTGTTTCTTTTGTCTTTTTTGTCTAAGATGATTCGCAGTCAGCTTGGGTTGAAGGAATATTTATGGTATTTATTTACAGTTAAAGGACCCCTGTCTTACCTATAATACTAATGCAACCTACTTCCATAATCATTTGATATATTTCTAAACCCGGAGACCCCAATTTCGTACGGGACATTCTAATCCCTCTAAGAAAACCACGCTGATGTTCTCACTTGCCGTGTTTTGCTACCTTCGATGTGTATCACGCTGGTTGTCTGCGACAGGTTTTTTCATCAGAAAAACTGGCTATGTAAATTGTTTCCCTGTTTTCGCTACAAGTCAACGGGTCTCGGAAAAGGCTTAAAACAGCCAAAACCATGGGTTATTTATTGAAAGCACAGCCTATTGTTAAAGTATTCAAATATTGTAAAATGCTGTAAGTTGAAGGGTAAATAGTGGGAGGGGTTCTTTAAAGCCAAGGGGTCATAGCAAACATAAGAAATGTAAATTGAGTAACTAATCATCACAGGAAACACCACTCAAACATCTTTCCTGTGTAGCCACTCTGAGGAACCTCGCCAGGTTTCTCCCGCCAAAAAAGATTCCGCTTTGTTTTCACCAACCAGTCCCTCCCGTAAACTCCCCCCTAAAATTTCCTCCATAAACCCCTCCGATCTTGACACCCACACGGAAAATGACTACACTGTACAAACAAATCTTGCAGTATTTGCTACTGAGATTAATTAATCTTGTCTCTAAAAAGATAGTCTTATCTCTAATTCGGATTAATCTTATCTCACTAGAGATAAGATTAGTCCCAGTAGCAAATACTGCAGCTAACTTTAATCCTTACTCGGAGAAATTTTTTACAGTGTAGTGACAAATTAATAAATTAACATAATTGTAATGCAATTGTAATGTAACCCTTCTTCTCAGCAAAATTAAAAACAGTGAAAGTCTTTTTTCACAACACAGATCGCGAAATCCCCAGACCTATAAATGTGACGTCATTGCTAACACAAATTTCCTTTTCTTCAACGAAAGTACTGGCTATAAACTATCTCCTACCAATAAACAATCTTTACAAGCCATAATTTCAACCATCCCGGATTTCCACTTGGAACCCACAACCATTTATTTTACCTGACTCAACATTAGACAGTGTCAACGAGGATTCTGCATAATGCAACTTCTGAATTAAATTTCCTGACAACAAAAAATCGCCCGAAACCAATGGAATGGGAGGCGATTTTTCTCTTTTTGGTGATGTCTTAACTAAAGCTTTTTTTCTGTGAACTGGCTGTCAGTGTCGATACATCTTCATTTAAGCCCAAATTTTTGGTCTCGAATGACTTTATTAGACTCGGTTGAAAAAGCAGAGAGGGTTGTGGACAGTACCATTTATGTTTTAGTTCGGATTTGGCTTTAGTTACCGACTTCGGCTCTGATATTCAGGTATGACCCAGTCTGTTTATAAAACAAATTCACTTTTACATAATCAGATTTTTCTTTTCTACGTGTCGAAATCAAAGTTTCGGTTCACGGGAAGCTATGACGGACGGTTTTTAATTTGCTACAAATCTCAGTGATGGAAGAAACTGCTGAAGTTACGAAAAAATATACCTCAATAAAGAAACATGTTATAGCTCAGCAGTCATTAAAAATTATTCCCCATTAAAATTATATATTTGGTTTTATTTGGTTTTCAACACGTTATAGCTCAGCAGTCATTAAAATTATTTCCCCATTAAAATTTTATATTTGGTTTTATTTAGTTTTCACCATGAGACCCCGCCTTGTGGGTCCTGGTTTGTCTACGTGGCTCCGATAATGCAGCTCTAGGCTTCTAAATTATATTAAACTGTTTCTGGTTTATTGGTCACGGTACAAGTCCCTTGTGTAAAGTGCCATCTATGTGTTATTACTAATTTCCGTGACATGGGGATGTGAACTGGTTAGATGAATTTGACTTCGGGCGGGATCACTGTTCGTATGGCCTACTTCTACCAGGCTATTGTAGTGGTTTGCGAACTCTGTTCACAAGCCTCTCGGTAGCTCAAGTGGTAAGAGCGCCTGCATTGTAAGCAGAAGGCCTGGGTTCAAATCCCGGCTGGGGAACATTTTTTGTCTTTCAGTCCACTGCTTATAAAAAGTCATTATCGCAGCAAAGGTCGTTAGCTAAACAAGATTAAATAATGCCATATTCCGTTTCAAATAATTCAACGGTGAAAAATCAAAGTTATGGATTGGAAACAGTTTGACTGTAGCCCACCTGGAGTAAATAGTTGTTTGTTTTGTTCTTCCTTCAAACCGTTGATGGAGTCCAGGTTCAACGGGGGGCTCAGTCCGTTTCCAGTATGAATGACAATCGATATAGTTTCGAAAGATGTGTTTATAATGGTAGGAGGTTGAGACGCGAATTTGCTCCCATGCACGTTTTCTCCAGCTTTTTCCTACCGTTCAATCAAACACTCGACGCAAGTTGATAACAATGCTGCCCCAACAAGATAGCTTCAGGGGGTCTTGTTTCTTGCTTTATATTTATGTTATGTAGTCTAACTAGTACGGATAAATGAATGCATAACAGATTATATGTGTATTTATAACCCATCGTTCACACAAATGTGTTTGCCAGATAACGTGCCTCTGTTTACGATTAAACGTTTTTTTTTATATATATATAAGCTGCATTTAAATACAATAGAAAAAACGAGATTTTCGGGGTTTTTTTTCTTGATCAGCTAGTTACCCCTCCAAGATGATGTGCGAGGGATAAATAAATTTCGGATATTTCGGTTGCACTTCCGGCAAACCGTCGTCAGCGAAAAGAAACAAAACTAAATCATAAAATCCACAACAATCACAACAGGAAAACGATGTTGATTGTTGTGGATTTTATTATTTAGTTTTATTTTTTTTCGCTGAAGACGGTTTGCCGGAAGTGCAACCGAAATATCCGAAATTTATTTATCCCTCGCACATCATCTTGGAGGGGCAACTAGCTGATCAAGAAAAAAAAAACCGAAAATCTCGTTTTTTCTATTGTATTTGAAATGAATGGTCAGCTTGGCTTCAAACCTTATATATACCTGCATTTGCTATTTAACTCAACCACGGAGTGGTTGTTTGACACGGGTGAGAAAAAACAGTGCACGAAAATCAAATTTGAAAACTTTTTTCTCTCATTTCCTCGTGTCCAACATACTACATATCCTGCTTAGTTGTCCAGTGTTCACTTTTTCGTCGTCCGAATCACAAAGAAATACAGATAGCACGCTAAAAGAGATTTGCAAATGAATATTGATAATGGTGGAGCAAGGGAGGGGGGGGGGGTATTTCGGACAACACATTGTGGAAAGTGTCCACTGCTGGAGATGCAGTTTGTCCAGGAAATCATCTCCCATTCCTCTTCTGGCTTTAAGCTATTTGGAAATAAATTTGATTGATTGAAACATGAAGAAGGGTTCTGCATCCAAACATTAGTTGCGTTTTCGCAGATACCATGGTATTTGTTACCACCGTAACTGGATCTGCAATTTGTCGTTTTTGCAGTAACCGTGGTATCTGATATACGGTTGCTCTGCAAAAACGACAATTGCCGAAATTCCGCTTTTCGAAGTCATCCCAAAAGAAAACCTGATATTCAGTCACATCACTAAGTGCCAAACTTCTTTCCCACCAATTTGACTAGAATTGATGAAAGTGAGATGACTCTTTCAGATACCACGACCAGTTACCACGGTCGGACCGTGGTATCTGAATATCTGATACCACAATAACTAGCCAGATACCACGATAACTGCAAAAACTACTTGAGATCGTGGTATCAGATACCATGGTATCTGCAAAAACGCAACTATTATTTTTTCTATTTTTTCTACTATTCTTATTTTCAGCTATTTTTTTTCTTTCAGGCTCCCTTGTTAAAGTGCGAAGTCAGAGTATATTAATGCAAAGTCAAAGGTGCCTTGAATAGCGTGATGATGAGTTCATATTACCTCAGCCCGCAAAATTATGACTCAGGAAGCTTTCACTCGTTCTCTCAGCAGCAGCCGCCGCCATGCGAAGTCACCTGCGAGTTAAGCCGCCCCGCGCCACCACCGGTCGCAAACCAAATGATTCAGAATGATCCATACAGGAACAACAGTTACCAGTGGACAAGCGAGTCTTATTACGGACCCAGTGCTTTAAATCACGGTTATGTCGGACCCATTCAGTGTTCAAACCCTCCCGTGTATAACGAGACAGGGTTCAGTCGTCTTTCCCCCGGTTCCCGCGGCAGGGACCAAATGAATTGCTCTGATTATAACCAGTCGTCGGACCCTAGTCGAATTTCGAGAAGCTGCCATTCCATTTACTACAGCCCAACGGCAAATAACAACAATGCACAGTATTACCCTGTCAATTCGCGCGATGCTTATCCCAAGCCCGCCCGAGCTTCATACCCCGACCGGGACAGACCTATGTACCATACATATCACTCCCGGCCGCTAGACCCCATAGCTTCTACCAGCCAGACCGTCCCCCCATCTATGGACCCCCTCTGTGTCCAACCGATCATTCAGGACTTGGACCAGCTCCGCACTTCCAAACCGAGAGAGGAGGAGGCTCCAGTGTTGGAGACGAAAGCATTTCCCCCTCGACAATCAACGAAACCCCCCTCTTGTGCCCAGCAGCAGCCGCCCCCCGGAGGATCAGGTTCCGGAAATGAAGACCGCGATGAAATGTCTTCCGATGACAACGAGGAAGGAGGGGGCGCTGGAGACTCGAGCCTTTATCCCTGGATGAAAAGCCAATTCGGTGAGTAACGACTTTTGCAATCGCCTAAGCAGGGTGGTATCCAAGAACTTATTGGGGGGGGGGCGGGGGGGTCTCCCACGCGGGTCGGACCATATCCGTACCTACAAGTAAAAATAATAAGAAATGATTACTTGTTTGTTTTGGGGATCAAATCCTCTTCCCCCCTTGGTACGGCTCTGATTCTAGAGGCTAGAAACACCGGTATCCTTGAAACCAAATGTTTGGAGGGGGGGGGCAAGGTATTTACCGACTGGTTGGTAATTTTTACTGACTGTTTTTAAGAAAAAACTACTGTTTTGAAGAAAAATTGACTGGTTTTAAGACACACCGTCTATTTTTGAGAAAAAAATCGACTAGTTCAACGAAACACCTGTTTTCAAGAAAATCGACTGTTGCCAAGTTAAAAATCGACTCTTTTACAAAAAACTGCGGCGCTTCACGCTGACTCGGCTATTTTTACCTACTGGCCAACAACATTCGGGGGGTGGGCGTCCCCCCTCCCCCCCCATACGTGACGCCCCTGCTTGAAACATAGACATCCTTTTCAAGGCAACAGGAATTAAGTGGTGAGATTGGTGAAGAATCTTTCTCATAAGACATAAAACAAAAATACAAGCGCATACCGGTGCCACAAATCACACGGGAATTACACTATTTGAAAATCGATTATTCGTGAATAGCGGAACAACGAAGTAACACATTTTCAGCGGGTCTTCAAGACAGTTTAAGTGAATAAGTGGTGGGTAACTAGATTGTCCTATCCCGGCCCTTTTCGGTTAAACTTTAACACCTTAGAGGGATAATTCGCTGATCAAGAAAACCGACGGAAATCTTGTTTTTGTTCCTTTCGTTGGCTTTGGGCACGAATAATCGAAAGCCCTAAGAACAAAATGATGGTGACAAAATACAAGCTTATCCCACGACCAATCATTCACGAAAATTTGACTGCGGCATAAATCTTTTTATTTGAAACGTTTCTCTGATCCCTTTTTCTTTGTAAACTGTATTTTAACCGAGGGGTTGCTCACTCGCTGGGCACCACTGTACACCCTCGCTGGGCACCGGCTAGGCACCGGCTGGGCACAACTGTACAACCATTTTGGGAGTGATCAACCCCTCGATTTTAACTTCTTTTTTTTTACTCGAAAATGGGTCTAACACAGTTCCCTGTGGCAATTAGTGCTTTTAACCGATCGGTAACTTCATCCCACGATTGCAAAAAATGCCAACTTTCTATTGCAAAAATTCTGTTGGATCATAAAGTTTTTGGCTTAAAATACTTCACTGACTTCAACCCCATAGTCCATTTTGTTTTATAAACTGTATTTTAAAGTTTATATTTTTAAAAAGGCTTATGAAAAGTTCCCGTCGCAATTACTCTTATTATGCATTTATTTATACATTGATCCCTCGATTGCAAAAGTGTCATTTGTCTATTGCGAAAACTTTGTTGGTTTAAAACACTTCACTGACTTCAACCCTGAATCCCAATTTTGTTTTACAAACTGGATATGAATATTTTTACTCAGTTAAGGGACAACAAAAGTTCCGTGTTGCAATTAATACGTTTAACCCACCCATAAATTCACCCGACTATCGCGAAAAAATGTATATTCTCCGTTTCGAAAATGGTATAAGCTCATACTCTTTAAAACGCTTGACCGACCTCCACCCCTCAGTACGTTACGCATACATTTGTACATCCCACGTTGGAATTGAAGTTTTTTTGTGAGAATTGCTTCACTGATCTCTCCCCATAGTCGGTCTTGCTTAAAAACTGGGATTAAAAAAAGGGCCTAAAATAGTTCCCTGTAGCAATTAATACCTTTAACGCATCCGGACTAAAGCCGGTTGTACGTGAGGATCAAGGATCTCTTTTTTTCAAGACAAGGTGTTGTAAAATTCGGCATTTGGCTTGGCAGAGGATCAGTATTTGGGGTGTTTCACTAGTCCCGTCTATTTTTTGCCGTCGTAAATCACGAAGACGGCGCACGGCCGCCCAGAATTCTTTCGGTTTTTGACGGCTGCGTTCAGGGAACCAGATATTGATTTCTGTTAGGGTTCGAAATTAGATTTCAGCGGGGAACTGATTAGCAAAAATTAATCGCATCCAAGATCCGTTGAAACAAGTACCCTGCGGTCAGACTTCATTGAAAAAGAATCTCGACCCCGTACGCCATATGCAAGCAGGGCCGTATCAAGGTATTTATTTGGGGGGGGGGGGGGGGGTCGCGGGTCGGACCTAATCCGTACCTAACAGTAAAACTAAAACTAATAGATCAGATACTTAAGCCTATAAAAATCGAGCATTTTTTACGTTTCGAAAGGAGGAGTCGAACCCTTCCCCCACCCCCCAAGTTCAAGTTTTATTTTCCAACATTCACAAATAAATATGTACAAAACAATACTTTCTCGCTGGAGGCTTCAACATTTCCCCCCCCCCCCCCCATATACGTTATGACGCCGTTTTTAAGAGGAATATATAAAAGAAAACAAACAAAATTATAGTTTTTTTAATCTTCAGTCAGTAGGAAGCAGAGTAAAGAAGCTTTCTAATAGTAACCGTCAATGCCCGCAATGCTTAAGTACAGAGGAAGAGGGTCATTTTCTCGTAGAATGCGAGCAACTTTCAGATCCCAGGGAACACTTTCTCAATGGGTAATACCAAGTTCTCTGATGTTGTTGACTCGAAAAACAAAGCTAAAACAATTAAAATTTGCCATTTTTGTAAGTGTGCTTTACGCCTTGCGTGATGTAAAGTGTTTTGTTTTATAATGTAAAGTGTATTTTGTACGGCCAATTGGCTATACAAATATCTATCATTCATCATGAGCTGGTTGGGCCCAGTTGCCCTGTGATTTTGGCTAGGGACGAGACTTCCAGTACGATAATACTTGCGAATTGAACAGCAACTTCTTCGTTAGTGTGTGGTTATGGCATAATTTTCGCAAATTTACTTCACTTGTTTCCAAAGAATAGCCAACAAGGGCCGCTACTAATGGAGCATGTGCTTCGCATATTTAAAGGGTATGTGAGATGGTTACACATAAAAAAGAAAGAAAAAATAGTATTCTGTGTTGTCAGGATCGGATATAGGCTCCGTCAACTGAAGAAGTTTGTTTGCCCGAAACTGTCAGTTCAGCATTACTGAACTTAACAAGCCTTTTTGTGCGGTATTAATAGGATTCATCCATGCAGTAGTTTATTTTCGTCCTACAGAATGCACATATAATAAGAGACGATATCCCTGAAGCCATATTTTTGGGGAATGCATTAACTGCACATTACATTACACATAATCACAGTAGTAATCACGCAGAATACATCAAGTATAGGTAAACTACACACAGATTATATACTTCCGGTAATATATATATAAATATACATTACATTTATATATTTAGGGCTAAAATTTTGTTTTAACAATGCATTCCGTCATCTCCTTTCATACAATCGACGTTACTCTGCTAGTCAAATGTTTTTAGAAAATGAAACTGAATCTTTTGATGTTATGAGACGGAAAGCGATAGTTAGTTTTGTTGCAAGGTTAGAAGTTTCCGATAATCCACTTTCAAAGGCAATTCGTAAGAATGCAGAATGCCGTTCTGGACATTTCTACCGACTTTTCCGTCGACTGTGCTATTGCCCCGAGCCACCGAATGGATAAAATGATTGTATATATTTAGTAAGAAAATTCATGTGTTAGTGTAATTTTATTATGTGATGTGTAATATCACGAATTAAATAAATTGATTGATTGATTGATAATATATATATACTGATATCCAGGGAAAAATAAAAAAGAAAATACATTACAAGACTTCTATATTTTCAAAAGATTATTTTTCAGAAATGAGTTCTGTGAGAGTTCGAAAGTAAATTCAAGAAGGATCGTGCTCTTTACGCACTACAATGACACGCGGGGTCTGCATAGCGAAAGTTATAACTACTGTAACGGGACAAAAAAATGTTTATTTTATTTTCCTTATGTTATTATGTTCCAATATTCAAAACTATCTGAATACTGTAAACAAGGCCGTATCCACGGGGGGGGGGGGGGGGGTTAGGGGGTTGACCCCCCCACCCCGAAACATACAAAAATCATAATTTTTACAGGCTTTTCCCTCTGATCTATGTCTTTTTGTACTTTTTTTGTCCGACCCGCAGGCAAACCCCCCCCCCCGAAAAGCGACCCCCACCCCCCGAAATAAATTCCTGGATACGGGCCTGACTGTAAAACTAGGTAAAACTGTTTTTAAACTGTAAAACTGCTTTTAACAAATTATCCACGGCTTTGTTTGTTTTAAGCATTTTACCTGGCCCATTGAATTCTAGCGAAATTTACTAAAAAATTACCATTTGCCCCTGACGGTCGAGATAGGAGCGGATCTGATATCTCTACAATCTGGTCAGCTAGATATTCACTAATGGGCGACAATCTAAACTTAAAAGCCAAATGCATTAATAAATAAAATAGTACTCAACAAAGTTTCGGATTCCATCTTTCTCCACCCGCCCCCTCAGGGACGGACTGAATCGGAAGTAAACATACTGAAAATTAATCAAAATCAACTTAGGATATATCCATACTATACCTACCAATCCACCCCCCCCCCCCCCAGCTCATCCGGAACTGTGACTCATCTGGATCCGGAAGTGTGATCAACTAACGGAAAAGAGATCCCATAGTTCGTACTGCTGCAATTTCGCGCAAAATTCTGCGCTTTGCAAGCTACTCAAGACTGTTCGTTTTGTTTACGGTCGGATGCGTTGAAATATTTCAACCGGTGCGACAAACAGCATGCGTTTTGGGGGAAAAAAATTAGTTGATTTTCAATGCTAAAATTTGCTCTAGCTTTTTTAATAATGTTATAATCATAGGTTGGTTGAACACAAAATATCTTATGAGTTCATTCGTCATTCATTAAGAAATTTTGATCCTTGAAAATCGACTGAAAATTCCCAGGTAGTGGATTGTCCCCTGGGTCTTCAGATACCATCTCCGAAGGTTTCGTTAAGAGAAGATAATATAAAAAAGCTCAGTTTCCTGTTCAGCTACGATGCTTCATCAGCATGCTGATGAAGCATCGTAGCTGAGGTATCCATTGTATACATTATTTGAATAAAAGGACAAAAACCCAACTAAAATATTCATGATTTCAACCTATCTTTAATAAATTCATGGCAACATGCCTTTACACTCATAATTAGTGATCATGATTACTATGAGATTTTAATATTTCCGTTACACAACTATGGATATGCATCGGACTAGCAACGAGGTCACCACACGATGGAAACTGAGACTGCCGACCTGAAGGAAAGGGGAACGATCTGTAATTTTGTCACTTTTACAATAAAAAAGAATTTTGCACTCTCCAATCCACAAAGATATGCGTATTTTATCAATTGATAACGGTTCATTTTAGTTCAAAATATTTCTGATTTGGGACGTTTAAAAAATTGAGTTGTTAAATCAAACAGTAAGATGGCAAGGGAAATATATTTTGATTTTACAGTAGCAAACATATTGAAGAGGGTTGAGCCACTTGGCTAGGTAGCCACAATACGTTTGTTTCTTCAAGGACGCGTCGTGCCTACAATTCAAATGCAACCTACTTCCGTAATTTCATATATTAATTTGTAAGTCCAGAGACCCGACTTTAATCCGTTACATTCTAACCCGTTAACGACACCTCATTGATTACTTGCCATGTTTGAAGAGTTTCCATGCGTAGCACGTTCCCGACAAGTATCCAGGCGTCATTGACGCGTAAAACCGGTTATCTAAATTCTGCCGTGTTCTTGCTAGAAGTCACTGGGCCTGAAAAAAGGCTTATAACAGCCAAAGCGTGCATGATTTGATAAAGCAGAGCCTAGCTCTACAGTATTTAACTAGTTTTATACATTGGAACACAGCAGTGCGAGGTGTGCTTTAAGAACGAATACTAGATTTCAACAAAAAAAATGGGACAAAAAGTTAGATACATGGAAATTAAGTTATTAAGGGGAAACAGACCGGGATAATTGCTAAAAAAAAAAATGTATCAATTAACGACATGCGTGCTTAAACACATTAAAAACCAAGACATAGTTGAGTTACAATTTGTACGTCGCTGACGAACCTTACAAATAAAATAATAGTCGATAGATGTATTATGCATCCTTCGGCAGCCAAACACCACAAAGTTCAACCCCTTATGGGCGGGGTCCCAAAACGCGTTCGACCGAAAATGAGACAGTAACAAATGGTCCCCTTCCCAACTGCCACGAATGATTAATGGCCTAAGACTCATGCGAGCGTCAGAGTTATAGCTTTGTGAGAAAGTTAGGGTAACAAGTAATTTCATCCCATTAATAAGGTACAGCGGTAAACATTCTTCTTCGGAGCAGGACTACTTTTTCATTGGTTACAGCGAAAATTGAACCCTTCGCTTCCTCAGTCCAGGAGATTTTTTATTCGGACAGGAAAGCACCGGGCCGTCTTACAAGAGGAGATGATAGCATACGAGATCCCTGTACGTCATGTGTTTCTAGGAAATGCCGAAAAGGGTGCCTGTCATGCCAGTGCAACCTGCTTCCGTAATTTAGATAAATAACTCGTCAGTTCTGCAATCAGTCTGGCCGGAAGTGTATGCAGACCAAATGCAAACAGACCTAAATTAGTGATCATTCTATTTCGTGATACCAGTAAATTTTTCCTTCCACTCAAGTGTCAAAACAATAAAAAAAGGTGCATTTTACTTCATTTAGGTTGTTATCGGGGTTGTTATGTGCAGTATTTTTTTTTAAAAATAATGTTTCCTGGAGAAGTGAGAACCATAGCTCGATTTTCAACGGTAGCCTACTAGTTGTTGAAACCTTCTCCCAACAGTGCTTCATCAGTGATGGGCCTATTTGTAGTTGTAGTGGACGGATGCTCTACTTTGACCGTGTTCCATCCCACTCACCGTAGTTACTGCGTATGACATCACAAATTCTGCCTTTCTGTCGTCAAGGCTGGAACGATTTTTCTATTTTCCAGCAGAATATCATGCCGCGGGCGAATCCGACCAATCACCTGACAGAGATCCATAGTTACTACGCTCCCGAGCGTGGTAAGCAAATAGTTACTATTAGTTACTATTTCGAGAAGGCTGGAACGGTCAGCGTAGTAACTTTTCGTGAGGTTGGAACGGAAATAGTAACTAATAGTTACTATTGGTAGGAGGGTGGAACACGCTCTTTGTATCATTTTTTTTTTCTTCTTTTAACTGCACATTCGTCAACCCTTTACTCGCTCGGATTCTTAAAATTCCTTCACAAGCATAATAAACCATAAGTGATCTGTAATGGTAATTATGTAATGGCTTTATAAATCAGTTTAGAAGTAATTCATTCTTTCTACTATTTTCTAAGAAATGCCGAAAAGGGTGCCCGTCATGCCAGTGCAACCTGCTTCCACAAAACATTTCGATATTTACAATTACTGCATACAATTAAATTTAGTAATTACGGCATGGAATGAAATTGGTGTACGAAGGACTTAAAATACCTGTCGAGTGAATGTGTTTTGGTCGAGCAAGTCTTGTACAGTTTACAGTTGCTGCATAGATTGCTGCACAAAGTCTGGTGTTCGGTCGAGTTAGGCCTGGTACTTCATAGTCCGGTAAGATACTTTTATGAAGTATTATAATATAATCGCTCCATCCATTATTATTCCCAGACACCCGAATTTCAGAAGGTGCATTCTAACCAATTTGACGACACCTCAATAATTTTCGCACTTGCCGCGTTTCGCTGTTTTCGATCATGCTCTCAACGATGAGAAGGTCACTCGTCAGAAAAAAATCGTATCTAAATGTATCTGTGTCTTTGCCAAATGCAGGGCAGAAGTAAGGACTTACTGTGTATGAACCTCTGAAAAAAAACGCTAAAACAAAATTTACTTAATTTAACTGTGTATGAACCCCTGAGGAAAACGAAACTTAGAAGACCCCCCCCCTCCATCCTAGCTGGAGATAAGTCAGAAGTAAATTTCTCCCAGTAAACCAAAGAATTTTACTTAAAAACTGTTCATCCATCTATATTTACGATCATTATTTATATTTAAATAAACCTGTGTCTTAACCTGCAAATTCAGGTGCGGCGATGGTACAGCATCCGTCATAATGCAAAAATAAATTAAGAAGGAACAATTATAAACAAGTAAAGTTCACTATTATATATAAAGTTCACTATTCAAAAATTTGTTTCTACTTGGGGACTACCACCAGTCATGCCGAATCGGGTAGACACTGGGTCTAAAAACAAAGAAATACTGGTACCGCCTACCCAAGGTCGTATCCAGGGGGGGGGGGTTGAACCCCTCCCCCCGAAACATACAAAAATCATCATTTTTACAGGCTTTTCCCTTTGATCTATGTCTTTTTTTCTCATTTTTTGTCCGACTCGCAGGCAACCCCCCCCCCCCCCCCCCCCCCCGAAATAAATTCCTGGAGCCGTGCCTGCGCCTACCACACGAACAAATCGGTTTTTAAACACGTTCGTTCCGTATTACACGTCAGTGTTGAAGTTTTTTTTCAGTTTGTGTCGTCTTTTAGTTTGTAAGCCCAAGCGCCATTTAGTTGAGTTTGTTCTTCTTGACTACACTGTAAAAAGTTTCTCCGAATAAGGATGCAGTATTGGCTACTGGGATTAAACTTATCTCTATTGGGATAAAATTAGTCCGAATTAGGGATAATCTTATCTCAATAAAGACAAGATTAATCCCAGTAGCAAATACTGCAAGATTTTTGTTTGCATTGTATGATAGCTTGTGTGAAGAAATGATTCTGATTGTGATTATTTTCTAGAACGGAAACGTGGTCGTCAGACGTACACTCGATTTCAGACGTTGGAGCTCGAGAAGGAATTCCATTTCAATCGCTACCTAACGAGGCGACGTCGGATTGAAATCGCGCATGCGCTTTGTCTTACAGAACGACAGATAAAGATCTGGTTTCAAAACCGACGCATGAAATGGAAGAAGGAGAATAAATCCAAAGTCGACTCCGGATGTTTGGATGGACTCCTCGTCGACCACGTCCTGGGCATGTGATCCCGTCCTAGCAGAAGGCTCTCAGATGCATATCAAAGTTCACGCTTTTACCGGAAGTTGCACCATTTTGGCTTACGCTTTTTCTAGTCTACGCTTTAAAACACCCCCGACCCCATGGTGCTTAGCAGCGCGACAAAACGCTCAACTTCTACAATCGGTGTGAAGAGTGCTAGACCTGCTGAACTCGGCCCCGTATTCTTATATAGTGATTGCAACCTTTTGACCTTGCACGCTTTTGACCTTGAGCGAACTTTTTATTCGGCTTCGCGCTTTATCTGGAGCTATTTTTATTTATTTTCGTGCTGTTAGAAGTTCTTATGGTAAATGGAATGTCACTTTAAACAAATCTTAGTTATAATTATCAGTATAGATCCGTTTGATACAAGTCCAACCTGCAATGTCTTTACGAAGTTTTATAACTTGAGACGCAATATTTCGTCTTTTACACTGTCTGAAGTTTGGTAACATTCAAATGTGTTAGGTTTCGCTAAAATATAACATTTAACAGGATCACGCTATATATACTCTCGTAACGTTTAACGTTAGGGGGACTTTAACGTTATATATGTTATAACGTTGTATATATGTTATAAAACGTTATAATGTTTAACGTTAAGGATGCGCGAACATATTTTATGTGTTATCGAACTTCTGAAAGTGTTATCGAACTTCTAAAAACTTCGTTGAAGTCACAGTCAATAAAAATTGAAATTAAATGTTCGTCCAGAATTGAGCATTAAGCCCCTGTCCTTGATGTTAGGTGGGGGCATGCCTGACATAATTTAAATACGTAATACACGATTGTCATCCCATATAGGGTTTAGTAAAATCTACCAGCTCTGTCCAATCCAGTAATGTCGCGTTTTAATCGACGATTACACTGTAAAAAACATCTTGCAGTGTTTGTTACTGGGATTAATATTATCTCTACTGAGATAAGATTATTTCTAATTCGGATTAATCTTATTCCAGTAGAGATAAGATTAATCCCAGTAGCAAATACTGCAGTTAACTTTAATCCTTACTCGGAGCAACTTTTTACAGTGTATTTTGCCTAGAACCAAATAACATGCAAAAAAACCTCCCGACTTCTTGGTTACCGCATTTATGAGGATAGTGTATATTTTTTTTATATATATTTCGATGTGTCGTCTTGTTGTTCAGTCTTTTTCACTGTTGAAGATTCTGAGGTAGGATTCGGTCTTAAGTTCAAAATTTAGTGGGGTTTTTGTGGAGCGAGAAGTGTCTTTTCCAGTGAGAAAGATTATGTCGAGTGTATTTAATATATGCCGTGGTTTAGTCTCGTTTGATATTTCCGAGAGCAATGATACTCATAAGTGATTTGTTGTAAGAAATCGGTTCAATAATAAAAAATAAAAAAATATGTCCACCCTTTGTTATTATTACTATTAGAGTTGTCCCAGAGCAAAAAACACTAGAGAGTAGTGCCAAGACCTATGCTTTCCATGTTTTGCAAACGGGCCATTCTCGTAGCGCCGCTCACTACGCTTGCGGCATTTAAAACGAGACAACTTGCGGGTTTAGAAATTTCTAGTAAAGCAAAGGTGTGGTCTGCACACACCAAGGAAACAATGGAGGCTGTATCATTTTTTGCAATGTTCAGGATATGAAGTTATCGGAGCCAGCTCTGGTTAACGACAATGTGTTTCAGTAGGGACGTTCTCTATCGCTAGTGGTGTTAGTATCGCTGCTATTAGAGTGTGTGTCAAGTCTTGGCGCTACTCCCTAGTGCTATTATTACTATTAGGTTTGTCCAGAACACTACGTTTTTTAAGTCGCTGCTATTGACAAGGAAAGCTGATTGGTCGATTCAATGTTGCAAAGCGGAAGTCAGCTCATATTTACTCTCACGATAATTGGGCTCTTTTTGGTAAGGGTCTTCGGGTCTTGTGTTCACTGTAAAAAAGAAATCTTGCAGTATCTGTTACTGGGATTGATCTTGTCTCTAAAAAGATAATCTTATCTCTCGGATTAACCTTATCTCAGTAAAGATAACACTAATCCCAGTAGCAAATACTGCAGTTAACTTTAATCCTTACTCGGAGAAACTTTTTACAGTGTTCACACAAACACAAAATCATTTTTCGAAAATAGTCATCATATCCATGACGTGTACCCGATGAAAAATTATCTCAAAATAGGAGAACGTAGAAGTACGAAAAAGTAGCATGCAGTATCGCTGATGCTACTACATGCTTCTCGGCCAAGACTACCGTGTTACAGCATACTACTACTTAAGCTTATCCGACGCTAAATGTAAATGTGTAAAAGCACCTATACTACTACATACTACTACATAATACATAATACTTGTTGAATCATTTGCACAGAGTAGCACTGATAGTCTTTCATACTCTTGATAAAGTCGCTGCGGAGTTGCTACATAGCAGACTAGCTGGACCGTTTCCAGGTTGTTGTTTTTTTTTTGGGGGGGGGGGGGGGCTCCCCGCGGGGTGGACTTAACCTAACAGTAAAATGTTAAAGCCTATAAAAAAAAAATTTATTATGGTATGTTTCGTGGGGAGGATCGAACCTCCGAGGGGTTATCCACTCCACGGCACCTGGTACATCCTTTCCCGGCTGGCAACGGTCGAAACCAGCGATGCCCATAAATTAGGCGATTCCGCTTCTAAACATGCTGGTTTTAATGCTCTAACACGTGCCAATCGGTGCCGGCTGGTGTCAGCCGGTGCTGGCACCGTCCGGGAACCGCGGCAGCGGGTACTTGCTGTACACTAATATTGAGAGTGGGCAAGCCCTCGCGTCACGAGGCCCTAGTGTACACCAACCCCTAAAGTCCCCCACCCTAAGAGCTTGGTCACACTGGCCTCATTTCCTGGCTTTTTGGGTTGCAATAGTAGAAAAAAGAAAAAGATACAACTAATTCTGAAAGTTGTCGTTTTAAGTTCGGGAGATCAATTAGAGCGAAATATTGTGTATAATTATGTTACAGAAACCCTAATTGACCCTGATTACAGTCTGCTCATTGTCCCCAAGCTGCCACAAAACCTATCAAATCTCACGTCCCCCAGGGATTTTCAGTTTTTTGTGGAATAGACCGCGTTTTGAGCCCAGTGTGACCAGGCTCTAAGATGGCGAAATGTAATAACCGGAGTTAGATCGGAACTTGCCCTCGGATAGACTGATCCCATCCGCGGAAGCTTGCAACTTAGCTCGGCGCGGTGTCGGATGCTTTTTCATCGGAGCTCTCAAGGCACAAGTCCAATAAATTCAGAGCGCGACAGCACATAAATCTCACGACTGACAAAAAAGAGGGCCATAACTCAACGTCCATATTCAGCTCTGTGAGTCGTATATTCCCTCCGTCGTAAATCTGCCATCCGGCAAGACTGAACTTTGCCTTGAAAGTGGTGCTGCAACGAAAGGGTCGGACGGATACCACAGTCGACCGTTACCAGTTTTCGAGATGACTGAAATATTCTCGAGATCTGATATGCAGTGCTGTGTCTAGAAGATTCCATGTCTGATTAGGGACTTGCAACACCCATTTTCAGTGACGTCACACAGCGATAAAACGTCATCTCTTACAAAAAAAAATTACGACATTTACAAAAGAATTACGACACAAATAAAACTACCGCCTGGCAGCGGATTGGTACTTGACTTTGTAACTTGAACATACATTAATACGTATTAAAGTCAACATGTGTTAATAATGAATTAATTTAGTGAAGATACATTACTACTTGTTTAGTAAACTTTTAGACCGATTAGTCGGCTCAAGTTTTCGTTCGGCAAAATTAATTTTTTTTAATTAAAATTTATGACCAGTCCGTAGTTAAACACAGAAGCGATTCGGTCGTGCTGGTCAGTTTAGCATTACAAACATGTTCCGATAATGATGACGATGATGAATTTCATTAACGCACTAGACAAGAAAAGGGAAATAGCTCAGTACTAAACCAGAAAATAAAAATTACACTGAGCTTTCGATAACGCAGTTAATGCACAGGATGAAAACAAAGAAACAAAACATAGAAAAAAGGACTAATCGGGTCTAAGAATTCTTCTTGCCAGATGGAAAGGGGAACAAGAGCTAAGATCTCATATGGCACTTGATACAAGTAGGTGGTACACGAAAGAAGATGAGAACGTCACAAAATACCCTGCCATTCAAAAATACGATTCGGACCTAGAAATAGGATATCTAGTTTCACTCAAGTCTGAGCATTACCGGCAACGCCTCGGATCATCTAGGCCGTACGATTTCCAGTACACCCCTCCAACTCTCCCTACCGCGGCCGAATCTGGTTCGGACTCCTAAATGGATCATCTGAAGCATTTTCTTGTACCGCCTATAAAGTTTCACTCAAATCTGAGCGTTTTTGGGAACTTCCGGTAACTCTCCCCCCTCCCCCACCATGGTCGGATCTAGTTCGAACCCTAAAATATGTCATATAGGGCATGTGGTCTCTCTACATTCCAAGTTTCGAATTGCTCCACTTGTTTGACCCCTTTACCACATCATTTCCGGAACTTCCCTTCCAAACTCCCCCCGCTGTGGCTGAAAACGACTCAGAAACATAAAATTCGCATATCTGACATGTCCTATTCCCGTTCATTAAGTTTCACTGGAATCGGAGCATTGCCTATCTGCAAATGTCCGATGATACTGTCCAACTTGCATCCCTTTCTGTCCGTCTTTTTGGTTTTTGTGCATGTCAAAAAGTTGCCCCCCCCCCCTCCAACTCTCCCAGCCGTGGCCGCATGGGGTTCGGACGCATATTTTGCTTGTCTAGGTGATCAATTCTTATCACCCATAAAGATTCACTCGAATCGGACCAGCTCTTCGCAGCTTACGGAAGCCAGTAATTTCCAGATTCACCTTCCCTCAACTCCCCAAAGATGGTCGGATCCAGGAAAACAAGATTTCCTAGGGCCTTATGTCTGGTCCTCAAGTCACTAATACGCATGCAAAGTCATCGATCCATAGAAGATCTAGAACTATCCTAACTGGCGATCACCGGAATTCCGAGAAACACCCTCCAACTCCCCTCCCCCCTCCATAGAGCCCCGATTCGGTCTGGTTTTGTCAGTTACGTATCTAGGGTTAATGCTTGTTCTTCCCAACGAGTCCCATCCCAATCCCTCGACTCTAAGCGTTTCACGAGATTTCCGGTGCCTCACTCCCCCCCCCCCACAAGTATCGGATCCGATCAAGACTTGACACGGAACATCTGAGACGATAGCTCTTTCCACTTGCCAAGTTTCATTCAGTTCCGATAACCCATTCAAAAGTTTTGCATGCCACTAAATCAGGGCTCCCCATCCTCCACTCCCCCATGATGGTTGGATCGTGGAAACGACTATTCTCAAGTCAACCTGTTCGGGTTACTGATACGCCTCCCAAGTTTTATCGTCCTAGCACATCAGGAAGTACCGAACTCGCGGGATCTCCAGATTCCGGACCCCCCCCCCCCCCCTCAACTCCCCCGCAGTGCCTGAATCTGGTCCGATTATGTCAAAGATGTATTTAGGACTTGTGCTTGTTCTTCCCACCAACTTTCATCCCGATTGCTCCACTCCCAAGATTTCCGGCTTCCCCCTCCAGCTCCCCCCAAAGTCACCGAATCCGGTCCGGATTTGAGATGGGTCGTCTGAGACTCGGGATCTTTCCAGATATCAAGTCTCTTTAAGATCCTATCACCCGTTCAAAAGTTGTAAATACCTCAAGATTCTGGATTCCCCTTCCCTCCACTCCCCCACGATGCTCGGATCGGGGAAGTGACTATTTCGAACTTGTTCTTTTGGGGTCCCTGATATGCCTGCCAAGTTTTGTCGTCCTAGCTTATGCGGAAGTGCCCGAACTAGCAAACCGGGACAGACCGACAGACAGACCGGCGGACGGACAGAAATTGCGATCGCCATAAGGGCAGTTGGCCGAAGGGCAAGTGCCATAAAAATGGTCAGTTCTGCAATCAGTCTGGCCGGAAGTATATGCAGACCAAATGCATACAGACCGAAATTAGTGATCATTCTATTTCGTGATACCAGTAAATTTTCCTTCCACTCAAGTGTCAAAACAATTTAAAAAGGTGCAATTTACTTCATTTAGGTTGTTATGAGCAGCATTTTTTTTTTAAAGTAATGTTTCCTGGAGAACCATAGCTCGATTCTCTACGGTACTAGCTGTTGAAAATTTCTCCCAACAGTGCTTCATCAGTGATGGGTCTATTTGTAGTTGTAGTGGTCGTATGCTCTACTTTTGTCTCATTTTTTCTTTTCCTCTTCAACTGCACATTCGTCAACCCTTTGCTCGCTCGGATTCTTAAAATTCCATGAGCGATCCATTGTATTGACATATTGTGAGTTTTATTAATCAGTTTAGAAGTAATTCATTCTTTCTAATATTTTTACTATCCTTTTCAGTGTTTTGTTGTCTTTCTTGCCTATGTCGACTATCTTCTTTATTTTTTTTTTTCTCTTGCCAGTATGACACGAAAGGCGATGGCCCACAAAAAGGATTTGTGTGAGTTAAAGCACAACTCTTACTGGAAATGATCTTTTCACCATGAAATGGATCAGAAAAAACGTTTCCGAAAATCCCATTACTTTCCACCTGAAATTAGGTATTTCCTGGTTAGCGCTTGTCGACTCTATCCCGCCTTCCTGCTCTCCGACGCGGAGGCTGGGCGCAAAACATTTGAAAAGTGAACAATCCGTGGGTAAAAAGTGTGAAAACCAAAAAATAAACGAAGTCAAAACAGAAGATTCTCATATCCTTTTGTGTGAAGGAGTTGTCAGCGGACGTTGAAGATTCCGGCAAACTTTGTGTGACGGGCAAAACTTGGCACGGCTGAAAAGTGCTAACAATTCATAGGCACAATATGAAACAATGGAGGAAGGTGGGGATTTTCCAGAATTCAAGCCCAGAATTCAGAAAGTATTGAATCCAGAAACTTATCGGATAATCGGCTGAGACTTAGTCTAGACCAATCCGCATGCCAGTTGCGTTTTCTGGTATATGCTCATTTAGAGCGTGTTCCACCCTACTTGCCATAGTTACGACGCATGACGTCACGAATTCTGGATTCTTGACATCGAGTCTGGAACACATTTTTCTATTTTCAGCAAAACATCGTGCCGCAGGCTAATCGGACCAATCACATGAAAGAGATTCGTAGTTACCACGCTTCGTCTGCTCCCAAGCGTGGTAAGCAATTAGTTACTATTTCGAGAAGGCTGGAACGGTCAGCGTAGTAACTTTTCACGAGGCTGAACGAAAATAGTAGCTAATAGTTACTATTGTTAGGAGGTTGGAACACGCTCATAGTCCCATTTTCGCAGTCGAAGGCTGATTTCTGAGCCTAGAGCCACGTTGCGCGTCGTCGGGGAGTTTCTTCGCGAATTTTTGCCGTTATCCGAAAATTTTATGCATCGCTTGCAGGATTCCCCATTGTGAGGTGAATTTCGCATGCGCGTTTTCGCATTCGAAATTTAATGTGTGTGCACATATATTTAAACAGAAAGCCCATAGAAAGCCCTTCCAGCAAATCACTCCTATCGCCAAGCAACAAACGACTGAAGGACTGTCCACTCTCGATTTCGACGTACACAAAGTGCCCGGTGTCGGGATTGGGTGTACACCAACTGTATTTGGTGACCTTTGGACGACCTTCCAGCACAATCACTCTTATCGACAAGCAACAAATGACTGAAGGACTGTCCACTCTCGATTTCGGCGTACAAAGTGCCCGGTGTCGCGATTGAGTGTACACCAACTGCCAGGGAGTGGATAACCCGTCGTCACTTCTACAGAGAGTATTGTTCTTTTCTACGTATCTATTACGTAAACAGTCGGATTCCCCTTTAGTCTTAGAATGCTTCGACCCTTCCGACATGCTGCCTGACCGGGTGATCAGGTCATTCAAGCTATTTGGTGATCATAGGCTATATATATAGGCTGGGTATATATATATACCCAGACCCGTATCCAGGAATTTATTTCGAGGGGGGGGGGGGGGGTTGCCTTTCGGGTCGGACAAAAAAGACATAGATCAGAGCAGGCCCGTATCCAGGAATTGATTTCGGGGGGGGGGTCGCCTTTCGGTGGGGGGGGGGGGGGTTGCCTGCGGGTCGGACAAAAAAGTATAATAAAGACATAGATCAGAGGGAAAATCCTGTAAAAATGATGATTTTTGTATGTTTCGGGGGGGGGGGTTCAACCCCCTAACCCCCCCCCCCTGGATACGGCCTTGGATCAGAGGGAAAAATCTATAAAAAATGATTATTTTTGTTTGTTTGTTTTTTTTGGGGGGGGGGGGGGGTTGAACCCCCTACTCCCCCCCCCCCCCCCCCCTGGATACGGCCATGGCTATACCTGTACCAAATCTAGTCGTGATAGCTTCAGTGCGAACCTTATGATGAAAGTCTCAGTGAGGTTAAAGCAGGGTAAACTGTTAGGTAATTTTGGTACTAACGTCACTGAGTAGGAGGTGGAGACGTACCCACTGTTCTAGTTCAATCTAAAACAGGAAAAAGTGGAGAAAGAAGCTACGCGGGAATTTAAAAAAAAAAAAAAATTGCGAACCTGTGATTGGCGCAAGTTATGGCAGTGTTAGTAATCGGGGAGTAGGTAAACATAAGATACCTGGACTAATCAAATCAAGTCTAAGAAGCTTGGGGTAAGGCCATTCTAGCCCCAAAACTATACGTAACTGTCAGCTAAGGCTCACTGCAGAATCTGGGCCCGATTACCGCCGAAACAGAAAAGTGATGGGAAAAGGATCTCGAAAAGCGCATCCAGTACCCCAGGAAATACTGAGAAATCCAGTTGTTTGAAGTTTAATTATCTGTTCTATTTCTAAATATTTAGGTGAAGGTTGGTTTGCGAACTCGGTTCATAAAGCCGTTCGATATCTCATGATTAGGGCGTCGACTCGGTAATTAGAAGGAACGGGTTCAAATCCTTATCGAGGTGCACTTTTGTTTTTCAGTTCACTTCAAGGGTTGTGAGCTCCACAATATCAGGTCTTCGTGTCCAGTTGTTTGGTACAGAGGCGTTACTGGCCAAAATGTTTTTTTTGGGGGGGCAAGATATTTACCGACTGGCTGATCATTTTTACCGACTGTTTTTGCAGATATAACGAATATTATTGAGAAAAATCGACTGTGTTGACAAAAAATCGGCTGATTTTCAGAAAAGCTAAGCAAGAAAATCAACTGTTTTTCCGAAAAATAGCGCCCCCCCCCCCCTAGTCGTGACGCCCCTGGTGTGGTAGTATTGCTTATCAGATGATCGTGTGCCCGGTTTATGATTTTCTGGTCCTGCTAAAACACTGCTGTGTGTCGGCAATCCGGACCACTTACCCTTGCACTGGAAAAGTATCGGGGGGGGGGAGGTTTTCTGAGGCCCATTTACAGCTAGGGACTATATGTGCACCAAGTTTGTACCTACCTCTCACCGTTTACGAGTTCAGAGCCCCCCCCCCCCCCCATTTAGCCAAAGTGGATATTATGATGAAAAACAATAGAATATTAGCTGTAAGCTTTACTAGCCTGTATCAGTAACTGATGCTACTGCACCAGCAGCATCATTGCTCGCGTAAGCCTAAGAGCTTGGTTACACTGGGCTCAAAAAGCCGCCTATTCGACAAACAACTGAAAATCCCTAGGGGAAGTGAGATTTGATGAGCTTTGTGGCAGCTTGGGGATAATGAGCAGACTGCAATTAGGGGTCAATTAGGATTGCTGTAACATAATTAAAAAACGCTGTTTTGCTCTAATTGATCTCCTGGACTTAAAATGACAACATTCAGAATTAGTTGTGTCTTGTTCTTTTTCTTTTTTCTACTTTTGCAACCCAAAAAGCCAGGAAATGAGCCAAGTGTGACCAAGCTCTGAGCTTTCATTGGCGGTTCTTTTCCAACAAAATCCTATCTGGGCAAAATTGTGCCGACGGAACATCTCTATCGGTTTGATTAGAAAGTTGAAGCTGATTTTTTGCATGGTGATATATTGCTTTTGTTTATTTTACCGACAAGTTGGATTTCAAAGCAGAATACGATAACTATAGCAGTGTTGACAAACAACCTTTAGTCAGGAGCTAAGTTTAGTACAAAAACGTGCCGACACAAATTCTGGATATGCAACTGATGCCACATTATGCTATCAAGACTGGGGCCACTGGATACTACTTCGACACTATCCAAAGTAGAATATTTGTTTTGTTTTGTGTATTTGCGAAATGTGAATCTATAGTAGTTTTTTTCTTTTCTTTCCTTTCTTTTCCTCTCCTTTCTTATAATCCATTTAAGACGATTTTAGTCGTGCAAAAGGGAAACAAATTCATCATTATCATCATATATTCAAATAATACATAAAACGGATGTGTCAGCTACGATGCTTCAATATGTTTCAAAGTCAGCCTCGAAGTCAGCTTCGGCTCATGGAATTCATTATCATCATAGCATGCAGCACAGTTAAATGAAAGTATTAGTAGATATCGATACATACAGCTTCAAGGATGCAGCTGTCTCATACAACCAACAAATTTTCATCGGGGAAATCCGTGTGAAAATGCTCCGCCAGCTGCACAAGTAGGCTAACAGTTTTCGTCCTTCTGAACATATATTCAAACAATGAATAATCTGCATAATTGCAGGTTCATTTTTTCCATTTCCCAACCCCTGATGTTCGTCAGCCCGGCTGTCCTCCGGCAAAACCTAGTATCTACCAAAAAATCAAATTTTAGTTGGGAGTAGATCCCACCCAATGAGACCACGAAAAATCCAATGGTAAAAACAGAATTTGTCTCCGATGCTTAGTTTCGGAGATCTTACCTAGTATCTACACAGGGCCTCAGCTCTGTTTTTGTGTTTTACCTAGTACTTAGATACTACGTTTTCGCGTTTTTCTCGGAAGTTACTTAGATGTACATACTAGGTTTTGCCGGAGGACAGCCGAGCATGACGAGGACCCTTGCCAAGAAAGGCCGAAATATCGCTGCCCAAGCATTGTAACTGACGCATCCGTTTTATGTCGAATAAATGTTTCCAAGTCAGCTTGTTGCTCAAGCAGTATTTGTCCTTCTGAAGTTATGAGCTCACAACACCATCAGCTGCCATTTAACCAGTAGGGTCGAACCCCAAAAGACCGACACACCAAGAACAACATGAGTTGATTTTTTGTAACTCTGACGAATCTCGAGTTACGAGCCCCTCAAAATTGATTGTGAAAGGAAAACCGAAGCACTTGTAATATGGTGTCTATAGGACGCTGTCCCAGAAACTTGAAGACGCGTTCCTGTCGCCTTGTCATCTATAAATTATGACAGACATAGGCTTCGCGCGAAGTGTACCTAGAGAAATCCAGGAATTTTCTTCTGACAAAATTTTCTTCTTTCTTTTGAGAAGCGTTTTTCTCTTTAAAGTTTAACTGAAAAGCCAACTTCTTTTTGTGTCATCTAACTGAATACACAGGACTATTTGGATTCCGTAAAAGGATTTTTTTTTTTCCACTATTTGCTCTGGTTATGACGTTTCGATTATCTGCGGCTGTCCCCACGGCGTAAATTCTGCTATGACTTTTAATCTCAAGACAAACGCGGCTTTTCATTGGACAGTGGTGAGATTGGTGAAGATTCTTAGTACCTGTACAAAAAAAAATCATAAATCTTTCTCGTAAGGTATGCAACAAAAGTGCAAGCGCATAGAGGTACCGCAAATCGCACGGAAATTCTACTATTTGAAAATCGATTATTCGTGAATGGCGGCACAACGAAGTAATGCATTTTTAGCGGGTCTTCAAGCCAATTTATGTGAATAAGTGATGGGTAACTAGATTGTCCTATCCCAGCCATTTTCGGTTGAACTTGAAGCCGAATAATCATCGAAACAATTGCTAAAATCAAGTAAGTCAGGCTACGATGCTTTTGCTGTGACATTTCGGCCGTTCTCGGCAAGGGTCCTCTTCAGGCTGTTGAACGTCAGGGACAACGCCGAAGCTGGTAGAAACGAACGTGCAATCAAGTTCAAGGTTTCCTTGAACGTTCAACAGCCTGAAGAGGACCCTTGCCAGGAAGGGCCGAAGAATTACTGCCAAAGAATCGTAGCTGCTGTATCCGTTTTTAGCCATTGACTAAGCATATGGTTCTAGTTAGCTTGGGCTCAAGTAGTATTTCTGAAGAATCATCAGGAATGAGAAAAATATACTAAAGTCCGCATCCAATCTAGGACTTGCTAGTCTTAAATACAGTGAGAAAATACGCTGTTTCTGCTTAAAACCAATTTTAAAATATATTTTCCTGCAACCTGTAACTTCTTCTTCCACCAAAGTAGCATAGCATTATGACAAAACTGCGAGTACATTCACTTCCCTCAGTTGTTCATCACAGAATCACTAGCCCCGTTGCTCTTCGCTTGTCACTTCCTCTTTAAGATTAAGCGAGGGGTTATCCACTCCTGGGCACCTGCTGTACATCCTTTCCTGGCACCGGCCGAAAAGTGCCGGAACCGGGCACTTGCTGTAAACTAAAATCGAGAGAAAATAGAGCCCAAGCTGACTGGGAAACATATTCGAACAATGGAAAAACGGATTCGTCAGCAACGATGCTTTGGCAGCGATATTTCGGCCCTTCTTGGCAAGGGTCCTCGTCAGGCTTTCGTAACTAATGTATCCATTTTATACATTGTTGAGTATAAAATCGAGAGCGGGCAACCCCTTGCGATTAAGTAATGTCGGGAGTACTAAATTCCTAACAATGTGCAGTAAATAGGAGCGGTTCGAAGTGCTTGGGGGGTGGCGACCTCAAAACATGCGGCTGGCATTATACCGATTAGAAGCAGCACCAAAGACAACAAAACACCGATTTTTCAAAGGTTAGGTAAAAGGTCGTTCCAGGAATAACATAATAAACAACAAGATGGCTGCCCAACAAGATAGCTTCAGGGGGTCTTATTTCTTGCCGTATATTTATGTTATTTAGTTTGTGTAGTATGAATAAATGAATGAATGAAATAAAGTAACAGGAATTCCAGCATGCAGTTCAGCTTAGCTTTCGCTGGAGAGGGCTTCAATGGCAGCTTCTAACGTAGGCTATGTGCCCAAGACAAACTTCGAAATTTTTGAAAATTCGCTTTTTCTATCGGAAATTCAACTACTTCCCATACCAAGTCCAGCTTTTAATGAGGCTCAGACCCCCCAAATCACGCGCCTAAAACCCTACCTCAATGACCCACCCTCAAACTAAAGAGAGACTAGGCTAACGACAAAATGCGCCGCCGGCGAAATTTTTTGAATACGCCTTTTTCAGTCGCATGTTCCCGCATGTCCGCCGCTTGTTTAAAAGTTATATTGAGGGATTTGTAAAACTTAAGTTGCGTACTCACACAGCCCGGTAAGATCTCGCATGCGAAAATACGCATGCGAAATTCGCGTTACTATGGGGAAACCTGCAAATTTCAGGGTCAAAATTTTGGAGCGAATGAGGAAATTCGCACGCGACTGTAAAAGTCGGATTGTGTGCTTACGGACCTTTAATGGGCATCACTGCTGTACTATACTACTGCACCACTGCACTACTTTTATTTCTTATTTATATATTTATTTTTGTTTAATCGTGACTGTGCCCTGGCCTTGCTTTCGGTTAGCTGTATGATTATTTAGCGGATGGATATTATTGGGTATGATTTGTCATGTTTAAGTTAATTTGGTTTGATTTTTTTTTCTGTGCGTTCGAGCTCTACTCTCAGCAGCGGGAAGTGGTAATGATAGATTTTTTGTGTAAATAAAGATAACCTTGAACCATCATATGAGGATATTCTAAATTATACTTTAGCGACCTTCTGACGAACACCGCGAGGAACACCGTGGGTCTTTCGTCGAACACGACCAATTCCAAAGAACTGGCCGGGAATCATATCCAAACAACGAATAAAAATGGAGGTAATATTTCTTCAACGATATTTCGTCCCTTCTTGGCAAGGGTCCTCTTCAGACTGTAGCTAGAAGAAAGGAACCTGCAATAAATAAAGACGCTTCTATATTAGCATAATAATATTTTGGGGAATCACTTCTTAGAAAAGATATATAATCAGATCAACACAAATCTATACCGACACCAATAGTGCAAGAGATTCCGATTCGACAATGGCAGATATAGATAGCACTTAATCACTATTGTCAGTAACATCTGCGGAGTAACATACTTATAAGTGATATACTTATATCACTCATTCTTTCTTTTTTCTTACAAAACACTCAAAAACAATTTAGCAAAAATCAGGGCAACCAAGATCAAGTTATTAAAATTTGGCTGATGAAAACTACAAGCCTTCTTCCTCGGCAAACAATAATAATAATAATAAGTGTATTTAAAAGCCCAGGGGCCATGTACATAACACAACAATAGTACACATTACAAAAGAAAACAACAACAATATTTTCCTACGGCTATGAAGCCTCGCTACTAAGCTTGGTCGCTCTTAGCTTCAGCGCTCCGTCGATAAATTCGCACACCTTTGTTATAACCCTTTCCGAAGTGCTATTCAGGATATCCGGAAGAAGCAAAACATTCCCCTTAAAATAAGATCCCCTTAACTCCGAAAGCTCCTGGCATCGATTGAGAAAGTGGTCCATGTTTTCCTCTACCCCTGCTTTGCAAAGTTGGCAATTATACCTGACATCTGGACCAGTCCTATGCCTATCAAAAACTCTAAATCTACCAAACAGGGGAAGGGAATTATCTCTAGCCTGTATCCACAGCTTCAAGATTTTTTGAGGAGATCCATTTAAAAATAAAACTCGGGCCCAAACACCTTCTTTATCTTACTCTTAATCTCTGAAATTATGTAGACTTATTAAAAGAATCAGACGAAAATTATGTCTTTCTAGATTACTTATTATGACAAGAAACCTGGCTTCTTTTCTTTTCGTGTGAACCGATAGTATTACTCGACAATCATTGTGGTAATCCTTAAAGGTAGATCTGGGCAGGAAGTAGGGCCATATCATTTGAGTGTCCACCTCAGTTCCATTTTCATTCAACGCTATTTCTAGAAAATCACTGACGTAAAACCTAGTATACTACCGGATTACCGTTTCTTTCCGGATTCCGGCCGGAAAAGTTTAGAGAGAAGCTATTTTCACTTGCACATTAGCTCGTAAAATTAGACACTTCAGTCCAGGCCCGTATCCAGGAATTTATTTCGGGGGGGGGGGGGGGGGGGTTGCCTGCGGGTCGGAAAAAAAAGTACAAAAAAGACATAGATCAGAGGGAAAAGCCTGTAAAAATGATTATTTTTGTAAGTTTCGGTGGGGAGGGGGGGGGGTCAACCCCCTAACCCCCCCCTGGATACGGCCTTGCTTCAGTCGGATTTTTTTTTTGCCCTGCTAGACTATCGTCCCTATTTGATAGTGCAAAACGGATACGTCAGCTGAATTTTTTTAGAACTATATGCGCGTCTTGGCAAGGGTCCTCTTTAGGCTCAAAGGGGGCGGTTTTTGCGGGTTTTCCCGAAAGTTTTTTCGGCTTTGAGCCTGAAGAGGACCCTTGCCAAGAAGGGCCGAACTATAGCGCTAGTCACGCTTGACGACATTAGCTCGAAGTGTTATGTTCACCGTGTCAATTTGGGTTCCAAAAACGACTTGGATGCGCCCATGCCCTTCGTGCATTATGTTCTGTTCTCATTGAGGCTGATTCCCAAAAAGAAGCTCTGGTGCTTGCTAGTCACGATGTAAACAGAGCTTTCGATTCCCTTGTTCACGAATATATATTGCACGAAGCTTTTAAGCGTGGCGTTTATCCGTCGATAATCCGAGTTTACAGAGACCTGTATAAAAATTTAGTTGTCGCGATCCAAATTCCTGGTTCTCCGGATGTAAATCTGACAATGCCGGTAAAAAGGGGAGTAAGACAGGGGTCCATTGTTTCACCGGAGTTGTTTAATAATGCAATAATTGAACTGCAAAGTAAAACTAAACCTGCATGTGTTGTTCGGGGTATGGATGTTAGCCTGATAGGGTATGCTGATGATATTCTTAACCCCAGCCGTACCGTTACTCGTTTGGAGGAAAATTTCGATATCCTTAGCACAGAATACGGGCACGTTGGAATGCATTTCAATGCAGATAAATCCCAAGTTGTACTTTTCAACTGGAAATCTAACCCGGATGTAACAGTACGACTGGGAAGTGTTCATATGAAGCCACTGGATTCGCTAATTTACCTGGGATTACCTGTTGGAAAATCCATCAAAGAAACCCGTGCACTACTTATGAGCATATACGTAAAAGAATTGCAGGTGCATACGGATCTGTGGTATCGAATAAGCTACGTTTTCAACGCCCCATCGTCGCGGCTATCTACAACTCAGTCGCCCTACCTCACATACTGTATGTATACTGCACCTTTTTGGAGACTTTTCACCAAATCAGACAAAAAACAAATCCGGTCAACATTTTATCGTTTTGCCCCTTGGACGAGAAACTCTAGAATTTCCAGTCGTTATCAAATTAGTGATCCACTAACTGCAGTGGAGAAACAAATAGAAACTTATAGCCAAAATATTGATCACGACTGGAAAACCCTCTTGGTTTGGTTGTATGGTAAAAGTTATACTGTGTATTTTGTAAGTTATTCTCTTTCGTGTTTTCCTTTCTTTTTCTCTTTTTTCCTTATTACTTACTCCGTCTTTGTGCCTTGTGTTTATGTGACGGGTCATAAATAAAATCATCATCATCATCATCATAGCTCTAATAAAATTCAGCTGACGTATCCTTTTGCACTATCAAACATGATTCGCAGTCAGCTTGGGCTGAAGGAATATGTACATATCGTCCCTGGGCTTTTATTTTGTAAAGAAGAGCGATATGTGAACTGTGCGGACTTACTATCGGTGCTATAAATAAGTTGTGTTTCGGAATCGGCGTACTGGAATCGAGGAAACATCCAAAAGTTTCCGATGTAACAAAATAGTTTTACACACGCAGAAGCGGAAATTTTGGAAATACTAGTTTCGCTGGAAAAGGCTTATTAGTAAACACACAATAATCGCGACTGACTGACTACTAATCAGTCCAAATACTGATCGTGCTCATATTAGAACTGAGCTAAAATAACTTTGTGTTTTTATCAAATTTTTACCACTACTGAAATATAGACAAAGGCCAAAAAATTAGAGAAATACGGTTTGATAAGTACAAAAAAACATTGTCCTTAGTTCTGCAGCCCCTCTAACTTTTCTCGGAAAATAAGTTTCAACGAGATTTCTTGCGAGAACTTCTTCCATCGTTGTAATTTACAATGCAATTAAACTTCAACAAGTCATGTATCGATAATTCTTCCTACATCTGTATATGTCACTAAAGCGAGCTTACTACGAGATAAGTTACCAAATAACCGCCATTCGGACACTTTAAGCACTCATAAAAGTCTTGCTAACGACTTCGGTTATTTATCTAATCTCTTTCGCAACGCGGAAACGCCATCTATCAGCCTCGGTAGGAATAACGTGCTGCTTCAAGTTGAAACCGTTAGATGCCTGTTCCAACAGACCAAACGAAGAGCTCAGAGATGGGCGCAGAATGAGTTTAGAGCGCGCATTTAATTAACAAGACCAAAGGTTTCGATGGGATCCCAAAATTTTAATATTTGCTCCCGACAATTCGGTCTTGTAGATATTACGATTAAAAAAGAAACAGATTAAGGTCAATGGTAATAATCGGAGAAGACCAAGTTCGTCTTTGACAGTGCAAAACGGATACGCCAGCTGAATTTCACCAAGTTCAAATATATTCAGATATCCGTTTTGCGCAGTCAAATATTCAGATATGGATTCAGTATATGATTAACCCTATAGCCCACGTCGTATCTCCTTCCTTCGTTACTTATGCCCAACTTCCGGTTTCGGCCGGATTCCGGACAAACTACTTGTCTGGCAAACAGCTAAAGCTCAAAAACGAATTCAGCAGGTCTCCTTACCCCTACATCCAATCTCTAATCAACTTCAGATTAAACTTTTACTTTTAACAAATTTTCCGGTTTCAGCCGGATTCCGAGCGATCTATACGTCCGCTCAGAAAATGATTCTCATATACGAATTCAACATGTCTCCTTTCCCGCAAATCGAGCATCTTATCAAATTTAAATAAAACTTTTGCTTTTAGGAAATTCTCCGGTTTTAGCCGGATTCCGGCCGAACTGACTGTCCGGCGAGAAAATAATTTTCATATTCGGACGAAGCACATCTTTTTGCCCCTGAATCGAACCTCTAATCAACTTTATATTAAACTTCTACTTTTCACAAATTTCCCGGTTTTCGCCGGATTCTGGGTGAACTATTTGTCCGGCGAGAAAATAAATTTCATATTCGAATTCGGCATGTCTCCTTACCCCTAAATCAACTATCTCAATGGCTTTCAAAAATATTGTTTTGCCCCTTAATTTGAACCCCCCCACCCACCCTCAAATATAGGGCGCCCATCTTCGAACTTGACCTGTACTTTGACCCAAAGCATCCTCCCACCAAGTTTCATCAAAATATCTCAATCCCCTCGAGAATTATCGTGCGGACAGACGGACAGACAGACGGACAACTTAACACATAGGTATCCCTCCACTTACGTTTTGGGATCCCAGAACCGGTTATATAAATTTGTCCCTGTTTTCGCTTCAAGTCAACAAGTCTCGGAAAAGGCAGCTGAAGCCGTGGGTATTTTGTTGAGAGCAGCGCATAGTTTTATCCAACTATTTTAAAATTCTGAGAGTTGAAGAGTAAATGGTGCTAGGGGTCCTTTAATGCCAATTTCTATGTTTTGTAATTTGAGGTCGGCAACCTCAATTAGTTGCTAGAATCTTCACGTATTTGACCAGAGGTTCGTTTTTCTGGCTTGAGCCTGAAGAGGACTATATTTGTTAGTGCAAAACGGATACGTCAGCTGAATTTTATTGGAGCTAAATTTTAGCCCTTCTTGGCAAGGGTCCTCTTCAGGCTCAAAACCGCTCAAGTTGAAAGAACTTGTGGGAAAGACCAGCTGATAAATAAAATTCAGCTGACTTATCCGTTTTCCACTATCATATGATTCGCAGTCAGCTTGGGCTGAAGGAATATATATCCTGAAGAGGTCGCTTGCCAAGAAGAGCCAAAATATCGCCAGAATAAACCTCAGCTGACACATCAGTGTTGCGCAGTCAAATACGATGCGGAAGATTTGGCATGACCGCGTGCGGCGGCCACAGATAACGGGAATCTGGGTTTCACTAATGCAGCGTTTACAAGTACAGGAAAACGTGAACAGAATCCGCTCTTGGTGACAAGATTATGTTTACACGCCGAGGCAAAAAATAATTCTTCAAACCAGAAAATCTGACAAAAATAAACTCAGTAGCTAACAAAAGAATGTTTTGATAGCATTTATGACATCACTACTGATGACTGCTGGTGTCAGAAGCTAGCTAGTCCTTTTTCTTAGTCTTTTTACTAGCACTGCCGACGAGATTCCTTTGAAGTAGACCGGAATTTGTTTCATCACGAAAGGAATTCTTGTCCGCTAGACTTTTTTCTAGTCGCCTTCACGAACGGAATCCTTTGAAATCCACCGGAATTCCTTTCTACTCGACGAGATTTCTTGTCCGTCTAAACGCTTCATAACTCATTGTCGTTGCTGACAGTGGCACCTAGTGATCAAGCTTGTAGCCCAGGGGGACAAGAAATCGATTAGCACACTAGATGCCAGCCAGAATCATCTGAGATTCGGATTCGCTATACAAAGTGTATTTTTTTTCTTGGTTGTTATTTACAATGGTTGTCAAGACTATAGCGTCACTAGACCTACTTCGTTAAAGCACAACTCTTACTAGCTTTTTACTATGAAATGTATCAGAAAAAGGTTTTTCGAAAATATCATTACTTTCCACCTGAATTTAGCGATTTTCTGATCAGCGCTTGTCAATTCTGTCCGGCCTCCCTGCTCTCCAACTCAGCGGCTGCGCGCAATACATTTAAAAAACTGAACGCGCCGTGGTTACAAAGTGGGAAAACTAAGACAAATAAAAGAAGTCAACAACAGAAGATTGTCATATCCTTGTGTGTGAAAGAGTTGTCAGCGGACGTTGAAGATTCTGACAAACTTTGCGTTGTGTAACAGGCAAAACTTTTAATGTTCAAAAAAGAGCTAAAAATTCGCAGAAACAAAAAGAAACAATGAAGAAAGGTGGGGATTTTAGAAGCTTATAATTCCATAAGGGAGATGATAAAAGACAGAATAAGCAGGAGGGGTACATGATAAAAGACAGAATAAGCAAGAGGGGTCCTTTTAAAGCACGCAGCCCCGGTACCCGAAATAGCGCTGATCTGAAAGTATCTGTAAATTTATTGCTGTTATTTGAATGCTGTCTACTTAAGAACCAAGTACCTAGTTGGAACTATCTGACCAGGTGCTTCCTTAAGGTGTCTGGTTTATTTATCAACAATAAAGCGGCTCATCCTCATCGAAATACAGAAGATATAGACCCTGCCGTAATGAATATGTAGGGATCAACAGAATGATATTTTGTTTACAGTGTAATAATTACATTAACTCTTTGATATTTTAAAGCTTAGCCAAATAGGTCTGAGATCCGACTCTTTAGTTGCACTTCTAAAGGACCCCTCACACTATTTACTCTTCAACTTACAGTATTTTAAAATACTTGAATACTTTAAAACTAGGCCGCGCTTTCAACAAATAATCCACGGTTTAGGCTGTTTTAAGTCTTTTCCGAGACCCGTTAACTTATGGCGAAGACAGGGAAACAATTTACATGACCGGTTTTTCTGATGGAAAAACTTATCGCAGACAACCGTCGACAGCGTGGTACACATCGAAGATAGCAAATCACGGCAAGTGAGAAAATCAGCGTGGTTTTGTTAGAGGGGTTAGAATGTACGGTACTAAATTGGGGTCTCCGGGTTTAGAAGTATATGGAGTGATGGAAGTAGGTTGGGTTAGTATTATCGGTGAGACAGGTCCTTTAAATAGGCCTGAAGAAACAAAAAAAATGCGTTACATCGTTTTTCCGCTACATATAACCGATTTCATCGGATGAACTTATTCTTTCGGATTTGTGGCATATCTATTCGCTTGTCGCTCTGTTTGAAATTCTAAGCAGCTACAACGGTAAGCAATTGCCGAAAAATGACGTATTTGACGTAAATGACATAACAAAAAGACGGATCACTTTCGAACTCTCTTCAGAGGAGTTGCCTCCTCCAATTTTCCCCGCTTACACTGAAAAAAGTTTCTCCGAATAAGGATGCAGTATTTGCTACTCGGATTAATCTTATCTCTATTGGGATGCAATTACTCCGAATTAGGGATAATCTTATCTCAATAAAGATAAGATGAATCCCAGTAGCAAATACTGCAAGATTTTTTTTACAGTGTAGCGTCGGTAGCACATGGAAATGCAGGCTTTTATTTGAATTCGGATTCTCCGCGTCTGGATGAATTTTGAGTTGTCGTGCAAGCAGTGAATCTTATCTCAATAAAGACAAGATGAATCCCAGTAGCAAACCCTGCAAGATTTTTTTACAGTGTAGTGTCGGTAGCACATGGAAATGCAGGCTTTTATTTGAATTCGGATTCTCCGCGTCTGGATGAATTTTGAGTTGTCGTGCAAGCAGCGCACATTCTGAACGCTAATACTAGAGCCCGGGGTAATTTTATTTTTACAAAATCCATTAGATGAGTCAAAATAATTCAGTGTATCCAAATATGAGATGTAAAAATAAGCTGCCTTTTTTAAACTTCAATGATTCTGATAGTTTTAATTCTAATTACCGTACGTTTGATACATGAAATTTAAATAGGTTGGTGAGTGAAAGAATAAATAGTGTATCTAGAACGAAGATGTAAATGTGTGAAATTCCCTTCCGAAGAGGATTACACTGTTAAAACTCTCTCCTTTGTCGGACTTTACTAGTTGTGCGGCACCGATTTCGGACATTTTTGGTCCTAATTCGGAGAATTAAAATCCGAATTCGGAGGGTTATAATCCGATGCAAGATGAAAATGCTAGAACGCAAAATACTACAGTATACTCTGCAGTGTTTTGCACTGTAGCGTTTTAATCCCTTTTTTTTTAAATAAGTCAACAGAAAATTTATTGGCGAAGCCTTACATTTTTTTTTTTTTTTTTTTTTTTTTTTACCAGGACTATCATATGCTTCGAGGGAGAAACAAGTCCAAAGGAACGGAGTCGGGTTTGCTCGAAGAATTCCAGTTAACGAACCCAACTTCGATCCAGAATTCTGGGAGGAGCCATCCGACATCGACAGCGCGAACCGTAGCTGACAGACATGCTACACAACCTTGCACGTGCCATATAATAAAATTAATAAAAATAACAAGCGGAGTAAAATTACACAAAAAAGAAGAAAAAGACAAAAGCATATGAACTACTTAACCTTTATCTCGGACAGAAACACGCGGATAATACTATGGTTTGAACCTACACTGTCAAAAAAAATCTTGCAGTATCTGCTACTGGGATTAACCTTGTCTCTAATGAGATGTAATTATCTCTAATTCGGATTAATATTATCCCGGTAGGGATATGATTAATCCCAGTAGCAAACTGCAGTTTAACGTTAATCCTTACTCGGAGAAACTGTTTACAGTGTAGGGACGTGAATGCATTACTTGTTAACTTAGCACTAAGTAACTCAAAAGACTGAAGAACATCAGTATATGAGCTTTACAGCTCTTGTTTGTTTCTCTGCGTGGATCAGAAAATACACAAACAATAAAGGCCATTTAATAATTTGACCTTACTATTTACCTGAAAGATGTCTGCGACAACTGCGCCGACCGTGAATTATTTTTTTTTAATTTCATTTTCGGTTTGTTTTGCTTTTTCTTTATTTGAGTGCTTTCCCTTAAAGTTGAACCGAAAAGAGCTGGGATAGGACAATCTAGTTACCCATCACTTATTCACTGAAATTGGCTTGAAGACCCGCTGAAAATGCGTTACTTCGTTGTTCCGATATTCACGAATAATCGATTTTCAAATAGTGAGAAAGGTTTATGTTTTTTTTTTTCTGGCACTAAGCAATCTTCACCAGTCTCACCAATGCCCAATGAAAAGCCGCGTTTGAGATTAAAATTTCCCACATAGTAGAATTTACGCTTTGGGGACGGCCGCAGATATTCTGACGTCAAAACTAGAGCAAATAGTGGAAAATAAAAATCCCTTTGCAGAATCCACATAATTCAGTGTATTCAATTAAATGACACACAAATAATTTGGTTTTTCAGTTAAACTTTAATGCCCCTGGGTTTTATTGGGAATAAATTCATTCATTCATGGTGACAGACAGGGCCGTACCCCCCCCCCCCCCGGAATATACAAAAATAATCAATTTGTATAGGCTTTTCACTCTGATCTATGTCTTTTCGCTCTTTTTTGTCCGACCGGCAGGCAATCCCCCCCCCCGAAATAAATTCCTGGATACGGGCCTGATTACAGACGTAAGGACGAAAATCTGAAAATATCACAGTCATCCGGTTTGGAAGACATCCAAACAGAGATAAACCATTTGCTTTTCCCCGAACCTTATTTCTATCGCATCCAGCAATTTCCAGCTCGTGATTTCCAGAAGATACAATTTCATCAACAAAATGAGAAAATCTCCAAGAAAATCGTTCCCTTGACAAACAGCTCCCTTGGGTTTCATTGGTCCTGAGCTATTCCTCTTACAAGATGCTGAGTTGGGATTCCAATATTTTATTCGGATTCCAGCGAAGAGCACTTTCAGCAATAAGAGTGGAAAAAGTTTGCATGACATGCGAGAAGAATTTCAATGACAACATCGCAACATCGTTTAATTCACAGATCTTACTAGAAACGCCGAGAGAAATGCCTTTTTCACGATAAAATGGCCCGGAAAAATTGTTTTTCAAAAATACCCACACTTCTCTTTTTCAGAGGCGTTACTAGCCAAATGTTTGAAGGGGGGCAAGGTACTTACCGATTGGCTGGTCATTTTTACCGACTGTTTTTGCAGACAAAAACGACCAAAAAACGACTGTGTTGACAAAAAATCGGCTGATTTAAAGAAAAACTACTGTTTTTAAGAAAAAATCGACTATTGAGAAACCGACTGTTTCTTAAAAAAAATCGACTGCTTCCAAGAAAAAAATCGACTATTTTTACGAAAAATCGCGGCGCTTTGCGCCGACTCGGCTATTTTTTTTACCGACTGGCCGACAACATTCGGGGGGGGGCCTCTAGGCGTGACGCCCCTGCTCTTGAGGAATTAAGGGTTCTCTTGTTAGCGCTTGCCAACCATGGTCACTCTTCGCGCAAAAATACTTGTTTTTTTTTGAAAAATTAAAACAAACAAATGCGCGTCGGTGCGACGTCAGAGAGAAATCATGTTGGCAACGCCTGTTCGTTGACGTCTGACGGCAAAACAAAGATTATTGTATGGCAACCCTGGAAAATCTCGGCCACCGAAAAGCAAAAATTTAAATAAAGTGATACACAGGGATTTTATAAAGATAGAGATTTTAGAGAGTCGACCGAATGTGAAACCAGTGAAAAGCAAGAGGGGTCATTAAAGAAGATCTTAGAATTACCAAGGGTGAACCTAACGTAAATGCAGGGCCGTATACAGGGGGGGGGGGGGGGGAGGTTTAAGTGAAACCAGTGAAAAGCAAGAGGGGTCCTTAAAGAAGATCTTAGTATTACCAAGGTTGAACCTTACGTAACTTCAGGGCCGTATACAGGAGAGGGGGGGGAGGTGTAACCGTTTCTTACAGGTTTCTTACAGGTTACATCGTTTCTTCACCTCTGATCTATGTATTTTTGTACTTTTTGGTCAGACTCGCGTCCCCCCCCCCCCTCCCCAAATAAATTCGTGGGTCCGGATTTGCTTGGTTGTAATAGTTTTCCTTACTTTTCCGTATCTTCTTAACGGACTCGTGGGTTTTATTTCTTCCAGGATACTTCGACAAAAATTGTTAAAGCACAACTCTTACTAGAAATGATCTTTTCCCTACGAAATGGATCAGAAAATCGATTTTCGAATATACCATTACTTCCCACCTGAAATTAGCGATTTTCTTCTTAGCACTTGTCGACTACCTCCAGCCTTCCTGCTCTCCGACGCGGCGGCTGGGCGCAAAACATTTGAAAAATGAACGTGCCGTGGTTAAAAAGTGGGAAAACTAAGCAAATAAAAGAAGTAATAAACATATGCTTCTGAGATCCTTATGTGTGAAAGAGTTGTCAGCGAGCATTGAAGATTCCGGCAAAAGTTTCGTTATGTGACGGCAAAACTCGGCAAGGCCAAAAAAGCGCTAACAATTCAAAGGCACAAAACGAGACAGTGGAGAAAAGTGGAGATTTTAGAAGCTTATATTTCTGTATGGGAGCTAGGTATATTAGAAAAAGCAGAATAAGCAAGTGGGGTCCTTTAAGATCCCGAATGGAAAGCTATCCACGAACAATGATTACGAAAACAACCGAACAAAACGGATTTTTTTTTTTTTGAAGGGTCTAATCAGTTTCTCAAGACAGGAAATTTTACTTTAAAGGAATCGAACATAAGACATCCACACTCGTTAAATACCTTGGGTTCAATGAAAAGCTATCCACGAACAATCAGTACGAAAACAACCGAAAAAAACGGAAATTGTAATCTTTTTAAGGGTCTAATCAGTTTCTCAAGACAGGAAATTTTACTTTTAAGGAATCGAACATAAGACGTCCAGTGGATGTCTTATGCCTTATGTATGGATGTCATCCACACTGGTTAAATACCTTGGGTTTCATCTGTCATCAAACAGTAGTTGGCAAAGTCCTACCCCAGCAATGGCAACACGAGAGTAATCTGCGCTGTTTGCAGATAGAATTTATCTAGAAACCCTGCCATCATGGGAGTAAAAAACATGCAAATGCATAAACACGTCATATTTAATACAAAAGTGCTACCTGCATTACATTATGGTGCTGGATACAGAGTCATGGACAGGCAAAACAGCTGGAAACGCTCCAGCTGCAATATTTTAAAAGAGTGTTTGGTCTCCATATAACCACGCTTAGCTTAGTAATGAGGTGTGATATTGGTATTTTTTGTTTAAGAAGATGAGAATTCTGCAAATGATAAGCTTTGGTTAAGAATAACAGAACTACCTAATGACCGGCTCGTAAAAGCAGGTTATGGTGAAATGGTTCAAATGAGTAAAAATTCATCATGGCCTCATATAACTAAAAATATACTAAACACAACAGGTTTTTCTTTTCTTTGGAATGAAGGCCTAGGTCCGACAAATGACCCTTCCGATTTTTACCGAAGTTTTAAGACACGTTTAGACGACCAAGAAATTCAAAAATGGTCGTCTGCATTAGACGAGCACCGATTTTAGTTCATTACAGGCAAGTTAAAAAGTCTTTTGATAGTGAATTTAATTTTAAGTTAAGAATACCATTTGAGTTTTTAAAGTGTTGGATTCAGGTGCGAGCAAACTGTTTACCGCTATGTGGTGGTAATTCATAGAATTCTAGGAAGTGTCCGGATGGAGTACGTATTTGTCCTCTCCTCTTTTCTTTTCAGGTGCGAGGAGCTTTCGCGTTTACGTGGTTCATTTCTTTCTGGGAATGGTGGCAGCTTCTTGGTATTTTACGATTTACGTCACCAAGAGTTTCATTTGGTAATTTTGTGCGAAAAGCTGTCAAGTTGAGAAGTGATACTTCTTTATTTGTTATTTAATCTTAGTTTCCTATGAGTTGTTCGTCAAAATATCATGTAAATTCAACCAGGGACCCATCAATTTCCTGTAATGACTCGCCATTTAGGGGGCTTGTCAATAAGAGATTTCTGATGCGCTCTTGACCGAGCTTCAGATAGTTCGAGAAATACCCACGGGGATAAAATACCCGACTATCCAGATAGACAAAATTTTTCGCAGCTGTTGTGCTGAACTAGGAATATTTCTCTGTAATGGAAGAGTATCCTGGATCTTTTGTCCTAGCTTAGGTACCTGGTGGCATGCTGAATAGTCCTAACAAATTTTGTCTATCTGAGCAAGAACGCCGATTCGACCTAAGCGGAATTTTTCGCAACTAGGTGATGCTCGGGCAACATAGCAACATAGAAGCATAGGAAATGACAAGCCCCCTGAATGGCGAGTCATTACAGGAAATTTATGGGTCCCTGATTCAACTCAAATATACATCTTAAAATATGCAGCATGGACAACAGCGTCAACTTGCCTTCTGCTAATTAACAAACCAGCTAGGCTGCTGTTTCTGAGGTTTGTCACAGTTACTTTGAAGCTTGGGATATAGCAGTGTCTTTATTTTTCTGTCGTTTATCCCACATAATGAAAAACGACTTCCTCGGTAAAATTCAAATCTCGCGGTCTATCTGTGATTTTTCTTCGTGCCAGAACGTTCTCGATATTCTCAATATCGATACCAGAACTCGTACTAGAAGCCTATTTTTAAAAACAAATTAAGAAAAGTAGCAAACTGAAAAACAAAAATGCTCCTCAAGTGGGATATGAATTTTCCTTAACATTTCTTTCCCTAAAGCCGTTAATACTCTTGATGACTATCTCTCCTTGCCGATGCAAAATCTCCGGCCTCTCCGGGTACCTAGCGGAAGAAAGGAAGAAGTGGTGTCACAGCTGCTCCCAAAGATCGCCGTGATTGAGAGCCGTGATAAAGAGTATTCAGTAACACTAGGAAGGTCTACTAAAGACTTAATGTCGCAAAACGGAGCCTCGCAGATTTATTTGGATGTCTCCTTTAAAATTCAAGCGGTTATTGCCATCTAGCGGCTTTCACCGTTTCCTGAAAAATTAATGCCTCTACGGGAAACAACGAAAGATGGCAGTTACGCCTAGCTGACCGAGCCTCTGCAGCATATGCTTTATGGTGCGAACACACGATCAGGATCGAGAGCTCCCGGACTGGAATTCCTGCCCGGGTTTTCAGATTTATTGTGATCGCTCTTTAGAACTCAAGCGGTAATTGCCATCTAACGGAGTTGTCTGCTTATTAAAAAATCAATGCCTATTTCGGAAACGACGACAGATGGCAGATACGTCTTGCTGACCGAGCCCCTACAGCATCGGAGACTGCTTTACACAAGAACGGTAATGGGAATTCTCCAGATTCGGGAAATTCTTTTTCATAGCAAATTTGGAAATTCTAGGTTTCTTAAAAGATATTGAAAACATACATTTTACGTTAGTCCTGTTCTTTCAGTTTATGAAGATGATTTTTTTGTATTTATAGTCGACTATTTTCTCTGAATATCTTCATAGAGGTGCTTTCTCCTTACGGCATGTTGACATAAAGGTTTGGACAAAGTTGCCAAGCTGTCTAAAATAGTCAGTGTACTTACGTTCTTTCTTAAAAAAAAAGGAAAAAAATACCTTGTCAAGTCATGAGAGTTGTTATGTATTGTTTTGTTTATCGTTTCTTCTATTTGAGATTTGTATCGTGTCTGACGTCGTAGGGTTAAAAAAGTGATTTTTCTTGTCTAAAGAAGCGATTTTCTTTTGCGATTTCCTAAATTCGTCGTCCAGACCCTATGTTGTCAATTTGTTAGTCAATGATCGCTAGTTTTTTTTTCTTATTTATAAATATAATCAGTCAATCAAAACTTTTCAAACATTATTTAATTCATTCTTTTTTATTTTATTTTTTTTAGCAATGCAAACCCTTCACGCATGTTGGGTGAAAGAGCCTGTATTCAACGAACCAAAAAACGGAAATAACTGATAGCAGTGCCATCTTACAGCAGTGCCATCTTCTATTCTGGACGTGAATCGGATCTTGTGCCAGTAGGTAGCGTAAAGCAGCTTTCACATTGACGCGTCGTTGCGATGCGTTTATCTTGTGTTGCGTACAGGTTGCGTCGCGTATCTTTCACACCTGCGCGAGAACATGTCACGCTGGATACGTATTTAAGTTTTCCTTTTTCGGTTTCTTCTGCCAAATTTTCATTTCTTTCATCAGGTAGTAGGTTTTTCTTCATCGTTAGTAGGTTATTCTCCATTTTCCTTTCAAAAACTTCCATTTTTCACTGAAAAATCTGATGCGTAACTCGTTGACGCAATGCAAGAATATTTTTCTGCGTAAGCTCTGCGTAAGCTCTGCGTTGCGTCGCCGCGACCGTGACGCAGAGGTTGTGTGAAAGGCTCTACGCGTCAATGTGAAAGCAGCTTAAAGGAGCGGAGCTGGCAACGACGAAAGTGGCGTTCTTCGCAATCCTAAGGCGTTTTTCCGTGCTCCCACAAACAGTTCGTAGGTCGATTTTGGCTCGAAAAGAGCGTTTGTGTGGCTCGCTTTGTGGCTCGAATTGACAAACAAATGATTGTCAATTTGTGGCTCGTTTCTGGCGGAAAATTCAAATTTAGCAGCAACATAATGTCAAAATAATACACTTAACTACTTTCTCAAGCATGTAGACGTAAAACTGAGGATCCTTTTTGGACAGAATGGTGCGGACGGAAGCCTGAAGTTCTATTTTAAGATTTTATATGAATTTGAAATTACCGCCCCAAAAATAGTCAAAACAGCGTTTCCGTGAGTTTCAACTTGTGGCTCGACTGTGTGGCACACAAGCGTGTTTCCACGACAAATCAAACATAAATCCTGTGAATTACCGAATTCGGTAACGAATCAAAACAAATGAATCTGATTAACGACCGAATTATGAAATGGGCTGACCGAATGCGATAGAACAGATACGGACTTGAGAAAAGTCTGAGGAAGTATAAGGTCAATCTGATTAACGACCGAGTTATGAAATGGACTGACCGGATGCGATAGAACAGATACGGACTTGTGAGAAGTCCGGTGAAGGCCGGTGTGGCCCACAATTATGTCACGGAAAAACACCTCTAGTATTTTCTATTTTTTGCTCACTAGCTTCTGCTGTTTCCTTTGTGTTTTTGGTGTCCCCATATCCAGGTTACTCAATAAAACTGAAAACCCAGCCTGGTTCTGGTTAGTCTGCTCCCGAGGTCAAACCATACATTGATGTAGTCCGTGAACAGGTTACAACACCATGGAACAGTCAAAAGTGTATACAAATTGCCTCATAGTAAAAGTTCAAAAGGTTTCGATGGGATTACAAAGAGCAATGCCAGGGGTTGCTCACTCCCAAAATGTTTGTACAGTGGTGTCCAGGCGGTGCCCAGCCGGTGCCCAGCGGTGCCCACACGGTGCCCAGCGGTGCCCAGACGGTGCCCAACGGTGCCCAGACGGTGCCCAGCGGTGCCAGCGGTGTCGGTGCCCAGCCGGTGCCCAGCGGTGCCTAGCCGGTGCCCAGCGGTGCCTAGCCGGTGCCCAGCGGTGCCTAGCCGGTGCCCAGCGGTGCCCAGCCGGTGCCCAGGGAGGGTGTACAGTGGTGCCCAGCGAGTGAGCAATCCCTCGGAGCAATGTTTGCTCGACTACCTGATACAGACAATGTGTCTTCCCTTAAAGTGTAACTGAAAAGCAAACTTATTTTGTATCGTTTAATTGACTGAAATATCTCGGTTGTGTTAAAGCACCTGTCTTTACTTTTCCTTAAGTCTTCCCGCGCCTAGTGGTGCATGAGGCGACAACTTCTGACCTCCAAGTGACTCTATCTTGGGCAACATTCCACAGTTCGGTCATCTTGGTCCGACATGACTTGGCTTCCTTATCGAGGGTTCTGCCAAGTGTGGAGCGCTGCCTACCCTTTGCACGCAGGCCAAAAGGTTTCCAACACCAAGCGTCGTTGGGAAGTCTGCCCTCTGCCATCCACACCATGTGACCCCAGTATCTCCATCTTCTCTCCATCAGGACATCTGTCACCAAGCGTTGCTCAGTTATAGCACGAACCTCAACATTGGTCACTTTATCGGACCAATGGATCTTGAGGATACGCCTGAGACAGATGTTCTCGAGGACCTGTCTTACCTATAATACTAACGCAACCAACTTCCATAATCAGTCCATGTATTTCTAAACCCGGAGACCCCAATTCCGCACGGTACGTTTTAATCCCTCTAACAAAACCACGCTGATTTCCTCACTTACCGTGTTTTGCTACCTTCGATGTGTATCACTCTGTCGACGGTTGTCTGCGAGAAGTTTTTCCATCAGAAAAATCGGTCATGTAAATTGTTTCCCTGTTTTCGCTATAAGTCAACGGGTCTCAGAAAAGGCTTAAAAAAGCCAAAACCGTGGGCTATTTGTTGAAAGCACAGCCTAGTTTTAAAGTTTTCAAATATTTTAAAGTACTGTAAGTTGAAGAGTAAATAGGGCGAGGGGTCCTTTAAAAGAGTTTTTATTCTTCACTACATGCTCTAGTATGACGCGGTATGACGCTCAGAATATTTACGGCCATCCTCACAACGAAGAGTTCTACTATGACGTTGAAAATTTGAATCCCAATATAAACGTGGTTTTTCAGTAGGTGATCAACGAAAACAGTTATATACGAAACATCCTCCAGATGTTATTCAACCTATGCGGCTACTACAAATTTTTCCATAACTAAAATTAATCTAGAAGCTCTGCATCTTCGCAAAATTTGCATCGACCAAAAGTGAAAGTTGAATTTCTCCGAGAGGCGAACCTGACCTTAAGACGACTCAACGGTCTGATCTCTGCGCCAACGCTGAGACCCAAACGCTCGTCCGGAGCATAATGCGCATGGAAACTAGTGAGTCGCGGAAAGTGCAAAGATTAGTGAGGTGTCGTTAGCGGCCAAAAGGGGGCAGTGGCTACGAATTTCGAATGCGTCATCTCTCACGTGAAACATCGATATAGAAAGAAACATTGAGTTACATCAAGGGTAAGTAACGAGGAAATTCACGAATTTCAGTTTAAAGGAGAGAAACTAAAAACGACTAATAAATTCAAGTATCTTGGTTTTATACTGACCCCCAACGGAAGTTGGAGTACACATGTGAAGGGGATGGTGAGACGGGGGCGAGTAGCTTCCGCAGCAATATTTCAAAATCCAACACTGATGGGAATAAAAACATTAAAGATACACAGACACATTTTTACCTCGAAAATAATGCTGGTATTCCATTATGGTGCTGAACTGTGGGGTTTTGAGACAGCTCCACAGATTGAAACCCTACAGCTACAGTACTATAAGAGAGTATACAAGCTACATCCAACAACCCATTCGCAAGCATTAAAAGGGAACCTTGGACTGTTACAATGCGAAAGCAAAGACTAGGCCAAATCCTACAATTTTGACTAAAAATTATTCACATGCCTGAGGATAGACTACTAAAATCTGCTTATAATGAGCTTCTTCTAATGGGGAAAAAAAGGTCATGGCCATTCCAAGTCAAAGCCCTCCTAGATTCGGTGGGACTACCGTGTGTCTGGAACAATGGATTTGGACCCACATCGGAACCAGCATCTCTGTTAAAAGAAGTGTTAAGAGTATTAGAAGATCAAGACATACAGAAATGGGCATGTATTGTTAGTGAGTCGGTGATACTATCAAATTATAAACTGGTTAAAGAGAGTTTTACCAAAAAGCCTACCAAAAACTTACCTCACGCTCTGGATCCAGTTGCGAGCGAACTGTCTGCCAGTACACTGGAAAAGTAAGTTTGACAAGAAAAAAAGTGTTTCACCCAGTACAAACAGCCCCTGCCCACTCTGCGGTGAAGGCGATGATGACCTAGTCCATTTGGTTGCACTGTGCCGCGAACTCTCGTTTTTAAGGGAATCTTGCTGGGGGGGGGGGGAAGGGAGATACTGTTTCCTGATATACTGAAGAACACATCTCCAGGAGCAATTAGTGCATTATGTAGATTTGTGTTGCAAAGTATTAAAGTAAAAGTTGACCGGGCGAGTGCAGTTTAGTATATGTAGTGCGATATTAGAAGTAATTATGCAGTTTTTTGTTTTGTTGTATGTATATGGCCCTAAGGCTTTAAATACAATATTATATTATATCGGACTGCATGTGCACATGGCTTAAATTTGGTGTAAATGTAGCAGGGATGCTGAACTTACCCATTAGATTCGTCTTCCAAGTAGACTGATGGTTCGACCAGAATCTGGCGAACTAGAAAATCGAAAAGGTCATTTGACCAACGAGACGGCAATCTAAAACTTTCAAAGACAAGCTAATAATGTCCAGAATTGACGACAATCAGAATCGGAATTTTATTTCAGAAATCACTTCAATAATCCAGAGCGCGAAGCAAAAACAAATTTTGTTTTTTGCCAACATAGAGAACACGGATGTGAGGGCTTTACTTCAAAATTAAGAAAAAAATCTAAAATCAAAGTAGAAACAATAATGCAAACTAAGTCGAAATCTACTGCAAATATAGGGAAGAAGAGATCGTACTTCGAGGCGCCGTACCGGAAGGAATCAAACGACAGGACGTCAGTTCGTCACACATACTTCATTTTGTCCATACGTCAGTTATCCCACTCACCCACAGTCAAGATCTACCGCAAATGACACAAGAAGGAAGAGTCCGTGCTCCCAGAAGGAATCAAACGCTAGAACGTCAGTTCGTTACAAACTTGTCAGTTCGTCACACACTCGTCTCTTCGCCCCGCAAAATCCGATATTTTGCCCACCCATTTTTGATCCAGTCTCGTGGTCGAACCAATGGGATGTGATCCAGTCTTGTCGGTCGAACCAGTGGATGTGTAAAAAATACTCGTCTCTTCGCCCCGCAAAATCCGATATTTTGCCCACCCATTTTTGATCCAGTCTCGTGGTCGAACCAATGGGATGTGATCCAGTCTTGTCGGTCGAACCAGTGGATGTGTAAAAAATGTGTGGGTCAACCATCGAAATTTGTGATGTCTGAGCGAACTGTCGGATTTTTTTGGTGTGGACGAACTGACATGTGGCCGTAGTGACGATGACACTATCCATAACTTCCATTGATGTTGGCCACATATGCAGTGTGGATGAACGAAAACTGGTCAACAGGCAATTCAGTGAGGCACAGAACTAGTAGAAACTACATTATCACACGAGTCAAAACTGTGGTCTTTGATGTCGGAGTATTCGTCACTTTTGTTCTCTTTTTTTGCCTTCATCCTTCGATTCTGAAACCAAATTTTCACTTGGCGCTCAGTCAGGCACAAGTTGTTTGAAATGTCCATCCGTCGTACCCGCGTCAAGTAGCGATTGCAGTTAAACTCTTTTTCCAGCTCCATTGTTTGATACTTCGAGTAAGTCTGCCGAGTTCGCTTGGGCGTCGTCATCGGCAAGGCTGATCCTGGAATTCAGAGCAATATATAGATAAAAAATATATCAAAATATATCCAAACTGTCCCAGTTTCTCTAGTTCTCTCCTCTTGTCTAGTGTTGGGCACTTTCCCATCTGAGAGGAAACAATTTTTGAGGATCGTTTAGTTTTGCATCCCGATATTCCGAAATCTGTAACCGTTTCTGCTTAAAAGCAACCCGTCTATCTGCATATCAGCCCTTCTTAAAATTTCTTTCGGATTAGTTATTTGTGCCGCTAGATGCTCTAGTGTAATGTATACAACGGCAGGTTAATCTTGGTGTACCTTTAACCAGATTTGTTTGGCTATTTTCAATATCTTTTATGTTCACCCCTTCGGCCTGCCCATGCTTAAAACTTTTTTAAATGGTTCTGCCTTCTGTGTGCTCTACCCAAGTCTGATATGTCAAACTTCCTCAAGTTTGTCAATTCTGGCTTCAGACTTCAGTGCTGACTGGCTTTTCCATGGGCCAATGCGCGACTCGGTATGAACCGAAAGCGTAATCGCTTATTCCCCCTATGGCAGACAAATACAAAAAAAACACAGACAGGCCCGTCTCCAGGAATTTATTTCCGGGGAGGGGGTGGGGGTGGGGGGGGGGGTTGCCCGCGGGTCGGACCAAAAAATACAAAAAAGCCATAGATCAGATTTTAAAACCTACAAAAACGATTAATTTTGTGGGTTTCGGGGGGGGGGGGGGGGCGTATCCCCCCTGGATACGGCCTTGCACACAGACATACACTATCTTTCGATTGCCGTCGTAGGTGGCTAGCCTCTTTGCTAGCCACCTGGATGCAGTTCGGCGACAATAACATACTGTTCAGAGTAACATTCTTATACTTGACTAGCCTTCCATATTATATCTCCCCAAATGATGAATTAAAAGAAGATAATGAGTAAATGAATAAACTGTTAACAATTTTCGAACAGACGAACAGAACGAACAGTCGAACAGACGAACAGGCTCTTCCGGCAGAAAAAGAACAGTTGAAACAGTTCCGAACTTCGTCCGGAAATGATGCTTGTGCCGAAAATCGTGCCAGTACTTCCATTCCTCGACCCGAGCGTCTGCCCCGAGGGGTTGCCTAATCTCAGAATAGGCGTACTGCAAGGCTATGTGCACAAACACTCCAATTTCGCTGAGAAGTTTTCCCAAATTCCGCTCCGAATTCCGCTCCGAAATTTGGACGCGTCGCAGTCAGGTTTCGTGGTGACGCAAAATCTTATCGGACTCGTGTGAACTGGACGCACGTAGCTTAAAGGACCTGTCTTACCTACAATACTAAAGCAACCTACTTCCATAATCACTCCATATGTTTCTAAACACGGAGACACCATTTTTGTACGGTACATTCAAACCTCTCTAACAAAACCGCGCTGATTTTCTCACTTGCCGCCTTTTGCTACCTTCGATGAGTATCACGCTGTAGACGGTTGTCTGCGAGAAGCTTTTCCATCAGAAAAACGGTTATGTAAATTGTTTCCCTGTTTTCGCTATAAGTCAACGGGCCTCGGAAAAGGCTTAAACAGCCAAAACCGTGCGCTATTCGTTGAAAGCACAACCTAGTTTTAAAGTATTCAAATATATTAAAATACTGCAAGTTGAAGAGTAATTAGTGCGAGGGGTCCTTTAAGTGCCCAGCCGATGTCCACGGGATGATGTACAATGATGCCCAGTCACTGAGCAACCCCTCGTTCTATCCATAGAACTAGCTCTGGACCGTCCACCGTCTCAGACTCGTAACACTGAAATCTGTTTTCGTAATCTTAAATTCCATTCACAAACGGCAAGGCATCTCAACAATAGTTCACAAGCAATATAGTCATAAATAAAATTTAACATATGGTTTCATGCATCGTGATGTGTCGGTTGTAAATTCCGACAGTCGGATAAAGAGGGGTTTCAGGTAGGCGACAGTAGCTGGCTAAATTGCTCATTGTAAAATAAAAATAATCATTTTGGACTACCGAGCTTCGCGCCGCAGAAAATGACTTCGAACCCGGTTTTCTTGAACAGTAAGTAAGTAAGTAAGTAAGTAAGTAATTTATCTATGACCCGCCATTTTGAAAAGGCGGAGTAAATGAAGAAAATAAAGAAAATAAACAAAACACATAAACACACAGAAAAGACACTTAATTTTAATCTTCGGTCAGGAAGCAGTGGACGATATCGTGCGCTGGTTGGGCCCTGTTGTCCATGATTTTTGAAAGCGATGAGGAAGCATCCAAAAGGGTAACACGTAGTAGAAGCAAGCAGTGGCGAATTTCTGGCCTAGGACCCCAACCTCGTAAGGGGGCAAAGTGGCAAATGTAAAACATAATGTGTAAAAAAAGTGTAGTTTGTACCAGAGGCGTTACTGGCCAAATTTTTTTTTTTTTTTTTTTTGGGGGGGGGGAAGGTATTTACCGAGTTGCTGGTCATTTTTACCGACTGTTTTGCAGAAAAAATGACTGTTTTGGGAAAAAAAGACTGTTTTGAAGACAAAGCGACGGCTTCCATGAAAAAATCGATGTTTTTACGAAAATTCGCGGCGCTTCGCGCAGACTCGGCTATTTTTTACCGACTGGCGGACAACATTGGGGGGGGGGGGCGTCCCCAATTCTCCACCCCATACGCTACACCCCTGGTTGGTACTTGTCAATTTCATTTCTAAGTCTATTTGTCTATTTTCTAAGTCTGTTAGTCGAAACGCTTTATATATAAAATAAAGTTTATTTTGGGCTAAACTACCAAAAAGGGACTCTGTTAAAGGAGCCCTCTTGCTTATTCTGCCTTTTATAATATACTTAGCTCCCATATGGAATTATAAGCTTCTAAAATCCCCGCCTTTCTCCAATGTTTCTTTTCGTAACTACGGATTTTTAGCGCTTTTTCGGCCTTGCCGAGTTTTCCCGTCACCCAACGAAAAGTTTGCCGGAATCTTCATTGTCCGCAGACAACTCTTTCACACATAAGGATGTGATAATCTTCTGTTTACTACTTCTTTTATTTGCTTAGTTTTGCCACTTTTTAACCATGGTGCGTTCAGTTTTCAAATCTTTTGCGCCCAGCCGCCGCGTCGGAGAGCAGGAAGGCGGGATGTAATCGACAAGCGCTAACAAGAGAATCGCTAGTTTCAGGTGGAAAGTAATGGTATTTTTGAACACGTTTTTTCTGATCCATTTTATCGAGAAAAGATCATTTCTAGTAAGAGTTGTGCTTTAACTAACTACCTAGGGGCCGTGGATCTCCCAGTTGATCGGATCTAGTCCATACCTAACTGTAGAACAAATACATCGATCCTGGGTAAAGCATTTGTAACACGATTATCTTTGTAGATTTGGAGGGGAGGGGGATCGAACTCCCTAGCCCCCTTGAATATGGCCTTGATGTCTATGTCTGGGTCCTGAGACAAGTTTCTTCGGACATCGAAAAGTTTGAAGGCGCCGAATAACATGACAAGTATATTTGACGGTGCAAAACGGACAAGTCAGCTACATTTTATTAGAGCTATATTTTTAGAATCTCTACCCTTTCGACGATCCAATCAAACAGCAAAAACAGCAGCCATGTCCAGACTGAAATCACAGGACCAGCTTTGACTCCAACCAATTTTCAAAGAAGAAGTTCACAAAATCTGATATTTAAAGAAGAATCTTTAATTGTTTTTCACAAGTTCATTTTCCAGCTTGAGCCTGAAGAGGACCCTCTAAGAAAATGTAGCTGACTTATCCGTTTTGCACCGTCAAATATGATTCGCAGTCAGCTTGGGCTGAAGGAACATCGAATAAGACCAGTTCCAGCCTAACAAATAATTATGCATAGTATGAAACCTCAGTTCAATAATTTCAGAATAAATTCCAATTAAAGCCAAGAAATGTTTTTTTTAGGGGGCTAAATAATTGCAACATTTTTGCATTACTTTCATGACCGTATCCCAACAAGAGAAAAACAAATATTTAAACAGAAACAGTAAATAACACCTGAATATTTGATTTTATTATATATGCCAACAGAAACCTGAGGAACTTTGTCTCTTAGTACAGTGGTTCCCAACCTTTTCCGTACCTCGTACCCCTAATCAAGGTTCGATAAGATTGCGTATCCCCGTTTTCAGAACGTGAAAAAGACGATATTGATTATCATAAATGGTAAGGCATACACGAGTAGAAATATATACAAAATCAATGAGGCAATCACTATAGAGGCTGTTTCGTAGCTAACATTTTATCGAAGCTCGGCTATACGTTATTAACGGCAATGTTTTTTTTACAGTTTCTGTGTTTGGTTTTGATTTTCTCCGTGCTTTCATCTAGCTGCATCGCAAACTTTTACCGTTGGCTCATTTCGCAACCTGAATGACAATATCACTTGCAATGTCTTCGATTCTTCTTGAAAAACAATATTGTTTGACACAGGAACAGATTTTACGGCTGTAGGCTAGCTGTTTTGGAATAAACATTATTTTCACTGACTTTGCACTAGGGCTTGTAATCTGAGGCGTTACGCACAGGTTGACAACACCCCTCCCCCATGAAAGGTCGGCCAGACGATTAAAAAGAAAATAGTCTGCGCGAAGCGCCGCGATTTTTCGTAAAAACAGTTATTTAAAAAAAAAAAAATAGTCGGTCATTAAAAATACCTTGCCCCTTAAGATTCATTTTGGCTGGTGATACTCTGCTGGTAATATTAGGCTTTCGGCAATCAACAATGAGTGAGAGGAGATTTTGAAGCTGCAGACCAAATCAATTTTGGTTCCTTCTTAAAGTCTCCGTCGCAGTAGACACAGTTTCGTTCCGATATTCTGAAAAACCTGTGTCACTGATACTTTCTCAAAGAATTACCCCCTCCGGCCACGCTCCCCTCCCCCTAGTTTTTGGTGAGAAACATGAACAAATCGCATAACCGGCATAGTCGACCAATGAGCTCACAGAAGCCTCGAAAATAGCCAACACGGAAAATGCAAAAATCAGAGTAGTTGCGTTAAGGTGGATCCAAATTGCATGGGAAGTAAGAAATATTCGAAACGAGAATGAATGGAACGATTAGGGGCACATAGTTAATTAATAATGGAGGTAAGACGGGTTCTTTAAGGGTAGTTTGTAATGAATTATACTCGAAACGAACTGAACACCCATCCCTGTTAGAAAGTTAAAAAGGGTCACGATTCAGGACCTATAAACATACGATCGATCAAGGAAACAGAAGATGAAAACGATGATGATTGGAGCTTTTCCGGCTGAAGGTTACTGAGAAAGTAACATGAGGAACAACTTTCCATTCATAAACTGATTGATTGGAAAAATTGACTGATTGGACAGAAATGAATTGATTAATTTGAAAAATTGATTGATGATGACTGATTCAGTGCACCAATAAAACGAACTTGAACTTAAAGCAACCTAAGGTAAAAACACGTTTATGTAAGGGCAGGCCTACCTCGTTTCCGCCCGATTGTTTCCCGCCCAATCACAAATTAAAAGGGAAAGAATAAGCAGTTGATGATCTACTTTTCTAGAGCAGCTAAGATCCAATTGCAAAGTTAGAAATGGTCACGATTGAGGATTAGATATTATGTGGATCAAGGAGGCAGAAGCTGGAAACGATGAAAGGTCGAATTTGTCAGGCTACGAAGAGGCTGACAATAAAACTTGCCTCGGAAGTCTAGAAAACGCTAACGAGGTGTACTAGGTCAACCTGAGTTCAATTCAATTCAGTTTGCTTTTCCTAAAATTGTTCGCGATGAAAACTAGCGCAAGAGTTGGGGGAGAACATGGGCGCTAGAATTCATAAAGAAAACTCAATATTCAAAAACGAAGCAATCTCCAAATCACAAAAAGGTCTCTAATGGGAATATCTGGACTCCGCGGGAAGTAAGCTGTTTAAAACTGGCAAAACTGAAAATGTTTTTTGGGATAGAATGTAAAAATGAAGATAAGATATTTGATGGTGGAAAACGGATACGTCAGCTGAATTTTATTGGAGCTATATTTCGGCCCTTCTTGGCAAGGGTCCTCTTCAGGCTCAAAACCGCTCAAGTTGGAAAGACGAACTTGTGGGAAACACCAAGGTTTTTTTCGGTGTTTCCCACAAGTTCGTCTTTCCAACTTGAGCGGTTTTGAGCCTGAAGAGGACCCTTGCCAAGAAGGGCCGAAATATAGCTCCAATAAAATTCAGCTGACGTATCCGTTTTCCACCATCAAATATGATTCGCAGTCAGCTTGGGCTGAAGGAATATTTATGAAGATAAGAGTTGTCCTACTGTTGTTCTAGAATCGTTTTACATTGCTGCAGGTTTGTGTCGGTTTCCTAGGCTTGTTTCGTTTAAAATTGAATGAGTGAAATGCATTTATTCCGCCAAAATGACGAGACAAGAAAAAGGTTACAGGTTAAAGCATTTACAATAAAAACATCGACATTTTCTGATCGTAGTGTACATCACCTGTAACACTCAAAACAAAACAACATATTTACAGATAGAAACAAAAACGACGAAATCTTTCTTGTTCTTAACAGGGTGATAATTTAGGAAGTGTTAGGTTGCGTTCCAGAAATTGTTAAACCAATTGTTAACAATCGCTAACTTTCCTTCGGGGCGGAGCTAACTGCAGCTTTAACGATCGGTAACTTTTTCCCAGTTCTACAATTGTTAACTATTTTGTAACGCTGCTCACCGACCATCGTTACAAAATAGTTAACAATCGTTAAGCTCTGGAACGGAAATTGTAGGTGGGCGGAGCTTAAATTTCGAAATCAGAAACATGGAACGCAAACAGTTAACAACGTTAATAATTTGTTAACGATCGTTAAGTTCCGGAACGCAACCTAACTGTTAATAATTTGTTAACGATCGTTAAGTTCCGGAAGGCAACCTTAGGCTCGGCTCAGATGATGGCCAAGATGACTGTAACTGGCATTTATTTTACCTTGCTTTTTAGAGCTCACCTGGATTGGGTCCTTCAAACTCAGATCATGTATCATCAACCGATTTGAATGATGTCGGTTATGCTTGCACAGCCACTTCCCAAATTAATGTGAGAAAGGTTTGAAGAAGTCAGAAAGAGTCAGAACAGACGAAAACATTCACGCAAGGTGATCGGAATTCATTATATTCACAACTGTTCCGGAGTTTACCATATCCTGAGGAAAACAAGATGTAAAAATTTGCGAAGTTGTTTCTTTAAGTACTGTAAATTTCTGATGTATCTTCCAAAATATTTTCGTAATCGTAAATTGGTTTCGAATTTTTAACGTTCAGGATAGTATCAATACACTCTTCCGTTCGCATTCAAATCTATCTACCCTCCACAGACATCCTGCCCTCTCAGCACATTAAGTTTTCATTCCTGAACCCGTTTAATGTGCTTGTTACCGTGTAAAAATTTTAAGTCTATTTAGTGTGTGTTTTAAACTATATGAAAAGAATTTAGTCATGTTTATCTAGATTGTTTTGTTTATTGTTTTAATATGTGTATTTTACTTTGTGTATTTTACTCATACTCCGCTGTTATCCAAAAAGCGGGTCACAAACAAATAAATAAATAAAAAAAGGGCAAGACAGAGCTACGGACACAAGGAGCCAGTGTTAAACATTCTGGCGAGAGTATTTCGAGGGAGTAATCGAATTACATAGGCCAATAATAACAGCACAAAATAATTTCGATGAGTTGACTATCTTCATGAGGAAGATGGTAACGAGTACCGCGAAAGAACCAACAACGAGACGTCAGTATTGACAGGGAAAGTATTTTGAACACTAAACCAAATAACCCATGAATTAAATACTAGGAGGAAAATACTTAACTAAAGGCGAGAATATAGCCCACTTCCTCATAGAGTGCCAGACAATTTCGCGTTTGAGGGTTTAACTGGTTGGTGTGGCTTGGTTTTGCCGAGGGGTTTTCCACTCTCGATTTTAGTGTCCAGCAAGTGTCCGGTGCCGCGTTGCCCGGCCTATGCCGGCACCGGCTGCCACGCGTTATAACATTCAAATCAGCATGTTTAGTAGCGAAGTCGACTAATTTATGGCCGGGACCGGTGCCAGCACTCTGGTTTCGGCTGGTGCCAGCCGGTGCCGGGAAAGGGTGTACAGCAGGTGCTCGGGAGTCGGTAGCCCATATGGTTTTGCTTCCCGGCATAAAATTTACGAACCCCAATGTATCGTGTAAGTTTGTAACTACGTACATGTAAATCAACCTCGTACAGAAAGCTAGTTTACATTATTTAAGGTGCAACGGCTGTTTTACATGCGAGGCTACATGCCATTTATGTTGTGTGGCCTTTCGGCTGAGTAAAAATTACTATTATAATTCCTAAGGAGCCAAATAATCGACTACTGCCAGACTTCGAAAACCCTACTGCTGGCGGACAAGACGTCGAAAAAAGACAAAAGTTGCGTTTTTGCAGATACCATGGTATCTGATACCATGGTCTAAAGTCGTTTTTGCAGTTATCGTGTATTTGGCCAGATATCGTGGTATCATATGTTCAGATACCACGGTCCGACCGTGGTATTGGGCGTGGTGAAAAAGTCATCTCACTTTCATCAATTTTAGTCATATTGGTTGGAAGGAAGTTTGGCACTTAGTGACGTGACTCAATATCAGTTTTTCTTTTGGGATGACTTTGAAAAGCGCAATTTCGGCAATTGTCGTTTTTGCAGAGCAACCGTATATCAGATACCACGGTTACTGCAAAAACGACTAATTGCGGATCCAGTTAACGTGGTAACAGATACCATGATATCTGCAAAAACGCAACTAATAATCCGTAAGTGCCAATTAATCTGTCGTTTTTCGCAACACCACGAGGTGAATAAGTTTGATTTGCCATTCAACCTGGTAATTTGTCCTAACAACACACGTAACACTGCTGGTTGCAATAGCCACCATGATTCAGCAAGTTCAAATTGGTTTTACATACATAAGTATCCCTTCATCCTAAGCTGGCGGCGCTAAACCGAAACGTCAGCTGAGATTCGTTCTAGCGACAATTTGGCCCTTCTACACTGTCTGAAGCTCCATGACAGGTAACACGAGGATGCGCGGTTTCAACAGATAATACGTAACAGATAACACTTCGGATATTATCTGTTGTGTTTGAAAACTTTATTCATGAAACGTTGTGCATAACATGCTTTGCTAGGAAGAGCCAAAAAATCATCTACTGACTTTATTCCTTATCGTTATGATGTCGGATTTGTTCTTCCTGGTGGTAACGCTTATTATGAATAACATTTGAAACACAACAGATAACAACCGAAGTGCTATCTGTTACGAATTACCTGTTGAAACTGCGCATCCTCGTGTTATCTTCAGGCTCAAGCTAGACTAACGAAACAGCCATAAAATAAATGAAGAATCTGGCAAAGATAAATATCTTATTCAGCGATTTACTTCACAGGAACTAATGGAAGTCAAAGCCGTGTCCAAAATGAAATCCCAGTAGCTACCAGCTTGAACTTCCATCAAGTCCTACTTTAATTTCGGTTTGTCATTCAACAGATAATTTTTCTTGTCGAAAACACACGAAACTCTGTTAAATGAATAGTTTCTATGATTCAGCAAATTCCGATTTCTTTACGTATTTGTTTTAGATCAGTAATTATACTGCACATTTCGTTCCACCAAATTAGCAGCTGCTTGGCATTTGGACAGTTTCTTTGGTGCAAAGTTTTTGCCGGATCTCAACGTCACACGCTGCTAGTGGATGCGTCTCATTATTACGTTCGTCCGCCATTACGGTCTGTCTGCTTACAAAGAATTTGGGAGGGACTTAGGATGCATCTGCCACATTATTCATTATCGACTATTTCCCCCTCGAGCTATTAACATAAGATTTGAAGACAAATATTAGATATCAGAGACTATACGATGCATACGCAAAAAGATATTAATGACATTTTTCATTTGGCTCCAAGCCACAGTGTTAAGTGGCGTAAAGCAATGTTAAGAATTCTGAACATACGAGACAGTGTCGTGATGGATAAGCTGCTAAAAGCAATCAACGACATTTGCAATTAATCTTTTTTTTTGCCAAAAGACTGACTATCATTTTCCATGTTGTACATTCACTAGTTGCCTCTGCAGTTTTGCTTCGTTTTCACCTACATAGCTTGTCAACAGATGCAATTTAAGGTAATTTTCAAGGACTTAAATCAGAAGCATCCTAGCACTTACCCACTCCCGGCACCTGCTGTACACTCTTTCCCGGCACCGGTCAAAACCAATGGTGCCGGCACCGTTGCCGGATGTAAATTAGGCGATTGGTCTTTCAAACGATTCTAAACATGCTGATTTTGATTTTCTAACACATGGCAACCGGTACCGGCTGGTCTAGGCCGGTGCCGGGACCAGGCACTTGCTGTACACTAAAGTCGAGGGTTGGCAACCCTCATGCCTAGATCACCCTATCCAGGTAATTAGTTCAAAGTGTTCAAACCCGGGCTCGGTATGATCGTCGTATCATCCAGCGACGGTATCCTGACTGGCAATACCCAAAATAGACCTTAACAAGAAAATCAGACGGAAAGAAGAACATTTAGCTGATACATGAATATGAAAGAAATAGCTGAACATTTCTCAACACCTATTTCTTTCGGCAGTTTGTTTTGAGGTTTGCTTGTCGTTCTTCTTAAAATCACCACATTTTCACTAACAAAAAGATGTGTCATTTGAAGTAGTCGTTGCACTCCGACTACTGAATAACTGGGTGGACACGATTGACTGACTTGTTGCTTTAAAGGATGGATTGTATTTGTCGGCTTTTGTGAATAATGTTGGCTTGTCTCTGGATTTTGCAGAAAGGAATGAGAGAAACTACGTACTGTTTCGTAAACTTAATTCTCGGATTCAGCCCCAGGCACAGCCTACCAAGTCTCTTCTTTTTTAAGGTCGATGCCGCGCGATAATATTGTCAGTCTGCCCCCAAGAAAGGCCAAACCTTAGCTGATTCCCCCGTCTAAAATCATGGTAAGTTGAATCACCGACTTAAAGGTCCTAAGTCTACTACCGCCCAAAGAAGCGTACTTCCGTCTTTTGGTCCCACGCAGCGACTAAGGATACCCTGACAAAACTGAGCTAAGCTGGAGATACTTGTTGAGCATTGAGATGATGCCCGCCTACTTCCCTCTTCGCCGCTGCGCATATCAGAGGACTAAGTGGAGGACGCGCGCTAACCCGCCCTGCAGCACGTCCAGACAACCATTTTGCTGTTACTTTGGAAATTTCTTCTCCGGGGCTTTACTGCGATCAAGCTGGTTGTAGAGGTGCCGGAATTGTGATGTTCCAAGAAGCTCCTTTCCTCCGCTCGTTTGCATTGGGCAGGGTATAGGAATCTATTCTACTCCGCATGGTCGTCTTACAGAGATAGGGAGACGGAGATTCTGGTGCCTATTTGTTCTTGGTATGACGGAACTAGTTTGTGGATTCTATGGCTGTACGTCAAACGAAATTGTAAACTCAAAGAATGCGGTTCAGTCCGTCACGTTCACAACCACAACCAGCCCACGGACAAATGCAGAAAAAACTTTAATCAAAGCGAAGAAAAATTTCTTTGAAGAAAAATTATTTCTCAGTGCCCAACACCGTCACTATAGGTCAGCTAGTGTCGAACATTTTAAACTCATTGTTACACTTAGGGGTTGTAGGAGATTATTTTATCAGTATTACGTATTTTCATTTTTAAGGCTTCTAGTGTGCTTATTGGGTGCTAAATATTCCTTCAGCCCAAACTGACTGCGAATCATGTTTGATAGTGCAAAACGGATACGTCAGCCGAATTTTCTTAGAGCTATATTTCGGCCCTTCTTAATCAATGAACATTAGTTAATGTTAACATTAATTAATTTAATTAAAACTTAACGGCCCTTCTTCGCGTAAAATCACTGTGGTTTTCCCACAAATTCGTATTTCCAACTTGAGCGTCTTTGAGCCTGAAAAGGACCCTTGCCAAGAAGGGCCGAAATATAGCTCTAATAAAATTCAGCTGACGTATCCGTTTTGCACTATCAAACATGATTCGCAGTCAGTTTGGGCTGAAGGAATATTTAGCACCCAATAAGCACACTAAAAGCCTTAAAAATGAAAATACGTATTTTTTCTCCAGTATCCGATATTTTGCTTCTGCGACTCGAGAAACAAGAGATATTTTGACCGTCCCACGATCGAATAGAAAAAAATAGGTTTTTGAAACCCTCAACGCGTTAACGGGCCCTAGTGACGCGTAATACTGATAAAATAATCTCCTACAACCCCTGAGTGTAACAATGAGTTTAAAATGTTCGACACTAGCTGACCTATAGTGACGGTGTTGGGCACTGAGAAATTTAATAAACGGATTGTTAATACCTTACACTGTAAAAAGTTTCTCCGTGTAAGGATTAAAGTTAACTGCAGTATTTGCTACTGGGATGAATCTTATCTCTACTGGGATAAGGTTTATTCGAATTAGAAATAATCTTATCTCAGCAGAGACAATATTAATACCAGTAGCAAATACTGCAAGATTTTTTTTTAAAGTGATAGTTAATTAACGTTACTTACTTGACCGAGACAGCACTGTAAAAAATCTTGTAGTATTTGCTACTGGGATTGATCTTGCCTCTAAAAATATAAGCTTATCTCTAGTTCGGATTAATCTTATCTCAGTTGAGATAAGATTAATCCCAGTAGCAAATACTGCAGTTAACTTTAATCCTTACTCGGAGAAAGTTTTTACAGCGAGTCCAGCTTGAAATTAGACGGATTTGTATTTGCCGGAATGGATCCAGAATAGCCTGAAGATTGTCCAAGGTAGAATCTTTGCCACTTTTTCAATATTGGTTAATGTGTTTAAATAGCGGCCTAGAGCCGCCTCCACTTCCGAACGAAAGGACCATCTTCGAAAATAAATGCTAGATGCAGCCATGGTCCACCCACCAATACCTTTTTTGTCGACAACTTCAGTTATTACTTGCAGCATACAAGCAAATTCTTGATCCATTCTTGTTTACCACGTCTGCTTTCATCGACAACTTTTGCTAATAGTATTTGTATCAGCTGTTGAGAGCAAATTTTGCAGGAAAACAAATGCTTTCTACAGAGCTTGTCCATCACATCCTGTTTTGTGACAACTTTACAATTTATTATTTGCTGTATTTGTAGCAACCAGTCATTGAACAAATTTTTTGCTTTACTTTGCCATACAACATACACTTTTCGTCTGACAAAGGCGAAATTCGCACCCAGTGGGAACTACTCCATCAAATGGATCCGCAAGAATCAACTGAAGATTGTCTCTGGTAAGGATTGCCTCTTTCTTTAATAGTGATTGGGACGTTTTTCGCCTTTTGACACCAGACAATCGACTAACCGAGGCGGTATTCGGCCCGGTAGGAACTGAAGACACTTTTCGAAGCACAGCATAAGCTGTCCACAGTTGCGACTGTCGAAATTTCACGACGAAAAAATCTGCTGCGTTTTCCAGACCTGACAGCAGAGTTACAACTCCCCGTCGAGTGCCGACATTCTCATCAACCCTACTGAACATTACTGACTAATATTAATTACCTTGGAAGGGGTTTACCACACAGGCTGCTGGATGCATTTGATGATAAGTTCCAAAACTGGGAGGCCCAAAAGAGCCAAAATTGGTTGGATACAACCCATTCCTGTTGCACTGCTGATTAAAGTTCGGCTCACAAACTGCCTGGTTGTAGTTCTTTTCCGGTTCGGAATCCGGTTTGTCTCTAGCCGCAAATGGAAACTGTCCAGACTGGAAACAATTTTGAATAAATCTCTGGCTACCGTTCCACGGGCCACTATTAACTTCTGTATTACACTGGGCGTTGAAGAGTGGCCCCTGGCCACACTGTGGCCCGAAAAAGTACGAATTCATACCGGCACTTAGAGCACTAGCTGCTGCATATCACGGCCTACTGGCAAACATTGACAATATGAGCCGTATTTGCGATTGTATCGGGAAATGATACCTCCCTCGCACAAATTGCAATTCAATGGGGTTCCATTTTATGACACCCCCTGATAACAGTGACGGTAGGTGGTGTTCAATATTGCTGCAGTAGTGACTTTTATTGTACTGGAGGAGCATAGTGGGATTAGCAAATGAAAAATGACATATGACTTAGGACGCTAAGCCAGGATCTGAGCAGAGTCCGTTGTCAATGAACGAGTAAGCCAGGAAGGGACAAGGCATGCCGTTTTTGTAGCTGGCCTAGCCCAGAGCTGGGGGGGGGGGGGGGGGGAGCTGCTTGGGATACGCAGTCATTCAGGCCAAAGCCGGTCACGATGCCCGAAACTGTAAGAACAAAAACGAAATCCTCGTTTTTTTCGTCGATCAGCCAATCGACGAAACGACGTTAACATCCTCTAAGATGTTACTGGATAAATGCAGTTCTGAAGATATCAAGAAAATCGCACATTTTAATTTCTTTTCTATTTACATTTTGTTTGGTTTGTCGGAATCCGCATTGCCCTTCTGGTCATCGAATGGAGTCCGCATCGTTTCTTTTGGTGTTGTTCTGTTAGACTTGTAGTTTAGTTTTCTTCTTCGCTGAAGACGGTTGCCGGAAATGCAACTGAAATATCAAGAACTACATTTATCTTACGTTGATCAGAACTACAAAGTAAATTAAGAAAAAAATACGCAAAAACAAATAAATGCAACACTAAAAGAGCTCTAAACTTTGATACGTTCGACCGTCTAATCTGCACACGAAAATGGTGAAGGCGGAAATAGACTACAAGAATAAATAAGAAACTCAAATACCAAAATCAATTAAGAATACTTAAAAAAGAAAGGAAAAGTAATAACTGCAATTGAAATTGTAACTGAAATGAAAACTCCTGTTCGTTCCTCTAGTTTAAAACTCCTGTTCTGTTCCTTTTGATTTCTTTTTCTTTTTAAACCAAAAGTCGATATCAAAAGTTAAACGTATTTTCTAGCCTTCTTATTTTTATGGCACTTAAAGCTTCGCTCAAGTGCCATATACCGATCACTTTTCGGTCGGTCTGTCAGGCCACTGTTCTCGAGTTGGGGTACTTCCAGAAGGGCTAGGACGATGAAACTTGGCAGACGTATCAGGGTCCCGACCAAACGAACTTGGAAATAGTCACCTCCCCGATCCGACCACCGTGGGGGGGGGGGGGAGTGGAGGGAAGGGGAATCCGGAACTTTGGAACGGGTGATCGGATCTTAATGAACTTGGGATTTGGAAAGACCTCGTGTCTTGGATATCCCACTTCAAATCCGGACCGGATCCGATAAATGCGTGGGGAGTCGGAGGGGGGACCTGAAATCTTGTGGCGCGAGTTAAGGTACTTCCAGATGTGCTAGGACGAACATTAGAGACTTGGCATTATGGCTTAAAAATAGTCAGTTCCCAGACCCGACCATCGTGGGGGGAGTGGAGGGAGGAGAATCCGGAATCTTGAGGTATGTAACACTTTTGAATGGGCGATCGGATCTTAATGAAAGTTGATATTTGGAAAGATCTTTTCTCAAATGTCCTATTTATAGTCCGGACTCCGGACCTGATCCGATGAATGTTGAGAGGTGGTGGTGGAGGGGAGAACCGGAAATCTTGTGACACGATTAGAGGATGAAACTAGGTTAACTAGGATGAAACTAGGTTAGAAGAACAAGCACAAGCCCTAGATACATCAGTGACAGAACCGGACTGGGTTCGGTCACTTCGGGGGGTTGTGGGGGGGGGGGGGGCAGTGATTGTGAAATAAGGTACTTCCGTATGTGCTAGGACGATGAAACTTGGCTTGGAAATTAGAACTTGACAAGATTGTCTTAGAAATTGTCACTCAGATCCGACCATCCCTTCAAGTACTAATCTTAACCGCAAAGTACAAAAAATACTTTTAAGCAAAATATACGTTTTCATGATCCACATGAGCCCATGATCATTTTTGCCTCAAGGGTTTTGCTCAAAAATGAGTTTTTAGCACCCTTAAAGTGCGTATCATAACCGAAAAGTCAAAAAAATACTTCTAACCAAACGATATATATTCATGATCCCCAAGGGCCCATGATCATTTTTTCGTAAAGGGTTTTGCTTAAAACTGAATTCCTTAAAGTACAAACAATAATTTTGAGCAAAATATACATTTTCATGATCCCGATGAGCTTATCATCATTGTGCTTGAAGAGTGTTCATTACAGATGAATCTCTAGCGCCCCTAAAGTGCGCATCATCATAGCAAATGCAAAAAATAGAATATTTTTTACAAACGATACATTCTCGTGATTTGACCCATGATCATTCTTATCTCAAGGGTTTTGCTTACAAATGATGACAACAAACCTACGAATTGAAGAATTCCTACTTTCATCTTCCGACCCAGCCTTGCAAGTGCCATATGAGCCGCCAGTGCTTGTTTGTCTTTGTACGTTTAGTTATCTGCTAATTATTTTCTTTTTAATGATTAGTTTCAGTTGACTAGGGCGTCAAGCGCACTTTCTTGTGCTTACCTGACAGGTCTAGTCATCAGATAAATGAAAATGAAATTAAAAATATGGAACCGAACTGGACTCACAACACTATGAATGACAAAGAAAGTCTTTTTTAAATCAGCTTACAAACGGACCACCTGAGTTTCTAAGCCAATTCCCCGTAGCTAAATGTTTATGAACAAAATCTTAACAAATCTAAATGTTAGGAACAAAAACTTAAAAACTTTTACTAAAAATTATGTTTTCAAAATTAGATGGTTCAGAAATTTCATTTTCGAAAATATGTATTTCTCCTAGGTGAAACTGGTGGTAGTCTGGTTAGCGCTGGTCGACTCTGTCCAGATTCCCCGCTTTCCGAAGCAGAGGTTCGACGGAATATATTTGAAAACTAGTCGTGCCGCGTGGTCAAAATTACCACGTGTGGGCCAAGAAACAGCCAAGAAAAATATCATGTGTCAAAAAATGACAAAAACAACGCCGAACTGCTGGCCTACCAAGCTTGCTACAACCGACCACAACGGAAAACAATTTTTCGTGGCTTCATTTTATCTGGCCCTTCTTTTGAAAGAGTTGTCGGCGGACCTCGAATCTCAATACGAATTTGTACTACTTGAGTGGCAAATTCGGCTCGGCCGACAATCTAAACAATGGCGAAGAGCTGGGATTTCTGAAGCATTGGGATAGGTGGGAATAATGTTAAAGGTAGAATAAGTGGGGGGGGGGGGCTTGCCTTTGACTTGGAAGATCATTATCCATAAAACATATTCAACTGTTCGAGGTTTAGCGTGCTTACAGACAGATGGATGGATTGAAAAACTTTATGATGTTATCGATTATCACTCACTGTTCGTTTTGAATTGAAAAACTAACAAATAGCAAGGAATAATATTTACAACCAGACAACAGTTCAGAAACATGTCCAGTAGATACCACATCAGTTAATCTTTTGCAGCTACCGAAGCAAAGAAAAATAACGCTTGCTCTGTTTCTAAGTGAGTCGCTCGGTTCAGTTATAAATAATTGGTGTTGTAGTCAAAACTTTGTCTTACAGTACTGAGTAGCCTACATAATGCTACGCAGGTGCATCAACAGATCGAACGAAAGATTATTCGCAGTTTGTTTGCGTTTTACTTTTGCTATCTGTCTTTTATTCTTTTCCCGTGTTCTTTCTGAAAAGCAGATTTTTGGACCATTTTTGTTTAAGAACAACTGAATACGAAAGAGATGACGGACATACGTCTAAAAGAATAGTTAGATACTTTTTCATGAAGAGAGACTTATTCCTATGCCTCACATTTCCAGCGCTGGATACCTTAGGGGACAGGGAGAAACAAGAGCGAAAAAATACAAAGAGAAAACCAAAAAAGAGAAAGAGAAAAAGAAAAAGAGGAAACAGAGTGAGAGAAATCCGAAGGCGCAAACTTTAATTCTTTGCCAAAATGCATCTGTAGAACTTGCACGGACCCCCCTAAGGCTCTTCCACTTCTAATTAAAAATGCGATGGCGCTAAAAGCATGACTCCGCTGAGATCTGTTCTAGCAATATTTCGGCCTTACTTGACAAAGGTCCTCTTCAGGCTATTCTTAGAAGAACAAACCCGCTTAATAAACCAAGTTTATGGCAACTGTAAATATCCTTTTTTAGGGAGTTAGTAACTGATGGGCTGTTAACTCGCAAAAATAGGATCTGTTGCAAAGAAAGGAAAGATGTCCGAGCTACAGCAAATAAAACGAAACAGAAACTTGATTACGTATAAAAGTGGATACAAAGCTGTCAGGATACCTCAAACTGCACCCAAAGGCAAAGATGGACATTCACGACACTTACCAGAAAATGTACTCGCTTCTCCATTTTTTGGGATCCCAAAACGTAAGTGGAGGGATACCTATGACATCGCAAAAAATGTCCGTCTGTCTGTGAGCACGATAACTCTCGAAGGGAATGAGATATTTTGGTGAAACTTGGTGTAAGGGTTCTTTGGATCAAGGTTAAGGTCAAGTTCATAGATGGGCTTTGTAGCCCTACATTTAGGGTGGGGGAGGGGGCTCAAATTAAGGGGCAAACAAAATATTTTTAAACAGCTAATGTGATAGCCGATTATGGGGAAAGAAGACATGCTGAACACGATGGTGAAAATCTTTTGTCATCGGACAAGTAGTTCGCCCGGAATCCGGCCCAAACCGGAAAGTTTGTTAAAAGTAAAAGCTTTATTTGAAGTTGATTAGATGTTCGATTTAGGGGTGAGAAGACATGCTGAACACGATGGTGAAAATCATTTTTTCGCCGGACAAGTAGTTCGTCCGGAATCCGGCAAAACCCGGAAAGTTGGTTAAAAGTAAAAGTTTAATTTGAAGTTGATTAAATGTTCGGTTTAGGGGTATGAAGACATGCTGAACACGTATTTTCGTATTTACGTATTAAAAGTATTTTCTACCCGGACAACTAGTTCGCCCGGAATCCGGCCATAACCGGAAAGATTGTTAAAATCAAAAGTTTTATTTGAAGTTGATAAGATGTTCTTTATAGAGATAAGGATATACGTTGACAATTAGTTCACTCAGAATTCGGCCAAAACCGGAAATTTGGCAGAAGTAAAGCAGGAAGTTTCGGTCAGTGTCGTCAAAATAGATATGGCTTATAGAGGTATATCTGAACTTGGTTTTCTCTGATGATTAGCCTGGCGAAGACTGGATCTGGCGAAGACAAGACTCAATTCTCTCGATCAAATATTATATTTTTGGGATCCCGTCGAAACCTTGGTCTTGTTTTTATATATATATTATTTTTTTTTATAGATGCAGATTATTCGCTCTCAGCCAAACCCTATGTCTGAGTTATTTAGAGGGAACGTTTAGGAAAGGACCTTTTATCCATGTCCTCCAATGCTGAATCTCTCGGTCTTAGCCTACCACAAATCCCTGATTCCGGGATACCCCTTCGCCTAACGCTAAATACGCTATACCGAACGCTGGGAACCCTAACTCTGACCTAATCCACTATTAAGGGATTATAATTGGTTGATTTCTGAACTTCACTCAAATCATCATTATTTTATCGGGATAGGGTATCCAGCGTTAGGGATGTGGTATGCGAAACACGTATACACGCAGCGATTGGCATAAGGTATCCCAAATTTATAGGTTTGTGGTGGACTGCTTGGTCCTGCATAAAGTGAGACCCTCGTGAACAAACTCCGATATTTAACCCTTGGTTGGGCTAACCATGGTTAGCCTTTAACCAGTGCACGGGTTGGAACAATATATACCATTCGAGACTGGAAGGTCAATTCTGAAGGAAGCTCACTATTGCGTATCACAACAAAAAGATTTATTTTTCGGCAATCGTTTACCCTTGTAGTTGATAAATATTTAAAGCATTGAGGTACAGGCACATAGAGGTACCACAGATACGAAAGAAAAACCTCATTCGATCAATAGATTAAATGAATAACAGAGCAGCGATGTAACGCATTGTCATTGAATCTTTAAGCCTGTTTAAGTGGCTAAGATGGCTAACTAGACTACCATAATCAGAGCCGTATCCAGGGGGAAAGGAGGGGGTCTAGGGGGTTCAGCCCCCCCCCCGAAACATACAAAAATAATAAATTTGTATAGCTTTTCCCTCTGATCTATGTCTTTTTTGCACTTTTTCGTCCGACCGGCAGGCAAAAACCCTCCCCGAAAGGCGACCCCCCCCAAATAAATTCCTGATACGGGCCTGACCATGCTGGCCCGTCTTCGGCAGAGGCGTCATTTGGGGGGGGGGGGGGGCACGGGGAGGCTCCAGCCTTGCATTCCAAGGGGGCCAAGAGCTACCCAGGAAAAACCAAAAGTTAGCCCTGAAACCAACAAATGATATCTACTTCGTTTACTATGGTTTGATGAGGAATGGTCAATATGTTTGTTTACCCGATTGGTAGGAGCACGTGCACGGCCTTGAATGAATTTATTAAGTGATTTAGCCTTACGGCATTTCACAGCTAACAAAGGAACTAAACTAAACATCTAAAATAAACTACAAATCACACAATTTTGTACAAACAACTAATCAAAAAAAAACCCTAAATAATACACACTGTGATTTCCATTATCAAACACCAAAAAGCACATACCTACTTTTAAATCAAATCATAATTCCAAATCCAAACGTTTTGTTTTCCCAATATATTCCAACACAATATTTCTGACGTTCCTAAATTTAAAAACCAAATCAAGATGAAATGGAAAAGGAACATTGATCCTATTAAGGCGAAATAATAGATCTAAGCGTTCACGAGCAAAAATAGGGCACTGATAGTATGTTTCGTTTTCACCACAAAAGCACAACTCCGTATCAATTCTGTTTATTCTGTGAAGGAAAAAATTTAACCTACAATGACCCGTGATAATCTGCGTTAAATGGTAAGAAGGCTGAACTTGGCAAATCTATTTTCTCGCATTCCAACAAACTGAAGACATAGCTCTGCCTCTAAACTAGCCTACACTTTCCAGCAGAGGCGTCATTTCACCCTCGGAAACGGCGTCATTCCGAACCCCCTTGTTGTGTTGCCTCCTGATTCAAATGTAAATCTTATCTATGTAAAACTAAAAATATAAGCACTCTTCAGTAAAGAATAAGGATAGATGTGGGTCGTTGTTTCGGATTCGCTTCGATCCATTTGTCTTGCTGGTCTGCCTTCCTTGATAATTTTGTGATTGATGGGTGTATGCCGGTCCCTTTGGAAAGCTAGGGGTAGGCTATTGACCAAACCCACTCCATCCCCCGAATGACGCCCCTGCTTCATAGCCGAAAATATTCCCAGGTCTCCTTTTACAGCCCAGGAATGAGTTAGGGGATGCAAACCATGAAAACTTTCGTATTACAGCAGCTGAACCGACTATACTTGCGAGGCAGCGCATGCCATCATGCTGGAATCACTTTAGTCAAGAAAATTTAAGCTAATAGAACCTCCTTGTTTAGTCCCAACCCTATGCATATCCCGACAAAACTAAGATGAGCTAGAGCACAGAGGTACTTCCTGAGCTTTGAGTTGATGTCCGTCTACTTCCTCTCTTCGCCGCTGCGCGTACTAGAGGAGAAAATGCAGCAGGCGTGCTGAACCGCTCTGGAGCGTGTCCCATGTGACGTCACAATGGTAAACAACCAATCGGGTTTTACTTTCGAAATGTCTTCTCGGGGGCTTTTCTGCGAAATAGCTGTTTGCAGAGGTAACGAAGTGTGATGTTCCGCGTATCTCCTACCCTCCACTTGTTTGCGTTCGGGCAGGGTATAGGGCTGACCTCTTCAGGTCTGGTAGCCCTTAGTTGACACTGCTACGTTATATGTTACACGATTTTTTCTTTGGACGTACGATTCGACAAAATCACATGGATGTTCACAAGGCAGACGAAACCGATTTGACCCTGAAGACCTGGGAATTTGTTCGCCAAATTAAACCTAAAACGTTATCCTTGCAAAGTAAGCTAAACTTTTTTCTTTTTTTTCTCATCCCCCCCCCCCCAAAAAAAAAACACACGTCTTTTGGCAGACAGGTTAAAGTAACGCACCAGACACTGCGACAAAAAGTGCAGTTCTACGTTGCTTATCGCACAGTTAGTATGTGTCAAAACGCGGAGTTTTGCGTGAAATTGCCGCAGTCCGAACCATGGGTAACCCCATTATTGTCCTATTTGTAGAGATGTCTGTTGATGCTATTTTACCACTAGTTACCATTTCACTCGGATGTGTTTTCCAACTTTCATTGGATGATTAAATGAACCCAACGTACTTATACGTTTCAATTACTTTTAATTTTTATCTTAAAAAATACATTTTGTCCCCGTTTCCTAATGTACTAATAGTTGCGTTTTTGAAGATACGAGGGTATTTGATACCACCGTCCACAGTCGTGCTTGCAGTTACCGTGGTATCTGATATCACGGTCAAAAGGCGTTTTTGCATTTTTCCTGGTATTTGGCCAGTTATCGTGGTATCTGACATTCAGATACCACGGTCCGACCGTGGTAACTGATTGTGGTATTACCATTACCAATAATAGAGACAAGGATTTTGTAAAATTGGTGAGAAAAAAAGTTTGGAACTTAGTTATGAAACTTTATATAAGTTTTTTTTAGGGATGACCTCATCAAGCACAATTTCGACAATTGTCCTTTTTACAGAGCAACCGTGGTATCAGATACCACGGAAACTGCAAAAATGACTAATTGCAGGTCAAGTTACCGTGGTAACAGATACCATGGTATCTGCACAAACGCAACTAACAGCACACATAGTTTAGTGATGCGAACTGATTAAATGAATTTGCCTCTTCCGGATCACTGTCCTTATCGCCGGCTTGTATCTGACGTAGTGGTTTGCGTATTTAAGCCCCTCGCTAGCTCAATTGTTAGATCGGCTGCCTTTGAAGCATAGGGTACTGGGTTCAAATCCCGTTGAGGAGCACTTTTGTCGTTCACTTCATTACTTATAAATTAACTTGTAGCCTTCTTAAAGTTCATTTATTTTATTGCAGATTCATTTTTTCATCTACAGCCCGAAGAGGACCAATGCCAAGAACGGCCAAAATATCACTGGAAGGAATCTCAGCTGAATTGGCGCCACCAAATATGATGCACAGTCAGGCTATTCGAAGGAGTTTTATTTCCAAGAAACCGCCACTTTTGGATTTGAACTTGTAAACAGTTCCTGTTGTTATACACTTCTGTCCTCAAGTTCAGGGGCTCCCAACCGGTGGTACGCGTACCCCAAGGGATACGCGAAGGAACCAAAACTGATTTAGTCTGTAGCTTCAAAATCTCATCTCACTCATTTATGATTGCCGAAAGCCTAATATTACCAGCAGAGTCTCACCAGTCAAAATGTATCTTAAGGGGCAATGCATTTTTACTGACCGACAGGTCATTTTTACCGATTGTTTTTTTTTAAGTAACTGCTGTCATGAAACATCGCGGCACTTCGCGCAGACTCTTTTCTTTTTAATCGTCTGGCCGACCATTTTGGGGGGAGGGGTGTTGTCAACCTGTGCGTGACGCCGTGCGTGAAAGTCAGTCAGGTGTTGATTCCAAAACAGCTAGCCGACTGCCGTAACGTCAGTTCCTGTGTCAAACAATATTGTTTCAAGAAGAATCGAAGACATTGCAAATGATATTGTCATTCAGGTTGCGAACTCAGCCAACGAAAAAGTTCGCGATACACCTTGATGAAAGCAGGGAGAAAATCAAAACCAAACACAGAAACAGGTTGACTGTAAAAAATATTGCCTTTAATGACGTCGAGCCGAGATTCGACAAAGTCTTAGCGACGAAGCAGCCTCTAGTGATTGCCTCATCGATTATGTATATATTTTTTTTTTTTTTTCTACACATGTATGCCTTATCATTTATGATGATAAATATCGTCTTTTTTACGTTCTGAAAAAGGGGGTAAACAACCTTTTCGAACCTTGATTAGGGGTACGCGGTACGGAAAAGGTTGGGAGCCACTGCTCTAGTTGGTCAGACAACTTCGAACTCCTTCTAGACTTGATGCGATTTCTCAGTATTTTCATGAGGGGTAACCCACTCAGCGGTACCTGCTGTACACCCTTTCCCGGCACCGACCGAAATCAGTGGTGCCCGCAATAAATTGGCCGATTCGTCTTCCAAACGCTCTAAACATGCTTATTCTACTGTTCTAACACGTGGAAGCAGGTGCTGGCACCGTCTGGGCACCGCGGCACCTGGCACTTGCTGGACACTAACATTGAGAGACCTTTTCATTATTCCACAAACCTTTTTTCAATTCTTTATTCCATCTAATTAATCACCAAACATTTTGATTAATCTATTTAAGAGCGTGTTCCACCCTCGTACCATTAGTAACTATTATTTACTAAATCCGTTCCAACCTCACGAAAAGTTACTACGCTGACCGTTCCAGCCTTCTCGAAATAGTAACTAACAGTAACTATTTGCTTACCACGCTCCGGAGCGTGGTAAGCGTAGTAACCACGAATCTCTGTCACGTGATTGGTCGGATTCACCCGTGGCATGATATACCGCTGGAAAATAGAAAATCGTTCCAGCCTTGACTGCAAAAAGGCGGAATTTGTGACGTCATGCGTGGTAACTACGGTAAGTAGGATGGAACACGCTCTAAGATTCACCCAGTTCGCAGACAAACCGACGGACAAATGTGGGGACACAAGGTCACAGCTATCGCAAACCGTGAAATACGAACAGATTTGTCGCAGTGTCGCACAGATGTATATATTGAAAATGCTGATTTTTTTTTTAATTCTTTTCAAACTAATTTTTTTTTCAGAACAGCTGTTCTGAGCCTAACGCGGACCCTTTGGATCCTATGAGAAATACGGAATAACTTGAATAGCCTGTGTTACTGATCAATGAGCTCCTCAAAAGCGATAAGCGGGAGCTATATCCGACCAGAATAGCACCAAACACGGAAAAAGCAAGAATCAGTCCCGCTCCTTGAGGGTGGATAAACGTTGCGAAAAAGAGAATGAGTGGAACGATTACACCGACCGAAGTTTGGTAACAGATAACACATGTTTGCGCATCCATCTCTTTAACGTTATGATAATATATCTGTTATGACCCTTTAAAGTGTTATCTTTTCCCAAAACGTAACACTCGATAGGGTCGGAATAAAAGGTTTGTTTCGAAACATAACACTTAAAAGGGTCATACCGGATTTATTATCATACCGCGTTTAGCACAAGGATGCGCAAACATGTCTTATCTGTTATCAACTTCTGACAGTGGTGGTACGAGGGCGGAATGATTAGTCCTTGAAGGAGAAAGCGTTTAAAGCTTACCTCGCACTATTTACAGTTTATGTTCCAATTTTCAAAACTATTTGAATGCTGCATAGCTAGACGCTATTGTTAAAAAATTATCCAACCTTTTGCTGTTATAAGACCTCTTCCCAGGTCCTTTCACTTTTAGCAAAGATAATTTCATAAACCACATTGGCCTGACATATCACAAAAAATCAGCGAAGAAACCAACGAAAATGGGGTTTGTAAAGGCCAACGAATATACTGAAATAAAACCCTATTTTCTTTGGTTTCTTCGTTGATTTTTTGTGACTTCTAGCGAAATCTCGGCTAAATTCAGACAACCGGTTTTACGCACCAGTAGCATGATACGCGAACACTCATCGGGAGCATAATGCGAATGGAGAATAGTGAATCTTGGAAAGTGCAAAGATTAGTGAAGTATCGTTAGCCGGCTTAGATGTTATATATTAAATTGGGGTCTCTGGGCTTAAGAATTAATGAATGCAGTTACGGAAGTAGGTTTCGTTGGCAGTATCGACACGACGGGTCATTTTAAAACAGAAAAAAAATGTGAGAGGCTGCTAAAACTTGGTGCTTGCATTAAGAGATAAGAGAAGCACGAAGACAGACCCGGATTTACGAGGCAGAACCGAGGGCACAAAGGAAGACCCAGAGGCCCGGAGGCAGACCTGGAGGTAGGGACAACAGTGAGCAGCCTCTCAGCCCTATCTGCCTCCTAACAATGCCTGGAAGTTGTCTGTTGACCCAAAAATCCAATTTAGACTTCGGAAAACTTTTTCGTGAATTTTCCAACGTTTTCCCTCAACACGTGTTCCCTGTCGCTCCCGCACGCTATCGCCGTTCGCTGGCAAAGACTAATGCGAACTGCCAACGGAGCCCCAATTTTTGCATCGAGGAATGACTGCTAATAAATCGCTTTATCGGGACGGCTCGGCTCGGTACCACATGCTGCATTCTGTAGAAAATGCGGCAAAATTGACTTGATGATAAGCCAAGCCGCCCGGGAAAGAATGATTTAATCGAATGTCCCCGAGGTAAAACTACATTTCTTAACCACACGTCTGAGTAATTAGTCTTACTCGTGCGGTTTCTTAGCGGAATTCGGGAAACAAAAGAAAACATATTAAGTTAAGCGACAGCGTATGGGCTTTGTACTGCACAGACGTTACTTTGAACCTCGCCGAAATTTGAATGATGTGGAAGAATATGATAATATTATAATCTGGCTATATTTATGCAAATTATACTGAGCGCAAAAATAATTGATTTATTTATCAATAAAGAAGAGGTTAAGCTGACGCTTCTATCTCCCTACTAAACATAACTGTTGTTGACGTCCCTACACTTTGCACGACCAAAACCAATGAACTCGATACCAGAGCAATAAAATTAGGAGGTAGCGCCAAGACTTGATAAAATTGACACGCATTCTAACAGCAGCGATACTAGCACCATTAGCGATACAGAACGTCCCTACTGACACTCATTCAGCCGTTCACCAGCGCTGGCTCCGATAACTTCATATTCTGGAAACAGCCTCCATTGTTTCCTTCGTGTGTGCAGCCCGCACTAGAAATTTTTAAGCCCGCAAGTTTGTCTCGCTTCAAATGCCGCAATCGTAGTAGGCGGAGCTACGAATATGGCAGGTTTGTAAGGCATGGAAAGCATATGTCTTGGCACTACTCCTTAGTGTTATTTTACTCTGCTCAGTACTAAGGATTCACACACCCTCTGCAAGTGAATTTGAGTAGAATAAAGTCTAATTATAGCCACACACTGTATTTTTGTGACATTTTTTTTTATTTTGGGATCTGTTGATTTTGCACCGTCTGAGTGCAAAATTACGACGTCCGAGTGTCGCAACAGTTCTCAAGTACTTTCGTAATCGTCCGAAATATCCCAAAATACGACAAAGAACATTCAAAACAAACAGTAGGCTAGGTGAAGTTAAATGAATCTCATTTCATTATTTGTGTCAGAAGAAGGCTGAAACGCTCTTAGCGGGTATTAAATTCATAATGTATAATTCCCATTTTTTAGAGGAAAAAAACAAAAGTAAGGTAGTCCAAAATTTAGAAAACTGTTCAAAGAATCAAACACGGACTCCTAGCAAAACAGGCTCCTGCCTCAGAATAGGGATCCTTTCTTAGAAAGAAGAAAACCTATAGAACAGGGATCCTAACCTTTCTAAATTAACAAAGTGATCGAATTGTATTTTCTTTATTTATTAAGACGAAAAGGTCAAACTCGGTGCAAACGCTGCGAAATTTAAGAACCTACTCTAACCAGGGACCCATAAATTTCCTGTAATGACTCGCCATTCAGGGGGCTTGTCAATAAGAGATTTCTGATGCGCTCTTGACCGGGCGTCAGATAGTTCGAGAAATACCCACGGGGATAAAATACGCGACTATCCAGAAATGACACAATTTTTCGCAGCTGTCGTGCTGAACTAGGAATATTTCTCTCCAATGGAAAAGTATCCTGGATCTTTTGTCCTAGCTTAGGTACCTGGTTGCATGCTGAATAGTCCCAACAAATTTTGTCTATCTGAGCAAGAACGCCGATTCGACCCAAGCGGAATTTTTGGAAACTACATGGGGCTCGGGCAACATAGCAACACAGAAGCATAGGAAATGACAAGCCCCCTGAATGGCGAGTCATTACAGGAAATTTATGGGTCCCTGCTCTAACCTATATTATCCTCCACAGATACCAGATACCAGTTGAATTTAGAGGGTATTTTTTCTATTTTTTCCACAGAAGCAGGTTCTCTCTGAGAAAGCCTTGGGTGCCAGTTACAGATTGGCTGTGAGCGAAGGGGAGGGGGCACTACCCGCCTGTAGCGAGGGGACCGTTTGCCAGCCGCCGGCATAGGAAACGAGTTACAAGGGTTTCGTTTCGTAATTAGAAACCGGACATGCATGGCAATGGAACCACAGTTTCTAGGGGGCACTGGGATTTTAAATTTATTTTTGTGTTCATATTCATTCTTTCATTCATTTATTCGTACTACACAAACTACATAACATAAATATAACGCAAGAAACAAGACCCCCTGAAGCTATCTGGTTGGGGATCCACTACGCATACACTAACCTACACTGAAAACATTTACATTAAAATAGTTGCATCACACTACAAGCACAATTAAACTACACATACAGACAAATATTAACGGCAAAAAAGGAAGAAAAACACACTGAAAAGAAAGAAAAAGAAAGGGGATTTGGTTGCTTTTTTGCCTAATAACATTTTCGCTTGTGGCAATTTTCATAAAACCTTAAATGGACCCATTAAACCCTCAAAGTTCAATAATAACATAAAAGTTTCGACAGATGGAATGGAAGAATGTCGTTTTACTCTTCCGACAAGGAATTCATAAGGGTCTTCGTCCTATTCCAGTTGAGAACGTATATTAAATGTCAAGCATAGAGGGACAAGAGCATAGAGGTACCGCAAATCAGAGTTCGTTCGATGAATCGATTTTCTGCGGGTAGTGGACAAACGAAGTAAAGCATTCTTATCTGCTTTTCAGGCCGACATAAGTGGATAAGTGAACTAGGCTGTCGGATCTCAGCCGTATTTGGTTAAATTTTAAAGCACACCTCACACTATTTACTATTTATGTTCCAATGTTTAAAACTATCGAATATTGTAGAATCTGGCTCTGCAATAACAAATTATCCACGGCTTCGGCTGTTTTAAGCCTTTTCCCGGACCCACTGACTTCTAGCAAAACTCGGGAAAATCCAGATAAACCGTTTTTACGCATCAATAGCACGATACACGAACACTTGTCGGGAGCATATTGCGCATGGAAAGTAGTGAATCTTGGCAAGTGCAAAGATTAGTGAGGTGTCGTTTCGGGCTTAGAATATAACACCTGAAATTTGGGTCTCTGGTTTTAATATCCGATGAATGCACTTACGGAAGTAAGTTGCACTGGAAGTATAGATACTTTCAAGGTCTTTCTTAGGTCTTTCAAGTCAGCTGGCTAGGGTCAGCTGTAAAAAAAAATATTGTCTATCCTCTTGACCCCTCAACTGCAAGCACTTTTCAATTTAAACGGATAATTCAGCTGAGACTTATTTCAGCGATATTTCGGCCCTTTGTTTCAAGGGTTCTCGTCAGGCTGTAGCTAGAAGAACAAACCTGCAATCCATGCAGGTTCCTTCATTGTGAAGAACTTGTCGTTCGTTGACTTTTAACTTCTTTACACTACTGCGTATGAACGAATGAATTTATTCCCAAAAAGCCCGAGAGGCCATGGCGGGAAAACAAAATGAACGCAAAATACCAATACAAAAATAAATATATACACCAAAAGGAGGGAAACCTTACTCCAAAAAACGCTCCCGATGCTCCATAGCCTACTTGAGGAACCTCCCAAGCCGACGAAGGTCACCAAGATTTTTCTTCCCCATAATCTTAACCAAATCCTCTTCCTCCATCCTATCATGCCCAAAAATTTGTTGGATTACGTGTGCTTTGGTTCTGTATAGCAAAAGTAATTGTACTTGAAAAAGCCCGAATGCAATAGACAAGTACAAATTATAAATACACAAAGAAGTATATATCCATGCAACTTTTGTACGAAAAGCTTTCTGAATTCTAGCGCTCTATACACAGACCTACAAATCTTACTTATCGAAGGGGCGGAAGTACACTTCAGGATACCAGGAAGAATCAGGATATCCCACTGAAAATCTCCCTACGGAGATCCGAAAGCTCTTGACACAGGCTTAAAAAATTACCGATATCCCCATCTTCACCACTGCAAAGAGGACACGCATATGTCTCATACGGATTCTTCTTCTTTCTATGAAAAACTTTATTTCTACCATACAGTGTGAAGCAATTCGCCCTGAGTTGGCTTTGGCTGAAGTAAACAAACAAATACAATAAGAATAAATAATTGCCATCGCAGTTGGTTCAGTCGCTTGGACCGAAGGAACACTACCACTTTAAGTCTGGAGGAAAGTTCCTTCCTTCAGAAGATAGAACAGAAAACGTGACAGACCCAGCAGCGAGCAAATTGCTTGAATGGCAATTGAGTGCAGACTTCAGGGGGTTTAAGACGAAAGGGCCTAAAGCCTAAACGTTACAATTCTCAATGGGTGGAAAATAGCCACTTCGAGTTCCAGTCTCAAGACGACCTTCTTAATCGTTGTGTGTGTGGTTGAATTATTTTTTTCCAGAATACCCTATGAGCTGTGATTTCATCGGTAGTCCTTATTTTTATTCTGGATCCCAGTAAAACGCTCTAGTCAACAATGTTTCGAAAATTCCGCCTGCGGCGCTTTTTTTGATATTTTCTATTTTATGGAAGTGCGCGTCGTTTAACTGGCCTTCAAGACAGTTTTAGGATTGGGATTTTAGAAACATTAAAAGCTACAATCTGCATGGAAATAGTTTGACATGGAAAAAAGAACTTAAAAAAATCTCTCCTGCGGCGCTCACTCTATTTTACCTTCGGTAGTGCTGAATAGCCTACAGTAGCTGCTGCTGTCGGGGCGTCGTTCTATCCGCTTAGGAAATCGGTGATCCACGATAAAAGATAGGACTTATATGAGAAGCAGTTAAATTGTGACCAACAGAGACAAAAACTGGATTTAGAAAAATTTCGCCTGCGGCGCTCGATTTAATTTTTTATGGGCATACATCGTGTCCGGCAATATATTGTCCAAGCGGGTTTCGCAAAACCGACGCCGAGTCTATAGTACCTGGCTAATCATCTTTCATGCTGCCCTTTAGCGTTACTGTTTGTATGTAAACCTTTCTGTTCAATACTTAAAAAAATCAAAGCTCGAATTATCAGTTTCTAGGAATTAGTAAATTTTTTGAAAGATCCGGTAAAAACTTTGGCTCTGCACCCCCCCCCCCCACACCCTCCACACACGAAAATGCACTTGGACGCCCCTGGTTGCAAGACCTATTATTGCGAAAGACATTTTACCTAATCTTAAAACAGTTATAAGAATCGGTTGTAATATTTTTTTTTAAATTCGTAAGAAAAAAATGATCACCCTTGGTTCTGCGTTTCTTGTCTATTGTTTCTACCAGTAAATTCTTGCGATTTGCCGGGCTTTAGTTTCGATTGGTTGACAACTTCAGCGTTTAGTCGTTAGCGACGAAGCGCTAGCGAACAAAGATTGCTGCACCACTTCGCACCTTGCCTAGGCAACGTATGTCGTAGTTTTGTTTACTCAACTCTTTCCTAATAACAAGAATTCCATAACGGTATTTATTGCGTGCTAATTGACTATCTACAGAGCACACGATTCTGCATGAAACAGCTTCCATATATGAGTGCTTAACTCTTTTTTTTTACGGTTTTCGACGGCTTTCTTGACGGATTTCTCGTTTGCAAACATCAGATTTTTGGACTGCAAGAACGGAAAATCTGACATCATGAAGTGGAAACACTGCTGGCAATCGATGCAAGATCTATCGGATTCACATTCGATTTAACTCGCAACAAGGATTTTCACGGCAGTTCGGTTTCGCTAAAATACATTACGAACAAGCAAACTATAAAACATGATCTTCAACATGCCAGTTTTATCAATTTCTTCATATTTGGTTCTCACTGTCGAAAAAAATAAATAAAGGATATTTGCTGTCTGTACAGGAAGGTTATTCCGAAATTCATTTTAATTTTTAGTCGATCTAAAAGTAGAGAAAAAAGTATTTAGGATTCTTCTACCGCAAAAAAAAAGTATAGGCTACCGATTTATGAAAAAAATGCTTTAGTGGATAAAATTGGCTTTTTGGCTTTAAAACACTTATAGACAGGAACAGAGGAGAAACGCCGGTTATCAAACAGCATCCAGTCTTGATTTAACCGTTTCACTCTACACGTTCTTTCACGCATTGAAGTTGTATGTGCACTGTCAAAAGTTTGATAACATTAACACAAGGACGCGCCTCCAAATTATCAAAATACTGTATATTTTGTTATAAAAATGTCCATGTCACCAAACTTTTGTAGTCTAGTATCGATCGATTCTGAACCCTCTACTTAATTCTTCATCGTGAATCCGAAAATTAATGTTTGTTATTCCGATTTGACCCCTGTTCTCGTCAAGCTTCCTATCTTTATTTTCCATTCCACACAGTCTTATTCCAAAGCTCTTTCAAAGTAGCGAGATTATTTTCAAAGCACAGAAGGATAAATCACCGTGTCTCGAACGCCATTGGTCCATTCGTGAGAAAGGCCCTGATTTTGCGTAACTATTCGTTCCCAGGTTTGTGACGTAGCACGGTTTCTGAATTGTGATGCGCGTTTGAATCCTCCCTTTTCTCATAGAGGACCCGGTTCTTGTTTTATACTTCCAAGTGCTTAGTGTACATCTGGAGTGAGTGGTAAATAATAGAGCTGCTTCTGTAGATCGTTGAGATAATTCGGGCTCATTACACGGGACCTGTATGGCATTTATGGCCGATTAGCGAAGGGTATATCCATTGTGACGATAATTCGCGAGAGATTTATAACGCATCTCGCCCGATACGCGTTTGACATTTTATTGCACCATGAGTTCCTATCAATTCGTGGGCTCCTTCCCACCCAGAGACATGCAGATGTCGGGAGAGTACTATAGTGCAGTGTCAAACACGAACTTTCAACCTTGTTTCAACGGATACACACAGTTTACCAACCCATACCCAGAGCAACAAGTTGACTTTTCTACACTTCAGCAAGTTTCAAACTATCAGCCGTCGGGCCTACGAAGTGGCCTGGATGAAATCATTCAGGCATCCAGTGAACTGGAAATTTTGGACAAACCGAAATGCATACCTCCTATGCAGAACAGTTCCAGTTGTAAATATGCAGCGGACATACCTCCGGCTAGAGAGATGCTGTCGAGGCCTAGTGACAATCCGAAACCGGATAAAAAGTCATCCAAATCCGGTGACAGCAAGAATGAATCCAGTCAACAATCGAGTGCCAAGCAGAGCTCTAGCGGAACTAGCACGGAAAGCTCCGGGAAATCAATAAGTACTAAACCTTCCCCGTCTAAGGATGGAGAAACGTCAGAAGGGAAGGAAAAGGAGAAGAGTTCAGTTCCGATCTTTCCCTGGATGAAACGAGTTCATCTAGGCCAAAGTAGGTGCAATTTCCCTCTTTTAAATTTAAGCAAATAGGGCTGCGATAAACGAACAGGCACTGAAACAGTCGAATCACTCATTACACAGTCAGAAGTTTAATAACAGATAACACAAGGATGTGCGGTTTCAAAAGACAATGTGTAACAGATAACACATGGTATGTTATCTATTGTATTTGAAAACGTTATGCATGGAATGTTATGCAAAACAAGGTTTGATAGGAAGAGCAAAAAACAGCAAAAAAGCATCTACTGACTTTATTCTCAGCAGATGCTTTTTCGCTGCTTTTCGGCTCTTCCTGATGGTAACGCTTATTATACATAACATTTTGAAACATAACAGACAACATCTGAAGTCTTATCTATTACGCATTATCTGTTGAAACCGCGCATCCGAGCCCGCATCCTTGTGTTGTCTGGTATGAAACTTCTGACAGTGTACTTACTCACTTAAACAGGTTAGATGACCCGATAAAAATTCGTTGCTTTGATACTCCTATTACTGATTTTTTCGAATGGAATTTTCCTTTTGGATCTATAGTACCTTCATGTGCTCGTGCATCTCAGCTGGCATATGTAACAAGATCGACGGTACATATTTGGCCTAAAATACATATTTTTGGGTTCACAGGCAATAGCGGACATTCTTCTAAAATGACCTTATAATCTGGAGTTGAGCATCTCTTGAGCTTCGCTTCATTATTAATTGAAATCACGCTTTAGTTAAAATTTGAATTCTATGCGTCGGGATGAAATTTTTCTTGTCAGGACAGCCGTGCATATTCTTAGCGTCACTTGAGCCCAGTTGAAAAGATCAAAATTCCCTTAGTTGAGTAAAAAAGAAAATCAGTAGCCTATATTCAAATCCAAAATAAGACAATAAGCTGGCTTGTTAGTTAACCCTTTCGGGACTGGCGGGACCTCCAGGTCCAGACACCAAAGCTCTAAAAATAAACACAGGGGACTCGACCGTAAATCCTAACAAATTAAATCGCAAAGCAACTAATGAACGTAAGATATAGTGATCAAAGTAATATTGTCAACTATATTCATGGACTTTATTTAACTGAAACTACAATTCAAAAAGCAGATTTGACAGTGCCAAACGGATCAATCAATCAATCAATCAATTTTGTTTTCAACCCTAATAGCACTAGGCTAACACGGGCGGGAATTGGAAAAATAAACACTCGCTAACAATACAAATAAAATACAAACTAACAAACAATAAATAAATAAGAAACGAACATGAATCATGAACAATTAAAATGTTTAGTAAAATACGGAACGAATGAATTTATACATCTACTGAAAATTTCTTAGAGCTATATTTCGGCCCTTCTTGGCAAGGGTCCTCTTCAGCCCTTGCCACGAAGGGCCGAAACATAGCTCTAATAAAATTTCAGCTGACGTATTCGTTTAGCACTGTCAAATATGATTCGCAGTCACTTGGGCTGAAGGAGTATTTAATTCAAAAAGCTCCAGGTGGGCATACAGACATATTTTTTTTTACCCAACTAAAGGTTGGCCGAATACGGCTGAAAAGCGAAATCGAGTAGAGAATCAATCACTTGTACAGGCTTTAAAACCCGCTGAAATTGCGTTACTCCATTGCTCCGCTATTCCCGATAAACGAATTTATATTTAACTGAAAGATTTCACAAACTTATAGTAGCTCTATGCAATTTCAAATATTTCGGATCGACAACTGCAACAAAACTAGCTTCTACTTGTGGGACTCTTTTGAGCTTATTTTGCAGCCAGGCATATAGCAGCCGTACTACCCAAGCTGACTTTAGCATTGTAGCTGACGTATCCGTTGTAAACATTATTTGATCATATAGCTGCGTCTTTGATTTTCCGACGTTTGCGATTCTACAGAAGCAAAAACCACGTCACCGATGAAATTCAAACTGTGCAGTCGAACTGTGAATTTGGTTTCGACTCGAAAAATTTTGCGCAACCTATGAAATTAAAGTTTTTACTTTAAAAATCACATTTTAACAATAAATTAGTTTGTTCTTTCTCAAACCTTTCGCCTTCACTGGCAAAGGTTATGAAGATTATCAAATAATTGGCATTCGAAAATTAACTTTCATACTAATGTTGATGAACGTCAAATTTTCCTCACAAAAGCAACTTATCTGGGCGGTTGCTGGATGTTCTAGCTGGCCTATTATTGAGCTTTCCCTATATTAGTGAGGATCCTAATTCGGGAAGCTTATTTGCTAAATTCTTTCACTCCGTGTTTGTTTGTTTAAAGGCTGTTTGATTCTTGTCTTGATCGTCAACGTACAGATACAAAAATGGAAATTTAGGAGTTTAAATTAAATACAAAATTTTTCAAGTTTGCGTCCTTGTGTGCCTTATTTTTTTAAACAAGTAAGTGTTTCGCTAAAATGGTAAATCGACGCTTGATCTGAACGAAATCCCGCCGCTTTCAGAGTCTCTACATCTTTCTACAGACCTACATAGCATTATGACGATAGCTCAAAACGACCAGAGTATCCTAAAGCAAATTATAAATGGATCAGCACGAGATTGATTCAATTTCAGACTATCGACTACAATCTAGATCTGCAATCTAGGCTATCGACTATCGAAGGCAAATCAAGTACTGGACAACTTTTTGTCAATATGTACAGTAGAGGTATACTTGGATCTTCCTTCAGCCTAAGCTGACAGCGAATCATATTTGACAATGCAAAACGGATACATCAGCTACATTTTATTAGAGCTATATTTCGGCCCTCTGGCAAGGGTCCTCTTCAGGCTCAAGCTGGAAAATAAACTTGTGAAAAAACAAGTAAAGATTCAGCCTATTTAGGAATACAGCTCTAAGAAAATGTAGCTGACGTAGGCTATCCGTTTTACATTGTCAAAAAGAGGTATGCTTATTTGAACGTCGTGCATTTCCAAGCGGTCATCGGAGAAAAAACTAAACCAGTCAACTTTTACTGCAACAAATTTGACGAAAGCGTTTATTTCATGTCAAGTTTTTTCGTGTGTCAGCTGGATTTTGAAATACTTTCTCTTAATTTCCTTCTGTTCTTCTCTCAAGCTTTGCTACTTGGTACGTAATCTAACCAAGCTTTCAATCTAAACAGCATATCCCAATGGAACAAGACCAAAGATTCAAGATAAAGACAATTGGGTCTTGCAGAGATCCGGTCTTCGTCAGACTCCAATTGAACACTTTATTAATCAAATTTAGAAACAGATTAAGGCAAATGGCAATCATCTGAGAAGACCAAGTTCAAATATGGATCCAGCATGTGTGTTTACCCCTATAGCCTGCGTCGTATCTACTTTGACGAAAGTTCCTGCCTAGGTCTGCCAACTTTCCGGTTTCGTCCGGATTCCGGGCGAACTACTTGTCTTGTAACAAATTGAATTCCAAAACATATTCAGCGTATCTGTCGAACCTCTAATCACTTCAGATAAATCTTTAACTTTTAACAAATTTTTCCATTCAGCCGGATTCGTGGCGAACTATGTGTCTGGGTAGAAAATGATTGTCATACACGAATTCAGCTTCTCTTCTTGCCCGTAAATCGAACACCTAATGACATTCATATAAAACTTTTCTTTTAACAAATTTTCAGGTTTGGGCCGAATTCGGGCGATCTACATGTCCGGTGAGAAAATAATTTTCATATTCGGTTTCAACATGTTTCCCTATCCTTAAATCGAACCTCTAATCAGTTTCAGAATAAACTTTTATTTTTGACAAATTTTCCGGTTTTTGCCGGATTCCGGATGAACTACCTGTCCGACGAGAAATTACCCTACTAACTCCTTAGCTTTTAAAAAATATTTCTTTCGCCCCTTACTCAAACCCCTCCCCCTCCCCTAAATGTACAGCTATGGGGCTATCTACGATCTCGAACTTTCCCTTGACCTAAAGAACTATCACACCAAGTTTCATATAATATCTCATTCCCTTCGAGAGTTATCATACTGACAGACGGACGGACAGACGGACAACTTTTGCGAAGTCAACCTCCACTACGTCGCCCTCCACTTACGTTTTGGGATCCCAAAAAGAAGCTTATTTAAAAGTCAGCAAAAATCCAAAAACCACAACTGCACTGTCAGAAGTTTCATAACAGACTGTGCATAACACTTTCAAGAATAACACCTTTTCACTTAGAAAAAAAGTGTTATGACCAATTAAGTTTATACTATTTCGTGCCCAGATCTCCAACAACACCTTCAATAGGTAAAAATACTACACTGTCAGAAGTTACATAACGACAACAGCAGGATGCGCGGTTTCAACAGATAACACTTTGGGATGGTATATGTTATGTTTCTTTCGTTCCCGTTAGTATTTTTACCAATTGAAGGTGTTGTTGGAGATCTAGGCACGAAATGGTGTAAACTTAATTGGTCATAACACTTTATTTCTAATTGAAAAGGTGTTATTCTTGAAAGTGTTATGCGCAATCTGTTATGAAACTTTTGACAGTGTGTATTTTACTATTTGTGCCAAAAGAAAGCTGAAACAGTTGGCTGTTGATTAGATCAGGTTCGTTATTTTTCCTTTCCATTTGGCGATTTTAAAAGCAAGAAACGAAACCAAGGTAATGAACCATTTCCAATAAATGTTCCAATAAGTATAACTCTGATGCAGGTCCGTATCCAGGAATTAATTTCGGAGAGGGTTTTACCCGCGTGTCAGACCTAACCCATACCAAAAAGTACAAAAAAGATATGGATACAGAGGGTCAAGCCTATAAAACGATAATTTTTGTATGTTTCGGAGGGGGCTCGAACCCTCTAACCTCCTCTCTGGATACGGTCCTGCTCTGATGTATGTCTAGATGTTCCTTCAGCCCAAGCTGACTGCGAATCATATTTGACGGGGCAAAACGGATAAGTCAGCTACATTTTATTCGAGCTATATTTCGGCCCTTCTTGGCAAGGGTCCTCTTCAGGGTCAAGCCGCTCAAGCTGGAAAATAAACTTGTGGAAAAAAATTAAAGATTCTTCCTTAAATATCTGCTTTTGTGAACTTCCTATATTAGTGATATATAGCTCGAATAAAATGTAGCTGATTTATCCGTTTTGCCCCGTCAAATATGATGTATGTCTTGTAATGGCTGTTAAAACTCTGGACCATGCAAAAGCGATCTCAATAATATAAATATCGGAAATGCGAACACGGAAGAAATAATTAAAAAAGACATGACGATTTTCCTGTCTTCGGTTATTTTTTCCCACGTTCGATTTCCCAGGCTGATTTTAAACTATGCTTTATCCCTAAAGTTGAGGCCAGAGCGATCGTAGGGTCCTAGATTATATCGGCCTCGCCATGGCCGACGGGATATATAACATATATTGGAAAATACTGCGTTTTCTGAACCATATCCACATTTGTGCATACTTTCATTTGGCTGAGTCGAAGCCCGTTCGATCCAACAGGTTTCGTAGGTGGCGTTCCACGGACTTTCTACCACTTGCGATATTTACGTTCCACACTCCTTCACGATAAGAAACTTATCTCCTCCCTCTTATCATTTTTCCTCCACCAGAGTTACGATCGTTATAATAATTTACTTACAATGGTCTAGAGTTTCATAAATGATAAACTCTCTGTTTAGCAGAGCAAGACGCGTTCGGAATCCGTATTTTCTGTTTGCACATTCTTTTTTACTTTCCAGAGATGATAAAAAAAACTATCACAATAAATATTCCGCTCATCCTTTTATCGCCGTAACTCGTAATAACTTCCGAGGAAGACAACCTTAGCAACTACTTTAGCCGTTTTGACGTTCAACCTTCCGCTCCGGGACTTCCCGCAGGCGCTCTGCCCCGGTTATTACCGGTTTCCGGCTCGATTTCCGGGCCTAGCCGACCACTACGGCATTGCTAGTACCTTAGTCATGAAAATGATTTTCATCATCGTGTTAAGCATGTCTTCTTACCTCATAATCGACTATCACATTAGCTGTTTAAAAATCTTTTGTTTGCCCCTTAATTTAAACCCCCTCCCCCACCCCTAAATGTAGGGCTACAGAGCCCATCTACGAACTTGACCCTACCCTTTTGCACCAAGTTTCATCGAAATATCTGACACCCTTCGAGATTTATCGTGCTGACAGATGGACAGACGGACAACTTTTGCGATGTCATAAGTATCCCTCCACTTACGTTTTGGGGTCCCAAAAACTGAACTGAACTATTTGAGAGTATCCTGAAAAGAGACGCACGGACGGACAGAAGGACGAAGAAACTTACGGCATCTTAGAAATTTCTCTTCGAATTTGGAAGGTTCGAACATTCGCTAGTTCATATGAGCAGTCCGCCCCTCCCCTCCCCCCCCCCCCCACACACACAGACTTAAAAGCTGAAAGGACGTGTATGACGATCCTCGTGTGTCAACAGCGAACAGTCTCAAGAATACACGACTACACTGTCAGAAGCTTGATAACGGATAACACTTGTTTGCGCATCCTCATGTTAAACGTTATCAGAATGTACCTGTTACGACCTTTTTAAACGTTATCTTTGCGTCAAATGGGATTTTAAAGGGCCATATCTCCAAACATGAGACTTAGTGTCCTTAGTCCCTATGTCCCTTGTCCTTAGCATCCAGAATAACATTTATCAAGGATACGAAACCGTGTGTCATCTGTTATCATTGTTATCGTGTTATTAATGTTACTTATGACAATGTACTTACTCAGTCATTCCCGTCACACCCAATCTTGGACATTTATTGAGCTTGCCTGGGTTGGACAACGCGGCCGGAATCCGGTTAAAACACGATATTTCCCTGATGCCCTAGCGAATAACAGGAGAAGTTGAGAGGGAAGACAACATGCTGAATTAGAGAATATGTGATTAGTTTTTAGGGCACTTGCCCTTCGGCCAAGTGCCACATAGCGATCGCAATTTCTGTCCGTCCGTCGGTCTGTCGGTCGGTCGGTCCGGGATTTGCTAGTTGGAGCATTTCCACATAAGCTAGTACGATGAAACTTGGCAAGCATATCAGGGACCCGAAATTATTAACTTGGAAACAGTCATTTCCCCGATCCGACCATCGTGGGGGGGGGGAAGTGGAGGGAGGAGGAATCCGGAATCTTGAGGTATTTATAACTTTTGAACGGGTGATTGGATCTTAATGAAACTTGATGTTTGGAAAGACCTCGTGTATCAGATTACTCACTTCAAACCAGAACGGTGACTTTGGGAAAGTTGGAGGGGGGGGAAGCGGAAATGTTCGGAAACGCTTAGAGTGGAGGGACCGGGATGGAACATGGTGACAAGAACAAGCACAAGTCATAGATACTTCATTGACATAACCGGACCGGATTCGGTAATGTGGGGGAGTTGGGGGGGGGGGGGGGGCAATTCTTGTGATCTAGCGAGTACGGTACTTCCCGATGTACTGGGAGGATGAAACTCGGCAGGAATATGAGCGATCCGAATAGACCGACTTGAAAATAGTCGTTTGCACGATCCGAACATCATGGGAGAAGTGGAGCGATGGGGCTTCCGGAAGCCAGTGGCATTTGTCACTTTTGAACGGGTGATCGGATTTGAATGAAACTTGGCAAGTGGAAAGAGGTATTGCCTCAGATGTTCCATGTCAAGTCTGGGCCGGACCCGATGCTTGGGGGAGGGGGGAGTTGAAGGGGGCATCGGATTTTATTAGAGCTATATTTCGGCCCTTCTTGGCAAGGGTCCTCTTCAGGCTCAAAGCCGCTAAAGTTGGAAAGACGAACTTGTGGGAAAAAAAATTCAGCTGACGTATCCGTTTTGCACCATCAGATATGATTCAGAGTCAGCTTGGGCTGAAGGAATATTTAGGGGCAGGAATTTTTGTGAAACGCTTAACGTCGAGGGATCGGGATGGAATCTGGTGGGAAGAAAAAGCTTAAGCATTAGATACCTTCTTGACAAGAACCAGATCCTATGGGGGCTCTTTGGAGGGGGTTTCCCAGAATTCCCGTGATCGCGAGTTAGGATACTTCCAGATGTGCTAAGGGACTTGGAACTTGGAAGGCAAGCTTGGAAAGCATATTAGAACCCGACCAAGTAGACTTTAGGACCCGAAACAATGCCCTAGGAAGGCTTCAGACTATTTTGGGGGGAGTTGAGGGAGGGGGAATCCGTAGTCCGTTCCGTAGGTTGCAAACAAATGGTCCGATTCAAGTGGACTTTTATGGGTGATAACAACTGATGACTTAGCTATGCAAATCATGTGTCCGGGGGGGGGGGGGAACTTTGTGACATGCACAAAAAACAAACGAATGGGCCGGATGGGATGCAAGTTGGACAGTACGAAGTTTATGCGGCCTAGATTTTTCATTTGGCGTTCGAACCGGATCCGACCAAGGTAGAAGGTGAAGCGGGAACTGGAAATTTGCAGATATGCTCCGATTCGAGTTAAACTTGATGGACGGGAAGAGAGATGTTAAAGTTTAACTGAAAAGGGCAGAGATGGGACAGTCTTGTTACCGCTCACTTATTCACTTAAAGAGGCTTGAAGACCCGATGAAAATGCGTTGCTTCGTTGCTCCGCTATTCACGAATAATAAATTTTTTAATATTGGAATTTCCGTTGTTAGATTTGTGGTACTACCCGTGCTTGACCAAAAAGATTTATGATTTTTTTTTTTGTTCAGGCACTAATCAGTATTCAAAAAGCTTATCACCGCCCACTGAAAAGCCGCGTTTGTGTTCAGATTCAAATATTCCGCTTCATAGTAGAATTTGCGCCGTGGGGACAGCCGTAGATATTCTGAACCTCAATACGAGAGCAGGTAGCGGACAATCGAAAAATCCCTTAGCAGAATCCAAATAACTCAATGTATCCACCTAAATGATACAAAAATAAGTTTGCTTTTCAGTTAAACTTTAAAGATGCGAAGTTCATGTGTCCCAGTCGTATTCGGCCACAGTGGGGGAGTTGGAGGGGGAGTCCCGGAAATGCTGTGGCTCGCATAGGAGTTAAACTAGTGGAGTGATTTGAATGAAACTTGGAAAGTAGAGAGGTCGCATGCCTTAGACGACTGAGGGTTTGGACCGGATCCGAGCAAGGTGGGGAGGGGTACCGGAATTTCCGGAAAAATGTTCCGATTTAATTTCTCGTTTCTCACACCACCTACTCGTAAAAAGTGCCATATGAGCTCGTAGCTCTTGTTTGATGGACCATCATTCGGTTAGAATCTAGTAAAAATCGAGAATTTGAGAACAAGCCAAACTAAACTGAGTGAGGAGTCTTATGTGAACGTCTGGTAAATGTGAAATGTCGTTTGCTCAAAACTATTTGTTTCCATTCTCGGTTATGATGTGCACTTTAAGGAGGCCTGATCGGGGAACTGACTATTTTAATCTGGTCGGCTCCCTGATACGCATTCAAAGTTTCATCGTCCTAGACCACCGGGAAGTATCTTAACTTCAGATCACCGGACTGAAAATAGATATGGACTCAGCAGGTCTCCTTACCCCTAAACCGACTGTGCTATTGACCAAAAAAAGATTCTTTATTAAAAATAAACTTTTAACTTCTACTATACCGAATTTCCGGTTTTCGCCGGATTCCGGGTGAACTACTTGTCGGGGAAAAAAATAAAGTTCAGATATGGACTCAGCATGCCTCATTACGCCTGAAACGACTGTGATATCACCCTAAACAAAACTTTTTTTGTCGCCCCTTAATTTTTTCACCCCCTCCGCCCTTTCAAGCTGCCCTTGAAATTTTTCCCATTGGGTGATTTCGGTGGATTTTGGATATGTTATTCAGCGATTTTTCTGAACCTTTTAGTGTCAAAAACATTTGTGTCGCAATTTTGTCCGGGTCAAACCGTACTTTTACTGGACTATTGTTATTCACACTAAGTTATGTCTCAATTCCTCTACATTCGTCGGATCTGGTCTGGACATGAAATGGGACATCTGAGACACGGACATCTGAGACTCCACTCCCCCCACGATAGTCCGACGGGGAACTGACTTTTTCTAAATGAATTTGATCGGGTTCCTGATATGCCTGCCAAGTTTCATCGTCCTAGTCCACCTGGAAGTACCTCAATCACGGAATTCCAGAACCCCCACCGACTCCCACTACAGAAACCAAATCAGGTCCAGTTCTGTCAATAATGTACCTAGGAATAGGGAATGATGTCCTTGTTCTTCCCACCAAGATTCATCCCGATCTTTCCACCTAAGCGTGTCACAAGATTTCCGGTACCCCTTCCGACCCCCCCCCCCCCCCCCCCTCCCACATTTATCGGATCCGGTCCGGACTTGAAAAGGGATATCTGAGACACTTGATCTTTGCCACTTTTTAAGTCTCATTAATATCCGATCACCCGCTCGAAAGTTATGAATGCCGCTAGATTTCGGACTCCGCCTCCCCCCTCCCCCCAGCATGGTCGGTCCCCCCCTGGCATGCCTGCCAAGTTTCATTGTCCTAGCACGTCTGGATGCACCCTAACTCGCATACGCGGGACCGACCGACAGACCGGCGGAATTGCGGTCGGTATATGGCACTTGGCCGACGGGCAAGTGCCATAAAAAGACACTGTGTTGTTCAGTGTGTAATAAGAATCAATCATCATCTAGAAATCAAATGTCAGTTTAAAAATTACGATCAAACAGTTCAGTCAACTGGGATGTTCTTCACCGGCTCTTGGCAATGGTCCTCTTTTGCAGATTCGTTTGTTCCAGCTAACGTCTGAACAGGACCCTTGCCAAGATGGAGCCGAAATATCGAATAAACTAGCTGACTTATCCGTTTTGAGTAATTTTTAGTTATTAATCGAAGAAAGAGGTTAAGCAGACGATTCTCTCCCAGGTTTCCGCATCTTACTTGATAAGATAAATTCATAGCTCATTTCTTAAAGGTGGATATAAAACTCTCACTATGAAGAAAAAGAGTTATCAGTATTTGACGGTGCGAAACGGATAATTCAGCTACATTTTATTAGAGCTATTTTTAGGCCATTCTTGGCAAGGGTCCTCTTCAGGCTCAATCCGCTCAAGCTGGAAAATGAACTTGTGGAAAAACAATTCAAGATGCTTCCTTAAAGCACAACTCTTACTAGAAATGATCTTTTCCCTATGAAAGGGATCAGAAGAAACGTTTTCGAAAATACCATTACTTTCCACCCGAAACTAGCGATTCTCTTGTTAGCGCTTGTCGACTATGACCAGCCTTCCTGCTCTCCGACGCGGCGGCTGGGCGCAAAACGTTTGAAAACTGAACGTGTCTTGGTTAAGGAGTGCGAAAACTAAGCAAGTAAAAGAAGTCACAAACAGGAGATTATCACATCCTTGTGTATGAACGAGTTATTAGCGGACGTTGAAGATTCCGGCAAACTTTTCGTTGGGTGACGGGAAAACTCGGCAAGGCCGAAAAAGCGCTAAAAATTCGCAGCTACGAAACGAAACAATGGAGAAAGGTGGGGATTTTAGAAGCTTATAATTCCATATGGGAGCTAAGTATATTATAAAAGGCAGAACAAGCAAGAGGGTACTTTAAACATCTGATTTTATGAACTTCTTCTCTAAAAACTGGTTGGAGTTAAAGCTGATGCTGTGATTTCATTCTGGATACGACTGTTGTTTTTGCTGTTCGATTGGGTCGTCGTAAGGGTAGAGATTCTTCTGCATTTGGGTTTTGGAGCCACCTGTCTCTTCTTCTTCTTTCCATGAGTTATCAGTAACAGAGGAGACCCTATCTTCTTAGATCCTAGTAAAGCTGCAAATTCGATTAAACCAGACTAGCCCAGCTATTAACATACGGCGTGTGTTCGGTGTTCGTGGTTATGCTCCATGTTCAGACATTTGAAGAGATGGATCATAACAATTTATTTGCACAAACTAAAATTCTTTGTTTATGGATATTTTTCCCTAATATATGATTCACAGTGACGATAATGATGACATTTTATCTATGCATTACAGAAGAGAAGGGAAATAATGTAGAACAAAATAAGAAAATAAAAATGCTTTCGATAACGCTGGAAATGCACAAGATAAAAACAAACAAACCAATACAAAAATAGAAAAGGGACTAATCGGGTCTAAAAAATTCTTCTTCCCAGACGGAAAGCGGAAAAATGGTCAAGGGCATAAACTTGGAAGTCGTGATCCAGGAATTTATTTCGGGGGGGGGGGGGGGCTTGTCCGCGGGTCGGACCAGAAAGTACATAAAAGTAATAGATCAGAGGTTAAAGCCTATAAAAAACGATTATTTTTGTATGATTCGGGGGAAGTTCGACCCCCCCCCTGGATACGGCCCTGGTCCTGGGCAATAGACGATAACTCCACACAAGTGCCAGATGGTAAAAAGCTCGTAGTTACGAGGGAATTCCCGACGAGGAAGGTATAAACGAAATTTACAATATTTGAAAATGAAGTCCTGATATGTTTTAAATATATTCGTCTCAGAATGCCAAAAATTCAGGGAAGGTTGCAGACGGAGGGAGAACAAAAGTGGCGCCATTCGGGGGGGGGGGGGGGCAGTGCCATGCCCTCCCTCCCCTGAATTTGAAAGGGGCTAAAAACCCGAGGTTTTTTGTCTATACTCCTTGTTGTTTGACAAGCTGAAGTAAAGGCATTTACCAAATCGTAAATTTCACTCTGCACCGCACAGTTACTAATCTGGTTTTGAACCAAAATCTTTGTATTTTAGCAGAAAACAGGCTGATTTTTTTTTTCCTGCGGCGCTCAGTTTGAATATAATTTGGTGTTTGTTAGATGTTTTAAGATGTTAACCCCATATCCTAACTCAAAAGATTTCATGAACCCAGATCTACTTCTCGAGATCGCGACAAATCTCGATAGGGTTTCGACCGAAAGCCTCAGAGAGTCTAAAGTCGCGTATTCTGTCATGTGGGTAGGCCTCAAACTCCAGGTCACAGCATGCTCCAGTGAACATTTTTATTTGTGAAGGGTCTTTGAACAATGCGTGATTCTTGCATAGTGCTCATTATGGTATATTTTAAAACTGCTTTAATTTTACCCTATAAAGCAATTAAATTTTGCGTTTGAGCAAAAAACAATCTAGGATGGGGGCCCAAATTAGATGTTTGCCCCCCCCCCCCGAGGTTTACCGAAATGGCGCCACTGAACTAAAGCTCAGTCAGCTTTAGATTCCTTTAGAGTATTTATCAATCTCAAGTTTCCCTCATTTCCAGGTGCTGTAAACGCTAATGGTGAAACCAAACGTCAACGCACATCGTACACCCGTTATCAGACGTTAGAGCTGGAGAAAGAGTTTCATTTTAACCGTTATCTAACCCGACGACGCCGGATCGAAATCGCGCATAGTCTGTGCCTGTCGGAACGCCAAATCAAGATCTGGTTTCAAAATCGCCGAATGAAATGGAAGAAGGAGCACAAAATCGCCACCATGAACATGATGCAACACCATCACCATCAGCACCACCACCACTTGATGTATAACCCGCTGCATCATCATCATTTGACAATGGCCGATTTAACGGGTGTCGAAATGCATAAGATGTAACTCAATATCCGCCAAATTTATGAGTTGTCAGTCAATTATGTTCAACCTTTCACGGATGATTGATCTATATGGATCTCAGTGGCGAAAAAAAAAGGATGTTCAAGCGTGCGAATACGGGAAGAAACGGAATACCTTGAACATTAGATGACGAAATGGCAAATTAGGGCCAGTGTGTTGCAGAATCCTGAAGGAATGCACGCGGACTATTTCCTACTACATTACGTTTCTGGCGAACTGTTCACGGACAATCTTCAGTGGCAAATTGAACAGGACAATAGAAAATTCTAATTTTTTAGGTGTTACTTAGCGCTTTTTACATCGTCACAAAGAAGGATTTTTAACGGTGCCAAGGGCATGGCTGTCTCTGAAACGGTTGTTTGTCAAAACCGCGAAGATAAAATCCAACAACAGGGACGGTCAAAACTGCGAAAGTCATTCCTCGGATATTAATGTTATTGGTAGCCTAGTATTTATCTGAATCCTTCAAAGCTTAAGATTGAGTTATAAAATTTTAAAACAAACTAAAAACACTAACGGATCAAAAAATTCTTAATTTCATTTACAATATCAGAGCAAGACTACATACGTAGTAGTCTAACTAAATCTACAATGTCAAAACCGCGAAAACAAAATCAATAACAGCAGAAACAGCGACAATCACTGGATATTATTATCATTACTAATTTGAATAATTCAAAACTGAAGAGCGAATATAAAATTGTAAACATACCAACGCACCAATCAATTGGCAAACATTTACATAATTATGCAACATTTGAACAAGATAACAAACATATTAGTCTAAGTAAATCTGCAATTAAAAACAAAAGGAAAAAGTTATCATGGCACTTTAGAAAAAGGGAGATTGATGCAATCAGGTCCGGATCCAGGAATTTATTTGGGGGGGGGGGTCTTCCTCGGGTCGGACCTAATCCATACCAAACAGTAAGACAGAACGTGGATCAGAGGTTAAACCCTATAAAACGATTATTTTGTATGTTTCGGTCGAACCCCTAACCCACCTGGAAACGGCCCTGGTTTCCACGTATAAAGGAATTATCAGTATTTTGCGTTTTTTTGTGGCTAAGGGAAAGGGGAATTCAATTCAGTATGTTTCTTCCAAAAATTCTTCGTGCTGAAAATAACAGTGGAATTGTCAAAAATACGCGCTAAAATTATTTTAAATATAACAATGCCTGGATTAGAAAATGACAAAAGTATATAAGTAATATAGAAGGTCATACAGAGTTAAAATGATAGGTGAAATACGGACTGATCTGGATGTGGTGGACGTCTTTAAGAGTTCAGTCCTAATCCAAGTTCCCAGCCAGAAATTTGCTCGGTCTGTATTACTTATTTGTTAAATTTTTAAGCCCGTGAACAACAAATGTAATCACGGGCTACACGAAAAAAGATAAAAGAGGAAGAAAATTTAATACAAATATAAGGCAAATATACATATAATTGCTTAAAAAAAGCTATTACATTACTTTTAATAATGGATGTATGTGGATGTAATATATTAATAAGATAATACATTACATCGGATTTTTTTTTTATTCACTTAATTTTTTTCTGGCTTAGCACCCATTGTAGAATCATACTTCGTGACACCTTCGTCTGACAGAACGTACTTCTACCGTTTTAGGAGCATACTTAGAAAGTTTTCTACTCTCGTCTTTGCTAAGGGTTAAAAAATGAAGAAACAAAGAAATAAATAACTTAATCCGTAACTCCGGAAATATATCGACAAATCTTAGGACAAACACGCCGACTTAAACGATGAGTCGAACTAAGTGACTGTAAAAAGATTGGAAAGATTAGTTGCGTTTTTGCTAATACCATGGTATCTGTTACCACGGTAACTGGATCTGCAATTAGTCGTTTTTGCAGTTATCGTGGTATCTGATACACAGTGCTCTGCAAAAACGACTATTGCCGAAAATGCACTTTTTGAAGTTAACCCAAAAGAAAAACAGATATCCAGTTACATCACTAAGTGCTAAACTTCTTTCTCACCAATCTGACAAAATTTGATGAAAGTGAGATGACTCTTCAGATACCACGACCAGTTACCACGGTCGGACCGTAGTATCTGAATATCTGATACCACGATAACTGGCCAGATACCACGATAACTGCAAAAACACCTTTTGACCGTGGTATCAGATACCACGATAACTGCAAAAACGACTTTAGGTAACGACCATGGTAACAGATACCATGGTATCAGCAAAAACGCAACTATTGGTACGAAAGTAAAAAGAGTATTCTTTAAATGCAAAATCCCCAAAATAAAAGGGCCCGAGTCTCATGACGTTTGAGATTTGGCGTTAACATCAGGCGCGGTACCGATTAGTGGCGGTTTTTTATCCGTCGTGATGTAGACTTCCGTTGTTTTGACCGTCGGGGTTTTTGTCCCGTGGCAATTTTTGCATTTCGTGGTTTTTGTTTTAGCGTGTTTGACGAGATACTCCTGCAATGAAGTCTTGAGGAAATGAACACGTACTGTTTGCTACCGTAGGACTGTTATCCAATGCTGCGTCAGAGACAGGGCAGAATAACACTAGGGAGTACCGCCGAAACTTAACAAAATTCACACCCACTCGAATAGCATGGATACTAGCACCACTAGCGACATAGAACGTCCCTACTGAAACTCACTCAGTCTATCACCACTCACCAGCACTGGCTCCGATAACTTCATATTCTGAACACAGCAAAAGAATGATGCAGACTACTTCGTGTCCTTGGTGTGTGTGGGTCACACCTTTGCTTTACTGGAAATTTCTGAACCCAAAAGTTTCTCTCGCTTTAATTGCCGCAAGCGTAGTGGGTGGTGCTATGAGTATGGCCCGTTTGCAAAGTATGAAGAGCATAGGTATTGGCGCTACTCCCTAGTGTTATTTTGCTCTGTTCAGAGAGACAAACTGTTCACAGAGAACCTTCATTGGCAAATCGAACGGGATACTGAAAATTCGCCCTTTTTCAATTCAGTGCTCACAGTAGACTAAAGTAAAATTGGAAAAGCTACTCTACACTGACTCGGAGAACTCATCACCAAAAAAATACTGTAAACTCGAGGGCTGGTAGAATTCAGTTCGAGGGGTTGCAGTACAGTATCGAGGGTTACTTAGTACAGTATCGAGGGGCCAGTCACTCAGAGTTCTTTGGCGTAGACCCGATACCCAGTTCGAGTGGACTAGGTGTAGAAGAATAGGCTTATATCGAGTGGTTGCTCACTCCTCGGTACTAGTCGAAACCATTGGCACCGGCTTTAGTCAATTCACCTTTTAATACTTTTAAACGTGCTGATTAATATTCCCGATGAAAAATTTATCTCAAAATAGTAGTATGAAGTTGTACGAAAAAGCATTATGCAGTGCGAACTGATGCTACTATGTCAAGGCTACCGTGTTACTGCATTCTACTGGATGCTACTTTAGCAAGACAGGATGCTACAGAATCCTACTGCTTAAGATTGGCCCAGCCTGAGGCACATTAAATGATAGTATTCTTTACTATTACATATGCAACATGCAACATTTCCGTACAACTATGCAACATCAACATGCAACACTTTCGTACAACTATCATACAACTACGCAGGCTACAAATTTTTCATCGAGTTATAGCACGTGGCAGGCGAAACTGGCACCTACCGGGCACCACGGCACCGGGCACTTGGTGTACGCCAAAGTCGATAGTAGGCAACCCCCTCGGTTCACCCTAAATGATTGCTAAAAACACTAACTAAAAGAAAATTATGGTAAGATTACAGTAATAATCAAGAAGATTCAAGTTTAACCGTAAAATCAGAAACCCTAGCTTGGCGATGAGTTTCAGGCGTGAGTCCAGAGTAGCGTTTCCAGTCGTAATTATCCAGCTAGAAAGCGCTCAACTGGAAAATCGCAAACTCTGATTTTAAGATACAGTTTTCATAGTCGCGATGTTTTGCCTAGAAATTATGTGAGCTACAGTCGCTAGCCAGTTTAGTTTAATTTATGCACAAGATAAAAAAATGGCAATATTTACTCCCCAGCCCCACCATAAATTGTAAAAAGCTTTTCCGTATAAAGATTAAAGTTAACTGCAGTATTTGCTACTCGGATTATTATTATCTCTACGCAGATAAGATTAATACCAAATAGAGAGAAGATGAATTTGAATAGCAAATACTGCAGTTAACTTTAATCTTTGTACGGAGGAACCTTTTACAGTGTAAAGCTGCCATTTCGGGTAAATCTTATTACGTGTTTCTTTTGATGCCTGTTCCACCATCTAACGTCTTGCTTTTCATTGTCTGCGTTTCTTCACTATCGCCATCTATGAGGCAAGAGAAGTGCTATTTTTCTCAACAAGTACCGATAGATGGTTCTCGACTTAGCTATTTAAAATTTGGTTTGTTTTGTATAAGAGAGCTGGAAGGAATTTGCTGTTTGAAACTGAATACTCGAATCTATGATATAATTTAAATGGTCGATTGTGTGTTACGGCGAAGTTCTAATGTGATGACTTTTCGTGCATTAATAAAATCTTTGAATTCGAAAGAAATACTATGAAAGGGAAAACACTAAAATTGTTCTATATCAGTGATGGGAAGTACTTCAAGATTGAAGAAACAATTTAATTTAAGTTGTCGATTGTTTGGTAGGGCGAAGTTCTAATGTGATGATTTTTCGTCCATTAATAAACCTTTGAATTCGAAAGAAATCCAAAAGGAATACGACAGTAGGGAAACTTTAAAGTATAACAGAAAAGAGCTTAGATAGCACAAGTTACCCATCATTTATTCACTTAAACAGGTTTGAAGACCCGATGAAAATGCGTTTCTTCGTTGCTCCGCTGGTCACGAATAATCGATTTTCATGTAGTGGATTTTCTTGTCGGATTTGTTGAAACTCTATGCGCTTGTACCTGTTTTGTGTGCTTGACGAAAAGATTCATAAAAATAAGTTTTCACACAGTAGGCTACCTTCCGCAAGCTGATCACTGGCCAATGAAAAGCCCGGTTTGTATTGAGATTCAAGTTTTCTGCGTCATAGTAGAATTTGCGTTGTGGGGACGGACGAGACATTCTGAACTAGAGCAAATAGTGGAAAATAAAAAAAATCCTTTAGCAGAATCCAAATAATCCAGTTTATTCAATCAAATGATACAAAAACCAGTTGGCTTTTCAGCTAAACTTTAAACATGTCCTGTAGCACTGTTGGGAAGTACGTCACGTATATACACAACTGAAGTACTCGGGTTATAATGAATACTTCTTATTGAAGTAAAATAGCTAGGTACTTGGGGCTTCAAAGTACCAACAAATTTTTAAGTACTGTCTCGATACATTCTGCTTAGGTCACATCGATTTGTAAATTGAAATGCTTCTTTGGCAGAACTTTGGCTAACACTGATGGAGCTTGGACAGTCTGTGAAGTACGACCTTGGTCAAGCATACTACTAGACTGGACCACTAGATGGCGTTAGCTCCGTTCAAAGCTCGAAAGACTATAGACGTATTCTCGCCGTTCCCCGAGGACTCCTCGGGGAATCGAAGGGAACGGCGAGAATAGAGGGAGTCACTCCACGCGGACTCCTCGTACAGAAACAGCGAGAATACGGGGAATGCCTCTAAAATGGATTTTGTTCGAAAAATTAATATGCAGCTGAAAAAAATATTATGCAGTTGAAATTCTTAAAATTATGCAGTTGACGAAATTAGTCTAGATCCACTTTATTTTTGGTTTTGTTTATTCTGATACTTTTTAATTAATTTTACATAGCACCTACAACAGCAAAATTTTATTCCCCTCCGAATTTGAAAGGGAGTCCTTTTTGATGATGGTGATGATAATCGGAGCATTTCCCGTCCGTGAGGACTCGCGAGAATACGGGGAGTGAGTCCCCGGGGCAGACAAAAACGCGGGGACTCCTCAAGTGGAGTCCTGGGGGAACGGCGAGAATACGCCTTATACTCTCTCAACGTGCAGTGCGAGGTACAGTGGTTAAGTGGTTATTTTGGAAGGCATGGTAGACCATCAGGTATACCTTCTGTTTTGGACTTCGTCTAAGTGCCATTTAGCGATTGCAATTTCTGTCCGTCAGTCGGTCTGTCGGTCCCGGTTTTGCTAGTTCGGGCACTTCCACATAAGCTAGGACGATGAAACTTGGCAGGCATATCAGTGACCCAACCAGATTAAATAGGAGATAATCACTTCCCCGAACCGACCATCTTGGGCGGGAGGGGGAAGCCGAAAAATTGAGGTATTTTTAACTTGCGAACGGGTTATCGGATCTTGATGAACCTTGGTATCTAGGATGACCTCGTGTCCCAGACGTCCCACTTTAAATCCGGACCGGCTCCGATGACACTGGGGGGAGCTGGAGGAGGGAACCGGAAATCTTGAGAAACGCTTAGAGTGAAGGGATCGGGATGAAACTTGGTTGATAGAACAAGCACAAGTCCTAGGTACGGTACAGACATTACCGGACCGGATCCGGGTACTGTGGAGGAGTTGGCGGTAGCGAATTTCTAGCGATCCCGCGAGTTCGTTATACTTCCTGATGTGCTAGGACGATGAAACTTGGCAGGTACGCCAGGAATCCAAACAGATTGACTTGAGATAGTCGCTCCCCGATCCGACCATCGTGGGGTATGTGGATGGACGGGGAACCCGGAATTTAGTGTCATGCATAACTTTTGAAGGGGTGATTCGATTTGAATGAAACTTGTCAGTTGGATAGAGCTATCGCCGCAGATGTTCTGTGTCAAGTCCGGGTCGGATCGGATATCTGTGGGGGAATGGGGGGGGGGAACTCATGAAACGCTTAAAGCAGAGGGACTGGGACGGAACCTAGTGGAAAGAACAAGCATTAGGCCTAGATACGAAATTGACGGAGCCAGATGGTGTTGGGGCTCTGTGGAGGGAGTTGGAGGGGGTTTCCCGGAATTCCGGTAATCGCGAGTTAAAATAGTTCCACATGTACTAAGACAACGAAACTTTGCAGGCATATTCGTGACCCAACTTAATTGACTTAAGAACCCGACAAAACATGCCCCCGGAAACTTCCTTTCCTAGATCCAAGCATTTTTGGGGGAGTGAGGGAAGGGAAATATACACTAGATGACATATTTTAGGGTCCGAACCGGATCCGACAAAGGGGGGAGGGTACCAGAATTTTCCAAAAAATTTCAGATTCGAGTGAAACTTCATAGATGGTATAAAAGAAGATGCTTTAGATCATCCAGTATTGAGTCCGAACTAGATTCAGCCACGGTAGGGGGAGATAGAGGGAGTACCTGAAAAGGTGCAGCACCTCGAGGGATCAAACGAGTGGATTTATTAGGCTGAAACTTGGAAGTTTGAACAGTCATTTACTCCAGATAATCCGAGGCGATGCCGGAACGGCTCAGAATTGAGTGAAACTAAATATCCTATTTCTATGTCCGAACCGCAGTTTTGGATGGCGGATGTATTTTGCGACATTCTCATCTCCTTTCTTGTACCGCCTACTCGTAACAGTGCCATATGAGCTCGTAGCTCTTGTTAACCAAGGCGCGTTCAGTTTCCAAATAGTTTGCGTCCAGCCGCCGCTTCGGTCGGAGAGAGGGAAGGCTGGATAGAGTGGACATGCGCCGCCAAGAGCATCGCTAATTGCTCGTGGAGAATAGTTAAGATGCGCACTTTAAGGGAAGAGAAATTCATTTTTAAGCATAACCCTTGAGGCAAAAAGCGCTCATGGGGATCATGAAAATGTATAGGTTGCTTTAAAGTATATTTTTTTCTTTGCGGTTGAGGTTAGTACTTAAGGAATGGTCGGATTTTGGAAGTGACGACTTCAGAGCTAATCTTGTCGAATCTCTAATTTTCCAGCCAAGTTTGATCGTCCTAGCACATCTGGAAGTACCTTAACTTGCGATCACCCTACTTTAGAAAACGACATTTTTAAGCCATCTTATCGTGAAAATATCATTTCTAGTACGAGTGGTGCTTTGAGTCAATTTTTTGTCAGGTAAGGTAGCCTACATAATTCTAGATACTTAGGTACAAAGTTTGGAAGTACTTGATACTTATGACTCAAGTACAAATTTGAGTACTTGTTCCAACATTGTCCTGTAATGTCTGTTCGCCAATGTGTTTTGTTTATGTTTCAACTCTTATCGAGTATTTATTCTTTTCGCTACTCTGCTGAATTTCTTAGCGAACCATGAACAAAATACTATTACAATCGTTATTACCCTATAATAATAATAATAATAACGCTTGTTTATTGAGCCAAAAGGCCATACAAGATTTAATACACTTCACAAATAAACTATCACACCTCTGGAACTACTATGCTACGTGAACTAAGCTAAACTTTCATTCCTGAGACTATATCCTTTAGTCACATATTTACAAACATCTACGATAAATCTGGGGTTCGTAGATTTCAGGATACGGGGAAGCAATACCAACCCACCCCCAGCGAATGCTTAATCCATTTATATCGGACAAAAAAAGGGGTTCCGGCCAACCCCCCCCCCCCCCGGCGACCCCCCCCCCCTGGCTACCCCCCCCCCCCCCCCCCGTTACCAATAACCCCGCGAAAAATACCCCGATACCAACCCCCCCCCCCCGGTACCAAAACCCCCTGAACAAAAAAGACCCGGTACCAACCCCCCCCCCCCCCCCGAAACCTTTCATTTAAGACGAATCCAAAACATTTAGCTTGACTTTTGACATTTGGCTTAGTTTGACCTTTACATTTAAGACGATTCCAAAACATTTAGCTTGACTTCCCGTGATCTTAGTCTAACTCAAGTGGAATCCTGGTACAACAAGAAAACGAAGCTTAGTCAGTTTTCAGTTGTACTTCCACTGGAATTAGTCCGCCCCTTGCGACGAGGACGCGCTCACTGGGAAAATTGTACGATTTGCAGCAATGAAAGTGCAAATCATACCATTAAGGGGCATTTTTTTTTTTTTTTTTTTTAGTTGCCAGCTGCATAGGCATTTAGTTTAAAAAAAAAGATTAGCTAGTTTCAAGTACAACAACTACGCATTTTTTTATTTTATTATTTTATTTTTGGTCAAGCTAAGGCTTCGGTCAAGAACGCAAGTGAAATTGCAAGTCGGAATCAGTAGGGATTATTTGGGTCTAGGTGATTCTTTTCGGATTGTCTTTTTTATTTATGGGGGGGGGGGAGGGGGTACCGGAGGTTTTGGTACCGGGGGTTTTGGTACCGGGGGGTTTTGGTACCGGGGTGGTGGTGGTTCGGGGGGGGGGGGGGGAGGGGGTCGGCATTCGGGTTTTTTTCGCCGGGGGGGGGGGGGTTGTAACGGGGGGGGGGGGGGTAGTCGGGGGGGGGGGGGGGTTGTAACGGGGGGGGGGTTTAGTCGGGGGTGGGGTCGCCGGGGGGGGGTGGGTGGTAACGGGGGGGGTCGCCGGGGGGGTTCTCGCCTAGACCCCCAAAAAAGTAACGACTGAATGATCAACTGCACTACATCAAATTTTAAAACAACTCTGCCACGTTTAGCCTATAATGCGGACAGGTACGACAAATCGTGTAAGAAATCAGTTATGTTACCGCTAAAGCACGTATCTACACCTAATACGTTTCACGTGTCCTCGCTTGAATCAAGAAAATACAGTAACATATTGTATTTTGCCCAGGTATAACAGTTTCAGCTTTTCACAGACGTTTGCAAAGACCGCGGCCCCGCTTCCCTTGTGCGAAATTCTAAACAGCGTCGTAACGTGGTCAGTCGAAGCTTTATGTGTGTCAAATGGGCTCGACCGCACTTCATGCGGACTACTATGTCACGCGGAGTCTACGCAGTGAAAAATTAATACTTACCATAGGGTTTTTTTTTTCTTCGTTTCGTTGGGTTTTGATTTTCTTGATTCAAGTCAGTACGTGTGCGAACTCTCAGTTGTACATAAGTGCTTTAAAGTACCCATCGTACCTATAACGCTAATGCAGCCTGCTTCCGTAATCTCTCCATCCATTCTTAAACCCGGAAAGCCAAATGTAATAGAGTGGTGTCGACTTAATTGTATCGAAATTCCAAACAGTCGTGATGTACTTAGTGACGTCACGTGAATTAGGACCCAATATTGGTCGGTCGATGTAAACGCGAGAGGCGCCTCGCTAGCCGCTCGACTCTGTAATATATAATATATATTCACCGATAGGAATAAACTACAATTTTTCGTTTTCTGAGGTAAAATAGATCAAATGGGTGTGACTTCACGCTTGTATGGAATTACGCTACAACTTAGTTTAGACCAACACAGTATATTCTAAGCCCCCTAACGACCACTCAGTTTTTCAAACTTGCTTTGTCTCTCTCATTTCGCTGCGTGACATGCTCCTGACGACTAACTATGAGAAGCTAACCGTCAGGAAAACCGATTACCTGAGTTTTTCCGTCTCTTTGTCAACGGGCCAGGAGAAAAGCTTAAAACAGCAAAAGCCCTGGACGTTTTATTAAAATTAGAGCTTGGTCTCAAAGTATTCAACCATTTTAGAATAGTGGAACAAAAACAGTAAATAGTGCAAGGCCTGTGAATATGCGATTATCGCTGAGGAACGAAAAAAAGACGACGAGCTTTCAACCTGTGGGTTATTCCACTGCAGCGAATTTTCAGATCAGAATTTCGGGGTGAATCTTCCAATTTGGCTAAAATAAAATAAGAAACTAACCGGACTGTGTGAAAAAATACTTTGATAAATCAAAAAGCAAAAAGCAAACAAGAAACAAACTCTTCAACAGTAAGGAATGCTTATTTGAACACTTCTCTAACTGTTTCAGTACAATGGTTTTGTTACTTGCTTATAAAATAGTCAAATGGCAAGGAAAGTAAAAAACTTGATATCAGCTAATAGCAATTTCAAAGTTGTCCTGGCATAAACTTGAAGTTCGAAGTTGAGAAAAATGCATTCAATCAAGTATTTGCAGTAACAGTCGCCTGGTACGGGCTATAGTTTTTTCTTCGGCGATCGTTCACTGTTAGCAGACGGTTGACATAAACCATACCTTTACTATTGACATAACCATACCTTTACTATTTATATTGATAATATTGGTAAATGTCGGCCGCTAGGGCTCAAACTTTCTTCATTTTTAGTTTTCTATTAGGTCTTCAAACGTTCTTGTGTCTTGCGTCAAAACAACCCAGATAAGAAATGGCCAAAATTAGATCAAGGGTTGAACAGACGATGAGGGTCGCATGGTCATGAACTGCAATTCCCACCAGGGTTTTCGGCACCATCATTAATTCCTACAGAAAAGTTGAGATTTTTAAACTTGATGATAAAAGTGCAGAAAATCCGGCCGGAAAGTCCTGACCTTGGGTCTTCACACTGCACGAGTTGCACACGTCGGACTTAAAGCGTCTACCACACTAGGGGACATTTTCCGGTGACCAGCCATCATGATGATACGATATTCATTTTGTTGCGCACGGATGCCATCCTCGGCACAGTCCTTTTGGCGTGAATGAGCTCATTCAATCATGAATACTCTTGATGACTAACTCTCCTTGCCGATGTAAAATCGGCGTGTCCCTAGCGAAGAGCCGGAAGCGGCACTACAGCTGTCCCCAACGACCGCCGTGATCGGTTGACACAGCATGTGAGTTGTTGAGTTTGAGTCGTTATGGAGACGTTTCCTCGTTCTTCCTGAGGATCACTGGCGGGTTTTGACTTAGTCATATAGAGTATTGCCAGCCTTAGTGAAACAATAACAGTCACACGTGAGATCTTGGTATGAGTTATATGAATGGGGGAATAAGAGATTCGGCTTTCGGTTGATACGAGTCGCGCATTAGCCCTGTTAGCCACTTTTTTAGCCATTGAAGTTGGAAGCCAGAAGGACAGACTTGAAGAAGCTTGGCAGAATAGAGTTTGGAAGAGCACAAATAGAGGCAGAAGCAACTGATTCAGTTTTAAAAATGGGTAAAAAATGCGTCAACACAACCCAGATAAGAAATGGTCAAAATAGATTAAGGGTTAAACAAACGATGAGGGTCGCGTGGGCCTACGCCTACGAGAAATGAAAGTAGCTAAACAAAACCGGATAAACGTACACTAACAAGGAACATGTCATTATTTACTGTATGCTAGCGCATCTAGCGGCCAAATAAGGACTAAATTTGGAATCTGGAGGGTGTATTCGTCCTTCTTAAATCCGATGACGAATTGCCGCCAGACGCGCTAGAGGAACAATAACAATCACGCGTGAGATCGGGGGATAAGTTATCTGACGGGTGAATAAGCGATTAGGCTTTGGCTTCATATCGAGTCGCGCATTAGCCCCGTTGAAAAGTCAACCAGCACTCAGCAGTCAGCACTGAAGTCGGAAGCCAGAAATGACAAACTTGATGACGCTTGACAAAACAGAGTTGGGTAAAGCAAAAAGAGGGGAAGAGGCACTTTAAACAGTTTTAAACATGGTTTGGCCTAAGAGGAATTGAAAATAGCAAAACAAACCTGGATAAGCATTAACCAAGAAGTAACGTGTCATTGTTTTCTTTACGATAGCGCACCTAGCGGCCAAAAAAGAACTAATCTGAGAGGAATTTTATGAGGGGCTTATAGCTGAATGGTTGACGTTCGAGTTGAGCTCGAGACCTGTCGATTGCTCAACGATCCTAATATGCGCTTGGGGAGATTTTCGCGTGGATGGCTGTCGAACTCGACGGAAGATCCCATCCATGCAAAAATGTAACAGAATGTTGCCATCCACCCGACAACGGGTTGAGACAGAAGAAGATACCATCTTTTCCTACCCATCCAACAGAGCTCGAGGAGCTCCGTCGAACGAGAGTGATCCCATTCGGCTGGATGGCGATGTCGCCCGTCGGGCTGTTCACGTGAAACTGATCATCGACCTAGATGACGTCAATGTGAAAAGACCCCTCATGATGATGGGAACGAAGCCATCCGCGCGAAAATGTCCCATTGCCAAGCTCAACAAATTCCGTTAAGATCGCATCATCCGGCGACATTTTGGTGACCGGTGACATCATCTGTCGAGCTCAACAGCTATTCACGTCCCGTTCACGTTCACGTCTTGGGAGATCTGGCGGCCATAAATCCAACAACAACGGCTTGTGACTGAGTAGACAATCGCTACCAGATGGCACAGTTTCATTGGGCCTGTGACCCCGTGTTCACACAACGTAAAATCCGAGTGTGTGTTTCAAACTGAAGCGTTACGTCAGATTTTATTGTTAGGGACTTTTTATAGCACGAAAGAGCCTAAAAACGCACACATTTCAAATCAGCTTGGCTCGGGCAGGGGCGGTTCGAAGGGGGGGGGTGACTCCTCCCCCATTCTCCAGAGAATCCACTCTCAGTCGTACGTTTTGAGCTTGTCTGTACGACTGCCGTATGTTTTGAACTTTTCAGAATGACATACAGGCAGTTCACCCACAAATCACATTTTTTAGTCTTATGGCTACAAAGAAATCTGTAGTCGAATGTTTTCAGATTCACTGTCGTGTGTTCCGAGTTTTCCAGAATGCGAATTTCGCCTGAAAAGACCTGGATTTTCTAGTCGTAAAGTAGAGACAGTTGTGAGTTTTGAGCTTGCCAGATAAAGGTATACAAAGCAGTTAGCTAATCGTGAACTTCACCTTCAAAGGACATGTTTCTGGTCGTATTGTTACATAGAGATTCTTGTCAGATTCACAACTTGCCAGAATGAAATCAACCGTGAACTTTCCCTGAAAATCACCCTAAAATCCCTGAAAATCACTTCTAGTCGTGTATTAGAGACAGTCGTAAGTTTTGAGCTCGCCACATGAGGCAGTTAGGTGAATTTCGACCTCAAATGACATATTTTTGGTCATAAGGCTGTATAGAGATTTTCTATAATTCATTACGTTACGAAATATCATGTGTTTTGAGCTTGTTAGAAAGACAGTCGTAAGTTTCGAGCTTGTCAGAGTGACAGAAATGCGGTTAGCAAATCATGATTTTCGCTCTGTGGCGCTGAAAACAGGCTGATTTTCGAAAAAATTTCGCCTGGTGCCCGACGTTTCAACATTATCCTATCTGGTTTCGTGCAAAAATCTCTTTATCTTAAAAAGAAACAGACTTTTTTTTTATTAGCTTGCGGAGTAAGGTTTGCACATAAACAGGCTTTGTAAGCACTGTATGACGGGCCTGATGATCGGTTGTACTGTTTTTTTGTAGTCTAAATTCAAAGTGGAAGCAACTTCCGTAGCAACTTCCGCGAAAATATCCCACCCTGTTTGGGAGTTGTCGGGGAGCGGACAGATAAGATATTGTTGGCAGCCCTTAAAATGTTTCCGAAAATTGTACCTGTGCCGTCTTTCATAGTAGCCTACTCGCTATCTGGTTGAATGGCCAGTAATTTAGGTGAGGTCTTAGGCCTAAGATTTCAGCCACCTTAAAAGCTAGAAATGCCACTACAAGGTCGGATTACACAAAAATCGCCTGCGGCGCTCAGTTTAAATTTGTATTGGGTACATATGGTAAAGCTGCTGCTTGGGATCTGAGCCAGGTTAAAAGCAAGAGTTTGTGTGGAAAGTAGTCGAATATTGACGAATAAAGGCCGATTTAACAAATTTTGCCTGTGGATCTTTAGTAGTCCTACCCTGTTTCTCTTTAGTTGAAGTTTGCATTATTTATGTGGAGTTTTAAGCTTGAGATTGGGGTCTAAGCTACATTAAAAGGTAGGAGTTGTATATGAGTAGCTGAATTATGCTCGGAGTTTGTCTTGAGTAGATATGTCAGACGCTGATAGCGAGGCTTGTCTCTCTCCAGCGAAATTTGATATGAACGGCATCGCCTAATTCCTGTTACTTATTTTGCTTATAATTTCTTATTACAATGGCATTTTCCATGACGTTTTAAAACTTATAAAGTTATATTTCTTGAGCCTGTGGTGCTATGTTTTTAGCCAGTCGTATATTTTGAAGTCGTCAAACCCCCCATGCCCAAGCCCTTCGTATTGGCCCCTGACAACTTATATAGATAGATATATTTATTGCATAAGAAAGTCCTAGGGCCATCGCAATACCAAACAAGAGCTGGAAGCTCATATGGCAGTTGCAAGGCTGGTTCAGAGGATGAGATATAGAATTTGCCTTCTCGTGATCGTCTGATCGTCTGTAAGCAGAACCCTTGAGATAAGAATGGTCATGGACTTGCAAATCACGAGAATGTATCGTTTGGTAAAACGTATTTTATTTTAGAACTTGGTTGTAACGATGCACACTTTAAAGGCGCTAGAAAATTGATCTGTAAGCAAAACCCTTGAGGCAAAAACGATAGAGGCATTAACATATATCATTTGGTCAAAAGTATTTTTTTCACTTTTCGGTTAAGATGCGCACTTTAAGGGTGCTGAAATAAACTTTTAAGCAAAACCATTGCTTAAAAGTATTTTTCTTACTTTGCGGTCAAGATTGGTACTTTAAGGAATAGTCGGATTTGGGAAGTGGCGATTTCTAAGCCAATCTTGTCAAATCTCTAATATTCCAGCCAAGTTCCATCATCCTAGCGCATCTGGAAGTACCTTAACTCGTGATCACCTGAATCCCCCCCCCCCACCACCAACTGCCCCACAGTGCCCGGAGCCAATCCGGTTCTGTAAATGATTTATCTAGAGAATCTGTTTGATATTCCCACAAAGCTCTATTCCGATCTCTCCAGTCTAAGCGGGTCACGTATTCCCCCCCCCAATAGTTGTCGGATCAGGTGAAAAAGATCACCAGAGACATGCCCTCTGTTCAAGTATAAAATTTCACTGGAATCCGATCACCCGTTCCAAAGTTACGCATGACTCAATATTCAGGATTCCCGCTCCCTCCACTCCGCCCACTATGATCGGATCGAGGAAATTTTTATTTCCAAGCCAGTTCGATCGGATCCTTGAAATGCCTGCCAAGTTTCGTCATGAACATCCCCAAAGCCACCATCACCGGAATTCCAGACCCCCCCCCCCACAAAGTGTCCGAATCCAGTCCAATTGTTTAAATGATTTATCTAGAGCAGATGCTTCTTCTTCCCAGCAAGTTTCCCTCCGATCCCTCCATTCTAACCGTTTCTCGAGATTTCCGGACCCCCCCAACTCCCCCATAGCTATCGAATCCGGTCCGGACTTCAAACGAAATATCCAAGATATGTCACCTATTCAGTTATTAAGTTTCATTCCAATCCAATCACCCGTTCGAAAGTTAGGCACTACTCAATTTTCCGGATTCCCCCGCGCTCCACTCCGCTCAGATGGTTGGATCGGGAAACTAATTATTTCCAAGTTAGTTTGGTCGAGTCCCTGATATGCCTGCCAAGTTTCATCGTCCTAGCCAGAGACGAATACCCAAAATATTTTTTTTTGGGGGGGAAGGTATTTACCGACTGGCTTGTCGTTTTTACCGACTGTTTTTGTTTTTAATAAAAAAATCGACTATTTTTACGAATAAATCGACTAACGACTATTTTGAAGGAAAATCGACTGTTTCCAAGAAACAAGTATACCGTATTTACGAAAAATCGCGGCTATTTTTTACCGACTGGCCGACAACTTTGGGGGGGGGGGGCGACACCCCTGGTCCTAGCAGATTTGGAGTACGCTAACTCGAAAAAGTGTGACAGACGGACTTGCGATCGGTATATGGCACTTGAGCCAGAGGCTGAAAGTGCCATAAAAGTACAGTGAACACAAGAAAAAGAACAAGACAAATAATTTTCATTGTGGCCATACCTATCCCGAGTAACCTTCCAAGTGATCTAATAGATCTGAAATTCCTTTCTTTCAACATTTGTATAAAGTACTCAGCCCCTCATTCTCTAGCCCCAAACATTTCCTCCCGCAAATCATTCTGCCCAAAATCGGCTCAAGCTTTCATTACCACAACCACAGATCGGGCAAAAGGAAGGACCAGTCCTTACCCTAAACTTATTTAAATATTTTCTTCCCTTTTCCCAGAGGCAAACAATCACCCCTAACATTCATGAATAGAGTCTTTCCGGATTGTCCGAGATCCAGATCGCGATATCTTTGAAAAACAGGGGGGGGGGGGTAGCTCACGAGCTGCAAAAGGTTTGAGAACAGATTTAGACAAACTTTTTGTGCTGAGAACGAACATCCTATCGCACCACTCCGCACCGATGTACGACACCGAGGGCAGATTAGGTCCTGGTTAGGTCAAATCGATAAAAACAATTTTCCTACCAGGGCCGCGAAAGCTAAATCCAACGAACTATATATGTTCTGAATCCTCTTTTTATGGTCTATAGAACGGTGCACTTCTTTTTAATTTTTTTTTAATTTTAAAGGCGATTGCAGGTTTCGAGATCCGCCTTGACGCAGGCGAGCCAAGTTTTGAGTCGTCCTCATGTGCGTTTCTTCCACCCGGGAAGAGGCCAGCAGAGGGTCTTCTTTAGTAATCTCAAATTCTAGTCCCACAGAAGCCACCAGCTAAGAAAATATTCTCATTCTTTCAGCATTTATTTCGACCACAAAGGACGACAGACATCGGATTCTACGAAAGGCAGCGGCACGGCAGCGCTCTCTTCTCCAGAAGACGACAAGATAGTTGATTAACTGATAGGAAGTAGATGGCATACTAAGTCGCTGCACTGTTAAAAGTTTCTCCGAGTAAGGATTAAAGTTAACTGCAGTGTTTGCTACTGGGATTAATCTTATCTCTACTGAGACAAGATTAATCTGAATTAGAGATAAGATTATCTTTTTAGAGACAAGATTAATCCCAGTAGCCAATACTGCAAGATGTTTTTTACAGTGTGGTTTCTCCATTGTGAACATCAGAGACATCTACTAAAATCAAGTGCGAACCTTTCGGTAGCTTCAGCCAATAGACGTCCAACCTGTGCGTAAGGCAACAAATGTTGTGCAAGTCAATAGCTGACGGTGGATTTCCACACTGCGTAAAATCCGAGCGTATTTGATATCCGGGCGTATTTTGTGCATGTCTTTGGGCTTGAAAAGATCTCTAGTAGTACGGGCGTTTTTTGAGAAATCGGTCCCTTTTGTATCTAAATACGTCCGTATTGCTAGAAATCTTTTCAAGCTCAAATACGTGCGTAAAATACGCTCGGATTTCAAAATACGCTCGGATTCTACGCAGTGTGTTAACCCAACATGACAGACCGTTTTGTCTACCGATCTTAATCCCCTAAATTTTCTAATCATTTCTGCATCCTGCGGTAGCAAAAACGTCTAGTATTGATTACTTTATTAATTACCTTATTACGATGTAGCCTATCTGACAAAAACGGCAAGTTTGGCAGTCCGATACTTTTTTTTCAGGTTCAAGTTTTTGATTTGTTACACTAAACTACAAATATATTAAAGACGCACTGTGAAGAATAAGAATTCGTCAAACTGTGAAAAGTTCGTTTTACACGAAAGTATTGGGAGTAGACAGTATGTGATGCAGATGGTGCCACCATCACATCAGTATTACTACCTTTAACTAGGATCCTCCTCAGCTCGACAATACGAAGTGTTTTTGAAGCAACATACGTTCTATTCCGAATCTATCTTTTTCTGAATTGTAAGGAAGATCATCTTCTCCTTAAAAGTAGTTTCTGCCTTAACGACGTGGGCGAGGGGGTGCTCAGTTGGTGGGCACTACTGTACAGCCCCCATTGGCACCCACCGGGAGCTGGGCACCCATTGTACTGCATTTTTTAGAGTGATCACCCCCTTGGTGATGGGCCAAGCGTCCAAAGTTCTACTAATGTCAGCAGATATATTACGCTGGGCTATGGCCTCGGCTAGAACTTGGTCGGTCGCGGTGAAGACAAAGAAATCGCAGGACGCGTTAACGACCGACTAAGATCGCGTCCTCCCCAGACAGAAAATAACAACTAATTTATGAAAATACTTCAAAAAATTAACATTTAAACACAATCGTACATATGAGGAGGTAAGTAAGTAAGTTATTTCTGACCCGTCATTTTAAAAGTGGAATATAGTAAAATAATAGAATATAGATAAATACGTTTATTCATCAGCCTATCTAAGTAATTTCTACCTTCTATCTGGATAAGTGATACTGTTTCTGGAACTAGATATAAATAGATATAAATCTTTATAAATCTAGATATAGATCTTTCAAACCATGAAACCACTGTTCTCGTCTTCCATCCATCCGTTTTCCGAATATTATATCGAACAAGAGCTGAAAGCTCATATGGCACTTGTAAGAACAGTTAGCATGTTTGTCAGATACGGTTTGTAGTTGTCAAGGCCGCATCTCTCTCCCGATATTCATTTCATCAGAAAATCGACTTGATCTACTAAATCTGAAATGGTTACTCCACTCACTGATAACTGTTTCTCCCACAACGATGATCGGATCGGGGGAGGGACTATTTTTAAGCCAATCTGACAGAGTCCCTAACATGCCTGCCACGTTTCATGATCATAGCACAGCCTGTCAAGTTTTATGGACATGGCACATTTGGAAGTACCCCAGCTCGTGATGACCAGAATTGTGGAAAACCCTCTCAAACTCCCCCAACTGTGACAACATCCGGTCCTGTTTTGTCAGTATTGGCTCTACGGCTTATGTACGTTCTTTCCTCCAAGTCCCATCCCGGTCTCTCGACTCTAAGCGTTTCATGAGATTTCTTGCACCCCCCCCCCTCCACCACCCCACCCCCAGTTATTGGATTCGTTCCGAACTTGAAATTGATCATCTGAGGCACTTGTTCCTGACACTTCTCAAGTTTCATTCACGTCCCATCACCCGTTCTAAAGTTATGTATGTCACTAGATGCTGGATTCCCCATCCCTCCACTCCCCCAACATCACCGTATTAGTGAAGGAACTATTCCCAAGTTGACCTAGGAAAGTACCTAATATTTCTGCCAAATTTAATGGTTATAGTACATATGGAAGTACCCTAACTGCTGATCACCGCGGAAATTCAAGAAACCCCCTCCGACACCCTCCACTGCGACATGATCCGGTCCTATTTTGTCAAAGTATCTAGGGCTAATGCTCGTTCTTCCCTTCAAGTTCCATCCCGATCCCTCAACCCTAAGCGTTTCAAAAGATTTCTGGTCCCCCCTCTAACCCCACCCCCAGTTATCGGATTCGGGCCAGATTTGAAATTTAAAATCTGAGACACCTGTTCTTCACACTTGTCAAGTTTCATGCATGTCCGATTACCCGTTCCAAAGTTACGTATGATTCTAGTTTCCGGATTCTCCATCCCTCCACTCCCCCCGCGATGGCTGGATCGGGGAAGTGATTATTTCCAAGTTATCCTGGTCGGTTCCCTCATATGCCTTCCAAGGTTCATTGTCCTAGCTTATGTGGAAGCGTCTCAGGAGATTTCCTGTGCCCCCCTCCAGCCCCCCCCCCCCCACAGGTATCGAATCTGGTCCGGATTTGAAACTGAATATCCGAAACACTTGTCCTTGATACATGTCAAGTTTCACGCATGTCCGATTACCTCCAAAGTTATGCATGTTAATAGTTTCCGGATTTCCCATCCCTCCACTCCCCCCACTATGGTCGGATCTGGAAAGTGATTATATCCAAGTTAATCTGGTCGGTTCCCTGATATTCCTGCCAAGTTTCATTGTCCTAGCTTATGTGGAAGCGTTTCCCGAGATTTGTTTAGTTTTCCACTTTCGTTTGGAACACATGATCTTACCTTATCTTTGAACCATGTCGAGTCCCGCATTCGCTCCCATATTCATCTAAGTCTTGGTGCAGCGGTAGAGCGTTGGCATTGTGACCCATGGGTCCGTGGTTCGATTTTGCATTTCGGCAGTACTCTTTTTGCTCCGTTTCGGTCCGCTTTTGCTTTATAGTTTCCGGACTCCCGGATCTGGGGAAAGTCGGATTGGAGAAGTGATTATTTGTAAGTTGATCTGATCGGGTCCCTGATATGCCTGTGAAGTTTCATCGTCCTAGCTTGTGTGGAAGTGCCCAAACTAGCAAAACCTGGACAGACCGACAGAACGACAGAATGACAGACAGACATACCGACAGACCGACAGAAATTACAATCACTATATGGCACTTGAGTATGCTCAAGTGCCATAAAAACGACAATATGCTAACCAGACCCCACTGGAATCCCTTCACTTGGACCTTAGAAGAGCTACAGCGTCAACAATAGGCCTAAGGAGGAACATAAACAAGACCGAAACAGAAATAAACCACACCTCGCACTATTTACTGTTAATGTTATAATATTCAAAAGTATTTGAATACTGTAAAACTAGGTTCTGAAGAAATGGTCCACTGCTTTGTCTTCTTTAAGCCTTTTCCCAGGCTCATAGACTTCTAGCAAAAACTCTGCAAAATTCAGATAACCGGTTTTACGCATCAATACCATGATGCGCGAACACTCATCGGTGTCATAATGCGCATGGAAAATAGTGAATCGTGGCTGGTGTAAAGATTAGCAGTGTTGCCAAGTTTGACACTTTTGGTGCTATTTGGCACTGTTTGGTCTCTCGGCGACACCTCTCTGAAAGTGACACCTTTTTTTGCGAATGACACTTTTTAGGTCAGAAAAGCACTTTTTCATTTACTTTACTTTACTTTACTAAAGTGACGGAACAGTTTGATGCCTTAAATAAAGTTCATTTCCGATTAAATTGTGTTACAAAACTGTGATGTAAATTAAGTTATTACCAATTTTGCGCGTTGTGCAGCGGAACGCACAAAAAATTGGAGGTGTCAAAAAGCACCTTTTTCTCAGCTATTGTGACACTTTTATGAGTCGAGCAATTGGAAACCCTGATGATTAGTGAGATATCGTCAGCGGGCTTAGAATGTAACATATCAAATCTGAGCCTCCAAGCTTAAGAATTAATGAAAGCAGTTACGGAAGTAGGTTGCATTAGCATTATAGACATGATGGGCTCTTTAAAGAGCGATCAAGGATTGGAATATTCTTTCCGAATCCACCGTGCCAGCAACATCAACGAGTTAACGAGTTGTCACGTATGAACTGGAAATAATGTTAGGACGACCTCGATCATTGCCCACTGAACAATGCCTATTCATTACACCTTGACTCTTTCTTCTTTTTTTTCTTCTTTTTTTTTCTTTTGTGTGTTATATGGAAAAAAAATTGATTAATTAGTGTTGAAATGAAATTAAGTTATTGTTTAAGTTAAGTTGAAGTCGTTTGTGGTAACCGCCCAGTGCCAGTGCATTTATGTCTTCTCATGGGCGGTTACCTATCATGATGGGTTATTATGTAATTTAACAATAAAATAATCTAATCTAATCGCTCCAAACAAAGATTGGCTCTCAGTAACTTCATAACAGGCCCTCGAACAGGCTCTTAAAGCTTAACTGAAAAGCCAACTTATTTTTGTGTCATTTAACTGAATACACTGAATTATTTGGACTCTTCAAAGGGATTTTTTAATTTTACACTATCTACTCTAGTTATGACGTTCAGAATATCTGCATCCATCCCCACAACGAAAATTCTACTATGCTGCGGGAAATTTTAATCTCAACACAAAAAACAAATAATTATTTAAAGGACACCTGAACAATGAAACCATACTTGAACACACCTTGGAAAATGCATTTACAGACATGGCCACGGAGAGCATTCTTCTCCGGAGCGTGACGTTTTCAAAATAGGGATGTTCGTTTCTGGAGGTTTGCACATGCAGACTCCAAGACAAAAAGCGCAATTCATTCAAATCTTGTACAGCACTGGCCGGATCGTATTGGAATTTCTTCTAGATATAAGTTTCGGCTTAACTGGTTAACAAATATTCCAGAAGAAGGGTTGATTGGAGACATTTGTTCATTTCTAAAATTGTTAGGTACTGAAATAAAGACAGATGCAAAATGGAGCAAAAATCATAGCTTGGAAACACTATTTCGTATTTGGATTGGGTTTTCTGCAGGCAATGTTAACGGAAGTCATACAGATAGGGATGATACTTGGTACTCTTCATTTATGTGTCCTTTAACAATAATTTAATGGAGTTACCGGTTAGCTCTTGGGGCGTGAGTTGGCTTGCCGATAATACAACATTGACAGCAGAATTTTTTTTGGGGAGGCGACGGGGTAACCTTCTATCCCTGAAACCGGATTCGACATGTGATAGGGTTGGTCTTATACAAACTGGTTTGGATCCAATCAAAGGAACCTGGACATTGATCTTCACATTACACGACAGTCTTCGTCCTCTCTGGCCTAGAACAGGGATGGTATTCACCCCTATGTAACCGGCAAATACTGTCCAAACTTTGAACTAACAGTCAATAAAATACGGAAGGGCAAGTAATATTCAAACTTGCACGTGGGCGGGGGGGGGGAGGGAATATGAGACGAATTAAAAAGAGAATTAAACATGTGAATAATTCAAATTTTAGTTTCCAACAGAAATTTCACAATGAGTGACACTCTCTAGCCTACGTATCAAACCATATGTTCTTAGGCTACATAATTGATTGATGATTGTAATTTGGTTAAAGTTTTAGGTAGGCTAGATATTCGGGTAATGTAACTTTTTTTAAACGAATTGAATGTTGAATTTTGTGTCAGTTGTAGACCTATTATTTATATTTTATTCATATATTTTAATATATTATGTTTTTTCTACTCGCCAGCTTTGGCGGATAAAATAAATGAATTGAATTGAATTACCTACTTACTTGTATGTTACTATTTTTCTAATCTTTTTTCGTGGGTTGGGGGCTGGAAATTGGAAATGAGTTAACAAATCTAAACAGCCCAAGATTTAGGTGTTTTCCTTTTGCTGCAAGTGTGTTATTTTATGTTATCTTAGTTTTGTTTTTCATTTATTCAAACAATGTTTACAACGGGTACGTCAGCTACGATTCTTCATCAGCTGATGAAGAAAATGTTTCAAAGTCAGCTTGGGCTCAAAGAATATTTATGTACGAAGTAGCTGATGAAGAATCGTAGCTGACGTACCCGTTGTAAACATTGTTTGAATAAATGTTTCAAAGTCAGCTTGGGCTCAAATAATATTTATTTGTTATTCATGTTTAGATAGAACAAAAAGAAACGTAATCTAACCTCTCACTATCGCACACCTATTAGGGTTTCAGATTTTCTTAAATATCTGCCTTATCTTTCTAACATATTTTATTTTTTTCTGGTTTTACCGAACCCCCAAAATATGCTCTAAGCTGTATACAGGCGCCAAATGGGGTATTAGACGAAATGAAAATAGTTCATAATTACATTTTTCAACAGATGTTCACGAGAGCCTCTCTGAATCAAATCCCTGTCCCTCTCGCATACCTTTTAGAGTTTTAGATTTTCCGAAATATTTTCCTTCGATATCTGTCGCCACAGTCGGCCTTATCAGCCCCACATTGCTATATGCTGGCAGGCAATAGGGCCGACAGTTGGCTCGAAACTCGACCGGAAAAAAGATCTTGCAGACTGCAAGGGAACTGTCATGTATAGAGGATTCCATTTATTTCGATCTGGCAAGATTAATGACTCTCACTTGACAAATAACAAATGATGTTCCTTATCCTATAGATGAGCGGGCGAAAGGGTTCGGTGTAGGGACTCTGAGACCGCCGAGAACAATAACAACAACAGAAGTGACAGGCACAAAATATGTTTATCACAGAAACAAAGCTAAGAAATTAAATTCTTGCTCAACCTTCTTACAGCCTGTCCTATTAACCACTGCTATGGTTGTTCTCTTTTGAACGAATGAATCAATTTCACGGCTCGATGAGACTGGCTCCTCAAAACGATGAGTCATCAATGAATAAATGTAATGAAACTATTTTCTGTTAAACTGTCTAAAATGAATCTACCTCAAATTCTTTTGAAGTTTTGGATCCAGGCTAGAGCTAATTCCCTCCCCCTGTTTGGTAGATTTAGAGTTTTTGACAGGGATAGGACTGGTCTAGATGTCAGGTTTTGACAGGGATAGGACTGGTCTAGATGTCAGGTTTTGACAGGGATAGGACTGGTCTAGATGTCAGGCAAACTTTGCAAAGCTGGGGAAGAGGAAAACATGGACCACTTTCTCAATCGATGACAGGAGCTTTCGGAGTTAAGGGGATCTTTTTTTAAGGGGTTTGTTTTGCTTCTTCCGGATATCCTGCATAGCATTTCGGAAAGGGTTATAAGAAAGGTGTGCGAATATATCGACGGAGCGCTGAAGCTAAGAGCGACCAAGCTTAGTAGTGACGCTTCAAAGCCGTAGGAACATATTGTTGTTGTTTTCTTCTGTAATGTGTCTTATTGTTTTGTTATGTATATGCCCCTGGGCTTTTAAATACACTTATTATTATAGGCTACCTAGTGATAAGGCCTGGACAACAGTCCTGCTGGCAAGGTTGTTTAAAGGATCGTTACGCGGTATCACATGATTTAGACAGACCAAATTAATTTTTACTGCACTGCCATGTACAAAGTCTGAATACAAACTAATTTAAAAAATACAACTTACACTAGAACGCAAGTACTCATTTACAACTACATTGACCTCTTAAAACTTGAACTTACCCCAATAACCTGGAACTTGAACATACTATAAACCATATTTGCAGACTGAATATTTATCTCTAACCAATCTATTAGAAGAGGTAACGAAAAAGGCTTCATTTTTCTAACGGGTTCCAGATTTCGACTGGTTCGAAGAACGGATCACATTGGGTATCGTTATATTTTATTGATTAGAACATATTCAATGGGACTATTCGCTTCCTCTACCTTCTGGCTCTTGGTGTGGTCGGAATCCAATTTGAACCGAAAGGTAGTGTATCGAATGAAGCTTTTCTTACAGCTAAATACCCTAGTTAGCCCCCCCCCCCTTCTTCTACCAACGTCGAGAATTATAGAAAAAAAAATCTTGAAATTTTTTCCGAGTCAACTGTTGACATAATGTAACCAGCTATCCCACCTATCCCAGCCCCTTCCGAGTCAGCTGTTAGCCTGGATCTCAACTGTTAGCATATTCATACCCTTCAACCAAAATAAGCAAAATGATAAATACTTGTTGACATTCAGAACTCACGGATATCCAAAGGACCCGTTTCCACCCATTTAAACTTTACCCACCATGCCGAAAAAAGAGAATTGGCAAAAATTCATTTTACAGCCGCGTTTGGAAACCACGGAAACCATTTGGAAATAATAAATAAATATTATGTTGCTAATTATGCTGCGGAAAGAAATTAAGAATCCTGACGTCGCCGAGCCGCGTCCGGATGGTAAGCAAAGGATTCAGCCACCTGCAAATAGCAACCGGAAGGAAGTGAAGGTATGTGCAGTTTAGCTAGTGTTTACGGCACTTTAACGGAAGGAAAAGTTTGCTGGTATAACAGTACACAGGGAGTAACTGATTTTTAGCCGATTCAGCGTTCATGAGTCAGTTTTCTCTGGTTCAGTCTTCATCTTCTGAGGTGTAGATTAAACAATATTAATTACGACTAATAAATACTCCTTCAGCCCAAGCTGACTGCGAATCACAATTGATAGTGCAAAACGGATACGTCAGCTGAATTTTATTGGAGCTATATTTCTCACAAGTTCGTACCTCCAACTTGAGCGGCTCTGAGCCTGAAGGGGGCCCTTGCCAAGAAGGGCAGAAATATGGCTCCAATAAAATTCAGCTGACGTATCCGTTTTGCATTATTAAATATAATTACAACTAAGCCTGTAGAGAGTTTGCTACAGGTGCGGTGCTTTAACATGTTCTTGTCCTTAAAACGCTCTGCTTCCTCCGAAATATTGTTCATTCGAATCTTCCGGTTTCAAGCGGGTCAACCGGAAACATGAACCCAAGGTGAAAAGAAACACCATATCTTAGCTTACCATGTTGATTCATCCCGGTTTCGACCCCAACTCATCTTCACTATCAGGTCTTAATATGTCCGAGGGGTTCCTTCGTCTTCGCCCTCTGAATCATGGAGAAATTTTTTGTCTTGGACCCAACTGTCAAGCTAAAAGAATAAAAATAAGTGAACATCTTCTGCCATCATTCAACCGCCTTCCTGCCCATTGCCCAATGCGCCAGCTAATGGAGTAAATTTGTTGTTCTTTTCGTGTTTCGTTGTATATTACTTGTTTTGCGTTTATTTATCTTTTGCTGTCGCTGAAGATTTTGTGTACTCTCAGTATTTATTGTTAAGCTTTTATTTACCTTTTTTCTGTATGTACTGTGCAAATGCTTGCAATTCATTCATTCATTCTTTCATTCTGATGTACACATTGGGGCGCCACCGCCTGCCAACCGCAGAGCCAAAGCACGCCACCGTGCCACGTGATGTATATCGTTTCTGAGAGTGAACGCCCCCTCGGTTTTCTCTCGTAATCCCTCCAGGTTGAATCACAACCGCTTGATCAGCTCCGCATCTTTCGCTATAAAATCTTTGGGACTCATAAATGTCCTGGTTAAACCGGACTCCAAGGGGGTACCCACTTCCAAAATAAATGTACAGTCCTTTCTTCTGTCCAATGTGTGGGATGGCGAACGATGATTTGAGCCATTTTATGCGTGAGTGTAGAGAGCTAGATGATTTAAGATCTGAGGTATTTGGTGAAAGAGTGTTTGGTAAAGAGTGGATGTCTAAAATATTAAAAAGTAAACAATTCAGTGATTTGAAGTTGTTGGGGAAATTCCTCCGGATTGGTTTGCGCCACCGCGACTTGTTTATCCAATAGTTTAAAATATTTTTGTTTGTGTGTTGCTAGCAGTGTATGTTTATTCAAGCTAATGTAAACCTTATATTTTTTTGCCATGGCCTTCGGGCTTTCGTGTAAATATATTCTATTCTATTCTATTCTATTCCTTCAGCCCAAGCTGACTGCGAATCATATTTGATAGTGCAAAATGGATACGGCAGCTAAATTTTATTAGAGCTATATTTCGGCCCTTCTTGGCAAGGCCGCTCAAGTTGGAAAAACGAACTTGTGGGAAAACCAATTGAGCACCCCCTCACCGGAATCTGGCTTAATTATCAATATGAAGAAAAATTCATCGCGATCAAGCGCGGGGGGGGGGGGGGGGGGGCTGCAAGTTGCCACTTGCTTATATTGGTCAGAATAAGATACAACTTTTGCTTGGTACCAGCATCCAGCGGCTATGTCAGACACAGGCGGTGTGTTGTCCGACATATTGACTGATCTGTGCGATCAATTTCAAAGGGTCAGCAAATATGTCGGGATGAGCGGCGCAAAACGTGCCATCGCAAATGCTTCTGAGGTAGCACCCAACGCACGTGGGCCACCCTTTACGACTAATCGATAACATATAACAATGTCACTTACAAGTAAGGTGCTCCGGTGGACAAAATGTAGTGCTAATTTGAAAACCGTTTAGGAATTATCAATTTGAAACGACTCTGCAGGAAGCGATCAAAGCTGATCATCTGATCGTCACGTACTGAAAACTTTTTGAAAAAAAAATCAGCGGGATGAAAAAAGTTGAAAGAAAATGGAAAAAACTAGTACAACAGGCCGTGATATGCAGGGAGGAAAAAAAATCAGCGGGATGAAAAAAGTTGAAAGAAAATGGAACAAACTAGTACAGCAGGCCGTGATATGCAGGGAGGCCGAGATGGGAAGTTGTGGATATTTGTTACCTATGGGCCGAAAGCTTTTTTCGCGAAAGCTTGTATGAATAAAAAAAAAGAAGCTTTCTAGCAAAATCAGGTGTCGGTTTTTGTACCAGGGTGGGTGAAAAGAGGAGGAATCTTGCACATTGGTACTAATTTGAACGGGGTGGGGGGGGGGGGTATATTTCTTCCTCAAAGTTAGGGAAGTGCCGCAAAGGAATGATCGGTGAATTTACAATAGGGTCTACTAATTTTTTCAACGAGAGACTCGAATTTTAACTTCGGGGGAAAACCACAGGAAAACATGTAACGGTAATCTAGCCTAATGTTAGGGATGTCATCGGATCCATACATCAATGGTGCAATTACAAATCGAACCCACGCTCGTGGTTGTTTTGGGGCCAGATCTGGAGCCATCAAGCGACGCTTGGGAGTGGGGTGGGGGTAAACAAGTTGAAAATACTGAGGGAATCTGAAAGGCAGGACTACCCGAGGGTTAGCCACTGCTCGGCAATTGTTGTACACACTTTCCTGGCACCAAACGGCAGGGGATGCCAGCCATAAATTAGGCGATTCATCTTAACGCTTCTAAATATGCTGAATATTATGGGCATCACGAGAACGGGCAGGTTTATTGTACACCAAAATCGAGAGTGGGCAGCCCCCTTCAGTATCCTTCAGTTCGATACTTTATTCCAATGCAATATTGACTGAAACTAACTCCACCCTAAGAGCACTGCCCGAAAAGATTGGCAGTATTCATACATGTATTACCGTGTGTTACACAAAAAGAAACAAACATAAACTAGGCAAACAAAGTAGAAACTATCGGTAGATAGAGTCACGATCGATTTAAAGGAGTTATTTTAATTATAGAAATTCTTTTGGTTTTAACGTTATTGGGTAGAAAATCCAAAATTTGGATTTAAGATTGCTTGTGATGCAAATCGAGCGTCATGCTGACTGATTTCGTTATTTCAAAAACTGAAAAAAATGACACAGGAGCTGTGTTTACCTTAAACATAAAGATTATTTCTCACTGATTTTTTTTCGCGCATTCGAGCTTTTCATTTCAGGCAAGAAACATTCTTGTGCAACACATCCCGAAATTGGAAAAAACAAGTCAGTGCTCATTCAACCAATAGAACTATCAGGTTAAGGTACCGTCCTACTGTAGAAACCCCTTTTTGGGATCCGTGACGGGATACCTATGACTTCGTAAAGTTGTGGGTCCGTCCGTTTGTCTGTTAGTACGATAACTCTCGAACGGATTGAGATATTTTGTCCAAACTTGGTATGATGATCCTTTGGGTCAAAGTACAGGTCAAGTTCGTAGATTGACCCCATAGCTGTATACTTAAGGGTGGGGAGGGGTTTCAAATTAAGGGGCAAACAAAAATATTTTTAAAAGCTAACGAGATAGTCGAATTAGGGGTAAGGAGACATGCTGAATCCAAATAAGAAAATTATTTTCTCGCCGGACAATTAGGTCACCCGGAATCCGGCCAAAACCGGAAAATTCGTGAAAAATTCAAGTTTAATCAGAAGTTGATTAGAGGTTTGATATAGGAGTAGGAAGATATGTTGATCCGAATATGGAAATTCACTTTTTCGCAGGACAAGTAGTTCGCCCGAAATCCGGCAAAACCGGAAAATTTGTTAGAACTAGAAGTTTTCTCTGAATTTCGTTAGATGTTCGATTTACGGGTAAGAAGACATGCTGGACCCGTATATGACAATCATTTTCTCACCGGACATTTTCTCGCCCGGAATCCGGCTGAAATCGGAGAATTTGTTAAAAGTAACAGTTTTATCTAAAGTTGATTAGAGGTTCGACGTAGGGGTAAGGAGACAGGCTGAATTCACTGTTGAGCTTTAGTTTTTGCCAGACAATTAGTTAGCCCGGAATCGGCCGAAACCGGAAATAATGGCACAAATAATGCAGGAAGTTTTGATCAATTTTGTCAAGTTAGATATGACGTATGCTATATCAAACATGCTGAATCAATATTTGGACTTAGTCTTCTCGGATGATCAACATTGGCTTTACTCTGTTTCTAAATTGTATTGGTAAAAATGTCCAAGGAGTCTGGCGAAGCCAGGATATCTACAAGACCCATTTGTCTGGATCATCTATTAAATTTTTTGAAACCTTTGGTCTTGTCTCAATAGCTTCTGTAATATGGTAATCTGTTAGTTTTCTTCGTTTAAATCAATATCTATTACTCGTGTAGTAATGGTGACAAGCTAAAACCTTAAAGGACCAGTCGTACCTATAATTATGCAACCTACTTCCGAACCACATTCATCAGTTCTTAAACCTTGAGACACAAATTTCACATGTTATATTCTAAACCCGCTAACGACACCACACTAATCTTTGCACTTGCCACGATTCACAACTTTCCATGCACATCATGCCCCCGACGTGTGTTCGCGTATCATTCTACTGATGCGTAAAACCGGTTATCTGATTTTTTCCGAGTCTTTGCTAGAAGTCAATGGGCCTAGGAAGGCTTAAAACAGCCAACATCGTGGATAATTTGTTAGAAGTAGAACCTATTTTTACAGTATTCAAGTAGTTTTGAATACTGGAACACAAACCGGAAACTGTGCGAGGTGTGCTTTAAGGCCAAATGAATCAATAAAATAAAGTTAATATGGCCGGTGAGGCGGACAGACTAACCCAGAGTTGCGTTTTATTTGAAGTTCATAGTACAGCGGGAGCGGACGGCGAACTGTTAATAGTCGTTTTATTCCTGGCGGACTAGGTCAGAAGGTAGGCTGAACTGTCCTCTGCCTCACCCAGCGTACAAACTAGCGGGTCCGCTGGCACTCAGCGGACGGCCCGCTGGCAAATAAAACGAAATTAGGCATCCCGCGCCTTCCCAGCGAACGGCCCGCTGGCGAATTAAACGACAACGAACAGTCCGCTGTACTATGAACTTCAAATAAAACGCAACTCAGCATTCAGCTATGGTGGCATAAAGACCTGGGAATTGTAAAGCAGAATTCGCGGAATGGACAGTTTGCCTTCCGGAAGTCCTCCTTTGGCTCTTGTGAACAGATATAGTAAGATAGATCTACAGGTTGATGAGTAGAAAATCTGCAATCTAATTCCCGAGCAACGGAACTTTTGCCTCGACCTTTGCACTGTCTTTTGAGTAGAAAATGGGACCCTACCCTATGGACCCATATCTTACTAGCTCTTTGTCACAAATCTTGACAATGAGGGACTTTTAGAAACCAGTCCGCTTGGAGCACTGATAAAGCAATTTTGCGGCATCCACAATCCAAAAATCGCAATGACTTCGTCAAGACAAGAATTCTACGAGCGTGTGAAAAATAAGAAAACAGCTGACCCCACACGGAATTATTGACGTAGGCCTGGGTTCTGGCATTTGAATTTAGCCCCAATAGATGATCTGTTAAACGACTGTTTGTTTTCTTTGGGCCGAGCACTGGCGTCGAATGAGCGGTCGGTTGCCTTCTGTCTATTTTACGTAAAGAGACTTCAGAAGAATCGGTTCGGATAAAGGCAGGTATACCAGGAAGAACTTTATTGTCGCTAAGCGTTTGCGCAGAAAGACAACAAATAAAGGCTTAGTTTTACTGACTAAACAGAATGAACGCATGTAAACTGCAGCCTTACCTGCAAATTTGCAATTGCCGGCGAATAGGATTTCTCCTAATATACGCCTTCATGGGTGCTGTGTTGTTCAGGTTTCCAGTTGAATCTCCACTGTTTGCCTGACCACTCCTTGTCCAAATGTTGTTTAAAGCTATTTGTTGTTTGTCAGGTAACAGTGGAATCTGCTAGCGCGTTCCACAAGTTGATCGACCTACTCGGGAAGAAGTTCTGTGCATGCCGCTTCAGTACAGGCCTCTTAGTCAGCTTTTTTGGGTTGCCCCTGGTGGTTCTTCCTGTGTTTGGTACGAAAATGTTGGGTGGGATGTTGTTGCTCAAATTTTTGTACACAGCAATCATATCACCACGATTTCTCCTGTAGGTCATTGTGGGGATGTTCAGGGCTTTGAGTCGTTCTCAGTATGGGGTGCTTTGCATTCCTTTGACCATTTTCGTGACACGTCGCTGGACGCGTAAAGCTTCATATGGTGGCGATCCCACAATAAAGAGTTGTAACCTACCGTACTACACTTCTTTATCACGACACGTAAAAAAAAAGAACGGCAGGGGGAGCGCCAACAAAAACACCACACCACACTAAATCCGAGACTAAATCATCTGGGTCCACCCAAAGAAAACCTAATAAACTTAAAAATCATATTTCTGGGATAGCATCTGCTTAAACTAGATTTTTTAACGATCCTTAAAGGACCCCTCTTGCTTATTCTACCTTTTATAACTTATTTAGCTCCCATATGGAATTATAAGCTTCTAAAATCCCCACCTTTCTCAATTGTTCCGTTTCTTAACTACGAATTGTTAGCGCTTTTTCAGCCTTGCCGAGTATTTCCTTCACCCAACGAAAAGTTTGCCGGAGTCTTCAACGTCCGATGACAACTCTTTCACACATAAGGACGTGATAATCTTCAGTTTATTACTTCTTTTATTTGCTAAGTTTTCCCACTTTTTAACCAAGGCACGTTTAGTTTTCAAATGTTTTGCGCCCAGCCGCCGCGTCGGAGAGCAGGAAGGCTTGTATAGTCGACAAGCGCTAACAAGAGAATCGCTAGTTTTAGGTGGGAAGTAATGGTATTTCCAAAAACATTTTTTCTGATTCATTTCATAGGGAAAAGATCATTTCTAGTAAGAGTTGTGCTTTAAAGTTACCCTACTCCTCCTCGCCCTAGATCCCCCCCCACCACAATCCCAACTCCGAATACCTCGGTGCAAGACCGAGAAACCAAAACGTTTAGTCTTCAACTGACGTCCGTCAAGATTCCAAGTAGCTCTCGTATGATGGAGATGGGTAGAGGGTACTCTATGCATTCAACCACTAAAACTTGGTAATAATTGTTTATTTACTAGTCAAAAAATAAACAATTAAGTGTGCAACTCGCGAATACCAGCAGTATGAACAATGCTTGGAATAAACGTCACCGGCAAGGTCCACTTAACGCGAACGGCATGACTTTGAAGGATTCGGATAGGACAAAGTATTGATGGAAACTCCGGGAAACTCCTCCATCAACACTAGCACAGTACGAGTTGACTAATTAGAAACAGAGCATACTGAGAATGTTTGCATGAACAAATATTTTAATTTTCGCATTAGACGCACATTTCTAGATGACATTTGTCAAACCCAAGCAACATGATTTTTAAACGATAGTATATATTTTATATATATGAAAAGAAGAAAATGAAAAGAAGAAAATAGTTTGTGTTTTCAATTTTAGTGGTATAAATTGTTGTTGGCACTTCAGACGTCTGTTGAATGGCCGTATTAGGCGTTTTCCAGTAAATTTTCATTATTATTATTATTATATTTTAGTAATCCGATAAATGCATAAGAGCCCCTTCACCCTTCGATCGTTCCGTTGGAAACAGCCAGTTAGCACACACTGAGATAAATGATGACTGGATGTCCCTTGTCACGTCACATTATTCAGTTAAAGAGATCCCTGATTTTCATATGAGCACTCTCCTCCAGCTAAACTTAACATTTGATGCATGGATGCGCATCAGTGTCGTAAACATTATGACGAATTCCGAAAACATTTATGTTATGCCCCTCATGTTGAAGATTTATGTTTAAGGTTGTTTAAAGTCAAGTGCATGATAATGGCAAAGTCAAATGTCAACAAACGTTCATATAAGCATACCTCTACTGTACGCAAACTTAATAAGCAGAGAAAAAAGAAAGAAAATGAAATCGCGAAAACGTAACACTTAAAAGACTCATATACTGGGTACCCGGTTATGACGTTGAACTTCTGACTGTATAGCTTGAGCTCGGCTTGAGTCCTTTACGTCAAGGGTATTGTCGCAAAACTGCAGTATCCGAAGGGTTAACAGACGAGCAAGAATCGTGTCCTCATCGTTTTCTCAGTTCAAAAGAAAATCTTTTGGTACTAAATTGGGCTGCTGCAGAATGAATTCCCACGAATTGTAGATACATTTCGCAGCTAGATTGGTTTGCCCCTTGATAACCAACCCCCATCCCTCCCCTCTTTCACAAGCGGGACTATGAGAAGTAGGATGTTGGGGCGAAAATCGGGAATAGGATGATCCTGTCTAGTAGAATCGAAGCCTCTGAAATATCTCATTCATTCATTTATTCATACTACACAAACTACATAACATAAATATAAGGCAAGAAACAAGACAACCTGAAGCTGTCTTGTTGGGGATTTCTCCTCTGAAATATCTGGAACACCAAACTTCCTAACAATAATTGTATTCCGATTTCAACGGGGGGGGGGGGGGGGGGGGGTAAAGAGGAAATTTAAAAAAATGAAAGTAATTTTTAATAGTAGCTCTAGGGTTATTTAAAAAAAAATCTGTCTTTCTTTTGTTTTTACTCAATTTGTTTTCCCGGTGGAGTTTTATGTGATATAATGTGTCGACGGTTTGGTTAGTTGTCTCCAGGATAAAACCCCATTATTGGTTTGGTTGCAAAAAAAACGAGGGATAATATTTGTATAAATAATAAGTTTTAAATGAAAGAAAATTTCAAGGAAAGGAAGTATTAAGGAAAGACAAAGTTAAGAAAATTTTAACGTTTTAAAGATGTGACGAAAATGATAAAACAAGAAATAAGGGTACAAGAGGAAATAAGAAAGAATATTAAAAAATTAAACGCAGAGATAGAGGAAAGTATAGTTGACGCTAAATATATAGGTCGGTTATTGAAAAGAAAAAAAAAATCAAATAATAGATGTTACGAGCGTTGGCGTCACCGAAGGAAAGTGGAAGCGTAGTCACCTGGCCAAATCATGACCAAATCAGTAAGTGAGTGTGATCAGGAATGGATGGAGCAAATGTTTAAGAGTGAGTGTTATGCTACCAGGGGTGTCACGGCCGGGGGGGGGGGGAGGGGGGGACGCCCCCCCAATGCTGTCGGCAAAAAATAACCGAGTCGGTGCGAAGCTCCGCGATTTTCGCGAAAACAGTTGATTTTTTTCATAAAACAGTCGATTTTTCGTCAAAAATGAAAATCTGAAAATCAGTCGCTTTTTTTCGAAATTGTCATTTTTTCCTTGAAAACAGTCGTTAAAAATTAGCATCCAGTCGGTAAATTCCTTACCCCCCCCCCCCCCCCCCCCCAAACATTGGCTAGTCACGCCTCTGTATGCTACTATAAAGAAAGTGGGTAGATTCCTCAAGCTGTCAATGATTCATAGAGATCGTTGTATGTACTATTGTAGTTTAAGGGGTTGTAAGAAAGAAGTTCGTCATTGTGTTTCCTTTTCATTCATTCATTCATTTATCTATTTCCATCAAAGAATATATAATGAGGAGTACTAAAATAAATATAAAACACACTGTCACAAATAAGTTTCAAAACAATAAATAACATTTGACGTACTTTAAACAAGACACTGTACTTACTTAACTATTAACTTTTATCGAAAAACGGAAAGAGATTCTTCAGAGTCAGAATATTATTAGCTTTAGCTAGAAGGTGCCAAATTTCTGCTGAATTACCAGGGCAGGATCTTTAACTGAAAGGGAATTAATTAGAGGTGTATTTCTAGCAAATAAAGGGTATCCAAGCAAGAATTTACAATATTTAAAATAGCACACACGAACACTAGCAATCATACCACGATTAAAACCATTCACCACCACCGCTGGAAAAATAACTATTGGTAAAACAGTTGACTGGTATATACGGACCAGAATATCATGTCTAAGCTTACCCCTCAGATGGATTAAAGCTCCAAACGTCTTACGGATTTTTAGTTCAATATTTCTAACTACAATTGAATGAAAATTACGATTCACTGAACAATAGGGAATTCCAAGGTAAGTCACAACCGAGGTCACAACATCAAAGGGTTGGAAAAGGTTCCCACCACCACAGTTTGTATTGCCATCAGGGGCGTCCCGAATTCGGTCAAATTTTCGCCGAAGGCTTGCAACTTTCGGCCTGTTTGCAACTTTACTCTGCAACTTCTTACGTTGTAGCTTCCTGGAGGCAACTCGCTGTTTTTTTAGAACTTTTTTTTCAATAAATTCAGTAAAAATCAGGTACCGATTCGGTCAATTTTACCAGGTTCGCCCCCCCCCCCCCCCCAATGAAGAAAGGCTCGGGACGCCCCTGATTGCCATGGCCCTTGGGCTTTTAAGGTAATAAATATTATATCATATCATATCATCATACTGAACAGGAAGAACGGAAAAGATACTACGCAAAAAAAAAAAAATCTGCTGTTTAATATATTATTATTATTATTATGAATTTATTAAAGTTCCCGGAAGATTCGTAATCTGCCTCACAAAAATCGCCTTTCGATAACGCTGGACGTAATTCTTAAGATAAGCGATTTTTATTTCCTTGGCTCAATCAGCACTTGCTAACAATTTATCAGGACAGATCTAAAGCACAATCATCTCACCCATTTCTTTGAGTACTCCCTACTGTTTCCACGCATAGATCTCGCATCTGGTACCCAGGAGACTTCAATTAGCACCTCCTTTTGGGTCCCCAACAACCGAAGATTTTAAAGTTAATAGACACGCGCGGACGCGGCCTGCAAGTTTTATTACTCTTTCGGTATCATCCCGCCTTCAAAGCACCAGCTGGGTATGTTGTAAATCTGGGTGAATCTGTCGGACGAGTTCAACCCTTCCGAAAAAGGGGTTCAATTTTTCAACTCGTCTGATAAATCGGAAGTGGACCGACAAAAGAAGGGGGCACAACCAAGAAACACGGTTCCAAAAAGGTTAGTGAGAAGTGCCGAAAACAGGGTCGGCTTTTAAAATAAAATTGTAAGCGGCAAGTATCTGCAATAAAACCAAAACACAACAAAAACCTGAAAACAAAAAAAAAGAACCGATAAAGAACAGCAGAGAAGCACGATTCCAAAAAGTAAATTTATCGGTAGTGTAACTGGCTTTAAACAAAATAAAATTGTAAGCGGCAAGTATCTGCAATAAACTTAAAACAAAACAAAAACTCTGAACCGAAAAAGAAGGCACAGAACAGCCGACAGAAAGGGTTCCGGAAAGGATATTTTTCGGTAGTGTAAAGTAACAAAAACATGGCCGGCTTTTAAAAATTAAATAAAATCATAAGCAGCAGGCTTACCGACGAAACGTCCCCATGACAAAACGTCCCCTGGCGAAACGTCCCCGGCGAAACGTCCCCGTGACAAAACGTTCCCATGACAAAACGTCCCCATGACAAAACGTTCCCGTGAAAAAAAGGTCCCCATGACAAAACGTCCCCGTGTCAAAACGTCCCCGTGGCGAAACGTCCCCAAGCATAGATGCTTAAGTTCGCTTCGATCTTCAGGTCGATGATCGAGGTAAAACAACTTCAGAGTGTGCATAACAGACGTGGAAACATTCCTTATAGCAGGAAAGATCGGACATAGAACCGGCTGCTTCATAAATGTATTGTTTTCAGTTAAAGTATGTAGTGTAAATACGCCTTGCAATTGACTCGTAACTGATCAGTTCTAAGTCGTTTGAAGCAACATGCACAATCTGAGGAGCAACAATAGACTCCTCAGAGAAAGGGAAAGCCCGCTGTGGCTCAAAGAGAGCCAAACAAGGAAAATGCAAAAATAAGCGTAGTGCCGTTATGCTGGATGAAAATGACATGGGAAGCGAGGAAACAAAAGCGGATGGATTCGTTATCTATTAGTTAGGTAGAGAGACAAGTAAATCTAGGTTAGACAGTTTGATCCTCTAACAAAATCTTTTAATAGTAAATATCACCAAATTAAATATCGAACAAAAGCGAGATCAATCGCAGGGTAAAACTAACATACAAAACAAACCAGTCAACTAAAAGATAAAACGAAAACTGACAAACTACTTAATCTTGCGCTTTTTTTAAGAAATGGCTACAAAAGCGAGATCAATCGCAGGGTAAACTAACATACAAAACAAACCAGTTAACTAAAAGATAAAACGAAAACTGACAAACTACATAACCTTGCACTTTCTTTAACAAATGGCTATAGCCGAGAGCAATACTTTGGTTTGTTTCTTGACTATCGGTTAGATGCTGAAGTAGTCAACCCATCATGGTTTTCAAAACTTTAAATTCCAGTAATATTTTTTGCCGTTAACTGATGACGCAATCAGTAGTCTCAGAGGCCTAGCTATCCCTCAGTGATGAAAAAAAAATCTATAGCCGGGGACATTTTGCCATGGGGACGTTTCGCCAGGGGACGTTTTGATCGGGGACGATTTGTCACGGGGACGGTTTGTCGTGGGACGTTTTGTCATAGGGACGTTTTGTCACGGGGACGTTTCTCCAGGGGACGTTTCGAATGGGGACGTTTTGTCGACAACCCAAGCAGAAAGTATCTGCAATCGCAAAAAATCAACGAAGAAACCAACGAAAATGGGGTTTGTAAAGGCCAACGAATATAGCCTACTGAAATAAAAGGCGAATATTTCGGGAGGGCAACCGCCTCCCTTTTTCAGCGCAGACAGAAAATTTCGAGGAAAAATGCCAAAACGAGGATGAAGATCAACAACCAGGAAAGCCAAAACAAAGCAAAAAACCAACAAGAGACCGAAAATTAAAACAAAATTGGAAGACTTGAAAGCTTAAAATAAAGCCAGCGAGCCACTCACCAATCTCTGCGAATATTTCACTGTATTCGTTAGCCACCCCATTTTCGTTGGCTTCTTCGTTGATTTTGTGCGTTATGCCAGGCCAATGTGGTTTACGAAATTATCTTAATATCTGCAGTAAACTGAAAACAAAGAAGGGGAGTACAGCCAAGAAACAAGGTTCCAAAAAGGATACAAATCGGCAATTAAAAGTACCGAAAACATAGTTGTCATTCAAATTGTAAGCGGCAAGTGTCTGAAATAAACTTGCCGTGTCCCCCCCCCCCCCAAACAGAGAACCGACAAAAAAGGAGCGATTAGTACTAGTGACTAGTACCGGAAATATGAGTGGCTTTAAAAATGAAATTGCAAGTAATAAAATTTGCTCCTTACTTTGGAAGGGGCCCTAGCCAGGGGCCGACGTGGTTAATGTAAAAATTACAGCACCTAAAAATATATAGGTGGTACTTTCCTATTTCATTTCTGGGTCTGCTTGTCTATTTTGTAAGGTCAAAGTACGTTAATTAAATACAAACATAGCTGAATTTTGTTTGGGCTAAATTACCAAAATCGGGCCCCGATTCTGTTAACTTTCTATGAGCCATAGATCTCTATGTCCGGGCATATCCAAAAGTGGAGATTTCTAAGGACCACCATTATTAAAAGACTGGCGTCAGAAATATTGTTTCTTTTATTTTCCAAAAAAATCACCACCTACTTCCAGTAAATAAGCTCTCATTTTTGAAGGATTTCTTTCCTAGTCATACTGAAATAGGCAGTTTGATCGCAATTGTGTACTTTGCTGGCACGGCTTTCAGCTATTCTAGAATCGAAAAAACGACAGGGAAACAAATGACAATTCATTCTGGGGACGCAAAACACGTGGCATAGGTTTTTTTTTTACATGTGCTTGGAAAACAGAAGTTCTTTGCGAAAACAGTATCGACCACTGATAAATTAAGCTACTGGTTCTGCAAGCTAAATGTCTTCATAGCGACTGTAAGCCTCCTATTGCTGTGTGATTGCTCCCTCAGAGTGCTCCATCACCAGCTCAGACTTTGCAAGGAGTAAAGTTTCTTCCTTGATGCTATTTTTTCAAAGGCAAAATGCAAAGCAATAATTTTACTTTAATAATGTATATTCGAAAATAAGAAATTCTTAAATAAGAAATTAAATTTCGAGTCGGTATAATAGGCCTGGGACTGGGCCTAGCATTGATCTTTGGCCTCCTCCCCGAGGTTTACTGAAATGGCGCCACTGGTCGCATCCAGGTGGCGGGCAAAAGGGTTAGCCACTTGCGAGTAGCAATATAAAAGAAGTGAATATGTGTGTTTTTGTTTCAGTTTTTCTGACGTTTTCGCAAAGTTTTTACGACGTTTACACAATACACAAAGAGGAGGTGGTTTACGGAAGTAAAAGGGGGGGGGAGGCCACCTTAGAGATGACCGAGTTTTGAGAAAATTCTCATAGACACTTCCGATGCTCAATTTGCTACATCTCATTCCTCGAGCATGACACTTTTTTTTGACCTTATTTTTTGTCTTATTTTTGCAAAGGAAAGAGCATATTTAATAATAATAATAATAATATATTCGCAAATTGGATGGTAGGCCGTTAAGCCTCTACGAAACGGACTAAATTACAAAAACTGTAGTTTTTCACTACTGAGCACACACAAAGTTTGAGTAGCCTTTCGTCGCTTCCTCGGGTTAAGCTAGCCCGGCTAGCCTGAGACTTTTTGACGTTACTTTAAGCGATAGGTTGCCCACTCTTGATTTATAGGGACACTTAAGACCGGGTCAGGACCATATCCAGGAATTTTCGGGTGAGAGGTCTCCCGCTGGTCGGACCTAATCCATACGTAACAGCAAAACAAAAACATGGATATAAGAGATTATAAAGCCTATACATATATTCATTATTTTTTGGGAGGGGGCGAACGACCGAACCCCCTGGATACGGCCTTGGCCCTAGTAGAAAGGGTGTAGACCAAGTGCTTGGGTGTGGGTAGCCCCTTCAGTTTAAAGTTTAACTGAAAAGGGCTAGATATGATAATCTAGTTACCTATCCGTTCTTCACTTAAGGAAGCCCAAAAACCCGGTGAAGATGCGTTACGTCGTTGCTCCGCTATTTACGAATAACAAATTTTGATATAGAAACGTATAGAAGTTTTCCCTTCGGATTTATGGAGCTGATCACTGTCCACTGAAAATCCGTGTGTGTATTGAAATTCAGTTTTCTCCGTCGTAGTAGAAATTTGCATGGTTGGGACGGCCGTAGATACTCAGGACTTATACTAGAGTAAATAGTGAAAAAAGAAAAAGTGCCGAACACAATCCAAATAATGCAATGTATTCAGTTAAATGACACAAAAATAAGCTTGCTTTTCAGTTAACCTCAACTAATTTCGGCAATGTTTGTTTAAGAAATCTGACAGAATTCTTCTAGAATTCAACTACAAGTTTCAGTGATCGCTGATGCCCGGGCTGGTGGCGCTAAACCGACAAGTCAGCTGATATTTGTTCCGGCGATATTTCGGCCCTTCTTGGAAAAGCTTCTCTTCAGGCTGAAAAACCTGCGTTTTTTTCTTTCAGTTACATCAGCTATCAGTCTGAAGTACCCGTCGAAAAGCCGACATCGCACTTCGACAAAGCGGAAGGGCCACCATTGTTACTATGAATAAACAAAAACAGCCAGGCATCTCATTAATTGTCGTTTTTTAGCACTCATTCTCCTATGGCTTATTAGAACTACACAGTTTTTATTCTCTTTCGACGGGAAACCAGCGTCCGAAACAGATATATTATGTTGCGTGGAGCAGCAAATGGGATAGAGGCGCCATGCTCGGGAAGTAACATATCATTAATCATGATGACGTTCTAATATCAGTCGTCATGGGGATTCTGATTGGCTGCGCGAGGGAGCATGACGTGGGCTTCCACAGAGAGGGGCGGAGCGAATCCAAGCTGCCTAGACGTTTCTGTAAGAAAAATTATTAGTGTTCAATTCTTCGAAAATTAATGGTCATGAGTTCTTTCCTTATGAACGGTGTTAGCGGTAGTAGCGTTTATGCCGACCCCAAGTTTCCACCTAGTGAGGAATACAACCAAAATAGTTATATCCCGACTCAAAGTGTTAGTGAATATTATGTGAATCAGCAACACTATGGATACCCACAAGTTGGTTACAGCCATTATGGCCATCAAATGGGGGGATACTACTCCCCCCAGCAGCCCTGCCCGATGGGGCCACAGTTGGGGCACCCACTTAGCATACCTCACCAAGTTCCAAGCCCAGGGATACCTCGATCGAGCGTGGGTTCCCCACCCCCACCATTGGCCTGTTCGGCTCCCCTCCAACCCGGATTGCACCACCAACATATGCTATGTCAAAACCAGCTGCAGTCCCCAGATCAGTCACAACAGACGCTGCATAGTCTTCAACAAGAGCTTCAAAATCGGCACCAACAGCAATTAGCAGAACAAGGGCTGTTGTCACATCATTCTGGTCGCTCAAGTTCCCCGTCGTCTGAGTGCTCAGATGACGGCAATCTGTCTGAAGGACACAACCCAGTAATTTATCCATGGATGAAAAAAATCCACGTAGCAGGAGCAGGTTAGTATATTAAAATTTTTCACCAGAACCCTCAATTTATGCTGGAGCTCACTTTTTTTCCATTAACAATACGAAAACTATGACCTCTTTGAGGAATTTTAATGCTACGCTTTATCGGCTCTTCTATTTTTTTATATTTTCTTTTTATCACCCGTCATTTCAAAAACAAAAAGGATGGAGTACAAAAGAGGAAAAGAGAAACAAAATAAAAAGAAAACAGTGCACTTTCATCGGGAAAAAAAATCAACAATTACAAACTGAAAACTCTGACTGAACACGATGAACTCTAAGAATTTTGGTCCAGGTGTGGGACTGGATGTTTGAATTGTACTTGTTAATCCGGTTACAAATACCAGGCTCTGGGTCTCTTATGTTATATAATTTCATCGTTTTGGTAATTCTTGTCCCAGGGGGGAGTCGAAGTAAGTATTTAGAGAATCTGAAGAAAGTGAAACGGAGTTTCTTTTTTTCACTAGGAAAATATTTGCTAGGAGGGAGCTAGGTAAAGAAATGGGGGTATTGCAACAGAGTTACAAAGGGAAGCTAGAATTTTTGGTTGAAACGGGTTACATTCTTTACAAGTAGAGCATAAGAAGTGCATATTTTTCTTTCGGAATGTTCAGATAGGAGCCGGCGGGTGTGTTTTAATGAGAACCAGTGAGGAGACCAAAATAAACAATGCTTTCAACGGGTTTTACATGATATTACCAAGAGCAATGGAGGGCAAGGGGCCTTCAGCTTTCCAATTCAATAGCACAACGTCTGACTTAGCCGAATTAAATTCAAGACCTAGTTGAACATATCAATTTTACATAATTATGAAAGTAAATTCAAGACCTAGTTGAACATATCAATTTTGCATAATTTGGAAATTTTCTTCTATCCGTTGGACTGGCCTGCTTTAATTATCGTCAGCGTGACATACGAGAGAACATTTGTAGGAATATGCAGATTACTCTGCTCAAACAACGACACTATAACTTAAAGTTTAACTGAAAAGGCAGCTTATTTTTAAATCTGATGTTTGAATACACTGAAATATTTGGCCCATCTAAGGGATTTTGTAATTTTTCCCCCAGGGCTCTAGTAATAACGTTCAGAGTGTGCGCTGCCTGCACGACAAACCAAAATTCACCCAGACGCGGAGAATTTGAATATCAACAAAGGCCGGCATTTAAAGGATTAAAGATGCTAAGCTCGGAAAAGTGGAAAATGATGATAAAATATGTCTTGCAAGGAATCTGACATTTCTATTTCAGTTCTCGATGGCTTACATTTGTAGTTGGTAAATATTTCCAGCGTAGAAGGGCAAGCACGTAGAGGTACCACAAATCCGAAAGAATAAGTTCGTTCGATGTACTGATTATCTGTGGATAACGGACAAACGAAAAAACGCATTTTTATCAGACTTTCAGGCCTATTTAAGTGAATGAGTGTTGTGTCACCAGACTCTTGGATCGCAGCCATATTCGGTTAAACTTTAAGGTTGCGTTCCAGAAACTCAACAATTGTTAACAATCGTTAACTTTACTTCGGGGCGGAGCTAACTGCAGCTTTAACGATCGTTAACTTTTCCCAGTTCTACAATTGTTAACTATTTTGTAACTTTGCTCATGGACCATCGTTACAAAATTGTTAACAATCATGAAGCTCTGGAACGGAAATTGTAGGTGGACGGAGCTTAAATTTCGAAATCAGAAACGTGGAACGCAAAAAGTTAACAACTATTAACAATTTTTTCCGAAACGAACCTAAATCTACCAGGTTCATTTATTAAATTTTGCAAGGACAAATATTCTTCCACGGATCTTCCTATTGCCCTTTCGAAAATACCTTCCGTAAAAATAAAAAAAAATGCACCGATTTCCAGAACCAAACAACTGACGAGTCAGGTGACCAGCACATTCACTTCACACGATTTGGTCAATTTAAATTAAAAAAACATCCAGAAAACACTTAGGATCAAAACAGTTAACAAAAGAACGGGATGTATATTGTGTTTTTTTTTTCGTAAGATACTGACGAAAATCATCCATCAGCCATTTTATTTCATTAGTTTCGTCAGCCTTTTAATTTTTTGACTTTGTTTCGGTACTGGTAATTCCGTGCGCATTTAGAGTACTTCAGTACTTCCAGGTTCGAAAAATGACCTTTGCTTCTTCTTTTTTTGGTTCCGAACTATTGCCAGACAAACAGACTACTTGGCATTGTTTACGGAAATAAAAAGAAAATGTTCAGGAAGTGATTGTGACTTCACTAAAGCACAATTTTCAAAGTTACCTGAAAGTAAGATCTATTAAATTCAATCCATATATAATATTTTTGAGGACTCAAAGAGGAGTTTTGCTGTATAAGAACAAGTTTTATGGCCTTCCGGCCAAGTGCCATATACAGATCACTTTTCCGTCGGTCGGTCAATCCGGTGATCGCGAGTTAGGGTACTTCCAGATGTGCTAGGTCAATGAAAATTGGAAGGCGTATTTGGAACCCGACCAAACTAACTTGGAAATAGTCACCTCCGCGATCCGACCACCGTGGGGGGAGTAGAGGGAGGGGGAATCAGGAATGTTGACGTATTTATAACTTTCGAACGGGGAACCGGATGTTAATGAAACTTGATATTCGGAAAGACCTCGTGTCTCAGATGATATACTTCAAGTCCGGAACGGATCCGGTGAGTTTGGGGGGAGTTGGAGGGGGGACCGGAAATCGTGTGACATGCTCAGAGTAGACGAATCAGGTATATCTTCGGGTATGTCCAACTCCTGAACGGTTGATGAGATCTTAATGAAACCTGATATTCGGCAAGTTCTTATGTCTTAGATGTCCTGTTTCAAGTAGGGCCAGGATCCGAACAATGTGGGAGGAGTCGGGGGGGGGGGGGATTTTGTGACACGCTTAAAGCGTAGCGATTGGGATGGGATTTGTTGGTAAGAACAAGCATACGCCCTAGATACATCAGTGACAGAACCGGACCGGATTCGGGATATCTGGGGGGGAGTTGGAGGTTGGGGTATGAAACCCGCTGTTCGCGATTTAAGCCAAGGTACTTCCGGATGTGCTAGGACGATGAAACTTGGCTTGAACATTAGAGACTTGACAAGATTGGCTTAGAAATTGTCTCTCCCAGATCCGACCATACCTTAAACCTTAACCACAAAGTACAAAAACTAAAGCCCATGATAATTTTTGCCTCAAGGGTTTTGCTTGAAATGAATTTCTAGCACCATTAAAGTGCGCATCTTAACCGAAAAGTCAAACAAATACTTCAGACCAAACCATACATATTCATGATTCTAAGACCAGGTCATTTTTGCCTCAATGGTTTTGATTAGAGATGAACTTCTAGCGCTCTTAAAGTGCGCATCATCACAGGCAAGCGCAAAAATAAAATCCTTTTTACCAAACGATACTCGTGATTTCCAAGGGCAAATGATCATTCTTATCTCAAGGGTATTGCTTACAAATGATCACAACAAACCCTCGAATTGGCAAAATCCTACTTTCATCCTTTGGCCCAGCCTTGCAAGGGCACATGAACTTCTAGATCTTGTTATTTTAAGATGAGGTTGAGAAAATATTCTTTGGAAAACTAGGTAATTTGGAATACTTGTCCCGAATTTATATATTATATTTAATAGGTTAGGTGGGATGAAGAAGAATAAAATGGGACGGAAAGGTCAAGACGAGAGATGTTTGTTACCGATGGTTTCAAGTAAAGAAAATGTATACACTCCCGCACAAGACAAGGTAGTGCCCTTCATATGTGTGTTGTTTTGTTAGATGAATGATAACAAATACAATCATTCGAAATTGAAAGAAAAAAAGAATTCATAAACTCATCTTTACGCAAAATCGCGGTAATTAGAACAACACCATCTGGCTCTACTTCTTTGAGCGTGTTCCACCCTATTTACCGTAGTTACTACGCATGACGTCACAGTGTTTGGCTTCTTGGCGTCAAGGCTGGAAAGCCTTTACTTTTTTCGGTCAAATATCATGCCACGGGCTAATCTGACCAACCACGTTACAGAGATTCGTAGTTATCTAACCGTGGTAAACGCTACGCTCCCGAGCTTGGTAATCAAATAGTTACCATTTCGAGAAGGTTGGAACGGTCAGCTTAGTAACTTTTGACGAGGTTGGAACGAAAATAGTAACTAACAGTTACTGTTGTTGGAAGGATGGAACACGCTCTTTAACTTGACTACAGCATTAGTCTTGGAGAGACAATCAGGGTCTGATCAGTATCATGGATAGTGACCAACCCTGCCCGGATTCTGGCACAATTCTCAAATCAAAACGAAAAAGTCAACTTGATGATGAAAGCGTCAATAATCCAACCAGAAAATCCTGATCGCCTGTTCGCAAAACTAGAGGGCGCACCGGGATTCCCTTTTTAAATCCGGCTCTAAAACTTTCGAAAAAAAGCGTGGGAAGTCAATTCAGTTCATTCTGTTTTGTATCATTCATCTAACAAAACAATATGAATAATGTTCCCGTGAAGGGCACAATCATGTACCATGCACAAGTACAATAATGTATCTTAACTTTAAACCAGCGTATTTGACAGTGCAGAACGGATACGTCAGCTTCACTTTATTAGAGCTAATTCGGCCCTTTTCGGGAAGGTTCTCTTCAGACTCATGTCGCACAAGTGGAAAATGAGCTTGTGGATAAGCAACGAAAGATTCTAGCTAAAGTATATGATTTTGTGAATTTCTTCGTGAAAACTGCTTCGAGTTTCAAAGTTTCAGGAATAAAGTTTCTGGAAGAAATTCACAGTATCAGATAGCCTACTTAAGCTAGACTCTTTCCTTGTTTTTACAAAAGTGAAATCTGGAGAGGACCCTTGCCAAGAATGGCCGAAATATAAGCTCTAATAAAATGCAGCTGACGTATCCGTTTTGCACTGTCAAACATGATTCGCAATTACCTTGGGCTGAAGAAAACCTTAAAACCAACGATAACACACATTGCACAAATTAACCTTTTCTTCTCATTTTATTTTCTTTACCCCCCCCCCCCCACCCCCACCCCTAAATGACAAAATATTCTGATTAAACTTACGTGGTGGACATAGAGACAACAAAATGTTGGATCAGAACATTCCACGAATTTTCGACTGTAGCATTGATATTCCGGTTGTAATCTGGTTGCTAGACAGATAGGGAAGAACTACCTAATGGAGCTGGTTAAGGGGTTGATAAGGGATATACCAATATGTCTACGGGTGCTGGAGAAGATGGAAAATCTGCAAGACCCGTTTCTCCACGAAGAAATCCAGTAAACATTGTACTTTGAGATCCCATCGAACCTTTGGTCTCCTTCTCATTCTGTTGATGGACAATAAATAATAGTATAAACAAATTAGTAACTTTTTGTGTAATTCTTTTCTTTATTCTTTACTCTTTTTATACGATTCCCAGTCAGCTTGGGTTGAAGGAGTAATAATAGTAACTGATAAGAACAACTGACGCATCTATTTTCTTCATCACACAGCATAAATCAATAATTGCTCTTGGTGAATGTTTAGTATTAAATGGGTCAAGCAGATAAACTGGAATGAACAGCAGTTTAGGTTGGACGCTGGAAAACCACCGCCACTGAGATCCCTTCAATTTAAATTGGTCTTCATCATGTTTTCAGCAAAACATTCTTGGCCTTTAACAATAATTGAAAAAATAAAGCCCTATCAAAGAACTATAAGTTCCCTTAAAGAATAGTGATTGTCACAAGGAAAAGGGATAGCCCTTGAAACTGTCTGAGAATGAGTATTTTGTCCTTGTTCAGTATACATATTTTAAATATTACTTCTTTGGATGCGAGGACATCTCGGTCTTTCGACAACTCGAACATCCCACTTTTAACAAGAGTTAATGAACCATACCAGAAGGGAACTAGTGTGCATCTTTATAAATCGGGCATCTAGCTCTAGGAAAATATTTTTGATAGTTAACTGAAACAATTACCCGGGAAGCAGTACCCCACTTTTGACAGACCTGACTAGGCCTGATACCAAAATAGTATGCTCACTAAAAGTTAGTAATTGAGTGCTAAGAAAGACACCTTCATTTGAGAAGCTTATGCTGTCTTTTTCATAAGTTGTCCGGGCATTGGCAAGGTGAATCAATGAACCGTTTAGTTCACAGATCCCATGTATTCTCGTCAAACATTAAATAGTAGAATAGAATAGAATAGAATTTTATTTTTCAAAGGTAGCTGTCACAGCGTTACCGCCGAAGTTGACCTTTTTGTCGTACAAAATGAAGAATGCATAACATTTTGTAACGGATCATAAAAAAACAAAAAAAAACACTACAAAGGACTAACTTATCGGTTGTTGTACAACTCAACAAATGCAAAACATAGTGAACTAAAAAACAAAGGATTCCTCAGCCGGGACCCAGGACCTTCGGGTTTCGATCGTGAATTCAAGAATCGGAACAAACTCGCATAAATACGTTTCAACGAACAAACACATTTGCTATTTTTATTCGAATAAAGTCGCCTTTATGATAAACGAAAATCGCACCAAAAATAACTTGCAAAAAGGTAACAAATCATTTGACAATTTTTTTTTATTAAGATTAGATGAACATCGAAGTGACAAAATTGACGCTTCGGTGGTACTTGGCAATGGTTATACAAATGTAGCCTAATAGATTATGGTTGCGTTCCCGAAACTTAACAATTGACAACAGTCGTCAACTTTATTTGGGGCGGAGCTAACTGCAGCTTTAGCGATCGTTAACTTTTCCCAATGATGCTCACCAACCATTGTTCCAAAATAGTTAACAATTGTTAAGATGTGGACGGAAATCGTAGGTGGGCGGAGCATAAATTTCGAAATCAGAAACCTGGAACGCAAAAAGTTAACAACTGTTAACAATTTGTTAACAATCGTTAAGTTCTGGAACGCAATCTATATATCTTTACAGAGACCATACTGATATTATAGAAGAAAACGCGAACAAATAAGTTGCAACAATAGAACGGTTGAAAGGGCACCATGGATAGCCTGAGATATCACCCCAATCTTCTGGCGTCACAAAACACATCACTTTCATCCGTCGTTGTGTTAACTCAGCAAGCAAAAACTTACTTTTTATTTCTTTAAAGTAATTTTAATTTTAGAAAATAGACAAGCAGACTCAGAAATGAAAAAGACAAGTACCAATTATATTTTGTTTATACATTGCCAAGTTTTGTAATGCTAAATCACAAAAGGGCGCCCAGACGGATTAAAAGTGATTTGAAACTTCACTGCTAACTATTTATTTAACATACTTTAGCTTTAGATAATAGATAAGCAGACTCAGAAATGAATAAGACAAGCACCAAATGTATCTTTTACACCTAGTTAAGTTTGTTTTATGCTAAATCACCAAAGGCGGCCTGGACTGTTTGAAAGTGATTCGAAACTTCATTGCTGTTTATTTATTTAACATACTTTAGCTTAAGATAATAGATAAGCAGCCTTAGAAAAAAATACCAATTGTATCTTTTATACCTTGTTAAGTTTGTTTTTTGCTAAATCACCAAAGGGGGCCAGACTGACTGAAAGTGATTCAAAACTTCATTGTTATTTCATTATTTATTTAACATGCTCTAGCTTTAGATAATAGACAAGGAGGCGTAGTAATGAACTAGACAATTACCAACTTTTTTAACAATACTTTCGGCTCCTAGGCAGAAGCTCGCCACTGTTTACCGAACCATTCTACAATTCAATCTTGACCCCAGGCTATTCGCACTCACGCACGAATTGTGGCTCCCAATCACATTGCGACAAATATGATACAAGAAAGGGCAAATAGGCCATCCACATCCTTCGCTACGTATGATCTTGAAAGGTCTTAACAGAAAACCTCTTTCTTTACCCCACTATTTCTGGAAACTAATCTCCTTTTTGGGGGGGGGGGGAGGGTGATAAGATAACGCTTATTCGCTGTATAATATCTTTACAGATAGATGCACAGCTACACATATAAATAAATAAACATACAGTTTTCTTACATAGCCCTAGTAATTGGCGATTTCATTGCTATTTGTCACTCTTTATTTATGCCTACATGTTCGCGTAATGTGCAAAATACTGAATACTCATAATACTCTCTACGGTGGCTCGGCATAACATTAAATCTTCATTGTCAAAACTTTGCTCTTCGGTTCTTCAAGGAGTTTATAAATCAATCCGTAGCGCCTATGGGCGCATCGTCTCCAACGGGGGGCGCTTTAATCGTAAAGCTTTGGGAAATTTGTACTGCACCTTCTGCGCACCTTCTATTTCGTTCTGGTGTCACTCATGTTCTGCGAAAGAAGGAGATTAAAAAGATGAGATTATGTTATTTTAAATATGCAAAGCACCTGCTCCACTTGTCGAAATTATATCATAACCATACATTAACGGAGAAGTTCAAAACTCAAGATGCAAGTTTTACCCTTTTGGATATTTCCTCATCGCTTTCAAAAATCATAGACAACAGGCTCAACCAGCGCACGACCTCGTCCACTGCTTCCTGGCCGAAGATTGAAAATTAAGTGTCTTTTTCTGTGTGTTTATGTGTTTTATTTATTTTCTTCATTTACTCCGCTTTTTCAAAATGGCGGGTCAGAAATAAATTACTTTCTTACTTACTGCCTGAACGAGCGCCTGTATCGGGAAGACGCTGGCGCTTTGCAAGGCACAAACTTGTTTTTGTGCCTTGTTGCACATCTTGGCTGCGGCGCCTCAGACGGGAGAAAGTTTCGGTGCTTCCCCGACCTAAATATTTTTTTTTACCATGGTTAGGTCGTGGCGTCTGCAAGACAGTCTTTGGAGTTGGAGCTTCTCGTCCGTCCTCCTCACGGTGACAAAAGATCGGCACATACTCTTCCAGTTGTTCCTTAACCGCTTCCCTTCATAAACCTCTTCTATTTTCGAGTTTCTTCTTTTTGTCCTAATCCCTCTCAGAAAAATTATCTCCTCTTTGCTCTTCTAGTACAGTGATTCCCAACCTGTGGTACGCGTACACTGTCAGAAGTTTCATAACAGATTGCGCATAACACTTTCAAGAATAACACCTTTTCACTTAGAAATAAAGTGTTATGACCAATTAAGTGTATACTATTTCGTATAATTCAATCGTAATAATTCACTAGCCAATAAAAAAATGTTTTCTGAGCATTTAAGATATCAGTACTGGTGACTGCTGCTCTCAAAAGCTAGCTAGACCTTTTTTTTGTCTTTTTACCAGCGCCGCCGACGAGATTCCTTTCAAGTAGACCGGAATTCCTTTCATCATGAAAGGGTTGTCGTCCCACTAGTCTTTTTTCTAGTTGTCTTCACGAACCGAATCCTTTCGAGTCGACCGGAATTCCTTTCTACTCGACGGGATTTCTTGTTCGTGTAAACGCTACATACCATCTTTAAATACACTTTAATTATATCCAGAGGAACATTCTAAATTATTGGAGTTTCAAGACAGTTGACAGCTTTTGTCGAATAAATGAGTCTCGAGTGTACGGACGACAAAAAAAAACTGGATTCTAGGCGGGGTTTTGGGTTTTGATCATAATATTTTGCACGATAAAAGGGTTTCGCCCCCATATCACGAATAAACTGAAACGTCCATACTAAGCCGAGACGAAAGCTTTACCTGCCATACATTTATAGCTTCTGATCGGCACAGCATTAACTGAATCTGCAGTTGAACTATTCCAGGCGTTTGGGACATGTCAGTCAACTACAAACCCTTGATTTGTGGATACCCAATTCCAAACGCTGGATACTCAAACCCAATAAAACACGGATGATATGTGTAAAGCTCAGAAATCAACCAATCCGAGTTTCTTCAGCGGAGTAGGTGACGGTTACAGTACCAAAAGGGTATCCAGCGTTTGGCACAGGATATCCAGAATTCTGAAGTTTGCAATGTTACTCACTTAAAAGTCGTGTTTAAACATGCATATCTGAATCCCAACTAGACGTCATCTCATCTTTTGGTCACAAAAATCCACCCTCAATTGTGGGTCAAGCAGAGACAAGATTTCCGACACCAAACAGTCATAATAATAATATAAAAAGAATAATAATAATTGCAACAAAAAGACTGTTGACTCAACCAAGTCGAAAAGAACGCGTTTCGACCAAGACAGAAAACAACAAGTGCGCAAGTGCTCAAACGTGGAGTGTGAAAGTAAAATGTGTACCACATCTAATATGCGATCAGCGTTAGGACCAAGACATTTCACATCCCGGCTAACCAAACGGGTATTGAACTAACCTAATTTGAAATCATCCCGCTTCAGGAAAGGTTGCGATGGAGTCTTTCAGGCAGGTTGTTTTAGGGTAGCCAAACCGCATGTAGAAATCAAAAGATCATCTTACCAGAATGATCACCTTGCTTCAGTTATGAGCTCTGGTCAAGTTATGAACATTATTCACTGGGCAATCTGGGCCCGATTGCCCCTGGACTAGGTGGGTGTAGGGTGAGGAACCCCCAAAAGGCAGAACTAGACGCCACTTCCAATGCTTATACCAAGTTTCACCTGTCATGGTTCACGAGTTATGAACTCCAGTAAAAATGGTGAAAACCGAAGACTGGCTACCCAAGCCGCAAGAGTGGTCTGCTCGTAAATGAACACTCCACTAAAAAAGCAAGAAGACATCCAAAAGATTCGCAAGGATCAACTGTTTAAAAGACTCACAAACATGCCATTGCTAATCATTCACAGCTGATTCATTCAGCTCGCGGGAGAAATTTAGGAATCGTGTCGTCGCCGATTTGAGCGAAATGAGAGGCAGGCGATGACCAGTTGCATCACACTGTTATGACACTACGGTAAAATGAAAAGTAAAAGGAAAAATGGCAAGTGGAGTGGGTTTTAGGCGGAAACACCATATTTTCATACCAATTTAAAGTTTTCGTAAAACTATACCACTGAGCAAAATGTATAATTGTTGGTTAGCTGGAGTTCTTACCGTCGTATGTTCCAACGGGGGCAAACAGTTCCCCGAAGAGAAAAACAGCTCAGTTCGTAGGCTATGCATTAGGTCTGGCAATTTGTGTTCTATTTGGGAGCACGCAAAATGTTGCGCGCAACCATCTTCAAGGAACATTGTCTCTGATTAGTTTGAACGGTTCGCACCTCGGATGGAACAATCACAAACAGCCCTAAGGGCGGGACTTAACTGTGAAAAAAAAGCTCTGTGGGAAGATTGGATGATGATTGAAGACAAAAAGACGAATACAATTGTACACGAAACATTGAAAATCGTGTGAGCTGGTGATAGCACTGGTTACTGAGAAGGAAAATAATAGAATAGTGCTGGGTTTCAGTCCTGCTTTAAATGTCTTCCAAAAACCAATGGAGGGAAAACGAAACTTGGCAAGTATCTCACCGTAGAGTTGACAACACAGACCGGATAGGAACGTGGTAGCTGCTCCTTGGATTTTTCTCAAGTCTATGGGCCCTGTCCAGGGGTAGAAATTTTTTATTGTCTTTTTTCATAAATTCAGAACTGAATTGATTTTTTTTCGAATTCAAATACTTAGGCAATAATATTACTTAGGAATAATATTAATAATTGATTACTATGTTAGATTAATAGTCCTTGATTTCTTTCCTCAACTCTTTTGTGATCCATCATTTACCTTTTCGTGTTATGATGGGTGACTAAATATTTACAAAAAATTAGGCATGGTGAAAATTTGTCAAGATAGAATTTCCTCGTCGAATTTCACTGATTTTTCTGGCGCATAAGACTTGCCAATATTTTCTTGCGAATCCGCGGACCCCCCTTGTGCGTATTTTACTTTGCGTTGTGGTTGTGTCATAGACCGAGGTTCTTAGATTAATGCGGATTGCGGTTAGCAGTTCAAGGATCAGTAGCGTTTATCTTTTTATTGTTATGGGCTTCTGGCTGGGATTTCAGAACTCCTGTTGAGTAATAATGCTCAGTTTCAGGAAGTACCTGCTAAAAAGGACTGAATATTCTTTAATTTTCAATTTAATTTAATTTCAAAATAAATGCGGCACAACATTTCATGCACGAGCAAATTAATTGGCACTTGTCATCAACCTACTACTAAAACATATATACAATTGTCATAAAATAAATACAGTAATTCAAGTAAGGTTGTTATGATACAAGGTAAACTGAGGCACAAAACTATTACGGTACCGTTCAGTTTTACAAGCGACAGGTGTGAGTTTTGGTACTTTCATAGCTGCTTCTCTTGGAGGTCTGTTTCTTTCCGGTTTAGATATCATTCGGCTAGATATAATATTCCCGCAGGCTAATTTCTACTCAAAATTGAGAAAAAAAAACCCTTAAAGTTTGTCAGGTCTTACTGTTTCGTTGGGTCAAACAGTTCGAAATGTACTATTTCTCTAACAGCATTATCCGATCAATACATGATTGCGGAAACCTATCGCTGCTCCTTTTCACCTATTTCACACTGCAAAACGGATACACCAGCTACATTTATTATTTGCCTTTTCACAGATTTGTGTAGACAAAGTTATGCAAATTTTTAAGCGTCTGAGCTGTGGCAACGCAAATCGTAAGAGTATAACTTTGGGTGGTTCCTATCACCCATTTTCTCTCTGATCTGATCATCCTCGGACTTAATATCCGGTCAACTCCACCCACAGAGGTCGGATCCGGCGGGATTCGAAAAGGAGAGCAGATGATCTCTGTGCGCCCAGATTATATCCCAATCATTCAACCCGTTTGGCCCGTACGAATGTCAAATTTTTTTAAGGACTTATCTTCGACTTACCTCCCTGTGGCAAGGTGCAGTTAGAACCCAAGAAAGTTTCGGAATATTTTAGTTGTTCTGACGTAGCAAAACTAGAATAAAGGATAAAATAACTCACACTAGTTATTCTGCTGAATGTTTTCAAAATGAACAGAAATCTGCGATTTGACTGTTTTTAGGGTTATTTCGCGAAACACGTGTAATTATATTTGATGGTGCAATACGGATAAGTCAGCCACATTTTCAGAGCTATGTTTCGGTCCTTCTTGGCAAGGGTCCACTTCAGGCTCGAGCTGTTCAAGCTGGAAAATGAACGAATGTCCCTACTAAAACTCGATCAGTCGTTAACGAACACCAGCTCTGACCACTTCACAAGAGAATTTACTGTGTAATGATGCAATACAGTATTGAGCTTAAATTTAACGAAAATATATTACTAAACTTTTCCAGCTTGGGCCTCTTGAGCCTGAAGAGGACCCTTGCCAAGAAGGGCCGAGATATAGCTCTAATAAAATGTGGCTGACTTATCCGTTTTGCACCGTCAAATATGATTCGCAGTCAGCTTGGGCTGAAGGAATATCTAACACGTGTAATTATTCGATACTAATTGGAAAAACCAACTGGCCACAGAAACATCAAAATATTCCCAAATATAAAGAAAAACAAACCAACTAACCTGAAGATTATACATTTTGTACGTAAAGCCTCTCGATTCTTCACTGATGCCCGAAGGAACCTCACTAAATTTACTACTACTCCGAAACATTAGTTGCGTTTTTGCAGATACCGTAGTGCCGTTACCACGGTAACTGGATCTGCAATTAGCCATTTTTGCAGTTACCATGGTATCTGATACCACGGTTGCTCTGCAAAAACGGCAATTGGCAAACTGCACTTTTCGAAGCATCCCTAAAGAAAAACTGATATCCAGTTACATCAAGTTCCAAACTACTTTCTCATAAATTTGACAAAATCCTAGGCTCTATTGTTGGTGATGATGAAAGTGAGATGACTTTTTCAGATACCACGATAACTGCAAAAATACCTTTTGACCGTGGCATCAGATATCATGGTATCTGCAAAAATGCAACTATTGACATCCCCAAAATTTCCAGCGGTGGTGACTGAGTTTCAGTAGGGACGTTCTCTATCGCTAGTGGTGCTAGTGTCGCTGATATCCGACTTTGTTTCAGTTTTTTAGGTCTTCTTTTTTTTTGCTTTGCAAAAGACTAAACTTTCTAGGACCACCCGGTCATAACACAGATTTTCTGCACACCTTTGACAAAGTTTAAAATAATGACTCGCAGCTTGTGGAAGTGAGGTGTTAGCCAAAGACAACAAAAAGCTCGATAAATAACTGCGACTTACTTATTTTTTTAAACGTATTTCTAAGGCAAAATTTTTATTTGAGTTACTGATTTTATTTGTGTGATTTTATATGTGTGCCGACAATAGAATTCTGCTTCACGCGGCAACACAGTCTGGCCTTGCGATTCAAGGACTGATTTAAAAAGTTTATTTTATGTTCAGATGCGTCCATCGTTGCGGTGGTTATAAACAATACTCTTTGATTTAAAAAGTTTATTTTATGTTCAGATGCGTCCATCGTTGCGGTGGTTATAAACAATCACTTGAAAGAGTACTTTAAAGTTTAACTGTAAACCCAACTGTTTATTTTTTTTTAAATGAAATGAATTAATAATAAGACATATATGGCACTTTACACAAGGGACGTGTACCGTGACCAATGAGCCAGAAACAGTTTTTTTCGAAAACAATTTATAATTATTAATTTTAATTATTAATTTCCATGACATGGGGATGTGAACTGGTTAGATGAATTTGCTTTCGGGCGGGATCACTGTTCCTTTGGCCGGCTTCTACCAGGCTATTGTAGTGGTTTGCGAACTCTGTTCACAAGCCCCTCGGTAGCTCAAATGGTTAGAGCGCCTGCCTTGTAAGCAGAGGGTCCTGGGTCCAAATCCCGGCTGAGGAGCATTTTTGTCTTTCAGTTCACTACTTATAAAATGAATTGAATTATTTTGACACTCTTTCTTGGATTTCAACTTTCCACGATAGGCTCTAGAAGGGACGTCGAGAATATGGACAGCCTCCCGACAAGACGCATTTACATTTTCTCCTTGTGCAAATTTAGAAGAAATGTAATTAAGAATTTTGTAGAGGCTTAACGGCCTACCATCCAATTTGCGAATATATTATTATATTAATATTATTAAGGCCGGCTCCATCGCTAAGTTAATACGAGAGCAGACGTGATTTGTCTGGCCTCACCTATGATCAGGGTCTAGTTTCATGGCTAATGGATCAGATATCAGACGCTGTAGAGATTAAGGGAAATTAGACGTTGCAATTATCAGACTGACAATCTGCGAAAACGGGCATGTTAATTGGACTTCTTGAAAAAGCCAATTGGGTCTTGTAAGTTTCCGGTCTTCGCCAGATCCCGTAGAAATGCTAGTTTATCTCTAATTAGCCCCTTAGCCAGGTCCAGGTCCATTAGTAATTTTTTCCTGTCTTTGATTTCTGTTCTAGCCCAGACTACGACCAGAATTTCAGTGCTAGTCGAAAAACTAGTATAATATTCCGATCTGAATTTTCTATATATATCTTGTGAATTATACAAGAGGATTCTATTCCGTCCGAAATTTCCAATTTATTTCAGATTCCGGTTCAAAATAATTCGTCACGCTGCATGGATTCACGGCTGCTTTCTTCACATTCCTTGCCTAGTAAAACAGTTTGGTCTAAGTCCATTCGAGATATTTTTTATACAGTAGATTACACTATATTTTAAATGTAATACGTTCCACTGCTTCAGAAGAAAATAACATTCAAACCGGAAAGCCCTTCCAAGAAGCAGAAAGAAATTCCTTATAAAATTCATAGGCGGACAAATCTGATTTTCAGTGAATGAATTAACATTTTTATCTACCCACTTATATAAATAGAAATAGTGGAGTATATAGAAAAAAGAAAGGACACAACTTAAATTCGAATTAGAAGACACATTTACACTTAAAGGACCTGTCTTACCTATAATAATAATAATAATTTATTGAGGCCCGCTATACAACAAATGAAAGAGCGGAGGAATAAAGAGAAAGAAAAATGAATTTCACACAAACAAAACGAAACACTACACAAACTTTATAAAACTTATAGATACGTTAGGCGAGTCAACGGCGATTCGTATATGTTTTTGAGAGCCCGGGATCTAGCACGACACTCTATGATTTCGCACTTCGCGGAAGCATCGATACTGTGGTACTTCTTCGACAGGGCTGAATTAGACTCCCACGGGGGGAGTCCCAGAAGGTATTTTGCCAGTTTATAATATTTGGCCGAATTTGCCTTTTCTCGGAAATGTTTAGCAAATCATAACATAGCATAGCAAAAATAATACTAACGTAATCTACTTCCATGATCACAACATACATTTCTAAACCCGGAGACCCCAAATTACATTCTAACCCCTCTAACAAAAACCACGCTGATTTTCTCACTTGCCGTGTTTTGCTACCTTCGATGTTTATCACGCTGTCAATGGTTGTCTGCGATAAGTTTTTCCATCAGAAAAACCGGTTATATAAAGTTTGTTCCTGTTTTCGCTATAAGTCAACGGGTCTCGGAAAGACTTAAAGCTTATTCTGCTTTTCATGATGTACTTAGCTCCCATATGGAATTATAAGCTTCTAAAACGCCCACCTTTCTCCATTGTTTCTTTTCGTAACTACGAATTTTTAGCACTGTTTCGGCCTTGCCGAGTTTTCCCGTCACCCACCGAAAAGTTTGCCGGAATCTTCAACGTCCGCTGACAACTCTTTCACACATAAGGATTTGATAATCTTCTGTTTATTGCTTCTTTTATTTGCTTAGTTTTCCCACTTTTTAACCAAGGCACGTTCGGTTTTCAAATGTTTTGTGCCCAGCCGCCGCCACGGAGAGCAGGAACGCTGGATATAGTCGACAAGCGCTAACAAGAGAATCGCTAGTTTTAGGTGGAAAGTAATGGTATTTTCAAAAACGTTTTTTCTGATTCATTTCATAGGGAAAAGATCATTTCTAGTAAGAGTTGTGCTTTAAAACTAGGCTGTGCTTTCAACAATTAACCCACGGCTTTAGCTGTTTGTAAAGCAGTGCGTTAATTGTTGAAAGCACAGCCTAGTTTTAGAGTATCCAAATATTATAAAATATTGCAAGTTGAATAGTAAATAGTGCGAGGGGCCCTTTGAAACAAACGGACAAGACCGTGATGCGGAGAAAACGCTGCAACCGACGGCTTTCTGTGCAGTTCGTCAAGTTTAACGAGTATATTTGTGACTGAAAATTTACTGATACATTTTTCTGTTTTATGGCACTTGCCCTTTGGCTAAATGCCATATAGCGATCGCAATTTCTGTCCGTCCGTCGGTCTGTCGGTCTGTCCGGGTTTTGCTAGTACGGGCACTTCGACATAAGCTAGGACGATGATATCAGGGACCCGACCAGATTAACTTTAACTTATTAACTTAACTTATTTACTTAGAAATGGTCACTTCCCCGATCCGACCATCTGGGGGTGGGGGGAGTGGAGGGAGGGGGGATCCAGGAAATTGAGGTATGTGTAACTTTCGAACGAGTGATCGGGTCTAATGAAACTTGATATTTGGAAAGACCTCACGTCTCGGACGAACTACTTGAAATTCGGACTGGATCCGGTGACTTTGGGGGAAGATGGAGGGGGAACCGGAAATCTTGAGAAATGCTTAGAATGGAGGGTTTGGGATGAAACTTGGTCGGAAGACTAAGCAAAAGTCCTAGATACATCGTATCTAACTCGTATCGTATCTAACCGGACCGGATTCGGGCACTGTGGGGGAGCAGGGGGGTACGGAATTCGATGATCCCGCGAGTTCGGTACTTCCTGATGTAATAAGACCCGATCCGACCATCCTGGGGGGAATGGAGGGATGGCAAATCCAGAATCTAGTGGCATTCTTAACTTTTGACGGGTGGTCGGATTTGAATGAAACTTGGCATTCGGAAAGAGCTATCGTCTCAGATGTCCCATGTCAAGTCCGGAACGGATCGGACAATTGTGTGTGTGTGTGGGGGGGGGGGGGGGGGGGTTGAAGGAGGAGTACTGGAAATCTCGTGAAACGCTTAGAGTCGAGGGATCGCGATGGAATTTGGTGGGAAGAACAAGCATAAGCCCTAGATAGGCTCATAACAGGACCAGATCGTACAGGGGCTCTTTGGTAGGAGTGGAGGGGGTTTCCCGGAATTCCGATGTGCTAAGGACGATGAAACTTGGCAGGCATATTAGTGACCCGACTAAATCGACTTAAGGACCCGTCACAATGTCCTATCAAAACTTTTGTGCCTAGATCCGACCATTTCTGAGGGAGTTATACGATACGACACGATACGAATTTATTAGGTCAAATAACATAATAGTTAAATAAGACCCTATCACTAATTTATAAAACATACTGTCACTTACTCATTAAAATGCTTTACAAAATATTAACGAAAAGAAGATCTATACAGGTTAGAACCTGATGGTTTGCAGGGCTCTAATTTATTTTGATGCCTCGTGTTATATCCGGTTCGTGCCGGTTCCGGTAGCAAATCACGATGTTATGGGAAAGGGGAATCCGGAAATTAGTGACTCCAGTGGGTTACGAACGGGTGGTCCGATTCGAATGAAAGTTTACGGATGATAAGAATTGATGACCTCGATATGCCAAACATGTGTCCAAACCACATGCAGCCATGGTTGGGGGAGTTGGAGGGGGGGAGGAACTTTTTGACATACAGAAATATCAAACGAGTAGGCAGAATGGAAAGCAAGTTTGACAGTACCGAGTCTATTCGGCCTGGAATTGGCGTCCGGACCGGATCCGGCCAAGGTAGGAGGAGAATGAAGCGGGAACTGGAAATTTGCAGATATGCTCCGATTCGAGTCAAACTTCAGGGACGGGAAGAGGAGATGTCAGAGATGCGAAGATTATGTGTCCGAGTCGTATTCGGCCACAGAGGGGGGCGGTTGGAGGGGGAGTCCTGGAAATGTTGTGGCTCGCATAGGGGTTCAACGAGTGGAACGATTTAAATTAAACTTCAAATGAGAGAGATCATGTTTCCTAGATGACATATTTTAGGGTCCGGAACGGATCCGAGCACGGTGGGAAGGGGGGGGGGGAGTACCGGAACTTCCCCGAAATGCTCAGATACGAGTGAAACTTGATACGGTCAAGAGAAGGTGTTTTAGATGATCCATTTAGGTATCCGAAAAAGATTCGGACGCGGCATGGTGATTTGGAGGAGGGGGGGGGGTACTGGAAATAGTGTGGCACGTCTAGGGATCAGACGAGTGGATTTAAACATGGAGGGTGGAAAATTCGTTTGCCCTAGATGATCGGAGGCGATGCCGGAAATGCTCAGACTCGAGTGAAACTAGTTATCCTATTTCTAGGTCCGAACCTAGGCGGCTGTAAAGGGTGTATTTTGTGACGTTCTCATCTACTTTCTTGCAGCACGTACTCGTAATAAGTGCCATATGAGGTCGTAGCTCTTGTTATTTGCTGTTTTCTTTCGTTTTAGGCTGATTTTAGTTAATTTTTGTGCTCTCCTAGTATAAGAATACTCTAACCTTCTGACTCAGTACATTCGAGCTCATCGTATAAATGATGTTTTTCACACAACACACATACACACAAGTATGTATATATATATAAATATCGCAATCGACATTGACAAATCAAGATCGTCAATCAATCAAGAATCAAGATCGCGTTGACAGAAAGGCTACCTTTTATTACTGATTACTTTTTTCGTAAGGTAAAGGGCGAAGAGTTGTGAAACTTGATTGTTATTCTTCATAGTCGAACTTGCTGGGAATCATGGTATCGGCAGTGTCCTAGTAAGTGAGCAGATATCCTGGTGGATTACGTATCAAACAATCAAATCGTTTATTGACACAACCAACTTCATAGCTTCCTTCGTTGGAAGATGCTAAATTACGCTTGTCATACAGTAATAAAATAAAAATATATTACACTAATGTTAAAAATCTCTGTAAAAAAGGACACAAGCAATAAACGATTTGATTGATTGATTGACAATCTTGATTTGTCAACGTCGATCGCGATATGTATATATATATATATACATATACATATATAGATATACATAATACGTATTTGTCCTTTTTGCCATGTGGATGGAATTGTCTGGACCTTTCAGCGTGTTCCATCCTACTTGCAGTAGTTACTACGCATGACGTCACAGATTCTGCCTTTTTGTCGTCAAGGCTGGAACGATTTTTCTTTTTTCCAGCGGAATATCATGCCACGTTCGAATCCGACCACTCACGTGACAGAGATTCGTGGTTACTACGCTTACCACGCTCCCGAGCGTGGTAAGCAAATGGTTACTATTAGTTACGATTTCGAGAAGGCTGGAACGGTCAGCGTAGTAACTTTCCGTGAGGTTGGGACGGATTTAGTAACTAAGAGTTACTATTGGTACGAGGGTGGAACACACTCATTGTCTCGCCATGTGCCAGGAGCTTTCGCATTTGAGGATTTTAATGGTTTTGCGTAATGGCGGGCAGCTTCTTGGTACCCTACAAACCATGCAACCAAGAGTAATGATTTCATTCAGTAATTTTGTGCATCAAGCAGTTAAGAAGTGTTGTTTCCTAGTTTTAGTTTTCTATATTATTTGTTTCCCTGTAGTCGTATACTATATATGCCCCCGTTTTTCAATACATTTTATTAATATAACCGACAAGTTATTGTTCCTACACCCGAGAAAAACTTACCACTACTTACTACATTTTAACGATTTTTTTTTCCAAATGAAATATTTTGCCAACTGTAATTAGTTGGCGGTTTATCTTGTTTCGTGCAAGAACCACAACTTTCTCGCCTCATTGCCAAACTGCAATTTATGTTGCTGAGTTAAACGAATAAGTGAGCTGATTTTATTCTTGGCGATATTTTGGCACTTCCTGGGAAGGGTCCGCTTCAGGTTCAAGGTAGAAAAATGAGCCTGTTATAAAATAAAAATAAACCTAGAAACTACAGTTTTATTATTTTTCGGTGAATTTCTTCCCAGGAATTGCTTGAAATTGGTGCTGAAATTTGATTTTCGACATGGCTGCTGTTTTTGCTACTCGATCGGAACATTGACACGGTAGAGAATTTTCCGCATTCCGATTGACGTTGCTTTGCCGTGGGGAAGGCCTTGAAGTTTGACATTGGGCCCACATATTAAAACAATGGCTGGAAAAGGAAAGTCAGCCACGATTTTTTTTAGAGATATTTCGGCCCTTCTTAGCAAGGGTCCTCGTCAGACTGATGCTGGACTGGAAGAAACCAACCTGTTACGTGTAATGTTATCCGTATTTCCGCATAGGTCGCCTCATCCGGCTTTTTCATTGAGTTCAAGGTTCAAGGTTATCTTTATTTGCAAAAAAAAATCTATTTAAAAATAGTCTATTAAAAAAATCTATTAAAAAAAATCTTTTATGTTGTGTGTGATATGTTGTACTCTCTTTATTTCTTTTCTTTCATTACTCCACTATCTTAAACCTGTACAATGGGTCACAAATAAATATTATATTAATAATACAGGGCGAAATATTGCTGTCGAAAATCGGAGCTGATTGTTTGGTGGCCATTGTTTTTATTTAGGTTTCCCGCGGACAGCCTGGGATCGAGTGAAATTTATAACTCAACCATATTTGATTGTGCAAAACGGATACGTCAGCTGAATTTTAGTAGAGCTATATTTCGGCCCTTCTTGGCAAGGGTCCTCTTCAGGCTCAATGCCGCTCAAGTTGGAAACACGAACACATGAACTTGTGGGAAAAATACGAACTTGGGTTGTTTCCCACAAGTTCGAGTTTCCAACTTGAGCGGCATTGAGCCTGAAGAGGACCCTTGCCACGAAGGGTCCTGACGTATCCATTTTCCACTATCAAATATGATTCGCAGTCAGCTTGGTCTGATCAGGGACCCATACATTTCCTGTAATGACTCGCCATTCAGGGGGCTTGTCAATAAGAGATGTCTGATGCGCTCTTGACCGAGCGTCAGATAGTTCGAGAAATACCCATGGGGATAAAATACGCGACTATCCACATAGACAAAATTTTCGCAGCTGTTGTGCTGAACCAGGAATATTTCTCTGTAATGGAAAAGTATCCTGGATCTTTTGTCCTAGCTTAGGTACCTGGTGGCATGCTGAATAGTCCCAACAAATTTTGTCTATCTGAGCAAGAACGCCGATTCGACCCAAGCGGAATTTTTGGAAACTAGGTGAAGCTCGGGCAACATAGCAACACAGAAGCATAGGAAATGACAAGCCCCCTGAATGGCGAGTCATTACAGGAAATTTATGGGTCCCTGGTCTGATGGAATATTTATATAACTCAGCCCAACTATAACTAATTCTCTATTTAGCTGGAACACCTCACTACCAACCTGGAATGGAGCCAAAACGGCAGCGAACGGCCTACACCCGACATCAGATTCTAGAGCTGGAAAAGGAATTTCACTTCAACAGATATTTAACACGACGCCGAAGAATTGAAATCGCACACAGTTTATGTCTGTCAGAGCGACAGATTAAGATCTGGTTCCAAAATCGCCGAATGAAGTGGAAGAAAGACAATAAGCTACCAAACACGAAAAACGTCCGGCGGAAGACGAACCCGGCCGGCGTCACGACCATCATGACAAGTTCGAGCGGGAACACGTCAACCACAAACTCCGCAACGAGTTCAAATCAAAATTCAAGGTCGGTACGGCAGAGTGAAAAGCGTGAGAGTTTGGACGACCTAGTACCTCCTATGATACCCATAGCCAACATCAAACAGGATTACGGACTCACTAATTTATAGGCAGTCATATTTGAGTCGTGATATCCTTCAGTATTTTTGTGATTCTCAGGGTTTGTAATGTTCCAAGAACTGACAGCCGGCGACACCGATGAACTTGCTACGAAACGCCGTGACGTGAGGCAACCTTGTGAGTTAATTATCCCTATTCCAGTTCAGAGTCACCATGCGGGTTAGTTCCTCTTAGTCCCCCCATGACAATCGCCATCATCAATGATTAACCAAAACTGCGCTAGAATAATTATGTTTAATTATTTTCCCAGAGCAGAAACAAGTTGTGAACTCCCTAACTATATAAATAATTTAGTTCAAAAAGAGAAAGCTTCTCTTTTCATTATCTAATAGATCTTATCGTACCATCTCTAAATGATGGATGCTAATAATGAGGCGAAGGAGGACAAACAGAGACTAGTCCGCTTGGAGCGCTGAACTGATTTAAGGGCAACTATGATTCTCCAATGAAACAACCAAGAGCCCTTCAGTATACGTACATTTTGTCGATGTGGCATTATTCCGCATTCTTTTTTTATATACTTCATTTTAACCGGCAGCTATGTCGTAAAGCTGTTTTCGTTTTATTTTCTAGGTGTGTCTTACTCTAAAAAATCAAAATGCTGTCAGTCATTCGTTGAATCAAATTAATTTGGTCAGTTTTTAGTTCCTTTTAGATGCTGTTTTGCTCTTTATGTTTTCGGACATTTACTTTTGTTTCGTAAATTTGTGTGTAAAAAAACAGTATTCAAATGTGTGAGATAATTTGCCTAGTCTATTTATACGGATCATGTACGATAAGTGCAGCTATTACCATAACAATAATGGGTGGCAAAACCAGCATCGAAACCCTTCGTGCTATTTTCAGTGGCATTTATGACACCAATAAAAGCGTCAGTATGTGGCCGTCGGTTAACCCTTTTTCGCCGGTTTTACAACACCAGTTTATCAGAAGTGGCATTTATAAGGGGAAACTATTTTCTGTCGGAAACGAGATATAAAAGACAGAATATCATCCAATTTTTAATAAAAGTGGCCACATCTAAACGCTTTTGCGTCCAGCACTGTTGTGAGATCCTACCCATGTGTTTCTTTATGTACAATTCTTTGATCCAAATGTTTTTCTTCTTGTGACTTGAATGTTATAAGCAATAAATTACCGAAGCGAGCTTCTTGTTGAGAACGGCTATAACTGATTCATTGAGTTCAATGTCGAAATTGCTGGCTGCTTTTAAAGAAGCAAACTGAAGAAGTAAAATAAGAGAAACTGTAGGCTACTGTAATACGGTGTTGGTGGTGACGGGGGGGGGGGGTCTTGCGCTAGGTAGGAACACTCGGAGTGAAGTCAGGGTAGGGGAAATACCTGTTCCTCATACCCTTACCCATACCCTTCCTCACATTTTGCTCACTTATATCTGTTCTCCTCCGATTGTCTTTGAAGGAGACAAATCGGAAGAAAACTGGCATTTGCAGTGTTTAGATCCTCCCCATACATGTCGCCAAGCTCAGAAGTACGATGTGGGTCACGTGGGATCATAAAGAAAGAGGATCAGAAAAAAAGAAAAAGATTTTAGTGTCCTATGCGTAAAAATTAGCAACAAAAGCTAAAAGTTATGCCGTATCTATTTCTTTCAGAAGCTGGAATTCATGCGACCCTTGTCATAAAGTGGAAATTCATTTTTCTGATGATTGCAAATAATGTTCGCTCGTCTTTTAGTAACAAAACGTAGAGAAATGTTTGCAGTAATCATCCCTATTAAATGGAAAATGTTTCTCCACTATGCTACGCCACATTCTTAGGGTAGCACTTTAAGAAAACATAGAAGTAATCGAGCACTTTCAAGTAAAAGTATCAATTTGTCTTAAAAGGATTTTTTTTTTGTTCTTTTCCGACTGATTTTCAGTTGAAGGTCACAAAATTAACTAAAGGAGCAGTGCTCTCCATACGTTAAACTGAACGGTTTTGCACAAACTGAAGCATATTGTATAAACAAAAAAAGATACCGTTTATCTCCGCCAGATTTTCATATTCGCAATGCTATTTCTTTTTCCTTTCAAATGATGGACGAAACAAGAACTGTTTTCATCGACTGTTTTATCAAGCCTTTTTTTTATCAAGAATATAATACATATTTCTGATATTTAGTAGCATGAAAAATTCCATCGGTATGGCATCCCTGACGATGGGTCCTTTCGAGGATAGTTTCGCAAAACACCATCGAGATGAGTGATCCTCCTTGGTACAATTTTATTCTAAACATAAAAAGTGCATCGCCATCGGATTAACCGGTCCCGATAACATCGACTAGCGATTGCTGGTGTATTTTCATATTGCAAGTCATCCTTAAACTGCTTCAATTGAATATGCTCCGTCCGATAATTCTTATTCTGTTCTGAAGCGAAGAGTTTCTATATAGGATAGTTTTGTACTAGAGACAAAACGCTGGGTGACAGATGGGATCCTAGCTAGATTTAGGAATCGGATTTATGATGGAAGAAAATGGTGATGCACTCCTATCAATCGATAGTAATTCGACTATATACAATAGAAAATACAATCTTTCTGTAAGATCTTCTTACTAGTCAGCATTGTGCAAAAATTACTGAAAAAGGAATAAAGTCATCAACGGAAGGTCGACTTTGCTCGTTAATTATTCGATAACCCAACGGAGGGGAAACAAGGTAGTAAACCCTTAGAGGAGATAGTGTGGCTAAGAGGATTAATACAACGAAATATATAAACGATATAACGTGTGTAATATTAAAACAAAAGAAGATAACCCAACGGAGGGGAAACAAGGTAGTAAACCCTTAGAGAAGATAGTGTGGCTAAGAGGATTAATACAACGAAAAATATAAACGATATAACGTGTGTAAGATTAAAACAAAAGAAGGTTTACGTTCTTAACCAGCCAATACTATTTTACCACCACTTCAGTTAGAAGAACTATCCCTGCACCATTTAGTAGGGTTCATAATACATTTTTGAAGGAGACAAAACACTGTCTAAGGGTTAGCTACATTTTTTTATAACTCGTTTACCAGCTAAATGATTTTCCTTTTGTCTCATTTTCTTCTCAAGACCAATTTTGAGCTTGCCTTAGTGGATGCCGAGGGGAGAATCACTGGACGTTTTGGTGTACACCAGGAGGCATGGAAGCAGGGTAGGAGGCATTGTCTGAGCACGGCCTGAGACAGAACCCTGTACCTCGCCCTGTACACCTTGCGACGCCAGTAATTCCCCCCTCGGTGGGTGCTTCCAAATCGTGCCAGAAGACGATCCCAGGGTTGGTCACCAAGAACCAGGGTGTACGAGTTACTTCAGGATACGTTGGGTTACTCAGGGTTACTTTGGGTTACATTGCATTGGGTTACATTGGGTTACTTTGAGATACGTTTGGGTTACTTTCCAGGGTGTACGAAGTTGCTTTTGGTGACCAACCCTGGAGACGATCCCTCGGTCGTGCCGAGTCCTTGTCTAAACTGGCGGCTCGGCAGGGGATGATCTCGACATAGCGAAGGCTTCCGATTTAACCAGGCACGAAAACATAGCCTCGCATATTTTCAATTGGCAAGTCATCTTCGCTTCATTGTCCCCGCTCCCCCCGCCGTATTTACGTTTTGCATGCTCTTGGAAGTCTGGCAGAGCAGCCAGAGGTCCCAGCAGGATCCCCTCTCTCGCGACAAACACTCGCTTTATTCCCTTTGATATCCCCCCAAGGCCCTCCGTCCGGGCACGGCATCGCATGTCCGCTATCGCATTTTCTGACTGTCAGGATTCATGATGAATTATCCTGAGTCATGATTAATGATTGGATCTATTCGGTCGGGCTCGGGCAGTCATTACTCATGGGGAAATTCTATTGGCTGAAAGAAGAACTACAGTCTCGAGGCAGATTCTGTGGCTTGGGAATTACAGTGCTCATGATAATGCGCCGGTTACGGTTTAAGGCAGACGCTAACGGTATGTAAGTAGGCCTCCTAACCTCCCTGGGTAGGAGAGTAATTGCGGGGCTGCGGTCTGGTTCTCGAAATAAGTGGTTATGCATAATCTCACGTTGAAACCAATAAATTATAGCCAATTCAAAAAGCACAGCTAGCTGAAAGGTAGTAACTAATCACTGATGTCATTGGTTTCTCTCAGGCCAAAAGCCATTCCGTGCCGTTTTCCCATGGAATTTTTTTTTTTTTTTTATCAAAGGCAAATCGTAGCACAGGAGCCAAAGGACATGGAAGCACAGCCTTAAAGCACACAATATTATTTTGTATCTCTCGGCGGATTTATACTTATGCTTTGTTTTACCTTCGCATAAAAGCCGCTGGTTAACGAACAAACAGAGCAAAAGAATACTAAAACCTATGCTTTCCTTGCTTCGCAAACGGCCCATACACATAGCGCCGCCCACTACTTTCCGGCATTTAAAGCGAGAAAAACTTGCGGATTTATAAATTTCTATTTAAATCAGGACGCATCAAGGAAACAGGGGAGGCTGTATCTTTTTTTGCAATGTTCAGAATATGAAGTTATTTAGAGTCAGCGCTGGTGCACGACAGATTGAGTTTCAGTAGGGACGTTCACTATCGCTAGTGGTGCTAGTGTCGCTGCTATTGAGCGTCTTTGACTCATTTCAAGTCTTGGCGCTACTCCCTAGTGTTATTTTGCTCTGCGCGCACACAAATATTTCAGAGTAAACCCGATAGAGGGCTTACGGTCGGCCTGAAAGCTTTAGCGAGGACTGTACTGTGTTTTTTGGCGGAACTTTGTAAGTGTGAACACGGCACCGACTTTTGGCACTACTTTTATTGGAAAAAAAAGCAGCTGGCAAGTCCTTAGTATTTTGTTGGGGAAATCAGTGACGGCTTGTCTTCTGAAATTGTCGACTTTGCGTCCTGAATTATTTCGCGATTGCAGAGGCGTTACCCACCCCCCGCAACTGCTGTACGCCATTTCCTGGCACCGACTGAAATCTTCGGTGCCGTCCATAAATTAGGCGATTAATCTTTCAAACGCTTCTAAACATGCTTATTCAAATGTTCTAACACGTGGTAACCGGTGGCTGCTGGCAGGGGCGTCCCGAGTGCGAGGGCGTCCCATCCAGAAGGCCTGTGTGAAACAGATTCGGCAAATTTTGTCTGGTGTGGCGAAGCCGTGCTAGTTAAAATTTGCCAAATTCACCTGAGCTTGATAATTTTTAGGGAATCTAAAGGATTATTGCTCAAGGAACATACTGGAATTTTGCTCAGGGGGCCTACCGGAATTTTGCTCAGGGTATCTACGAATCTTGCTCAGGAACCTACCGGGATCTATCCTCTACTCAGGGAATCTATCGGAACTTGTCTCAGGGGATTTTCTGGAGGATTAGGGGATCTATCAGACTTTTGTCCCATGGAATCTACCAGAATCTGGCTCAGGGAATCTACTGGAATATTGTTGCTTACTGGGTAAGTATAGACTCACTGCTTACCGGGATGACCCCGACACACAGCTTACCAAACTGATCCGTGCAGACAGACAATACAGCGTACCGGAACGTTCACCGCGTGATTCCGGTAATCTCCTAAGCTTCTGTAGCTTTCAAGAATTAGGTAACCTACTGTAGTTTAGATAATTTTCGACTCCTTTCCGGCGATAAGCCGAGAAGAGTTCAAAAACGAGTTAGCCTTGTTTCGAGTTGATGACTTATTCCGAATTGAAAGATGTCTTTCCACTAGTATGGAAAGCGTTCCGCTGGCTAAGAGCTGGCCTTTTTACCTCAGGTAAAGGGGAAAGAATTTTTTAGCTAGACAAAGTAGGTGAAGACCACCTTGCGTTCAACAATGGCTGACCAGCGTCTTCAAAGTCTGTTACTAATCACATGTGAAAGTCGCAATTGCAGTTGACGAATATGACATTGGACGGGTTGTGGACAAATATTCCTTGAGCCCAAGCTGACTTTTAAACATTTATTCAAATAATGCATAAAACGCATATGTCAGCTACGATGCTTTGGCAGCGATATTTCGGCCCTTCTTGGCAAGGGTCCTCGTCAGGCTGTCAATCTTCAGGGTCAACTTCGGGGAAGGAAACAAACCTGCAATAAACTTTATTGCAGGTTTATTGCAGGATTATTGCAGGTTTGTTTCTTCTGCGGAGTTTTACTGCAATGTAGTTGTTTTTAGAGGTAACAAGGATGTTCTGCGTAGCTCCTCTCCGCTCGTTTGCATCGGGTACGGTGTCGGTATCGAGATCGGTGTATATTCGACTCCGCATGGTCGTATTACCTCGCGTCTCCCCTCCACTAAGTTTTAGACTGAAGAAACTATTGTTATATTTTAACCAAATCTTTACAGTAACCAGAAATTTTAGCAAAAAAGACTTTTTAAGCTTTTAACACAGCGATTTCAAGCTGAAGCCAGGGCTTTGTCCCCTCTCACCGCAATAAGATGAAATGATGGACCTGTGCTTCATTGCGCTAAAAGGATCAATCAGCTACGCTTTATGTTAGTGATATCTCGGCCCTTTTGGCAAGGGTCCTTTCCAGGCCGTACTTTGAAATTAGACTTGCTTTAACATATACGCAATGAATCTATGTTTACACGAACCAGCTACGAATGTGGCAGGTCCTTATTTATCAGTCAATCGATCAATCAATTTATTTTATTCGTGATATTAGACATCACATATTAAATTGCCTACCCCTGCCTACCCTTTGCACGCAGGCCAAAAGGTTTCCAGCACCAAGCGTCGTTGGGAAGTCTGCCCTCAGCCATCCGCAGATGCACGTTCAGCATGTTTTTGGATAGAAGGATTCAAGCACAGCTCGCACTATTTCCTATCTTGCTTTTCAATCTTCAAAACTATCTGAATACCGTAAAGCTAGGCTCCTCTTTTAAAGGACCTGTCTTACCTATAATACTAATGCAACCTACTTCCATAATCACTCCATATATTTCTAAACCCGGAAACCACAATTTCGTACAGTTCATTCTAACCCCTCTAATAAAACCACGCTGATTTTCTCACTTGCCGTACTTGCTACCTCCGATGTGTATCACGCTGTCGACGGTTGTCTTCGAGAAGTTCTTCCATCAGAAAAAACGGTTTTGTAAGTAGTTTCCCTGTTTTCGCTACAACTCAACGGGTCTCCGAAAAGACTTAAAACATACCAAAGCCGTGGATTATTTGCTGAAAGCACAGCCTAGTTTTAAAGTATTCAAATATTTTAAAATACTGGAAGTGGAACAGTAATTGGTGCCAGGGGTTCTTTAACAATTACCGACGGCCTTGGCTGTTTTAAGCCTTTTCCCATGCCCATTGTCTTCTAGCAAAATCTCGGTAAAATTCAGGTAACCGGTATTACGCACCAACAGCATGAGCTACGATCCCTCGTCGTGAACATAACGCGCATGGAAACTATTGAATCGCGGGAAGTGCAAAGACCAGTGAGGTGTTGTATGCGAGCTCAGAATGTAACATGAATTTTGGTCTCCGGGTTTAAGGTCTAATGAATGTTGTTACGGAAGTAGGATACATTGGCATTATAGGTACGACAGGACACCGATACTCCTAGACAAAGAATAGTTCTTTATGTTTAATACCATTTACCCTTCCCCGAATTACCCCCCCCCCCCCTCCATACACATCCACGAACCGCAAATTCGGACCCGACGGCACTTGGCGGTGAACTAAATAATTTAGAGACTAAGCTCTGTTTCACACTGGTGCGTTGTAAGTAAACGATTTTTGGGATCCCAAAACGTAAGTGCAGATACCTATGACATCACAAAAGTTGTCCGTCTGTCCGTCTGTTAGCACGATAACTCTCGAAGGGAATGAAATATTTTGATGAAACTTGGTGTGAGGATTCTTTGGGTCAAGAGTAAGGTCAAGTTTGTAGCCCTACATTTAGGGGTGAGGGAAGGATTTCTAATTCAGGGGCAAAACATTTTTTTTTAAAAGCTATTGAGATTGTTAATTTATGTGTAAGGAGACATGCTGATTCTGAATATGAAAGTTATTTCCTCGCCGGACAAGTAGTTCACCCGGAATCCGGCGAAAACTCGACTCCAAAATTGTCGACCAATTTTCGGCTATAGCTGTCCCTACCCCTTTATTCTGAAACCAGTATAGCTCTGCGCGTGATGACGACATTCCTTTGTTTATTCTATGGACGTCGGAGAGGTCTAGTGTAACCTAGGGTCGAAGGGGTTGATATATAATGTTCAAAGGAGGAAATATGTCGTTCAAGCGAGGATCTTGTTCAGTGAGGATTCATTGGTAAAGTACAAGTCAAGTTCGTAGATGTGTCCTTTAGTCCTATCTTTAGAGGCAGAGGAGGGGTTTCGAATTTACGGCAAAAACATGTGTGTTTTAGAAGCTAATAAGATATTCATTGAGGGGGTAAGGAGGTTGGGTTGTCGACAAAACGTCCCCATTCGAAACGTCCCCTGTCGAAACGTCCCCGTGACAAAACGTCCCCATGACAAAACGTCCCCACGACAAAACGTCCCCGTGGCAAAACGTCCCCGATCAAAACGTCCCCATGGCGAAACGTCCCCGGCTACAGAATTTTTTTTTCATCGCTGAGGGAGAGCTAGGCCTGTGAGACTACTGTTTGCGTCATCAGTTCAGACAAAAAAATGTTTTTAGAATATAAACTTTTCAACACCACGATGGGTTGACTACTTTAGCATTTAACTGATACCCAAGAAACCAACCAAAGTGTTGCTCCCGGCTATAGCCATTTCTTAAAGGACCCCTCGCACTATTTACTCTTGAACTTACAGTATTTTAAAATACTTGAATACTTTAAAACTAGGCTGCGCTTGCAACAAATAACCCACGGTTTCTGCTGTTTTAAGCCTTTTCCGAAACCAGTCGACTTGTAGCGAAAACAGGGAAACAATTTACATAACCCATTTTTCTGATGGAAAAACTTCTCACAGACAACGCTGGCAGCGTGATACACATCGAAGGTATCAAAACATGGCAAGTGAGAGAATCAGCGTGGTTTTATTAGAGGGTCTAGAATGCACCGTATGAAATTGGGGTCTCTGGGTTTAGAGAGATGTGGAGTTATTATGGAAGTAGGTTGCATTAGTATTATAGGTAAGACAGGTCCTTTAAGGAAAGCACAAAGATTTAGTAGTTTGTCAGTTTTCGTATTATCTTTTATTTAATTAGTTTTTATTTTGTGTGTTAGTTTACGCTGCGATATAACTCATTGATCTCGCTTTCGTTCGATATTTAATTTGGTGACATTTATTATTAAAGGTTTTATTAGATGATCAAAACCGTCTAATCTAGATTTACCATGTCTCTCTACCTAACTAATCGTTCCATCCGCTTTCGTTTCCTCGCTTCCCATGTCAATTTCAACCAGCTTAACGGCACTACGCTTATTTTTGCATTTTCCTTGTTTGACTCTCTTTGAGCCACAGCGGGCTTTCCCATTCTCTGAAGAGCGTATTGGTGCTCCTCAGATTGTGCATGTTGCTTCAAACGACCTAGAACTAATCAGTTACGAGTCAATTGCAACTTGCAAGGCATATTAAATTCGGGACAAAAGTGTCCCGAGAAATTTATAGAGGCGAAAGCCTTATTATTGCAATTATATTATTATTGTTATATTATATTATTATTATATTACAAGACACATTTTAACTGAAAACAATACATTTATGAAGCAACCGGTCCTATGTCAAATCTTTCCTGCTTATAAGGAATGTTCCCACATCTGTTTTACCTCGATCATGCACCTGAAGATCGAGACGAACTTAAAAATCTATGCTTGGGGACGTTTCGCCATGGGGACGTTTTGTCACGGGGATGTTTTGACACGGGGACGTTTCGCCGGGGACGTTCCGACAGGAGACGTTTCGCCAGGGGACGCTTTGTCATGGGGACGTTTCGTCGGTAAGCCAGGAGGTCTGCTGAATCCATATCTGAACTTAGTTTTCTTGCTGGCCGAATGGTTCATCACGAATTCGGCTGGTTGAAGCTCAAAGTAGTTTCTGAAATCGATTAGAGATCCGGTATCGGGGCAAGGAGACATGCTGAATCCATTTTTGAACTTTATTTTAACAGTAAAAATCTTCAAGGAATCTGACGAAGACTGAATGGCGAAGACATGACCCAGTTGTTTGAATCAAATGTTAGATTTTTGGGATCTCATCGAAACCTTTGGTCTTGTTAAATTTTATTTTCCGACGCGCGACACAGTCGCCCTAATGTTCGCAACGCAGACGCAACGGGGTGATGGCAACAAAACCCTCAGGGGGATGGTCTCTTAAGACCCGTAAAACAATTAACTAATTACTTGTGGCACCACCATACAACCTTCGTGGTCACCGTGAGAGAGAAAATGTAAACTAGCTAGTGTTGGGCGACATTCGATGTCGATAACAGCATATCGATATATCGGACCAAATATCGATATCGAATACCAAACGTAAATATCGATATCGAAAACGATAGTTGTTTATTCAAAATTATTGTAAATAATCCAGCATAACCTACATTTATATATCCGAAATTGGAGCAGTATATTATTCGTAATTCAATTCTATTTATTCGGAGTTTGAGATGATGCAAGATTCTATTTAACGACAATTTTCTTCTTGAAGACCTAATCCAAAAATTCTGTTGACCTTTTCTTAGTGATTGATCGCATGCCATGGGTTTGTTTAGATTTGAACTCGATTGCCGAGCTGCTGTTTTGGCTCGAGAAAAAAACCCACGCACAACGTCTTCTTTTCTAGATGGCGGAATTTTCCAGGACTGATTAGCAAAGAATTATAAGACCTAACTAGATTAGATTACATTAGATTAGGCTAGATTAGATTTCATTTTACACATGTATACAAAACATTTTACAGAACCTGCTAAGAAAGCCCCAAAGGGTTTGTTGGCCGCAGGTGGCAGTCTTCTCTATTCGACACAATGTGGTAACACTATTTTTACATTATTCTACATGCCATTCATACCCGGTTCACACATATACAACAAACATTCTGCTTCCAAAAAACCCTCATTGATAAAACACTGAACTGATAAGTTTTGTATGTCTTCAGAGGTACCACACTGATCTTGGTTTTATAATTTATTTGTATTTGTAATAAACAGTTGGAGCATTAGATGGAAATTATTATTTTGACCCTTGGCTCCCTACGTGCCATAACAGCTGTCCGGGATAATTGGCTGAGATTTAGTCCAGACAGAGTTATTTCAAACCTAGGAAATCTGGTTTTTTTTTTTTAATTTGCTCATTGTTTTACGGTGTTTTTAGCGGTTTTGAACATTCATAGTGACAGTAGGGATGGTTAGCATTGTGTGTGTGGTAGAAAGACCATTTTTTGTAGCCCGCTCTAGATTTTGGCGAAACGAGACGTGTCCTATAGCGAAACATGGTAAAGAAATATCGATATCGATATATCGAATATCGATTATCGAATATGAACAGTGAAAATATCGATATATCGAAAAATCCAAATATCGCCCCACACTAAAACTAGCGCCACGAGTTTTCAGGATCCCAGAACGTCAGTGACGGGGAAGTTACCTGCAACTTTGCGAACACTGACCGTCCCCCGTCACGGACCCACATATATGTGGTGCCGTCCGTCTTGTGGCACGATTACCTGGCGATAACTCACAGAGGGGATGAGATATTTCGTTCAAAGTTGTGTGGCTATTCTTTGAGTTTATGCACATGTAAGGGTCCGTATGAAGCAACAGGCGAAGGTTAGATTTAGCATTAACAATTCTTTGGTACGGACTTAAAGTACGTAAAAGTCAACCAATTCCTCCGCACCGTGGCACGAATGTTTTATAGTACATTTTTTAGGGTTTTTCAGAACCCTAAAGTTTGTCGCATCTGGTCACATTTTTTCTCCTTCCTCAAAGCACACCTCGCACTATTTACTGTTTATGCCCAAGTATTCAAAACTATCTGAATATGTAAAAGTAGGCTTTGCTTTTAACAAATTGTCCACGGCTTTAACACTTCTAAGCTTTTTCCCAGGTCGATTGACTTCAAGCAGGAATTCAAATAACCGGTTTTAAGCATCAATAGCACGATACGCTGACACTCGTCGGGAGCTAATGCGCATGGAAAATAGTGAATCGCGGCAAGTGCAAAGATTAGTGAGGTGTCGCTGGCAATTCGAGTTTACAGTGTAACGTATGAAAGGTGGGTCTCTGGGCTTAGAGCACACCTCGCACTATTTACTGTTTATGCCCCAGTATTCAAAACTATATGAATACTGTACAGCTAGGCTCTGCTTTTAAAAAAAAGTCTACGGCCTTGCCTGTTTTAAGCCTTTTCCAGACCCATCGACTTCTAGCAAGATCTCGGCAAAGTTTAGAAAACCAGTTTTACGCATTAATAGCATAGCGCACACTCGTTTGCAGCGTAATGCGCATGGAAACTAGTGAATCGCGACAAGTGCAAAGATTAGTGAGGTGTCGTTAGTGGTTTCAGAATGTACCACATGGAATTTGGATCTCCGGTTTTAAGAATAATGAATGATGTTACGCAAGTAGGTTGCATTGGCATTATAGGTACGATAGGTCCTTTAAGAATCAATGAATACAATTACGGAAGTAGGTTGCATTGTCTTATAGGTACGGCAGGTCCTTTAAAGCCAGGCTTCACATTCCAGATTACCAGATATCCAGATCTTCCGTACAGTCAAGCCGAGTCTTCCAGATATGATGAAAATGATGATGACTAATTTCGCTATTATTTAGGTTTCATGGACATCCCTTTCGCTCTTCTCTTGCCTCCCAATCGCAACTCTCAATCACTCTCCCTTTTCCTTTAACCCATCCATTTATGTATTGATTTTGTCTCCTAAACATGTTGCATCTATGACTCCCTTCGAGATTCCGTAATCTGGTGTGTCCAGCCTCGTGTCGATCTTCCAGACATTGTTGGTCTGGCCTTACCTACCGGATCACATCAACGAAAACGGGTATCTCGAGTCCGGAACAAAAATCTGGAAGGCGAAGAACCTGAGAAATAGCCATCTAATGAGCATGCTTGGAACAGCAAACCGGCCGACCAAAAACTACTGACAGAAAGTCGCGACATTAGTTGTGTTTTGATCGAAGTTTGAAGTTACCTTCAAACCCAAAGGTCTCTATTTAAATACCGTTTTTGGTCGCGGTCACAGTTTCTTTATCCTCAAATTCTGACCGTAGAACTTCGTAAGCTAGCAAGTTCGAAGTTCGCTTGAATCGTCGAAGAAACGTCGACCGGGCAAGGATCGCCGGAGTCGTAAAAACACTAATTCGCCATATTCCTGTTCAGCGCTTCCAAGCGGGCTAGTTTCTGTTAATCCCCCTATGCCTCACCATCAGCACTTGGATCAGACATGGTAAAGTAGACCCAAAGGTTAGTGAGTGGAAAACCTGTCATCCGTGTCCCAGGTAATGGAGGTTTTGCATATGTTTCAGCAGCAGAAAGTGAGAGTGACCCATTCCCCTATGCGATTAGACTTTTTACTATGTCCACACAAGTGTTGGTTATGAGGCTCATAGACATTGTAAAAAGTCGGATCCATAGGGTAGTGGCGAGGGTAGTGGGTCACTTTCACTTTCTGCTGCTGAAACACATGCAAAACCTCCATTACTTGGGACACAGATGACAGGTTTTCCACTCGCTAACCTGTAGGTCTATTTTACCATGTCTGATCCAAGTGCTGACGGTGAGGCATAGGGGGATTAACAGAAACTAGTACGCTTGGAAGCGCTGAACAGGAATATGGCCAATGAAGCAAACGGCGAAACTTCGACGGCGTCCGAAAACGGAAATTAACCAACCGGCTAAGCGAACGGCAAACAAAACTTCGATCAAAAACGCACCTATTGACATGCGTAGCGGTATTGTATTTCACTCTTGGAAAGCTGGATTTCAGATGTAACACCCATGACTCCAATTATCCTATTATATAAGGACTCAAGGTGTGCCTTTAACGGTCCGCACATTGGCAATATAGCTAAGGTCTATAGACACGTTCAGAATTACGTTACGCTTCCGTAATCTCTTAAGATACGTCAACCCTTTCACACTTGCAGCGGGACTGGTGCAACGCAGCGGGTAAGTGTAAACTGCAAAATTTCTTTTTTTTTCTCAGCTATTTATCGTCTTCATCGAAGGCAACTTAGTGTGTTTTATTTCATAAACCTGTGTTTTATTTCATCTTTCCTGGAAAAAATGGCAAATCTTCTGATCAAGCAAAACCATTTCATTTAATTTCTTCTTCCTCTTCTTCTGTTGACTTATGTTACGTTTCTTCAGCTGAACAAATTCCAACTTTCGATTTACGCAACATGCTTGCGTCACGAAGAGCTATACAGTTACTCAACCTTTTTTTATAAAGATAGTTTTCGGGCTGCTGGTGCGATAGCCCGATCAGGATTTTCTGGAGGGATTTCTATACGTTCATCATCAAACTGAAAATCTCAACTTTTCCGTACGGAATTGGTGATGGTGCTGAAGATCCGTGTAGGAATTCCAGACCACGAGCGACCGATGCTGGCATACAAGGTAAAACGAACACCCGAAACACCCATTCAGGCGCTCTAGGGAACCCTTAAAGTTTAACTGAAAAGACAACTTATTTTGAATCATTTAACTGAAAACACTTTGGACTGTGTTAAGGGATTTTTTTTTCACTATATGCTTTCACTATAGTTGCGTTTTTAACAGATACCATGGTATCTGTTACCACGGTCTAAAGTCGTTTTTGTAGTTATCGTGGTATCTGATACCGCGGTCAAATGGCGTTTTTGCAGTTATCGTGGTATCTGGCCAGTTATCGTGGTATCAGATATTCAGATACTACGGTCCGACCGTGGTAACTGACCGTGGTATCTGAAAAGTCATCTCACTTTCATCAAATTTTGTCAGATTGGTGAGAAAGAAGTTTAGCACTTAGTGGTGTAACTGGATATCTATTTTTCTTTTGGGATGACTTCGAAAAGTGCAATTTCGGCAATAGTCGTTTTTGCAGAGCACCGTGCATCAGATACCACGATAACTGCAAAAACGACTAATTGCAGATCCAGTTACCGTGGTAACAGATACCATGGTATCAGCGAAAACGCAACTTATATGTTCAGAACATTTATGGCTGTCCTCACAACGCAAACTTCTACTATGACGCGGAAAATTTGCATCTCAACACAAACACGGCTTTTCAGTGGTCAGTTAGGTGATCACTGCTCGCTACGTGAACACTTATTTGTCGGAAATCGCTTTCGCCAAGCGTACCAGCACAGCTACAAGCCCGTAGAGGCACCACAAATCCGACAGAGAAAGTCCACTCTGCGAAAATCAGTTACTCGTGAATAGCGTAACAACGAAGTAACGCATTTTCATCGGGTCTTCAAGCTTATTTAAGTGAATAAGTGATGGCTAACTAGATTGTCCTACCTCAACCCTTTCCAGTTAAACTTTAAGTAGCTACTCTGGCTGATCGCTGATTTTTGTCGCAGCAAGTGGACGAACAGGCACTGTTCAAAGTTGAGTAACTGTTCAATGAAATTTACCTGTCTCGACATAACCGGTCTCATCGTGAAGCGAGTAGGTTTAAAGACCTAATCCAAACATTATATTTACCTTGTCTTAGTGATCGCATGCCACGGGTTTGTTTAGATTTGAACTCGATTGCCGAGTTGCTGTTGGCTCGAGAAAAAATCCAAGCACAACGTATTCTTTTCTAGATGGCGGAATTTTCCATGATTGATTATCAAAGAATTATAAGACCTAACTGATAATTTTTGTATGTCTTCAGGGGGGCCACACTGGTCTTGGTTTTATAATTTATTTGTATTTGTAATAAACAGTTGGAGCATTAGATGGAAATTATTATTTTGACCCTTGGCTCCCTACGTGCCATAACAGTTGTCCGGGATAATCGGCTGAGATTTAGTCCAGACAGAGTTATTTCAAACCTAGGAAGTTTGGTGGTTTTTTCTAATTTGCTCATTGTTTTACGGTGTTTTTAGTGGTTTTGAACATTCATAGTGACAGTAGGGATGGTTGGCATTGTGTGTGTGGTAGAGACTATTTTTTGTGGCCCGCTTTAAGCAACAGAAGGGCACTGAGAATGTATGGCAAAAACGTACCCTGTTAGAAGTTTCATTATAAAGGCTGGGCAGTTTAAACATATACGAGATATGTCATAATGCTACAGATAAAAAAGTATCATGTAAAATTTACATTTCTACGAAGCATAGAACTAAACATGGATTGCTGTGTCGCCTATGGCAAAGAAAAACATTTAAAAGGTCAAAAATTGATATATATTGTAACGTCAACACTTAGCGTTCTATATGCCTGTATAATACCAGTTGAATTGCCGCATCTATGTGTAAGTGCTATGAAATTTCCAGTGCGGGAAATGGTACTTTCGTCCGAATACACAGCGTTTTATTCACATACTAGGCAACCCAAAATGGGGAGAAACCCGCTTCGATCCCGATTATTTTGTCTATCAAGTACTGCTTTTGCAGATATGGAAACCTACTGATGCTTCGAATCCTAGCTATTAGTCCACAATGAAAGGTTGTGTTTCCCCACAAGTTCGTTTTTCCAACTTGAACGGTTTTGAGCCTGAAGAGTACCCTTGCCAAGAAGGGCCGAAATATAGCTCTAAGAAAATTAAGCTGACGTATCCGTTTTGCACTATCAACATTACTTATTTTATTCCTCCGAAGCTTAATTGTGACTATAAAACTGTAAACATATCACACGCTAACCGTAGCATCCTGTTACATTAATAGACAGCTTCTGGAAATGATTACAAACATACTAGCCCAACTAAACCCACCATCGACGTTAACAGACTACACGCCGGTTTTGCTAGAAAATGTGATTTAAAGGCGTTTTTCGTGTGCCAGGCAGTTCCGAGAGTTTGTCGCGGAAAGACGATTGTGTGCCACACAGTCGAACCACAAGTTGAGACTCGCGGAGACGCAGATTGGTCAATTTTTTGGGCAGTAATGTCAACTGTCTTAAAATAAAAAGAAAACTGAGATAAAATCTCAATAAATAGATTTTCAGGCTTTCGTCCTTACCCTCCTCTGCAAAAATCATCCTCAGTTTTATGTCTACAAGCTTCTGAAAGTAGGTAATTTTATTGTTTTGACTTTATTTTGCTGCTAAATTTGAACTTTCCGCCAGATTCGAGCCACAAAATCGACAATCACCTCGGCAATTGTTTGCCGAATTCGAGCCACAAAGCGAGCAACAAGAATCTTGTTGGTCGCGGAAACACTCTTTTTGAGCCGCAACCGACCCACAAACTGTTTGTGGGAGCACGGAAGAACGCCTTAAGGCAATTTGAGGTAAATCTACAACTAAAACATTCACAAGTTCACTGGAACATGCCACATCCCCAAATCAAAAGCTTTAGGTTCTTCATATTATAACACATCGGAAGGAGTAAGTACCCGACCGAAATCCAAGCCTTCAATACATTTTTTTTACATTTATTTTTTGTTTTGGTAATTTTCTCCTTTAAACATCGTTTCTTTCGTCATCCACACAATCAAACGCGCTTCCCCTGCCATCTGTATTTTCGAGGCGAAGCAGAAACAAGTACTATGCTGCTCTCCAGTTAGTGTGAGTTGCGACGGATGTTGAAAACTTTTCGTGTCCACTTAAGAACTTGAGATGGCGCTTCGAGCGCCTCCAACGGGATCGACCTGTAAATCTCGACCTCCTAAATATAATGCTGGCACTTATCCAAATAAAAGATAACCAAAATTTTCTTTTTGACTTTTATTTGTATTCTTCTGTAATCCCGCGTGGCACCATTTTCTCTTTTCTTACTGCTGACTGATTTTAAATGGCCGCGCCTCACCTCAGCTCCAGTAGCACCATTTCAGAAAACCTTTGGGGGGGGGGAGCAAACGAGGTGTTGCCCACTCTCAATTTCAGTGTACATCATGTGCCCGGTGCTGCCATCGGTCGTCACGTCTTAAAATATTAGAATCAGCAGATTGGTGTTGTGAGCACCGCTGATTTTGGCTGGTGCTGGGTCGGTGCCGGAAGGGTGTACACCAAGTACCGGGGAGTGGCAAATCCCTCGGGGATCAAAGATCAATTTTGGCCCCAGTCCCAGGTTTATTATAGAGACTACAAATTAAATTATTCTTCCAGGTTAAATTTAAATTAGTTTTGAACTCCTGCCATTCATGTAAAGTCGCTGCTTTACATTTTGTTTTACCCGATGCCATTAACACACAAATAACTAGAACAAAAACTATTTCACATCAGGCTCAAGTTCTTTGATTTAAAACCTTCATAAACTCAAATAGCCAAAAGCGTCCTGAGATAAAGTCCTGAGATAGAGCTTGTCGCAGAGCTTTCGAATATTCTTACGAGTCAGTCCTGACGCACATTATTTATACCTATTGAGCTAATCTGTGCGTTTTCTTTTCTTAGTGAGTGAGAGTGTTTTTTTTGTTATCTTTGTTACAAACTCCAATTTTTGGGATCCCAAACGTAAGTGGAGGGATACCTATGACATCGCAAAAGTTGTCCGTCTGTCAGTCCGTTCAACTGTCAGCACGATAACTCTCGAAGGGAATGAGATATTTTGACGAAATTCGGTGTGAGGTCGAAAAGGCCGAGCTCGTACATGGACTCTGAATCCCTACATTTAAGGGGGGGGGGGGTCAAATTAAGGGGCAAACAAAATATTTTTAAACAGCTAATGAGATAGTCGACTAAGAGGTAAGAAGACATGCTGAAGACGAATATGAAAACCATTTTCTCGCCGAACAAGTAGTTCGCATGGAATCCGGCGAAAACCGGAAAGGTTGTTGAAGTTAAAAGTTTTATTTGAAGTTGATTAGATGTTCGATTTAGGGATAAGAAGAAATTCTGAACACTTACGTGAAAATCATTTTCTATTCGGACAAGTAGTTCGCCCGGAATCCGGCCCAAACTGGAAAATTTGTTAAGTTGATTAGGCGTTCAATTTAGGGGTAAGAGTTACTGAATCCGTGTATGACAACCATTTGTTACCCGGACATATAGTTCGGCCGGAATCCGACTGAAACCGAAAAATTTGTATAAGTTAAACTTTTATATGAAGTTGCTTAGATGTTACACGCTGAACTCGTTTTTTTTTTGCCGGACAAGCAGTTCGCCCGGAATCCAGCCGAAACCGGAAATTTGGCAGAAATAAGGCAGGAAGCTTCGATCAGTTTCGTCAAAATAGATATGTAAGTAAGTAAGTAAGTAATTTATTTATGACCCGCCATTTTGAAAAGGCGGAGTAAATGACAAAAGTAAAGAAAATAAACAAAACACATATATACACACAGAAAAAGACACTTAATTTTTAATCTTCGGTCAATAGGGGTCATAGGGATATGACTCATTATGCTGAACCCATTTGTGAACTTGGTTTTCTCGGATTATTAGCTATTTGGTCTTAATCTGTTTCTAAATTTTAATAGTAAGAATGTTCAAGGAGTATGGCGAAGACTGGATCTGACGAAGACAAGACTCAGTTGTCTGTATCAAATAATAAATTTCTGAGATCCCATCGAAACCTTTTGTCTTGTTAGACCAGTGGGTCTAACAGTTTTTCTTGTTAGAAGTGGGCAACAATAAATTTTTGTTATTATGATAGTTCAAGTTTCAAGTTTTTATTTTTCAACATTCACAAATAAATAAATAAAAAAAAAAGCAACACTTTCGCGCTGGAGAAAAAACCTATGAGGGTTTGCAGTCGCGCGAAAGTCCACAGAACTACTTAACTATATAAAGAAAAAAAGAAAAACAAATCCAATCTTTCTCACTCATCAATACTCAACTCCCCCCTCCCCCCATTCTTCACTCCCAATCTCACCTTACCCCCCTGCCAACCCTTACCTCCCTAGCCCACCCTTCCTCCCCTAACCACCCTACCACCCATGATAAAATTCAACATTTATGCCCCAGAAAATAATCTTTTAATTTCTTTTTATACATGTTGGGCCCATGTCCTGCACTTTCATTTTGAACAGACCATGTTTTTGGAAATTACTAACTAAATGTAGTTTTTCTCCTATCCTTTTTTCTCCTCATACCTATCAATACTCATGATTGCACTTCACTTTTTTCAACACTCCTCCGAATTTAAAATTTTCGAAATTCGCGACTTTTCGCCTCTAAAACGCTCAAATAAGAATTATAAATAGAAAACTCAATTTCTGCTGGAGCCAAATGCTCCAAGTTTCTTTTGGAACAATAACGAAGTCAGATTCGTTTTATTTCGTATGCCGTTTATTTTTGAAAGTTCTGTTTATTCCGTTTCGATTAAGGAGGTAGTGCAGTTAAAGGACCACTCTTGCTTATTCTGCCTTTTACATTGTCCCTATCTCCCTAATTTCCCCAATATCTCCCTTTAACTCTGTTTGATTATATTGTTGTTATTTTATCAGTTGCGACGTGACCAAGTTTATGTGGGTTCTTTTTAATAGTGATTTCAGTGTGTTGTTTCTATACGTAGTCATAAGTATCTGACCCGATGATCGGATATTATTGTAACACAAATAAATTGTATATAATATTAGAAATACTTTATTATGGACCAAATTAAGAAACGAAAACTGTATATTGCATGAAGATTATGTAAAGTAATAGTGTAATAACCTTTTTCGAACAGGTGTATGTAATGCATGTCCTCCTATGACCCACGGTCAGTCATTTTACGATAATCTTCACACAGAAAGTTAGCGGTAGATGTGAGAGGATGACATAAGTCATAAGTCTCCAGAGAGGATGTTATAAGTCATATCAGCCTCCGGAGAGGATGTTATAAGTCATATCAGCCTCCAGAGATGATTTCTGTTCGAAAAAGTTATAGCAGTTAACACACCTCCATCTCGGTTGATATCTGAATGACAACCTCGATGGCCATTTAAAAATATCTACCTCGCCTTCGGCTCGGTAGGTATTTTTCATAACCTTCGGCTCGGATAGGTTATTTTCAATGACCGTCTCGGTGTTATTTTCCGATACCAACCTCGATGTCTGAAGTTAACCTGTATTATTTACTTGTATGTTAGTGAATTTTTATTGACATTTTCCTATGCTATTTTTCGCAATGAAGAATTTTTGGAAGAGTAAAGTGAATTTGAATAATGAAACTAATAGCTTATGAAATACCCGCCTTTTTCCATTGTTTCATTTTGTACCTCGACGTTGCAGCGCTTTTTCGATATAAGTTAGCCGAGTTTTCCCAGTCACGCAACGCAAACTTCGCAGAAAGTTCAAGGTCCGCCGACATCTCTTTCACACATAAGGACATAAGAAGTTTCAAATTGTTCATCGGATCTATTTTCTGTTTTAACTTCGAAGATAATTTCGTAAACCACATTGGGCTGGCATATCACAACAAGAGCTGTAAGCTCATATGGCACTTGCATGGGTTAAGATGATTTGATTGATCAAAAGTAAGTTTCGACTTTGCGGTTGAGATGCGCACTCTAAGGGAGCTGGAACTTCATTTGTAAGCAAAACCCTTGAGGCAAAAATGCTAATGGGCTGATGGGCATCATGAAAATGCATATATTGCTTAAAAGTATTTTTTTTTACTTTGCGGTCAAGATTGGTACTTTAAGGAATAATCGGATTTGGGAAGTAGCAATTTCTAAGCAAATGTTGTTGAGTCTCCAATATTCCAGCGAAGTTTCATCGTCCTAGCACATCTGGAAGTACCTTAACGCGCGATCACCGGAATCCCAGACCCCCCCCTTCCTCAAACTCCACCCACAATACCCGGAGCCAATCCGGTTCTGTAAATGATTAATCCAGAGCATCTGTTTTTCATTCCCACGAAGTTCGATCCAGATCACACCAGTCTAAGCGGGTCAAGTATTTTCCGCCCTCCTCCCAATAATTGCCGGATTCGGTCCGGAAATGAAAAAGATCACCAGAGAAAAATGTCCTCTGTTTAATTATTAAATTTCACTCGAATCCTATCACCCGTTCCAAAGTCACGCATGACTCAATATTTCGGATTCCCCTCCCTCCACTCCCCCCACCATTATCAGATCGACAAATTTTTTATTTTGAAGTCAGTTTGATCGGGTCCCTGATATGCCTGCCAAGTTAATTTAATCGTGAAAATCCCCAAAACCACCATCACCGGAATTCCGGGAAACCTCCCCCCCCCCCATAAGTGTCCGGATCCAGTACAATGGTCTAAAGGACTTTTCTAGAGCAGATGCTTGTTCTTCCCAGCAAGTTTCACTCCGATCCCTCCATTCTAACCGTTTCTTGAAATTTCCGGTCCCCCCCCCCCCAACTCCCCCCTGGCTACCGAATCCGGTCAAGACTTTAAACGGGACAATACAGATAAATATTTTATTCAGTTATGAAGTTTCATTACAATCCGATCACCCGTTCGAAAGTTACACACTTCTCAATTTCCCGGATTACCCTGCCCTCCACTCCCCCCCCCCGAAATGGTCAAATCAGAGAACTGATTATTTCTAAGTTTGTTTGGTCGGGTCTCTGATATGCCTGCCAAGTTTCATGGTCCTAGCACAACTGGAAGTACCCTAACTCGAAAAAGTGTGACAAAATGCCCTAAATTTTCAAGTTTCCAGCGCCCCCACTCCCCCGCATATGGTCGGATCGAGAAACTTATTATTTCCAGGTTACTTTGGTCAGGTCCTGATATTCCTGCCCAGTTTCATTGTCCTAGCTCATCTGGAAGTTCCCTAACTCGAAAAAGTGTGACAAAATGCCCTAAATTTTCAAGTTTCCAGCGCCCCGCACTCCCCCGCATATGGTCGGATCGGGAAACTGATTATTTCCAGGTTACTTTGGTCAGGTCCTGATATTCCTGCCCAGTTTCATTGTCCTAGCTCATCTGGAAGTACCCTAACTCGAAAAAGTGTGACAAAATGCCCTAAATTTTCAAGTTTCCAGCGCCCCGCACTCCCCCGCATATGGTCGGATCGGGAAACTGATTATTTCCAGATTAGTTTGGTCGGGTCCTTGATACGCCTGCCAATCAGTATCCTAGCACATCTGGAAGTACCCTAACTCGAAAAAGTGTGACAAAAAACTCGGACCGACCGACAGACCGACAGACGGAATTGTGATCGGTATATGGCACTTGAGCCAGAGGCTGCAAGTGCCATAAAAACAACGAAGAAACCAACAAAAAAGGGGTTTGTAAAGGCCAACGAATATACTGAAATAAACATCTCATTTTAAAACCCCTCTACAAACCCCATTTTCGTTGGTTTCTTCGATGATTTTTTGTGATTTTAACTTCTTTTGTTTTGCTTGGTTTTCCCACTTTTAACCCACGGCGCGGTCAGTTTTAAAACATTTTGCGTCCATCCGCCATGTCGGAGAGAAGAAAGGATGGATAGAGTTGACTGGCGCTAAGAAGAAAATCGCTATTTCACGTGGAAAGTGTGGTATTTTCGAAAAAATGATATTTCTGAGCCATTTCATCGTGAAAAGATCATTTCAAGTAAGAGTTGTGCGTTAAGCAAACGTTTGGGGGTGCAAAAGCAACTGAAGAAAAGATCAAAAAGTGAATATTCCTTCAGCCCAAGCTGACTGCAAATCATATTTGATAGTGCAAAACGGATACGTCAGCTTGATTTTATTAGAGCTATCATCCTCACTCACAAAGGAATTCACGAAGTCAAATATTTAACGCTAAGCTAGAATCTTTAGTTTGTTTTCCCACAAGTTCTTATTTCCAAGTTGAGTGGCTTTGAGCCTGAAGAGGACCCTTGCCAAGAAGGGCCGAAATGTAGCTTTAATAAAATTCAGCTGACGTATCCGTTTTGAAATATCAAATATAAAAAGTAAAGTGAATGGCTTTATTTTGATTTTAGTTAACTTGAATTATTGTTTGCACCCAGTATTGTGTATGGATATTTGTTTGTAAGGTGAAGTTAAAAGAATCATATCTCTTAAGTTTTAAAAAAGGGTGATTATATTTCCATGGAAGGTCCTTGAATGCAAAAAAAAATTTAAAAAGCGAAATATGATGTCGTTGTACTTCGTGCCAACAACAATTATTTCTGGACAAAAACATGCAGGAGATTTGCAGTGGGCGTTTTAAGAATATTTAGCTTAGCGAGGATTGGTTAATGACGAAGTGACGAGGCAATCGAAGATGGCTGCCGAGCTGCTATAGCAAGTGATGAAGGAGGCAGCAATAAACGCGTACATTTACTTCACATTTACGCAGTATCTACCAATCAGTACCTTGCCCAAGTGGCACCATTTCTATGGGGAGGACAAATATCAATTTTCGGCCCCGGTCTCAGGTTTCTTACACAGACTCAAAATTCAATCACCGTTTTTGAGCTAAATATGAATATTTTTGGATATGGCATAAGCTTCTGCCTTTCTGCCAGTTTCACTATCCGACCACCTGGGGGCAGGGGCGCAGCCCCCCCCCCTACGTTTTGGGCATTTGGTAAAACTTTCGCCGAAGGCGAAAATTTTGCACCCACATTCCAAATTAGGCGATTTAACGTGTTTATTGGATCCCTTTCTTTATCGAATTTGGTAATTAATAAAACTTTAGGGAGTACCCTTTGAAAGAATTCGTGTCGGGACTAGAAAGCCACCGGAAGTCCGAGCCTTGAAACGAGCCAAGTTATTTTGCACCCACATTCCAAATTAGGCGATTTAACGTGTTTATTGGATCCCTTTCTTTATCGAATTTGGTAATTAATAAAACTTTAGGGAGTACCCTTTGAAAGAATTCGTGTCGGGACTAGAAAGCCACCGGAAGTCCGAGCCTTGAAACGAGCCAAGTTTTGGCTAAGAATTTGAATCTCCTGCGGACGCCCTAGAAACGGAACTGTTTTCGGAATCAAAACCAAAACTAGAAAGGAATTTAAGAGTGCGCTGAAAACAGCGCGCCTTGCTGGTGCGGATGCTCCGACTGATTAGAAATCTTGGGAAAATTTGATTCGCAGTAGCTTTTAGACCAGGCCCGTATCCAGGAATTTATTTCGGGGCGGGGGGGGGGTCACCCCCCCCCCCCCAGACGCTTATCAAAATGAGGCGTCTTGGGTGTGACACTGAAAGTCTTCTCCGTGCTTACCTGTGCTACGTTCGCCCATTGCTCGAGTACGCGAGTCCGGTGTGGGGTCCATCTGCAATCCGCAAAGCATTCCTATTACACGACATAGAGTCCGTCCAGAAAAGAGCAGCGAGGATCATACTCCGAAACCGCGACATACCCTACGAACAATCCCTTGAGAAACTGAATTTATCACCGCTTAAAGTCCGGCTTTAAAAACTGATTTTATTTTTACCTTCTCATGTTTTAATTCTTTTATATCATTCTTTGATTGCGCCGTATATAAATTATGGATGCATGATTTGGGCTAGTAGTTTTACGTGCAATTTGAAACGAGTGCAGATTCAGCAAAATAAAGCAGTGAGATTAATTGGCAAGTATGATACGGGAGTTTTAAGTACTGAGTCAATCTTTAGGAAACTTAAGATTTTGAAGGTAGGTCAAATTAGAGATTTCCAAATTGGTATTTTTGTGTTTCAGAGTCCGAATGGTTTCGCGCCTGATGTTTTTAATAATTTTTTTCGTTTTAACTCATTTTATCATGGACATGCTGCGAGGCATGCTGGAGGCCTGGTAAGTGAGCCAAGAAGTACGGTTCGTTCTAGCCATGTGGCAAGGCATTCAGGTACGGTTGTCTGGAATACTTTTCCAGACCCAATTCGAGAAGCGGAGAGTGTACCGCAATTTAAAAACCGGTTAAAGAAACATCTCCTTGAGGGTAGTTGGTGAGTGGAGGGTTTGGAAGACGAGAGAGGACAAATTGACAAATTAATTATTTAATTTTTAGCTTATTTTAGTGAAGGTTTGATTAGAATACGATAGTAAATGTGTACTGGTTGCGTTTTTCAAGCACGTATGTGCTTTGTGTAACCGGTCGTCAAGCCGGAATGAATTTTTTTAGTAAAGTTGTTGTTGTTGTTGAATACTGCAGTTTGGCAAATCTATCCTAGCCAATACGAGCCACCGGTCTCTGCTACCTCGATTGCAAAATAAACTTCTACCCCCTAAAGTCCGCACTAATCGTTACGGGAACTCGTTTGTGGCTTTTTATGGGACTTGCCTTCCGGCCAAGTGCCATATACCGATCACTTTTCCGTCGGTCGGTCGGTCGGTCAGTCCGGTGTTTGCGAGTTAGGGTACTTCCAGATGTACTAGGACGATGAAACTTGGCAGGCGTATTAGGGACCCGACCAAACTAACTTGGAAATAGTCACTTGCACGATCCGACCATCGTGAGGGGAGGGGGGGGGCGGAATCCGGAAAATAGGGGCATGCATAACTTTCGAATGGGTGATCGGATCTTAACGAAACTTGATATCTGGAAAGACCTCCTTTCTCAGATGTCTCATTTCAAGTCTGGACCGGATCCGATGAATCTGGGGGGGAGTCGGAGGGGGGAACCGGAAATCGTGTGAAACTCTCAGAGTGGAGCGATCGGGATGAAACTTGGTGGAAAGAACAAGCAGAAGCTGTAAATAAATACATGACTGAACTGGACCGGATTCGGACACTGTGGGGGGGGGGAGTTGGAGGGGGGTTCCGGAATTCAGCGATCCGTAGTTAATGTACTTCCAGGTGGGATAGGACGTTAAAACTTGGCAGGAATATCAGGGACCCGACCAGGTTAACTTGGAAACAGTCACTCGCCCGATCCGACCATCGCGGGGGGGAGGGGGAGACGTCGGAATCCGGAAATTAGTGGCATGCATAACTTTCGAACGGGTTATCGGATCTTAATGAAACTTGATATCTCGAAAGAATTCATGTCTCAGCTGTCCCATTTCAAGTCCGGACCGGATCCGACGAACTGGGGTCGGAGGGGAGAACCGGAAATCTTGTGACACGCCTAGAGTGGAGCGATCAGAATGAAACTTGGTGGGACGTATAGGTACAAGTTCTAGGTGCATCAGTGATAGAATCGGACCAGATTCGGGTACCAAGGGGGGCTGTAGGGGGGTGTCCGGAATTCCGGTGATCGTGAGTTAAGGTACGTCCAGATGTGCTAGGACGATAAAACTTCGCTGGAGCATTAGAAACTTGACATCATTGGGTTAGACATCGTCACTTCTCCGATCCGACCATCCCTTAAAGAGCTCATCTTAACCGCAAAATTCAAAAAATACTTTTAAGCAAAATTTACTTTTTTCACGATCGCACTGAGTACATGATCCTTTTTGCCTCAAGGGTTTTGCTTAGAAATTAATTTTTAGCACCCTTAAAGTGCGCATCTTAACCGAAAAGTGAAAAAAAAACTTTTGACCATCTCTTCCATCCTCTGACCCAGCCTTGCAAGTTTGGCGCATCTTAACCAAAAAGGAGAAACAATGCTTTTGACCGTCACTTCCATCTGACCCAGCCTTGCAAGTGCCATATGAGCTTTCAGCTCTTGTTTCACTTTGGTGTTCAATGCTGAATCGTAGTGTACGTCTGTTATTCATATGTTTGTTATTTATAATTTGTAAGGAACTGACTTCAGTTATGATGATAGTTTTTAAATATACCGATCTCTCTCTCTCTCTCAGCCTCCTTCTAATCTAACTTCGGCCGACTGGCTAAGCCATTACCATTGCAACGTGAGGCTTTAACAGTGGTTTGAGGCGCTATTGATGAAAACGATACCTCCGAAATTGCTTCAAGAATCCATCTTTCCTGTAAAAAGTAGCGCCATAAGCAATGCTACCAGAAAGCTGAAAAAAACTGGATCTACGGACATTGACGGGATTGGAGCTGATTTTTTCAAAACTGGCTGTCCCGCTTTGACTGGTCATCTTCAACTACTTCTCCAGATGCTGTTGTCCCCAAAAGTTTCCTTATAGGCAGTGCTACTTCGGTAATAAAACGAGGAAAGGATCCCGAAAACTGCAAGAACTTTCGACCGATTACTGTATCATGGACCAGAAGCAAGATTTTTGAACACGCCTCAGCCTGCGGTCACAGAGAAATGCGATTTTGGAAGTATGCAGTTTGGATTCTGCGCGGGAACCAGGGTTGCCACATCCAAAATATTTAGAGAGTGAGTTTTGGCCCAAAACAGAGAATGAATTGGGAGAGAAATTTATTTTCATGAAATGTTCACTTTTGGTCGGAATCACCTCTATAAATTTTCATGAAAAAAAATTGAAATAGTCACTTCTGGTCGGAATCCCTGATGCAAAAATTACACACTTGGTCATTTTCTGAAATAGAGTGATTTTTATGTCCTACGTAGGACAAGAGTGACAAAACAAAATAGAGCGACAATTCACACTATCGTGCGACACGTGGCAATGCTGGCAGGAACTAGCTATGCTCATGCTCACCGTGCTCTGACAACCGTCATGAAACAGGTGACCCGGGAAAAATTCGAAGTTCGCCTTTGTTCCATTGAACAGCCGGTGCTTTTGATAGTGTCGTTCATTCACAGGCTCTTCTATCCCTGACGCGGTTTGGAGTGAACCACTCTACTGTGAAAATTTTACAGTTCCGGTATGCTAATTCAGCTATTAATATCAAATGGCAGGGTCAAATATCGGAGAGTATCCCAGTGCAGCATGGTGGTAGGCAAGAGAGTGTTCTATCTCCCTACATTTCAAGTCTGTCATCTCTGACTGTCTTAATTCACTCTTGCCTTCTTCTTTTTACAAAGATGTTGCTATGAGTTATATTTGCGTACACTGTAAAAACAAAACCTTGCAGTATTTGCTACTGGGATTAATATTGTTTCTACTGAGATAATCCGGATTAATCTTATGCCAGTAGAGATAAGATTAATCCCAGTAGGTAATACTGCAGTTAACTTTAATCCTTTCTCTGAGAAACTTTTTACAGTGTACGCTGACGACGTGTTGCTCGTCAGTAGAAGTAAATTTGCAGTTGAAAAGAATATTAACATCCTTTCTTGAGAATTTTCAAAAACTGATCTTGGCATTAAAGTTTAACTGAAAAAGGCAGAGATAGGACAGTCTTGTTACCCCTCACTTATTCACTTGAAGACCCGATGAAAATGCGTTACTTCGTTGCTCCTCTATTCACGAATAACCAGCTTTTAAATAGTGGAATTCCCCTGTCAGATTTTTGGTACTACCTGTGTCGCATGCTTGACGAAAAAGATTTGTGAACTTTTTTGTTCAGTCACTAAGCAGTGTTCACCAAGCTTATCACCGCCCACTGAAAAGCCGCGTTTGTGTCCAGATTCAAATATTCCGCGTCACAGTAGAATTTGCGCTGTGTGGACAGCCGTAGATATTGTGAACCTCACTACGAGAGCAGATAGTGGAAAATCAAAAAATCTCTTAGCGGAATCCAAATAACTCAGTGTATTCAGTTAAATGATACAAAAATAAGTTTGCTTTTCAGTTAAACTTTAATTATATTAATTTACATTAACTTACGTTAATTTATCTGTGCTTTAATGCTTTATGTTCCGGTGAACCAGTGCCGCAGTCCGTGGGACCTATTTCGATTCCAGTAACCGATTCGCTAAAGTGGCTTGGCCTCAGTTTAGAAAAACGCTTTCCCAGACTTGTTCGGCTATTATTGGGGATATCTCCAGTTTGATTCGTATTGCATATGGTCGTTTATGTCCAAACAAAGGTCGCTACAACCGGCGAATTTATAGCACTTTTGCACTCCTTACGTCTTGTATTGTTCCGGTGTTTATTATATTCTGCGAAAAAAAGAAATTAAAGCTTTGAAGACGTGAAATTATAGCCATTATAAATTTTAATGTACCTTCCTCGTTTCTGCCGCAACCACAAATTAGTTCAGAAGTTCGGCGTCCAAGATGTCATTCGTTCACTAGAGAAAACGTCGACGTCACTACTATGTGCATCTCGTCATCCTGGTCATCGAGTACATGATATTTTTCATGAATTCTTCAGGCCCAGTTAAAAATTTTGTCTCAGTTTTGTGTGTTTATACTGTATTTATCTTGTGTTGTTTTTTGTTGTTCTCTTTACTCCGCTACCACCTTGTGTATTTGGCGGGTTACAAATAATAATATATACAGATATATATGTATTCGAATGAAACTTAATAACTGAACAGAAGACATGTCTCTGATGTTCCATTTCAAGTCTGGACAGGATTCGACAGGTGTGGGGAGTTGGTGGGGGGGGGAGACCGGAAACCTCGTGAAACGGTTAGATGGGAGGGAATGGGGTACAACTTGCAGGGAAAAACAGGCATCTGCTCCTGACAAATCGAGCCGGATCCGGACACTTGGGAGGGGGGTTTCGAGTTCCGGTGATGGCGGTTTTGCGTGTTTTCACGATGAAACTTGGCAGACGTATTAGGGACCCAATCAAACGGACTTAGAAATAGAAATTTTCTCGATCCAGTCATCGTTGGGGAGTGGAGGGAGGGGGAATCCGGAATATTGAGTCATGCGTAACTTTCGAACGGGTGATCGGATTCCAATGAAAATCAGTAGTGATATTCTATTTCGTGTCCGAACCCGATCCGACAACTGGGGGGATGCCCGGAAAATTCCTGGCCAGCTCAGACTGGACGGATCGGGATGGAACTTGGTGGGAAGAACAAACATATACTCTAAATGAATCATTTACATAATTCCGGTGACTCTCGGGGTTGGGGGGCTGGATAGATAGGGAGGAATTCAGGTGATCGCGAAATAATGTACTTCCAGATACGCTAAGACGATGAAACTTGGCAGAAACACTAGAGAGTCGACAAAGTTCGCTTGAAAATTGTCACACCCCATATCTGACCATTACCTATAGTACTCATCTTAAGCGCAGTTACAAGAAATACTTTTAAGCAAAACATATTTTCGTGGTCCCCATGAGCCTGTGCTAATTTTTGCCACAAGGACTTTGCTTATAAATGAATTTCTAGCCCGCTGAAAGTGCGCATATTAACCGCAAAGTGAAACAAGACCAAAGGTTTCGATGGGATCCCAAAAATTTAATATTTGATCCAGACAATTAGATGTTATTACCTTAAAAATTTAGAAACAGATCAAGGCTTATACTGGGGGTCTGGCAGTCCGGCCGATAAAATCAGTAAGGCCAGTTAAGGGCACCAATAAACTGAGTTGACATCCAGCTTGGATATCGGCCGTTCGGGAGCTACGGAACCCATCTACGAACTCGACCTGTCCCTTGACCCAAAGAATCCTCACACCAAGTTTCATCCAGATATCTCGTTCCCTTCGAGAGTTATCGTGCTCACAGACAGACGGATACTTGTCCGGCGAAAAAAAATAAAGCTAAAAAACGAATTCAGTGCATCTACTTACCCCTATATCCAACATCTAATTCCCTTCAAATGAAGATTTAATTTATAACAAATTTTCCAGTTTTAGACAGATTCCGGACGAACTATATGTCTGGCTTAAAAATGATTGTGATGTACGGATTCAGCATATATTCTTACCCCTAAATCGGACATCTAATCGACTACAAATACAACTTTCGCTTTTAACAAATTTTCCAGTTTGGGCCCGATCCCGGGCGAACTACTTGTCCGAGTAGAAAATGATTTTCACATAAGCGTTCAGCATGCCTTCTTACCCCTAAATCGAACATCTAATCAACTTCAAATAAGACTTTTATTTTTAACAAGCTTTCCGGTTTTGGCCGGATTCCGGGCGAAATGCTTGTCCGGCGAGAAAATAGTTTTCATCTTCGTGTTCAGAATGTCTTCCCTTAATCGACTATCTCATTAGCTGTTTAAAAATATTTTGTTTGTCCCTTAATTTGAACCCCCACCCCTAAATATAGGGCTACAGAGCCCATCTACGAATTAGACTTTTCCCTTGCCACAAAGGATCCTCTAACCAAGTTTCATCAATATATCTCTTTTCCTTCGAGAGTTATCGTGCTCACAGACAGACAAACAGACGGACAACTTTTGCGATGTCATAGGTCTCCCTCCACTTACGTTTTGGGATCCCAAAAGGCTATTGATAGAACGATACATTTCATGATCCTCAAGGGCCCATGATCTTATGTGCCACAAGGGTTTTGCTTAAAAATGAGCTTTTAGCACTCTTAAAATGCGCATCTGAACCGAAAATTGAAAAAAATAATTTTGACCAGACTATACTTATTATGATCCCCAAGGCCCCATGATCATTTTTCGAGCATTTTCGCCTCAAGGGTTGTGCCTACTGCCTACTAGTGAATCCCTTAAAGTACTTTTGAATAAAATATGCATTTTCATGATCACCATGAGCTCATCATCATTTTTGCCTGAAGGATTTTGCTTACAGATGAATTTATAGCGCCCTTAAAGTGCGCATCATCACAGGCAAGTGCAAAAATAAAATACTTTTTACCAAACGATACATTCTCGTTATTTCTAAGGGCCCTTAATCATTCTCATGTCAAGAGTTTTGCTTACAAGTCATAAAAACAAGAGCTGAAAGCTTATATGGCACTTGGAAGAACAGTTAGCATGTTTGTCAGACAAGGTTTGCAGTTGTCAAGTTGTCAACTGTTTCAGAATGAACGTTTTGTCGCACTCTGGTTCCGATTCACGCATGACTCAAGATGGTACGAGCAAACGCTCTAGTTGTGATAATTTTGTGACCCAACTGGATCTGACCGCGAAGTAGTTGGTATCACGAAGTTTCCAGTGGCCCCCATCGAGCTCCGTACATCGTCATGAACTGGTCCGGAACTGAAATGGAAGATCTGAGACATTAGCTCATGCCACTTGTCAAGCTCTATTCACATCCGATAACCGATTTGAAAGTCCTGCATGCCACTAGATTCCGGATTCCCAATCCGTCCATCCCCCACGATGACCGAATCGGGGAAGTGACTATTTCCAAGTCAACCTGGAAGTACCCTAAGTCGTGATCTGCATTAAGGGAAAAAACCCTCCAGCCAGGGGTGGCCCGAAGCACTCAGGCCAGGGGGGGGGGGGTGAGACCCCTCTTTTGCTGGATCGTAACGTACGACTCGCACGTACCGCCAAAAATGAACTGTTGCCACTACGCGGCAATGGCGCACATTCCCCACCAATAAATAATAGAGCCGGTGTAAAACTAGCTGCAATGCATCAGCTGAAATTATTCTTGTAATCAAAATTTTTGTACTATACAAGAATGCACATGGTTCCGACAACTAAATTACAACAGATTACGTTCTATGTTATTCACTTGTTAATCAAGACCAAAGGTTCCGATGGGATCCCAAAAATATAATATTTGGTGCAGACAACTGCTTTTAACAATTTTTTCCGGTTTTGGCCTGATTCCGGGCGAACAAGTTGTCCGGGTAGAAATTACTTTTCACATAAGTGTTCAGCATGTCTTCTTACCCCTTAATCGAACATCTAATCAACTTCAAATAAAACTCTTACTTTTCCGGTTTCGGCCGAATTCCCGGCGAACCACTTGCCCGGCGAGAAAATAGTTTTCATCATCGTGTTCAGCATGTCTTCCTACCCCTAAATCGAGCGTCTAATCAACTTCAAATATAACTTTTACTTTCAACAGATTTCCGATTTTGGCCGGATTCCGGGCTAACTAATTGTCCGATGACAAAATGGTTTTGACCATCGTGTTCAGCATGTCTTCTTACCCCATAATCTACTATCACATTATCTGTTTAAAAAATATTTCATTTACCCCTTAATTTAAACCCCCTCTCCAACCCCTAAATGTAGGGCTACAGGGCCCATCTACAAACTCGACCTTACTCTTGACCCAAAGAATCCTCACACCTAGTTTCATCAAAATATCTCATTCCCTTCGATAGTTATGGTGCGCACAGACGGAAAGATGGACAACTTTTGCGATTGGGATTGGGATCCCAAAAATGGGTACAGGTTTGGGTTTGGAAGACTTACGATCCTTTTTTTTATAAAAGTTTGTAACCTTTTTCTTCAAATTAAAACTGGGTCTTTTACTTTAAAATCAGAAACTATCTACGAAAAATTTGAAATATGATATTTTAATAGCAGATATTTCGCAATTTCGAAAATTTTCTACGATTGTTGCAGGCGTTGCAGCAAAAAGAACACGAGTTAAAGTTACGGCGGTGAACAATGACCCTAGGAAGTCTTTTTGTTATCGCCCCTGAAAACGAATTTAGACGCCAAATGCCTATGGCCGGCTCCTACCTGATTATTGTAGTGGTTTGCGACCTATGTTCACAAGTCCCTATGTAGCTCGATTGGTAGATCGTCTGCCTTGTAGGGCAGAGGGTCTTGGGTTCAAATCCCAGCTCAGGAACATTTTTGTCTTTCAGTTCAATACTTATAAATGAAAGGAACTACCTACAGAATTTGGTCAAGTGATTGGGATAATTTGTACGACAAATGTTTGCAGAATTTGATTTCTTGCGTGTAAAAGAACCAGCTGTGCCGACGAGTTGACCGACGCCCGACAAAACAATACAACAACTTATTCTTCTATGTGAAATAGAAACGAAAACGGACGGGGGTCCCTGATCCAGAGGCGTCACTAGCCAAAATGTTTGGGGGGGGGGGACGAGGCATTTACCGACCGTTGAAATGACAGTTTTGAAAAAAATCGACTGATTTTCAGAAAAACCGACTATTTTGACGAAAAATCGACCAATTTTCAGAAAAACCGACTGTTTTCACGAAAAAAATCAACTATTTTGACGAAAAATCAGGGCGCTTCGCGCCACTCGGTTATTTTTTACCGACTGGCCGACAGCATTGGGGGGGGGGGGGACGTCCCCCGTCCTCCCCACCCCCCCAGTCGTGACGCCCCTGCCCTGATCATACGGCGACAGGTGCATGAAAACGAAGTCTAAAGATAGGTGCCCAAAGAACGCGATTTTTTTTCCACCAGCGAGTTTTGTCCTTTCTCGCCGGGCACTGTCTGGGGAATCGGGAGCCGTACTTTTTGTCCAGCGGGCTACGGAACCGGTAGTTCTCACGGAAAACGAACCAAATGAGCTGCGATTCCGGGATCTGACGTCATTGACTAACGGAAACTTGTATGTGCCGGCTCCCGTTCCGGTAGTAAGTGGAAATAGCTCACGGAAACTTAAGCGCACCAGCTTCTCGTCCGGTAGTCTCACGGAACTGTGTACTCAGAAGCTATGGAGCCGGTAGCTGATACACCGGAAACTGTATAATTGGAGCTTATGTTCCGGTATTGTCTACGTGGAATATAGAGCTCACGGAATAGTTTGGATAAGAGCTAGGATGCCGGGATTTTCACTGACTTAGAGAAAATAACATGGGAAAAAATTCCACTACCGGAAGCCAAATATTGAGAGCAAGGTACCGGTAGCAACAATTATTTGGTTGAAAATGACCAGCTCACGGACACAGATGTCTATTGGCTAGGGTTCCCGTAGTCCCCCCCCCAAAAAAAAAAATTGAACTCGCGGACCCATGTCAGTGCAGACTAGGAAACCGGAAGTGAATATTTTTAACTCACGGAACCCAACTCTAGGGCTAGGGTTCCGGTGGTGCCAAAAATCTGAATTACAAACTCATGGAAGTTGGATTCCGTGGGCTGTACCGGGCCCAAATTCCATATTGACACGTGTCGCCGAGTTTTTAATTTTAATTTGTGGCACTACCGTAACCCTAGCCCGCAGTGGGTTCCGTGAGTTAAAAATGTTCACTTCCGGTTTCCTAGTCTGCACTGACATGGGTCCGTGAGTTCAATTTTTTTTTATTAGCCCAGCCCCTAGCCCATAGCCATCTCCATCTGTGTCCGTGAGCTGGTCATTTTCAATCAAATAGTTGTTCCTACCGGTATCTTAGCTCTCAATATATGGGTTCCGGTGGTAAATTTTTTACGATGTTATTTTCTCTAAGTCAGTGAAAATCCCGGCATCCTAGCTCTCATCCAAACTATTCCGTGAGTTCTGTATTCCACGTAGACACTGCCGGAACACATGCTCCAATTATACAGTTTCCGGTATCAACTACCGGCTCCCTAGCTTCTGAGTACACAATTCCGTGAGACTACCGGACGAGAAGCTGGTGCGGTTAAGTTTCCGTGAGCTATTTCCACTTACTACCAGAACGGGAGCCAGCACAGACAAGTGTCCGTTAGTCAATGACGTCACATCCCGGAATCGCAGCTTCCGGAGTGATTATCGAGGTAGGTTTCCGTGAGAACTACCGGTTCCGCAGACCATGGGACATAAAGTACGGCTCCCGGTTCCCTAGACAGTGCCTTCTCGCCGCTCTCGTCTGGGAGACGGTCTCGAGACGCCTTTTTCAAGGACTCGGACTCCGGACTGGTCTTGAGACGGTCCCGAGACGCCCTCTTCAAGGATTCGGACTTGTGCCGATGCATGAAAACGAAGTCTAAAGATAGGTGCCCAAAGAACGCGATTTTTTTTCCGCCAGCGAGTTCTGTCCTTTCGTAGACCCAGAGCTGGTGGACTCGTCTCGAGACGCCTTTTCCAAGGATTCGGACTCGTCTCGGACTCGTGTTTCACGGAGCTCTCCGTCCGCCATAGCTGTGGATTCGGACTCCGGACTCGTCTCGAGACGCCTTCTTCAAGGACTCGGACTTGTCTCGAACTCGGATTTGCTGGACTCGCAGCAGCTCTGCATAGACCCCATTGGCAGAGAATACGTGAAGGAATTGGCCACGACTAGATACGTATACGTGGATACGATACGTAAGAGTAGAGGATGGGTTTTCGCGAGATCTCGGAATCACTTTCCGACGAGCGAAGCGCATCGCGAAAACTGTAGGAAAGCGATTCCTGGAATAACTTTCCACTTTCCCGCTGGACTGATCGCGAAAACCCATGGAAAGCTGATATCGCCGAGAAAATGTTGAACTACAAACTTTTTCGAATATATATTGTTCACTTAACGGTTCTTTCTCTTATATTCCATCGAAGTCACCTTAATTACGATTGCCATTTTTTTTTTTTTATTAGTAACACTTGCATGTTTTTTTTCTCCAGCTTTTTTCTCTTACCTTTGAAATTCCCGCCGAAACATTCAATTTTCCGCGGAGCTTTCCACTAACCTCGTGGAATCACTTTCCGGGAAAGCTGCTTCGGTTTCCAAAGCGCGAAAACCGGGTTGGAAAGTTCGGCAACTTTCCGAAGTAGCGCAAAAACCACCTATCTTAACGGCATGAAAAGACTGATACTGCATGAAAACAAATTTGGATGGTGGATCCTGGAACATGGGCATTCGGACCCTAGCGAGGACCGGGGATCTACAAGATATAAACAAGAGCTACGAGCTCATACGGCACTTGTTACGAGTAGGTGGTACAAGAAAGTAGATGAGCATGTCACAAAATCCCCCCTTCAACCCCCCAGGATCGGACCTAGAAATAAAGGTATCTAATTTCAAGCCAGCCTGAGCATTTCCAGCATCGGATATTCTAGGGCAAATGTTTCACCATTCTAGTTTGATTCTAGGAGTGCCATACTATTGCCAGCACGCCTCGCCCTCAATGCGTATAATAACGCATAGTAGTTCCAGAGGTGTAAAAGTTTATTTGTGAAATGTAACGTGTATTAAATCTTATATGGCCTTTTCGCTCAATAAACAAGAATTATTATTATTATTATTATTATTATACAGAGTATCTAAGGCATCTTCTAGTACCGGCTGTCAAGTTTCACTCAGGTCGAAGTTTTTTTGGGAAACTCCGGTACACCCCCCCCCCCCCCCACCGTGTTCAGATCCGGTCCAGACCGTAGAACATGTCATTTAAGACACACGGTCTCTTTTCTTTCCAAGGTTTATTCAAATCACTCCATACGTTTGACCCCTACGCGAGTTAAAAAAATTCCGCAGCCCCCCCCCCCTCCTACTCCTCCCATTGTGGCCAAATATGACTAGGACACATAAGCTTTGCATCTCTGACATCTTCTCTTCTCGTCCTTCGAGCTCGACTTGAATCGGAACATAACTGCGGATTTCCGGTTTCCACCTGATCCTCCTCCTACCGTTGCCGGATCCGGTCCAGACGCGAAATAACAAACTAGGCAGCATAAATTCGGTACTGTCCAACTTGCATCCCAGTCGGGCCATTCGTTTGGTTTTGGACCATGTCACAAAGTTTACAGCCCTCCTCCCCCCTCCAGCTACCCGGCCAATGCCACATGTGGTTCGAAGACACGTTTTGCATATCCAGCTCATTAGTTCTTATCACCCACAAAGTTTCACTCGAGTCGGATCATCCGTTCGCAAACTACGCAAGTCAGTAATTTCCGGATTCCCCTTCTCTTAACTAAACCCCAAAATGGCCGGATCCAGGAACGGAAATTTTCCTAAGGCATTGTGTCAGGTCAAGTGTATTTAGTCGGGTCGCTAATATGCCTGCCTAGTTTCATCATCCTTAGCACATCTAGAAGTAGGCTACCGTAGTTTGCAATCACCTGAATTCCCTGAAACCCCCTCCGATTCCCCCTAAAGAGCCCCATTATGATGTGGTTCTGTCAAAAGTGTGTTTACGGGTCATGCTCGTTCTTCCCACCAAATTCCATTAGCCGTTTTACGAATATTCCGGTGTCCCCCTTCACCCCCCCCCCCACCCACAAGTATCGGATCCGGTCCGGGCTTGACATGGAACATCTGAGACGACACCTCTTTCTACTGGCCAAGTTTCATTCAAATCCGATCGCCCGTTCGACAGTTATGAATGCCACAAGATTCCCGATTCCCCATCCCTCCACTCCCCCCCACAATGACCGGATCAGGCAAACGACTATTGTCAAGTCAGTTTGTTCGAGTCCCTGACATGCCAGCCCGATTGCATCGTCCTAGTAAATCAGGAAGTACCGAACTCACCCCTCCCCCAGCTCCCCCCACAGTGCCCGAATCCGGTCTGATTATGTCAATGATGTATCTAGGACTTGTGCTTGCTCTTCCCACCAAGTTTCATCCTGATCCCTCCACTCCAAGCGTTTCCCAAGATTTCCGGTTCCCCTCTCCAACTCCCCCCGAAGTCAGCGGATCCGGCACGGATTTTATGTGGATCGTCTGAGACACGAGGCCTTTCCAAATAACAAGTTTCATTGAGATCCAACTATCCGTTCAATAGTTATATAGTTCTCCTCGAATCGGGGAAGTGAATATTTCCAACTTATTTATTTGGGGTCCCTTATATGCCTGCCAATTTTCATCGTCCTAGCTTATGTGGAAGTGCCCGAACTAGCAAAACCTGGACCGACAGACCGACGGACAGACAGAAATTGCGATCGTTATACGGCAAGTGCCATTTAAATTCCACAACACGGATGTCAGCTAAGATTTCATACAGCGATATATCGGCCTACTTGAAGGTTCATTTCTTATAATTACAGGCTGACGAGGACGTTTGCCAAGAAGGGCCGAAATATCACTGACGAAAACCTTAGTTGACTTTTCCGGCCGATCTAGCCGGTTTTCGGTTTTCTTTTTCACCATATTTTGTGTAGTTAATAATTTGCAAAGCATGACAATTATCATGTTGAATATCGGTATACTTGTTGGGATTGGGGTCCGTTCTGCTTTTTGGAGGTCCCAGACACCACACTTACCTGGGGCTACTGGGGCCAGATTGCCAGTGACTTAGCACCGTAACTTGAAAACTGTTGAAGTAAGGAAGATAAAAGTTTGTGTATTAACAGAGATTAGGGCCTGGGAGTAATTAACCCCCCCCCCCCCCCCCGTTCGTAGGGACACATTGCTCAGTGAGTAAAGCGTTACCTGACAACGGGTATCAAGTTAAAATTTGGTGTACTTCTCGGCAATGGGGTCTAGATATGTTCTTTTGGGGGTATCATCCGCTCACATCTTCCCGGTTCAACGGCAGCCTGGTTCTTAGGCTGTCCATATAAAATATGTGATAAGCGATTTAGTTTCACACACCACGTTTGAGCGCTTGCGCACTTGTTTTGTGTAATGTAATGTTACATGACATAAAATAACATTACATGTGATGTACAAAGTTTTGCATTGTCAAATATGATTCGCAGTCACCTTGGGCTGAAGGAATATGTAATGTTGACTTTCAACCATCGCACAGGAAAGAGAAAATGATGGGGTGTGATATGAAAAGTAAAATAAAGAAACACAGAAAAAGATCACACAAAAAAGAACAAGAGCTAGAAGCTCGTATGGAACTTGCAAGGCTGGTTCAGAGGATGAAAATAGGAATCTGCCAATTCGTCGGTTTTCAATGAGTCAATATTCCGGATTCCCTTTCCCTCTACTCCCCCACGACGACCGGATCGAGAAAATTATTATTTGCATGTCAGTCTGGTCGGGTCCCTGATACGCTATGCCTGCCAAGTTTCGTCGTGAAAATCCCCAGAACCGCCATCACTGGAATTCCCCCCCCCCCCCCCCCAGTGTCCGGATCCAGTCCGATTGTGTAAACGATTTATCTAGAGCAGATGGTTGTTCTTCCCAGTAAGTTCCACTACGATCCATCCAATCTAACTGTTCCACGAGATTTCCGCCCCCCGTCCCCCCACAGCTGTCGAATCCGGTCAGACCTTGCATGAGACATCAGAGACATGTCTTCTATTCAGTTATTAAGTTTCATTGGAAACGACTCAATTTTCGGGATTCCCCCTCCCTCCACTCCCCCCAGATGGAACGATCGGGAAACTTATTATTTCCAAGTTAGTTGGTCGGGTCCCTGACATGCCTGCCAAGTTTCATCGTCCTAGCGCATCTGGTAGTCCCCTAACTCGCGATCACCTGACCGACCGACCGACCGACTGATCGATATATAGCACTTGGCCGGAAGGCAAGTGCCGCAAAAACACAAAACAAAACACAGAGAGAAACATCCCACTGATAATTCAAAATTTTTTAGAGAACAATCCCTTCCCACTCACGGCCGCCCTGACTGCACTGATAAAGCTCGTCGAGCTTCCGGCTCCCTCTACGATAACAAATTTCTATGTCGTGAAGGTATTGCGCGTCCACGGGGGAAGACGAAGAAGGTATTTTGTGAAACGAATATTTCCCTTGTGTATCCAATCGAAACATCTGTTCTTGTTAAGAGTCATCGATCATACCCTCAACGATTTGAAGTTGTACTTTGCTCCTTTTTCCGTGATAACACGAGTTACGTAGAGACAGAACGGAAAGGTTTGCCGCACACATCAGTGAGCGGAGGATAATTGCGAACAATCATCAAATTATCCGACTGACAGAGGCGCGGGGCATATTGACGTGACACACGCGATTCCCAAATCAGTCGCAAATATTAAACAATTAAACAAGATGGTGTCTCACGAATGATTAGACACAAATTGTTCTCAGTCTAGACTTGTGAGAGCCCCGGTAGGCTCAAGTACAAGACAACGAAGTTTACATGAGCAAAGATCAACCTAGCATTGCGTGTGCTCGTAATCGTGGTGCCAAATTACTCTAGGCCCAATTATGAAACGAACAGGCAGTTTCACCCATACCCAGACAGCCAAAGGCCTTTGGGGGGGGGGGGGGCTGGATTTCCAAGGGAGACCAAAGCTACCGATGAAAAATCATAAAACTCTAGGAAACAAAGTGATTTGGCAAAATTATGACAGTCAGTTGCAAAAGATGGATCTTAAGAGGGCTTCTCACCAAACTTGGACCTTTTAGGCTCAAACAATGACCTGGAATGACGCCACTGACCCCACCCCCCGGTTTTCGCGAAATGAAGCCCCTGCAGATTGGTCCTCTTATTTTTTCCTCTATGTTAAAGGTTCATAGTATCAATGAACCACGGAAATCTAGTTAAAGGACCCCTCTTGCTTATTCTGCCTTTTATAATACACCTAGCTCCCTTATGGAATTATAAGCTTTTGAAATCCCCATTTTCATTTTTCAGCACCGACGACAGGGCGGACGCGGCAACAAAAATGTCCTGGTGCCAGTTAGATGTCGCACTAGCCGGTATTCGAATTCATTTGTGCCATACTTTATTGAGAAAATTAACATAAAATTAGTGAATTCCAAGTGATTTATTTTCTCTTACGTAATAATTGTATATATTGTAACACATTAAATGTAATGATCGACGTATTTAGTGCCATGTCGGCGCTACGAGTTAGATCAATAAAAATATCTATCTATCTATCTATTTATCTATTGGCAAGAGCGATAAGAATCATAGGAGATTAATTGTACAATCCCGCAAATATGATCTAACCGACAGTCCCTAGCTTAGGCTCATTGCTAAACAGTATTTTCTGTCACTACATGCAATCTAGCTTTGCAAGAGCGATACGAATCCTATGAAATCAACCTTATAATCCAGTCAATGCGATCTAGCGGACAATCCCTAGCATAGGCTCAGTACCAGTTAAGTCACTATCTATCCTCTACCCTTGGTTATTAGCAAGAGTGATAAGGAGATCAGTTTTATAATCAAATGTGACGAAGGATAGAGCTTTTTCAGAGCTAGAGTATGGCTGTAACTCCCCAGCATCGGTTCACTACCAGTGGAAAGGTGGCTTGGCTTTCCCTCTGTTTTCGTTTAAATTTAAAACCATAGGTTATGTTTCTTTCCTCTCCTCCCTTTTTGTTTATATAGGCTATTTAGTTAGTTGATTCTTTTTTTTTATATTTAATATCGGCTGCTGCCCTGCCTTAGTCAAGCACTCCTTTTCTGCTTTCCTGGCAGAAAATATTATGTCAGTTTTGTATTTTTCTTCAAATAATTAATGAATGAATTCATTTCCAAAAAAACCGTGGGGCTATGGCAGGAAAACAAAATAAACACAAAATAACACTTAAAAACACAATATTTACACCAGAAGGACGGAACCCTTGCTAAAAAAAATGGTATAATATAGCCAAATAAAACCTAAACAGAACTGAAAGAGACATGAAGACTTAATGCCGTTGACGCTGAGAAAGAAATAGATCAGATCTTCAGAACTACTTCAAGAACAGTTCAAATTCCTCTGGATTGGAAAATACTACTGTAGAGGTATGCTTCTTTACACACTTCTCTTTTAGACAACCTTGATTTTCCTGTTGCCCCAAAAACGCTCAAATGGAAATGACAAATTAGGATCTTAATTAGCTACGAGCCAAGTTTTTCAGCTGTCTTTTCACGTAAAGAACGAAATCAAAATCCTTTGATGCGATTTGGTGCTTACTTTTGTATACTATTATTCTTCTGTTCGGATATTTCGAGCGGCCATGATTGTAATGCAAAATGACGGACTAATTATAACCCGACAGTTCCGAGCATGTCAGCTGATGGTCGGTCGCTTAATTCGCCGGTTGCTCACTGATCTAATTAGTTGAAATAGAAGCTTGCAACAAACAGTACTACACTGTAAACAAAAATCTTGCAGTATTTGCTGCTGGGATTACTCTTGTCCTTATTGAGAGAAGCTTATCCCTAATTCGGATTAATTTTATCCCAAAAGAGATAAGATTAATCCCAGTAGCGAATACTGTATCCTTATTCGGAGAGACTTTTTACAGTGTACACTGTCAGAAGTTTCATAAAAGATAACATGAGGATGCGCGGTTTCAACAGATAATGCGTAACAGATAACACTTCGGATGTTATCTGTTGTGTTCCAAAATGTTATGCATAATAAGCGGTACCATCAGGAAGAACCGAAAAACTGCCAAAAAGTATCTGCTTAGTTTTCGGACATAATGACGATAAGGAATAAAGTCAGCAGATGCTTTTTTGACTCTTCCTAACAAAGCTTGTATGCATAAGATTTCATGCATAACGTTTTCAAACACAACAGATAACATCCGAAGTGTTATCTGTTATACATTATCTGTTGAAACCGGGCATCCTCGTGTTATCTGTTATGAAACTTCTGACAGTGTAGTAGATTCAGTTCGGTTCCAAAGGTTACCTGTGATTTGACAAGTTTTCAATTGACAATTATTATTTCCTACACGTTCTCGCAAGACAAGTTTCTCGCTAGCCAACTTGTTACAAGACAAGTCCATTACGAAACAAGTTTTTGATTGACAAGTTAGGCATGACCCAAGTAGCAGAAGTAAAAAATTATATCAGATTGTCCTATGCCTAATTTTCTTACCGCGAATGCGATTATTTTACGCAGTTATTTTTTAAGTAGACTGATTGACTATCTTGTGGGGTCTGGTCCTTACTTTTGTTCGATTTACAAGGGGAAGGTATTTTTGGGACCCAGAACGTAAGTGGAGGGATACCTATGACGTCGCAAAAGTTGTCCGTCCGTCCGTCTGTGGGCACGATAATTCTCGAAGGGAATGATATATTTTGACGAAACTTGATGTGAGGATTCTTTGGGTCAAGTGTAAGGTCAAGGTCGTAGATGGGCTTCTCAGCCCTACATTAGTTAGGCGTGGGGGTTCAAATTAAGGGGCAAACAAAATATTTTTGAACAGCTAATATGATAGTCGATTATGGGGAAAGAGGACATGCTGCACGATGATAAAAATCATTTTCTCGCCGGACAAGTAGTTCGTCCGAAATCCGGCAAAAACCGGAAAGTTTGTTAAAAGTAAAAGTTTTATTTGAAGTTGATTAGATGTTCGATTTAGGGATAAGAAGACATGCTGAACACTTATGTGAAAATCAGTTTCTACCCGGACAAGTAGCTCGTCCGGAATCCGGCCAAAACCGGAAAATTTGTTAAAGTAAACGTTTTATTTGTAGTTGATTAGATATCCGATTTAGGGGTAAGAAGAGATGTTGAACCCGTATCTGACACTCGTTTTTTACCCCGATATATAGTTCGCCCGGAATCCAGCTGGAACCGGAAAATTTGTTATGACTTAAATTTTTATTTGAATCTGATTAGATGTTCGATACTGGAGAAAGAAGACACGCTGAATTCGTTTTTAGCTTTCTTTTTTTCGCCGGACAAGTAGTTCCGGAATTCGGCCGAAACCGGAAAATTGGCAGAAGTAAGGCAGGAAGTTTTCGTCAAAATAGATATGACTTATAGGGGTAAACACACATGCTGAATCCATATCTGAACTTGGTTTCCTCAGGTAATTAGCTATTTGGCCTTAATCTGTTTCTGAATTTGATAATAAAAATCTTCAAGGAGTGTGACGAAGACTGAGGCTGGCGAAGACAAGACCCAATTGTTTTGATCAAATACTGATTTTTTGGGATCCCATCGAAACCTTTGGTCTTGTTCATTTTGGTGAGTCGCTGCATGGAGGTAAAGCCAGGTTTCACCTTCCAGATTTTTCTTCGGGATTCCAGACATTTGTTTTCGTCGAGATGGATAGAAGATGAAGCCAGGCCAAAGCGTCTCGAAATCCGGGGTGACAACCCAGAGTCTGGGAATCTAGAAGGTGTCACAGAGGCACCAGAAAATACAAAGCCATGGAGTGGGAAAAAGGGAAGAATGATTGACAGTTGCAGTTAAAAGGTAAACTTTATTTATCACCGTTATCCTGATCCGGAAGGGTTGGCTTGGCTGTGCGGAAGCCTTGGATAGCTGGAGGTATTGAAGGTGAAGCCTTCAAGAAGCCTTCTGAAGGTGAAATTTTGATAGCCTTCGTCGGTTCGGCAGGTTCCTCAAGCGGGCTGGGAAGCATAGGGAGAGTTTTTTGGGTAAGGAGTAGAGATATAGTGTTTTTTTGTGTGTTTAATATTATGATTAGAATGTGATTTTTTTTTGGGGGGGGGGGCTTCTTTCTATTCATTTTTTTTGCGATCGCTCAATACTGAGTCTTTCTGGAATTTTTGTTCTATTAAAAAACACTGATATATGTAAACGACGTAGATAATTATTTCGTAAACCACATTGGCCTGAAATACAGGGGCGTCACGACCGGGGGGGAGGGGGACCCCCCCCCCTCCGATGCTGACGGCCAGACGGTAACAAAAATAACCGAGTCGGCGCGAAGCGCCGTGGTTTTTCGCCAAAACAGCTTATTTTTTTATTAAAAACAGTCGATTTTTCGTAAAAACAGTCGATTTTTCGTCGAAACAGTCGTTTCTTCTGAAAGACAGTCGATATTTTCAAAACTGTCGTTTTATTTTGTTGCAAAAACAGTCCCCCCCCCCCAACATTTTGGCTAGTAAAAGCCTCTGATGACATGTCACAAAATATCAACGAAGAAACCAACGAAAATGGGGTTTGTAAAGGCCAACGAATATACTGGAATAAACGGCGAATATTTCGGTAGGACAACTTCCTCCCTAGCCTCCCTAGCGAGTGACACTTGGTACTAGCTACTGTCACTCGCTAGTGGCAGTACCGAGTGTCAAGCTCTTACCAAGTGTCACATTAGCAGGTATTGGTGAGTGGCTCGCTGTCTTGTTTTTGGGCTTTCAATTCTTCCAGTTTTGGTTTTAATTTTCGGTTTATTGTTGGTTGTCTGTTTTGTTTCGTTTTTCTTGGTTGTTGATCTTCATCCTCGTTTTGGCATTTTTCCTCGAAATTTTCTGTCAGCGCTAAAGACGGAAGGCGGTTGTCCTCCCGAAATATTCGCCTTTTATTCCAGTATAAGATAAGGTAAGATAAGATAAGAGATCATTATTTTTGTACCAACTGAGGAGTATATTATTTGGTTATTTTGAGAGAGAAGAGCATGGTGCGTTTGAGTCATAGGCTACTTAGGACATCCGTCCCCACCCCCTCGTTTGCTGATTGGTTGTGAGAGTGGAACCTAAGGTCAGGCCCGCCGGTTTCAGAGGATTTCCACGTTATCCACCGGGTCCCAGTGACCCTATCAAAGACCTAGCCTTATCAACCACCCTCGAAACCACATCACTGGTTTGCTGGTATTCCAGTATATTCGTTTCCAATAAAATAGAAAAACGAGATTTACGGGTTTTTTTCTTGATCAGCTTGTTACCCCTCCAAGATGATGTGCGAGGGATAAATAAAATTTCGGATATTTCGGTTGCACTTCCGGCAAACCGTCCTCAGCGAAAGAAACAAAACTAAATCACAAAATCCACCACAATAACAACAGGAAAACGATGCAATAACGAAAACGTTATTGTGGTGGATTTTATGATTTAGTTTTGTTTCTTTCGCTGAGGACGGTTTGCCGGAAATGCAACCGAAATATCCGAAATTGTATTTATCCCTCGCACATCATCTTGGAAAAAAACCCCGAAAAGCTCGTTTTTCTATTTTATTTGAAATGAATGGTCAGCTTGGCTTCAAACCTTATATTAGTATATTCGTTGGCCTTTACAAAACCCATTTTCGTTGGTTTCTTCGCTGATATTTTATAATTATAGATACTGTAAATTCATGCTTGATTTGGGCTCGGTCTTATCGAAATCGAAGAACTATCGAAAACATAAAGCTCATGATATAAGAGCGAAACTCCCCGAGGGTCGTGGCAAAGTATCTCTTCAAATTTGACCTGCAAATATTTATCTGTTCAAGCATAGGTGAGAATGTATAATGAGTAATGGATGATAAGAATGATGAAGGATGAATGTTTGTTACTATGAAAAAACTAGGACGTTACTTGAGGCTTGCGATGGAGCACAAAACGAGATTTTTAGAATAGGAGCAGTGTGTTAGTTCTGTAAGTTAGTGAACTTTTTCTATAATTTTTGTTGCCATGGTCCACGGGCTTTTTTCGGTTATTACATTCTATTCTATTCTATCACGGGCTCATTCGTGTGCACTGTTGCTTGTTGCTCTATTTTGTTGTTTTCTGTTATATTTACTTTTCTTTCTTTTTCTTTATACTCCACTATCTTTACATCGTTGTATTCAAACAATGGCTAAAAACGTCGGCTCATTTCTTCGGTGTTGACTAAACTTTAGCCGATTATGTACGGGTCGACGTCACATGAAAAGTCTATATTTTCCATTTACTAACGGAACTGATTGTCCCTAGAACGGTTTATAAGTGTAAACGCGTCCGACGCCTCGCTGGCCTCTCGGCTATATATATATATATAGATACAAATATATATTCTGCAACATTAATTTAATAGAATTTTCTCTCGGCTCTATATATATAGACACGAATATATATTCTGCAACATTAATTTAATAGAATTTTCCTATTTCTTTCATGACGTCATGAAAACGTTATAACCATTTTTTCTGACGGAAAAACTTCTCGCAGACAACCGACGACAGCGTGATAAACATCGAAGTTAGCAAAACACGGCAAGTGAGAAAATCAGCGTTGTTTTGTCAGAGGGGTTAGAATGTACCGTGCGAAATTGAGGTCTTCGGGTTTAGCAATATATGGAGTGATTCTGGAAGTGGGTTGCGTTAGTATTATAAGTAAGACATGCCCATTAACAGTTCAGTGGGTACATACAATTCCTTTTTTTAAATATTTATTATCAGTATTATATTTTTTTCCCAGGACGGTACCTCGGACTTTTGGGGGAAATGAATCAATTCTTGTGGGGTCTTGTCTACGAGAAATTGTCAAATGGGGCTTGCCTAATGGAACTGATTTGCTCCCGGTTTCAACTCGTCGTTGGCAATAATAATTATATTCCGGTTGACTAAATTATTTCAACGTTCCCATAAAAGTCTGACGGGTCTCAACCCGTCGGAGCTATTAGTATAGCGCCGACCCAAAGTCACGAAACAGACCGGCCTCAGTGACGCCTGAGTAAATGATAGAAATTACTATTTTCCTACGAGCCCGTACCTACAATTAGTGAATGGTTGTAGGCTATGTGTCGTCACTCACTGTTGCACCAGTCCCGAAGCAGCAGTGATATTGATCAGTTCAACCGGCTCCAACAGTCGTCATTTGTGTTTATATCGACACATATGAAGTGCTGATTTATGTGCGATGGTGACGAGTGTATTATGTGACTTCATGACTGGACTGAATACTCAAGAGCAACGTGAGGATGCTGGAGAGTTTGAATTTTCTGAAGGTACGATGCCCCTCGGCTTGATTCATTCGAGATTGCAAAAATGTTCTACAAAATCACGAACAGAAAAAAAAACATGTGAAGACATAACCCGATGAAAAATTTATCTCAAAGTAGTAGTATGAAGTTGTACGAAAAAGTTGCATGCAGTACGAACTGATTCTACTACACGCTTATGTGTCAAGGCTATCGTGTTACTGCATCCTACTGCATGCTGCTATTAGCAAGACCAGGGACCCATAAATTTCCTGTAATGACTCGCCATTCAGGTGGCTTGTCATTTCCTATGCTTCTATGTTGCTATGTTGCCCGAGCCTCATCTAGTTTCCAAAAATTCCGCTTGGGTCGAATGGGCGTTCTTGCTCAGATAGACAAAATTTGTTGGGATTATTCAGCATGCCACCAGGTACCAGTAAAAGATCCAGGATACTCTTCAATTACAGAGAAATATTCCTAGTTCAGCACAACAGCTGCGAAAAATTGTGTCTATCTGGATAGTCGGGTATTTTATCCCCGTGGGTATTTCTCGAACTATCTGACGCTCGGTCAAGAGTGCATCGGAAATCTCTTGTTGACAAGCCCCCTGAATGGCGAGTCATTACAGGAAACTTATGGGTCCCTGGCAAGACTGGATGCTACTACAGCAAGACATGATGCTACTGGATCCTACTGCATAAGATTGGCCCAGTCTGAGGCACAATAAATGATGGTACTCTTTACTATTACATATCAATACATGCACTTTTTTCGTACAACTATCATACAACTACGCAGGCTACAACATGTGACGGTAAAACAAAAATGTACTAAAAACAAAAATGTACTAAAAACAAAAATGTCTAGCCTCTTTCCATGTCACTTGTCTTAGATGATAAACGAGGCAAAATTTGCATAACCGATGTGCATGAACAAAAAGAAAATCATAAATCTTTCTGGTAAGGTATACAACAAAAATACAAGCGCATAGAGGTATCACAAATCACACGGAAGTTCGACTATTTGAAAATCGATTATTCGTGGATAGCGGAAGAACGAAGTAACGCATTTTCAGCGGGTCTTCAAGCCAATTTAAGGGAATAAGTGATGGGTGACTAGATTGTCCTATCCCAGCCCTTTTCGGTCAAGACGAATAAGCTTCTCGAAAACAATGATCGGGGGGGGGGGGGGGGCTAAGTCATGTAAACAGAACACACGTGGCGAGCGTGAATACAGTGTAATGCCAATGGAGGAGATAGGATAAATTTATGGAAAGACGACGTATGGATTCTGAAGTAGAATGAATTACATAGTGAAAAACTTTCAGAAGTACGACATGTCATTTAAAGTTTAACTGAATGGTACAGCAGTCTAGTTGCCCATTACTTTATTCACTTAGATAGGGTCGAAGACCCGAAGGAAATGCAGTACGTCAATGTACCGCTATTCGCACAACAGATTTGCATCGAATGAACGCTTTCTTCCGGATTTGGGGTAGCTTCCTGTGCTTGTACTTCTACGCTTCAACTATTCATTAACTACAACGTTAAACGATTGCGGAAAAACTAATCTTTTTTTAGTCACACGCAATAGCGGTTTTTCTACTGAAGTGAACTAACAATCTGGAACTGATCATCTTCTCAGCTTCCGGTAGCCATTAAAATGCAAGCTTTTGGTCAAATTCAAATTTTCCGATTCGGGTGAACTTTGTCAAGTCGGCCAACAGCGCATACGCTGAACGTTGCTACCAGAACCAAGGTAAAATAAAAAAAAAAACCAGCAGAGTCAAAGTAATTCAGTGTAGCCTATTCAAACCCAAGATCTAAAATAAGCTGACTTTTCAGTCAAACTTTAACAAAGTAGGCTACAAATGTAACAACACAAAAAACCCAAAAGTGAAAAAAAAATCACTAGCAGAGTCAAAGTAATTCAATGTAGTCTATTCAAATCCAAGATTTAAAATAAGCTGACTTCAGTCAAACTCTAACGAAGTGCAAATGTAACAACACAGAAAAAATACAAAAGAAAAATACAGCAAATTCTAAAGCGAACTAAGCGAAGAAAGAGAAAGAAGGGGGTGGAGCCCCCCTCCTTTCTCTTTGTCCTATTCAGAATTTTTATTTGATTTTACTGAATCTCCGTCATCAAAGTTATTTGTAAAAGAGTTGTAAGGTTTATTTTCGTTTTCAACAATTTCTTCTTAGTTACCCTCCTTTGGCTATTTATTTGACTTGTAAATTTCAACAGGACTTGTATATATCAACTAGGACATATCTCCTAGCTCTGTGACTGACACACGGCTACAAAGTCTTTTTTCCTCTGCATTGATGTTATCGCCCTTAATCAGCGTTAATTCTTTAATATTTGTTTATTTTTAACTCTTGTTTTTTCTCCTTTTTCTGAAACTCTAAATTTTAGGGCGTCCACTCCTCCTCTCACTGAGGAGGGTTATATAAAATGAACTGAATTAACCTGAAAAAGCGAGAATCGAAAAATCGAATAACCTGAACTGAACCACTCCGACAGTTCAAAAAAAAAAACATAATTATATTTGTATTGAAATAAGAGTATATAAGTATTAAGACTGGTAAAGTTAAATTCAGTAATAATTTGAATTTGAATTGAAATTTTTTTAAAGTTTAAAATTTTGTTTGTTTGTTTGGAAAGAGTAGGTGACGTTAAAGATTTAAAGGAAATGTTAACGTCACCGAGTGGAGGAGGAGTCGTAGCCCAAAAAGGAAAGTAAAATTTTTTCGAAAGACTACGCGGGTTTAAAAAAAGAAGAAGAAAGGAATGTATGTACCGAAAAATGGACGAATTAATAGGTTAAGGTGTTTTCTTACCCATAATTAGCACTATTTGGTCTGCGGATCGATAGAATGGATAACAATAAGAAAAGAGAACAGGTATACCTGCATCGGCAAGGAGAGTTACTCATCAAGAGTATTATAATGCTAAAATAAGCATACCTGTACTGTACATTACTTCTAATAAAACCTCTGTCTTGTTGATCTTGTTCGTATAAAAACAAGAAGACTGAATCCATCTGCCTAAATATATTCGGTATACTTTTCTTTCTTTTTCTCTATACTCCACTATTTTCTATACTCCACTTCTTTTCTCTATTCTCTATACTCTCTATACTCCATTCTCTATATCTTCACATCGATGTATTCAGACAATGGCTAAAAACGTAGCTCATTTCTTCGGTGTTGACTAAACTTTAGCCGATTATCTACGGGACGTGGCGTAACACGAAAAGTTCATATTTTCCATTTACTTGTGGAACTGATTGTCCCTAGAACGGTTTATAAGTGTAAACACGTCCTAAACTTTAGCCTGACGTAGTATACTATATAGTTTCAAATTAAATAACCATAGGTACGCAACTCGAAACTAAGCATCAACACACACATACAAAATTCACCTTTTCCATCCTTCCAACCAACTTCGTTACTGTTTATTTTCGAATTATAGGCTACTTATTTCTTGTTTCTTTCCTCTATTTCTTTGTTTGATACTCCACTTTTAGGGCGTCTGACCCTCCTTTTGTTGAAATGAGTTGAAAATAAACTGAATGGAAACTAAACTGAATTGAAAATGTGAATTGAATGAAATAAAAAGTATTAGTAATGCACAAACAAAGACACAACAAACATAAGGCAAAGGCTTAAAGCGAGATTAGGCATAGCCAAACAATTATCTCCAACCTCCAACCCGTTAAAGCCAACCTATGCTGATGATTCGGTGTGGTCCGCAAATACGCCTGTCTCTGCCTCTGTGGCAAGCATGGGGGAAAGAAATTTACTATGGGTTCGACCCATCCTCATCGAGTTTTGTGTACTTTGTTTGTTGGAGGCTTTGTGCCTTCAGCAAATTTTCTCTTTTTTTTCTCTTTTTAGTGTATATAAAATGAGTCGTTATGTAGCAGCCCCAGTTGGCTATGTTTTGAAATAAATAAATAAATAAATTAATCTGAACTAGTGCCGATCGGTCTAGTTTAAAATGATCTTCGCTTTATATCTTTATGAATGTCCGGTGGCTACCAGTAAGATGTACCGTTATTCGGCAATAAGTTGTTACAACTAAATAACAAGTCATTGTCCCTTCCTTTGTAAGTTTGCTTAGTGCCCTTTCGCCCTATCATTGCCCTTTATTAGCTGAAAAGTTCTCTCTACCTATTTTTGTTATACCCACCGAATATATTTTCCACACCTTGAACAGAATTGGTACCAGCTTGGTGCAGCGTCTCCTCATCCCTCGATGAAATTAAATCCTATCTTACCTAATCTTTCCTAATTGATGTCATCTATAGGCTACTAATGTTAATTTTAAAATTTTGTTTGTTATATTTAGTGAAAACAGTACGGAACTTCAAATCGCCCATGCATGCCGCCGATAACTAACCATCTTAGCTGGAAAGAAGAAGAGACAGGTGACTCCAAAATGCAGAAGAATCTCTACCCTTTCGACGACCCAATCAAACGTCAAAAACAGCAGCCATGTCCAGAATGAAATCACAGCACCAGCTTCAACTCCAACCAATTTTTAGAGAAGACGTTCATAAAGTCAGATATTTAAGGAAGAATCTTTAATTGTTCTTCCACAAGTTAATTTTCCAGCTTGAGCGGCTTGAGTCTGAAGAGGACCCTTGCCAAGAAGGGCCGAAATATAGCTCTAATAAAATGTAGCTGACTTATCCGTTTTGCACCGTCAAATTTTATTCTAATACCGAGCAACAATCTTTAAAAACTTTAATACTTTTTTTCAGTGCCATGAACCTACTCATCAGATTTTACATTTAAATCCTAAGAAACAAAAAACATCGCCTAACTTTTTTTCCCTTAAAATTCAAGCGGTCAAATTTTGTCCTACCTACTCAACCTACTCATCAGAATTTGCATTTAAATCCTAATAAACAAAAAACATCGCCTAAATTTTGTTCCCTTAAAATTCAAGCCGTCAAATTTTATAGGTTCAACTTATATCCGTTCCATTGGATTTCAAAAGTGTGTGTCTATTATTTTTTTTTGTATTTCAAGATGATTTACTCGGCAGATGGCATGTTAAACCGAGTCTTGCTTTTCTTTGTTTTACGAACAAACAAGCCCAAAGGTTCCGATGGGATCCCAAAGGGGTAAGTAATATTTATTGAACTCCTTCATCCAGACAATCGAGTCTTGAAGATTTCCGGTCTTCCCAGGTCCCGTAAACATATTAATTGTCCCCTGGTCGGATTACCAACATGGGGTCAGATTACGAGCGGAATGTCACCGCTCATCGAAAACCCATATATAATATTCTAAGCTATTATCGGAAGATAAATATTCCTTCAGCCCAAGGTGACTGCGAAACTTTTCCCACAAGTTCATATTTCCAACTTGAGCGGCTTTGAGCCTGAAGAGGACCCTTTCCACGAAGGGCCGAAACATAGTTCTAATAAAATTCAGCTGACCCGGGTTTTGCACTATAAAAAATTATCGGAAGATTTCACTCTTTCGAAATATCATGTTTATATCCGATTGTAATCGTACCTTTACCCGGCAAGATAAAGATAGATGGATTCAGCCTTCTTGTTTTTATATGAACAAGATCAACAAGACAGAGGTTTTATTAGAAGTAATGTACAGTACAGGCATGCTTATTTGAACACTATATAATCGAAACAAACTCGTATAATAAACAAACTCGAAGTTTATACGAGGCTTGTGTAGTAGTGATAATAGTTGCGTTTTTGCAGATACCATGGTATCTGATACCACGGTAACTGGATCTGCAATTAGTCGTTTTTGCAGTTACTGTGGTGTCTGATACACGGCGGCTCTGCAAAAACGATTATTGCTGAAATTGCACTTTTCGAAGTCATCCTAAGAGAAAAATGATATCCAGTTACATCACTAAGTGCCAAACTTCTTTCCCACTAATTTGACAAAATTTTATGAAAGTGAGATGACTTTTCAGATACCACAGTCAATTACCACGGTCGGACCGTGGTATCTGAATATCAGATACCACGATAATTGGCCAGATTTTACGACAACTGCAAAAACGCCTTTTGACCGTGGTATCAGATACCACGGAAACTGCGAAAACGACTTTAAGCCGTGGTATCAGATACCATGGTATCTGCAAAAACGCAACTAATAACTTACGCAATTTACGCACGGCAACTCTTCAAATCGGCAAATTTAACATTAAAACGACCAGAATACAACAGCATTTAACGTCACCCCGACTTTCAATTACAAAAAAAAAATATGAAAGAACTCTCAAAATTTTATTTATCTTTCTTTACATCCTCTTTTTACTGATATCCTCTCTCATCCTATCCTAACCCTTTCTCCTCATATTTTCAAAATTAAAAAATAGAGCTAATAAATAAATAAATAAAAAAATTATTTTTATCATGTCATTGAAGGCCATGCCTACTATACAGACTACACTGTAAAAACAGATCTTGCAGGATTTGCTACTGGGATTAGTCTTGTCTCTATAGAGATAAGATTATTTCTAATTCGGATTGATATTATCCCAGTAGAGATATTAATCCCAGCAGCAAATACTGCAGTTAACATTAATCCTTACTCGGAGGAACTTTTTACAGTGTAGGACGTGGATGCCAAAGCAGCATCTAACTTGCATATTCTTCAAACATTTTATTTTTATTTTCTTTATCGTGTACATGTAGTCTATACTTTCTATGTAGTGAATTGATTTCCACTGTAAGCATTTTCATACACTTTCGTACCATAATTTCTTTTTTTCCAATTTTCTGGTGAATAAATAAATAAGCAATTAAACAAATATATGTATCTAGCTTCTCAGTGGTATCGTCTGGTATCGTATCGTCATTTAGCAGTTGGCAAGAAGAATTGCGAACAGTCTTAAAAGAGTATAATGTACCTCGTCCAATCTTAAACTGGCCGGATATTTACGGAGAATTTAAAGCTCAATCGAATCATGCCAATGACACGCTAGGATACCAAACTAGTAACCCCTGGAGCAATCCTTACGATTTTGGCTTTCCAACAATTTGCCACGCTTAGGATCTCATTTGAAAACTTGTTTTACATTCTGCGGAACCAGCTAAAAAACTACACACTGAAGCTAAGGCTGTTTTACTTTGCCCCAAAACATAAAATCAGCGCATGACCAAGTTTACCAACCCCCCTAACCTGTATTATGACCGAGGGGTTGCCCACTCTCGATTTTAGTGTAGGCTAGCAACTGCCCGGGTTTACTTTCCACACATGCACCCGCCAACAGTAATATATTTATTAAACTATAAGAACTCCCTGGGCTTTCACTAGAAGGAGAAGGGGAAAGTTGGAAATCATAAGCTTTATGCGTCCAAGGGGAGTGTGTGGCTCCCCCTCCCTCAAACCTTTAACCAGTCAACTGAGCTGTCTCTAGTGATTCTGACCTTGATGGGAAAAGTGTGATAGTTGCTTATATAATAACTTAAAACCTTGACTCATGTGGGCCGACAAGGTGGGAGACACCATCATTTTTCGATGGGTCGGATTTTTACGAACACACTGTTACCTTTGTTTTCCTCAAAATCCTCACGGTAGCCAACGTTACCCACAAATTACTTGAACACAATTCACTCCTGAAAGCAAGTCCACCATTGCTAATTAAAGTGTTATAAAAACCTTCGAGAAGATTGAGTGTCGTGTAAGAGGATGTGGACGTTTAGATATATCGGAAGAAGAAATCATCGGCCAGTTCGACATTTTTTGGTCTCGGAAGCTGAATATTATTTAGCTCAGTTTCCGAATCTTCAAGAAATCACTATAACGAATTAAGTATAATTTCCGCCGTTTGTTTATTGTGATCTAGTTTTACTTTGTTTATTGTGACCTGAAGAGGACCCTTGCCAAGAAGGGCCGAAATATAGCTCCAATAAAATTCAGCTGACGTATCCGTTTTGCACTATCAAATATCAAGTTCTTTGGACTTACGGGAACTAACAAGAAAAAACAGAAAACAAAATACTTAAAGAAATCTTAAAGAACTGCAAATAATTAGTTTGATTTTTCTACACATTTTCCATATGCCTGCTACAATAAAAATAGATCCATAGTCAAACTATGATCCCAGCCTCCCCACGTCGGGCACTTCCGATCCGTGCCATTAGATGACCCAGCGGTCGGATCGAGTCGTGGCTTCATCTTGGGTCTTGGGGGGGGGGGGGGGGGTTTATAGACGTTGCAAGTGCTAGAATGCTCATAATACAACATCTTTAAATAATTAAAGTTTAACCGAATGGGCAGAGATACGACAGTCTGGTTACAGGTCACTTATTCACTTAAATAGACCAAAAAACCCGATACAAATGCGTTAATTCGATGGTAAGCTATCCTCAGATAATCGATTTTTATCGAATGAACATTCTCTCGGATGGTGGTGCCTCTATGTGCTTGTCCATCTATGCTTGGAATAAGGTAAGCCATCACCAAACAATTAACTAAAATGGCGGATTCCTGGGAGACATATCATGTCATCACTTTCCTACATTCTTCGGCCTTGACCAGAGCAAAAGAACACTAGGGAGTAGCGCCAAGATCTATACTTTCCATGCTTTGCAAACGGGTCATACCCGTAGCGCCACCCAGTACGCTTGTGGCATTTAAAGCGAGACAAACTTGCGGGTTTAGAAATTTCTAGGAAAGAAAAGGTGCGGTCGGCACACACCAAGGAAACAATGAGGGTTTATCATTTTTTTGCAACGATCAGAATAAGATAGGATAAGATAAGACTTATTCCACTAAAAGCACAAAGGCCATGGGAAAAAAAAAACACAAACAAAAATCAAAAACCAAAAACCAAATAAAGGATAACTATGTTACATATTCCTTTACAGGAACCTTTCTCTGTGGTTCATCGAAACCAAAAGGAATCCTCCCAACTTTTCAATACCACCAAATAGTTTACTTCCCATTACTTTTACCAACAAATCCTCCCCCCCCTCCCCAATAACTAACACAAAATATCCCACGAAGATCTGAAAGCTCAGGGCATACGCACATAGAGTGAAAAATATTTTCATCCAATTGTCCGCACATTGGGCAAAAGTAAGGACCAGACAACACTCTTACCTTACCCAAATATCTTCTACGCATCCCTAAAGGTAGACAATCACCCCGTAATTATAAAGTTATCGGAGTCAGTGTTGGTGAACGACTGAATGAGTCTCAGTAGGGACGTTCGCTATCGCTAGTGGTGCTAGTGTTGCTGCGATTCGAGTTTGTGTCAATTTTGTCAATTCTTGGCACTACTTCCAAGTGTTATTTTGCTCTGGCCGTGACTTTTCCGAGCCTAGCATCTTTAACCATGGAAATGCAAGATTTTGTTGGAATTCAGATTCTCAGCGTCTGGGTGAATTTTTGGTTATTTTGAAACCAGCGCACCTTCTGAACGTTACTACAGCCCCGGGGGAAAAAATACAAAACCCTTAGATGAGTCAAAAAAATGCAGCGTATTCACAAACCAGATGTCACAAGACCAAAGGTTTCGATGGTATCCCACAAATTTAATCTTTGATCCAGACAATTGGGTCTTGTCTTGGCAAGATACAGTCTTCGCCGGAATCCTTGAACATTTTTACTACTGAAATTTCGATTAAGGAACAGATTAAGGCCAAATAGCTAATCATCTGAGAAAGCCAAGTTCAGATATATCTCTATAAGCCATATCTGTTTTGAGGATACTGATCGAACCTTCCTGCTTTATACTTCTGCCAAATTTCCGCTTTCGGCCTAATTCCGAGCCAACCGCTTTTCCAGCAAAAAAATAAAGTTCAGAAAAACGGATTCACCGTATCTCCGCATCTCTATAATGAACATCTGATCAACTTCAAATATAAGCCGAATTCCGGACGAACTCAAAATGATCGTCATATATGGATTCAGCGTCTCTTCTTACCCCTAAATCTGTCGTCTAATCAACTTAAAATAAAACTTTTGCTTTTAACAAACTTTCCGGTTTTTCCAGATTCCGGACGAACTACTTGTCCGGCGAGAATATGGTTTTCCTCATCGTGTTCAGCATGTCTTCTTACCCCATAATGGTTTATCACATTAGCTGTTTATAAATATTTTGTTTGCCCCTTAATCTGGACCCCCACCCCTAAATGTAGGGCTACATAGCCAGTGTACGAACTCGGCCTTACCCTTGACCCAAAGAATCCTCACACCAAGTTTCATCAAAATATCTCATTCCCTTCAAGAGTTATCGTGCTGACAGACGGACGGATGGACACACGGACAACTTTTGCGATGTCATAGGTATCCCTCCACTTACGTTTTGGGATCCCAAAAATAGGTGGTTTCAAAACCTTTCCAGTTTGAACGTTAAGGATTGTTCATTAAACGAAAAATGGTTTATTTACTAGGGAGTACTTTAGAACCCCCAACCAGAAAATAACAGGAGGTTGGCTCACTGTGTGTGATTGGTTACTGGTCTGGTACCCTACCTGTAACTCGTATGGTCGGTATCGTTTTTTAATGGGAGTACTGTTGGCAAGGCATCAAAACAATTAAAGCCTCTCGATACCGACAGTTTTCAAATTTGTACTTTAAAAACGTGGTGGAGTATCAGGTACTTCCAGTTTCTAAGGTCACTTCTGAGAAAGAAATGTGTGTGATCCCCAAAAGACTGATTTTTCGGAAATCGTTTACTGTTGTAGTTGCTAAATATTTCAAGCATAAAGGTACAAGCAAATAGATGCACCACCAATCCGAAAGAAAATGTCTCTGCATATATTCCCCGAAGCCGCGCCGAACAATTTTTTGGCGGCGCGCCGCCGGAAATTTATCGCCGGCGCGCCGAAAAATTATCGGCTTTGCTCTATTTTTAGAATTTTGAAGGTATTTTTTGCAATAGCAATTTTCCCCAAAAATCGTCAGCGATATTATGTTATTATTGTATTATGGTATTAGCCTTCGTTCAAGTGCTATATTGCGATAGCATTGGTGGTCTCTCTGTCTCACTTTTGCTAGTTCGGGTACTTCCACGTAAGCTAAGACGATGAAAGTTGACAATCTTCTGAAGGACTCGGCTGAATGCCCAGCGAAATCATGTTTTCGCGGATTAATCCGATCATACGTGTGGGGGTGGAGGGAGGGGGAACACTGAAACTTGCGACCTGCGTGACCTGAGTCGAAGTAAACCTTATGTATTTGGGAGCAAAAAGATACGATGACCACGGGACGGGGGAGGGGTTGGAGGTGGACTTTTGGAGCATACAAGGGACCAAAGGAATACAGGGATAACTTCGACAATACAAAGATCATGGTCCCAGATGTGTGATTTTGAAGTCTAGACCGGATCCGACCTCGGTGCGGGGAGGTGGAAGGGGCGTAACTTAAATTTTTCCGAAATTACTCCAATTCGAAGGAAGCTTGGTGTCTTCTATGAAGAAACGCCCTAGATGAGACATTTATTTTTCCAAAACTTTCCGGGTGAAAAACGAAACGTTCCGGGCGACAGATGTTTGCAGAATTTGATTTCTTTCGTATAAAAAGACCCGTGTGTCAACAAGAATACCATCACTCGACAAAAGCATTCCGAATTCGATTTCTTCTGTGTTTTGCCCAACAAGACTATAAAGAACTTTATTTTTTACGTGTAATTAGAAGCCGATGTACCGACGAGACTGTAACTTTTGGCATGCGCCCGATAAAAATTAACAGAATTTGATTTTTTTTTTTTTTCGTGTAAAAGAACCCGACGTGCCGACGAGAATACCGACACCCGAAAAAACATCGAGCATTTGATTTTTTCTGTGTTTTGCTCGACTAGACTGTACAGAACTTGATTTCTTACATGTAAAAATAACCCCTTGTGCCGATGAGACTTCAACTTCCCAGGTATGCCCGACAAAGTTTACAGAATATGATTTCTTACGTATATAAGAAGAACCCGATGTGCCGACGAGTCGACCGACGTCCGACAAAAGCATAAAAATTTTATTTCTCCTGGATTCCTTAAGTATAAAAAGAACTCGATGTGCCGGCGAGAATACCGAGGCATGACAAAAGTATGCAGAATTCGATTTCTTCAGTGTTTTACCCGACAAATTTTTGCAGGATTTCATTTCTTGCGTATAAAAAGAACCCGATGTGCCGACGAGTCGACCGACGCCCGACAAAAGCATAAAAAGTTTATTTCTCCTGGATTCCTTATGTATAAAAAGAACTCGATGTGCCGCCGAGAATACCGAGGCATGACAAAAGTATGCAGAATTCGATTTCTTCAGTGTTTTACCCGACAAATTTTTGCAGGATTTCATTTCTTGCGTATAAAAAGAACCCGATGTGCCGACGAGTCGACCGACGCCCGACAAAAGCATAAAAAGTGTATTTCTTCTGGATTCCTTATGTATAAAAAGAACCCGATGTGCCGGCGAGAATACCGAGGCACGAAAAAAGCATGCAGAATTCGTTTTCTTCAGTGTTTTACCCGAAAAATGTTTGCAGGATTTCATTTCTTGCGTATAAAAAGAACCCGATGTGCCGACGAGTCGACCGACGCCTGACTAAAGTATCCAAAATTTTATTTCTTCTGTGTTTGCCGGCGCTTTGCACAGACAAACAAGTGAACATTCGCCCGACGAAAGTAATTTCTCAAGACCTTTGGGGGGGGAGTCCTCCCCCTCCCCCCCCCCTTAGTGACACCCCTGCCCATGGCTTCGTACCGTTCGTGATATACACGGGTCAAGATCAAGAATTGCTCACCCCCCACACGGATGGTCGGATCTGGAAAAGAAGGATTCGTTGATTATCGGTCGGGTCCTGTAAATGCATGCCAAATTTCATGGTCCTAGCTCGTATGGAAGTGCCGAAACTAGCAAAGTGAGATGAGGGGATAGACGAACCGACGGAAAGACATAACAGTCGCTGTACGGACTTGAGTCAAAGGCTGCAAGTTACGAAGCAGCAAAAGGGGACAATTAAAACCAAGTGGCATACAATACTTTAACCTATATAGGCTACCTGCGGTTCTACCACAAATAATATTTGTGAAGGGGGAATCCCCAGTAGGTACTCGAGGGATTTCTAGGGAATTTTGAATGTCCAGAAATCGAGGGGATATCGAGAGAATTAAAACGTTTTCCGAAGTTCAGTGAAATGGTGCTACTGTCCGCAAAGAATGGCAAGTTTCACCGCCCTAGCCAGCTTACGATCCAGGTTACGTACCCTCATCCATTACCAAGATTTTGTCAGATATAACAATAGTGTGTCTCCACCAAGAATAGTGTGTGCTAATGGGTTGAGTTTTGACATGTTTGACTATCGAAAAGGGCCACAAACCCATGGATGGCCTAGGGTCCACCATAAGCAAAAGACGGCACTGGCAATGGCTTGTCCGGAAGTGTCTGAACTAGCACACTCTGGACAGAGGGACGGACCGACAGGGAGTACGGTCGCTATTGGTCACTTTGTTTACACGGTGTGGAGCAAACATACAATTTTTGGTAATAAATAATATTCCTGCACTGCCGCCACAATCGGTGACTCTTTCTGCTTACTTGCTGATGGCAAAAATAGAACACAAACTTGGAGCCTTCGGAAGATAAAAACTCAATATAAAAAGAACTTGAAACATTTCACCTAAACTGATTCGGCGGCATAATTTTACCGGCGGGCCGCCACCGCCCACCACAACGGCGGCGCGCCGAGATGTTTTCGGCGGCGGCCCGCTGATTTATTTTCGTCGGCGCGCCGCCGACTTTCGGGGTGGCTTAGGGGACTATCTGCAGAGCCAAGAAGTGGGACGAGGAGTGGATATTCGATGTACACAGATTATATGAATAGCGGATCAACGAAGTAAAGCATTTTCATCGGATCTTCAAACCTATTCAAAGAGAATATGCGATGGGCAACTAGATGATGATGGTGATGATAATGAAGATTATTAAACACTAGAGGAGAAAGATTAGCATAGAGATAAAAGCACATAGAGGTCAGAGCTAGCACCAATCCCAGAGAAAATGGTCTACAGTGCCAAAAGTTGGAAGAGAAGTCACCTATTACTTTTAGATAGTCTGGAATGTGATGAAAATGCATTATTTGGTTGAGCCAATATTCAAATAAACGGTCTAGTCCAGTGGTTCCCAACCTTTTCCGTACCGCGTACCCCTCCCTAATCAAGATTCGAAAAGATTGCGTATCCCCTATTTCAGAACGTGAAAAACACGATATTTATTAACATAAATCACAAGGAATACATGTTTAGAAATATATATAAAATCAATTAGGCAATCACTTGAGGCTGCTTTTTAGCTAAAATTTTGTTAGATCTCGGCTAGAGGTCATTAACGGCAATGTATTTTACAGTCAGCCTGTTTATGTGTTTGGTTTTGATGTTCTCTTCGCGCCGACAGCTCGTAGAAAGAACTTCTAAATAAACGAATTGCTATACGAGGAAGTCGAAAAAAAGGGGATCTAGGAGCTTGGCATCGTTGGGGCCTACAACATCAAGCTGCATCGCAAACTATTTCGTTAGCTTAATTCTGAATGTGAATGACAATCTCTTTGCAATGGCTTCGATTCTTCTTGAAACTATATATTATTCGACACAGGGAACAGATTTTACGGCAGTAGGCTAGCTGTTTTGGAATCAACATTATTTCTTTGACTTTCAATAGGGCTTGTAATCAGAGGCGTCACGCACAGGTTGGCAACACCCCTCCCCCCAAAGTGGTCGGCCAGACGGTTAAAGAGAAAAGATTCGGCGCGAAGCGCAGCAATTTATCTTGAAAGCAGTTATTTAAAAAAAAACAGTCGGTAAAAATGATCTGTCGGTCAGTAAAAATACCATGCCCCTTAAAACACATTTTGGCTGGTAATGCCTCTGCTGGTAATATTAGACTTTCAGCAAGAGTGAGGCGAGATTATGAAGCTACACACTAAATCAATTTTGGTTCCTTCACGTACCCCTTGCAAGGGTCTCGCGTACCCTTTTAGGTACGCGTACCACCGGTTGGGAACCACTGGTCGAGTCAACTAGATTGTCACACATCTCAGTCCTATTCGGTTAAAGTTAAAATAATAAGTATGAAGCGCTCCAAGGAAGTTGTACTTTTACTAAGTACTTCGGTTTTGTACTTAAGTAGTACTTGAAGTACAAGTTTGCCAATACTGCATAGAGACTTCATCAACTAAAAATCTTACGGATCATCCTTCCGGTCGAAGACCAAAAAGTTTCGACCAGTTAAGTATTTGCATGTAGAACCATCTAGAACCAGGTCCCAGCCACATTAAGTTGATGATCCGAATACTGGGCAGTACCGAATAGGGCAATAGCCTACCGATACCGGTGCCACAAAGCTTTAAGTTACGGAGCTTTAAAAGTTGTGTTCCGGTTGTACCCGACCTAAAAACCCTACACCAAAGGGAAACCACAGAATATAGGTTAAAAAATTGTAAAAAAAAAAATGTTACTTACCCAAGGCAGTGTCTGAAGTAGGAGACCTCGTAAGTTGGGAACTCTGAATTTTCTAACAACAACAATGCACAGCAAATATTCTGAAATCCGACTATGTCTCTTAGAACTAACCGGGTTTTAGCAGAAAGGCAAACGCTCAAGACTAAAGGCGTATTCTCGCCGTTCCCGGAGGACTCCACTTGAGGAGTCCCCGCGTTTTTGTTTGTCCCGGGGACTCACTCCCCGTATTCTCGCGAGTCCCCACGGACGGAGAATGCTCCGATATCATCACCATCATCAAAAAGGACTCCCTTTCAGATTCGGAGGGGAATCAATTTTTGGTGGTGTTGGTGCAATATAAAATTAATTCTAAACAATCAGAACAAACACTCGCCGTTCCCTTCGATTCCCTGAGGAGTCCTCGGGGAACGGCGAGAATACGCTTATTGATACACCGTCATTACGGGATCGTAACAAAAAAAAATTAACATTGGGAGTAGGACTTTCAACTTTGAAATTAAATTATCGGCTCCTCCTCAGGGAATCGAAGGAAACGGCGAGAATAGAGGGAGTCATTAAATTAAAATTTAAATTAATAATTTAATTTAATAACGGCGAGAATATGCCTTAAGTATACGCGTCTGACACGCTACTTGCAACTCGTACGGTATTATTTTAAAATGGCAGTTAGATACGGTTGCACTGTCAGAAGTTTCATAACAGATTGCGCATAACACTTTCAAGAATAACACCTTTTCACTTAGAAATAAAGTGTTATGACCAATTAAGTGTGCACTATTTCGTGCCTAGATCTCCAGCAACACCTTCAATTGGTAAAAATACTAACGGGAACGAAAGAAACATAACAAATAACATCCCAAAGTGTTATCTGTTGAAACCGCGCATCCTGCTGTTGTCGTTATGTAACTTCTGACAGTGTAGTATTTTTACCTATTGAAGGTGTTGTTGGAGATCTGGGCACGAAATAGTATAAACTTAATTGGTCATAACACTTTTTTTCTAAGTGAAAAGGTGTTATTCTTGAAAGTGTTATGCGCAATCTGTTATGAAACTTCTGACAGTGTGGCAAGACAAAAGCAAAAAACTGTAGGCAAACCAAAGCCAATCGATCTCAATGTCTTTGGGTATTCCTTTTTGCTTGATCCCAACTGAACCGAAATCCCACGTTTCCCCTAAGTCATTATCTACTCACAACCTAATGAGCCCATGACCCCTTACAGCCGAAGGCAAAGATTTTTGAACCAGTTTAAGGACACCTTGAATTTTTTCAATGTTTGTGTTTCAGTATTCTGATATAGATTAAGAATATAAAACTAGGCCCCGTTCTTAACAAAGTACACAGGGCTTTGGCTGTTATAAAACTTCCTCCAGGTCCGTTGATTTCTAGCAAAATAACGGACATGAAATATCAGATAACCGTTTTTTGTTGACGAGTGAGCTTCCAGCAAACATTCGTCGGTGCACGATACGCATCGAAAATAGCGAAACAAGGCATGAGTGCAAATCGTTGAATAATCGTTGGAGGGCTAGAATATACCGTACTGAATTCGGTTCTCCGGGTTTAAGAACGGATTGAGCGATTATGAAATTAGTGTGCTTAGGAATTATGGGTACAACGGGTCCTTTAATTTAAGTATTGGCATGCAGAGCCACCCAGCGTCAACCTACAGCCCTTTAATCTTCTGATACAAAGAAATACACTGACAATACTGAAACTGGTAATGGGAGGGGGACGGAGTAGGGAGCTGATAGAGCGGGGGGGGGGTATTTTCTCGTAAACTTTCTTTCTGGAATTAAGACAGGTCCTTTAAGTATCGGCATGCAGAGCCACTCAGCATCAACCGACAACCACTTTAATCTTCTGGTACAAAGAAATACATTGACAATACTGAAACTGGGAATGGGAGAGGGGAGTAGGGAGCTGATAGGGATACAGAGATCGTTTGGCTTGGATAACAGAACTCACTCACCCGTGACGACCCAGTAGAATCCTCGTTTCTTTTCTCGTGGACTTTGTTTCTGGAATTAGAAACGAAAGTTGGCTCAACAAAGGTTCAAACTTCACGGGGGTTCAAGAAAGATAAATATTGGTTAAACCTTAATTTCCTTTTCACTCGCAGGTTCTAACCATTTTCAAGACAAAAGTCACAAAGGGGGTACGAAAAAAAGAGGAAAAAAGGAAAGAACACACAACAGGTAACACATAGATCTTAGGAATCTTCTTTACACACGGGGTAAACAAAGTGTGACTAGCATCAAGCGAACGAATAAAATGTGCAATCCGCTCAGATACTGCAGTAAATGGGTCGGTGACATTATACTTTGCCGATAATCTAGAGTTACGGGCCTACAGAGGTAGTCCTAGAAGATGTTTGAATGTGGAATGGATGCATGTTTTTCTTTCGCAGTCAGTAGTGACGACAGCGATAGTATATGCGGCATAGCGGCTACTATGTGTCGATTGTAACGACGCTTAAAAATAACAAGTATTCCGTACGCTTTTCTAGCCTTTTCCGTAAAAAACAATACAAGACAGGAACGCGTTGCTTTCATGTCCGACCCAATACGCAGACCAAGGTAAACAACCGAGGATGCAGGTTGAAGGATGTAATCCCTGAAGTATATATCAATTGTCTCTGTATCATACTTTCGGTTGAAGAAGACAACCTCGCTCTTATTCGGGTTAAACGTTAAACCGATACACTCATATTAGTTGCGTTTTTGATTGAAGTTTTGTTCGCCGTTAGCGTAGCCGGTTGCTTAATTTCAAAAATTTCAAACGCCGTCGAAGTTCACCGTTTGCTTAATTAGTGTTTTTACGACTCCTTGCCCGGTTGACGTTTCTTCAACGATTCAAGCACACTTCGAACTAGCTAGCTCACGAAGTTCGACGGGCAGAGTTTGAAGGACGAAGGAACTGTGACGGGCCACCAAAAACGGTAATTAAACAAAGACCTTTGAGGTTGAAGGTAACTTCAAACTTCGATCAAAAACGCAACTATTCTTCGTGAAGAACCTGAAAATTTTCTTCCACTAACGCAACCGACCGGCTCAAGTTCAACACATCATCTGTTTAATTTAATAGCGACAAGTCCACACCTTCGAACACATAGAGAATGAGCCCGGAGACCCCAATTTCTTACGGTACATTCTTACCCCTCTAACAAAACCACGCTGATTTTCTCACTTGCCGTGTTTTACTACCTTCGATGTGTATCACGTTGTCGGTGGTTGTCTACGAGAAGTTTTTCCATCAGAAAAATCGGTTATGTAAATTATTTCGCTGTTTTCGCTAGTCAGCAGGTCTCGGAAAAGGCTTAAAACAGCCAACACTGGGTTATTTGTTGAAAGCACAGCCTGGTAGTTATAAAGTATTCAAATATTTTAAAATACTGTAAGTTGAAGAGTGAATAGTGGGAGGGGTCCTTTAAGTATTTTATTACCATTTATTTTTTCTTTCTAAAATAAAAGTCTGTTAATACCTCGGGAGGCACAACAGTAGGCTACAGAGCCAGGAGGAGTTATGACACACTACCTACGAAATTATCGCGTTGAAACTATCAATTATAAATGAACAAAGTACCGTCAGTGTTGGGAGCCAAAATGAAACAAGCAGGTCGTCTTGCGAGGGAGCTGCTAGCTAAGAGCCGTCACTCATTAAAATACCAGTTTCCCCTGTAGCTATCAGCAATATTTGGTACGAAAACCTAAAAGATAAATAAGTTGTTTGCAAATTATGGCGACAAATGTTAAAGGACACCTGAACAATGAAACCATTCTTGAACACACCATGGAGAATGCATTCACGGACATGGCCACGGAGAGAATTCTTCTCCTGAGCGTGACGTTTTCAAAATAGGGATGTTCGTTTCTGGAGGCTTGCACATGCGGACTCTAAGTCAAAAAGCGCAATTCATTCAAATCTTGTACAGCGCTGGCCTGATCGTATTGGAACTTCTTCTAGATGTACGGTTGGGCTCAACTGGTTACAAAATATTCCAGAAGAAGGGTTGATAGGAGACATTTGTTCATTTCTAAAATTGTTCGGTACTGAAATAAGGACAGATGCAAAATGGACCAAAAATCATAGATTGGAAACACTATTTCGTATTGGGTTGGGTTTTCTGCAGGCAATGTTAACGGAAGTCATACAGATAGGGATGGTACTTGGTACTCTTCATTCAGGTGTCCTTTAACAACGACGACGACAAAAAAAAACAAAAAAATAAGAAATGTAAGCTACTGTTATATTCCACTGAACAAAGGGCGTCAGTGTCTGAACAGGATACTGGGTTAAGGCTAAGATAATAAGCTTATCTACACTGTAAAAAAAAATCTTGCAGTACTTGCTACTGGGATTTATCTTGTGTCTGAAAAGATAATATTATCTCTAGTCCGGATTAATCTTATCTCAGTAGAGATAAAATTAATCCCAGTAGCAAATACTGCAGTTAGCTTTAATCCTTACTCGGAGAAACTTTTTAAAGTGTATGCATGGATCTAGGCATGTATTGTACACGGGACGCCCAAAGAGCCAAGGAACAAACATGAAGTGAATAGCAAATGCCATAAACGTGATAAAAACACTTTTTGAAGTAAGAAACAAAAACTAAATACAAAGCACTCTAAACGATAAGGAAGCCGTGTCTTAGTCCCAGCTGGACAAATACTGACGTATTTTTAATAAGATCTGTATCTATATGGAGCACCTCCAACCTTAAATCGCTAAGACCCTGTCAATCTGACATGAAGTGGCCAGACTCCCCGATCCCCACACTTAGGGGACGAGTAAAGATAATCTGGACAACATGCTCCCTCCCTATTTCCTCCTTCTTCGCAACGGCAAAGAATTTTCTTTTAATCAATTTCAGGTCCGCTTTAAAATAAACTTTGTCCCCCCCACACCTTCAGTTTTTCCAGTTTTTCAGTTCCATTGGACTATATTCAAAGAAAAAAAAACACAATTAACATTCCTGCCGGGAAAGCACAAAAGGAGTGCTTGACTATATAGGGCAGGAACTTAAACGATATGAATCAGAGAACAAACAGAATCAACTAACTGAACACTGTATATAAAGAAAAAAGGGAGGAGAAGAAAAAAATAACCAATGGTTTCAACTTTAAACGAAAAAGAGAGAAAAATAAGGGAAACAAGGAACGAGAAAGAAAGAAAACAAAAAAAGAGAGAAAAATCACACTGTGAATACGACTTAAGAGACAGCGATGTCGAGACCTCACGCGTCGAACACCAACTATTCTCACGAATGCCTTGAAAAACACTAACTATGGTCATAGAAGCTTTGGGCTACTTCTTGTATCAATTAAAGGACAACTCGCACTACATATTGTTTCTGCTCAGATGTTTCAAAAATTTGATCACTTTATAACTATCCTATGCTTACAGAAAACTACACACGGCTTCGGCTGTTTTTAGCCTTTTTCCATGTCCCTTGGCTTGGATGACAAATCTTGGCAAAATTTGCACAACGGGTGTCCGGACGAATAAGCTCCTCGGAAACAAGGATCAGGCGCATGCACTGTTAAAAGTTTCTCCGAGTAATGATTAAAGTTAACTGCAGTATTTGCTACTGGGATTAATCTTATCTCTACGGAGATAAGATTGATCCGAATTAGAGATACAAATATCTTTTTAGAGACAAGATTAACCCCAGTAGCAAATACGGCAAGAATTTTTTGTACAGTGTGTTAAGTCACGTGAAGAGGACAAAAGTGGCAAGCGTGATAATCAGTGTATTGCTAAAAGAGAAGACAGGATACACTAAATATTCTTTGAGCCCAAGCTGACTTTGAAACATTTATTCAAACAATGTTTACAACGGGTACGTCAGCTACGATTCTTCATCAGCGATATTTCGGCCCTTTTTGGCAAGGGTCCTCGTCAGGCTGTCAATCCTCTGATTGTTACAGGTTTGTTTCTTTCCCCGAAGTTGAACCAGAGGATTGACAGCCTGACGAGGACCCTTGCCAAAAAGGGCCGAAATATCGCTGATGAAGAATCGTAGCTGACGTACCCGTTGTAAACATTGTTTGAATAAAAGGATACACTTATAAAGTGAAGAATCTCGGGTACGACGTGGCTTTTTGAAAATTTATTTTTATGAAGGACTCGAATAAATGATACTAATTGTATTTCAGACAACCGGAAGAGATCTTCAAGCGTCCAACATCAGAAGCTTGTCCCGTAACCTACCCTGTATTTCCGGGCTTATGTTATAATTGATCAGAAGCTCGTCTGTACAGGTATCTTATGGGCAGCTGTTTTCAACAGACAATTTCATCTGTACAATTCATCTGTACAATTTCATCATTGCCATCAGAAAAGACTCGGAAGACTCTCTTTCGAAGAAGGTCGAAGCAGCATGAATAATTGACGATTTTCTGCAACTGAGTCCGTCGCGGGAAATCCTCGAGACTGTCCCATCTGGCAAGATTAATCAGCGGTCAAGTACAGATGTGTTCAATAGGACAAGTGTGGACTATGTTACGAAGTGAGCAGTTAGGTAAGTTTTATAAGTAGTGGATTGAAAGACAAAAGTGCTCTCCCGGCGGGATTAGAAACCCACGACCTTTGGGCTTTACAAGACCACTGAGCTACAGAACGGCTTATGAACGTAAGGGGGGTTTTCGCGAGCTGGAAAGCAAAGTCGTAATCACTTTCCAATGGTTTTCGCGCTACTTCGGAAAGTTGTCGAAGTTTCCAACCCGGTTTTCGCGCTTTGGAAACCGAAGCAGCTTTCCCGGAAAGTGATTCCACGAGGTTAGTGGAAAGATCTGCGGAAAGTTGAATGTTTCGGCGGGAATTTTAAAGGTGCGGAGAAACAACAGTGCAAGTGTCACTAATAAATAAAAATAGATGACAATCGTAATTAAGGTGACTTCGATGGAATATATGAGAATCAAAGAACCGTTAAGTCAACCATATTAATTCGAAAAATTGTGTAATTCAACGTTTTCTCGGCGATATCAGCTTTCCATGCGTTTTCGCGATGAGTCCAGCGGGAAAGTGGAAAGTTGTTCCAGGAATCGCTTTCCCACAGTGTTTTCGATGCGCTTCGATTGTCGGAAAGTGATTCCGACATTTTGCGAAAACCCTCCTGTAGTTCACAGACCACTATAGTCAGACAGAAACAGAGTAACAGTAATCCCGCCAAAGGCAAATTCGTCGAATCAGTTCACATTCCCATTTTGATTCAACATTCTATCTTTACGTGATATTAGGTAAGCTTTTTAGTTCATGGTACTAGTAAACTATTTGATAAATGGGACCTACAGATAACACGAGGATGCGCGGTTTCAACAAATAATGCGTAACCGATAACACTTCGGATGTTATCTGTTGTGTTTGGAAACGTTATGTATAACAAGCTTTGTTAGGAAGAGCCAAAAAAAGCATCTACTGACTTTATTTCTTATCGTCATAATGTCGGAAAACTCAGCAGATACTTATAGGCGGTTTTTCGGTTCTTCCTGATGGTAACGCTTATTATGCATAACATTTTGAAACACAACAGATTACGCATTATCTGTTGAAACCGCGCATCCTCGTGTTATCGGTTATGAAACTTCTGACAGTGTACAGTTGCAATTGAAGGAAGACCACAAGGGTCTGCAGTGCAACCGATCAACAGAGTTTTCCACGCGACAAGAGCTATCCGTCTTCACAATGCTGGAGTCGGGATACACGGAACTTTTCTTTACTTGTCAGTTTGAAGCCCCCTAAAGACTATCCACACAAAAGTATTGATAAATAGTCCTTGAGCCCAAGCTGACTTTGAAACATATATTCAAATAATGTATTCAACGGATACGTCAGCTAGGATGCTTCATCAGCGATATTTCGGCCCTTCTTCGCAAGGGTCACAAGACAGGGACAAGGACAGCCTGACTGACGAAGACCCTTGCCAAGAAGGGCCGAAACATCGATGCTGAAGCATCGTAGCTGACGTATCCGTTGTATACATTATTGAATATAAAGTATGATAGTACTCGAACGCGCAACGCAAGTAAAGCTTTTAGTAGGCTAGACCTGTAGCTGAAGGTCTGGACTTATTTTTTCAATCATCAGTTAGGTATATTATGGTCAGATGCTAGAATATTTTTTAACCAGTGACATCAACAAAGCGAATCGGTTCCCTGATATAGGTAGGCTATAAGATAAGATAAGATAAGATTTTATTTGCGCTAAGAGCCAACGGCCATGGCAAATATATATAAAACAAAACAAAAAACCAACACCACACACAAAAAATGGTAGACTCCTATAGGCACCTATCCCTATGGGCTAGGGCTACCCTGAGGAATCTCACCAGCTGTTTTATATTTCCAAAACAGTTATTCCCCATTACACCACACATCCATTCTTCATCCATTCCCCTTCCTCCATATGTCGCTGTTTTTTCTAAGAGTTTGTTAAAACTGACTAAATTACGGAACAGTGCCAATAGTATGCTTCTTTCTCTGGTTTTTCTAGATGTTCGACATTTTGTTTTCCTTACTGGCTCAGATTTTCTAAAAGTTCGACGATTTTTTCTTTTTATGGTTTTCTAGAAGCTCGTGGCATCAAGTCGCTCGTCATAAGTTTGTCCCAGAAATCGAAATGCAGTCCAAATTCAAATTCTAAGCCTAAAAGCTTTTTATTTCTTTTGGGGATTTTCTAGAAGTTCGAAATTTTTTTATTCTTGTGGTTTTCTAGAAACTGGAGGCATCGTCAAAGGCACTCGAAGATCAGTTCAAAATTTTGAGCCAAAGCCGAGGCATGGTTGTCTTGCCGCCGCCCATTTTCTGGCAGAGGCCAAAATTACCAAAACAAGGACGCAAAATTTTGGGACGTATCTCAGAAAGTCCCCTGTCGAACCAAAGAAGGCTCGGACCATCATTTGTGCATATTTTCTACACGAAGTTCTAAGACTTCTAAGGCTTAATGAAAAATTGCCACAACGGCAAAAGCTAAATAATAGGCAAAACCAATAAAACAAATGTATACACACAAAAATAGGTAACAATACGTAAATAACAGAGTTGGTGGACTTGGACTCTGGACTCGTCTCAAGACGGTCTCGAGACGCCTTTTTCAAGGACTAGGACTCGTCTCGGTGTCCGTCCGCCAGAGCTGCGGGCTCGGACTCCGGACTCGTCTCGAGACGCCTTCTTCAAGGGCTCGGACTTGTCTCGGACTCAAATTTGCTGGACTCGCAGCAGCTCTGGTCAATAACGTACAGAGTAGAAGTAGAGATAAAAGAAACACCAGAGCAATACGTAAACCGAACAAAGGGCATAAATTTTACTGATTGTTGATGTAATTGGGGGATCGACTAAAAAGAGGCACGGCACGGCACGACATAGAGTACTAAAAAGAGGCACGAAAACTAAAAAGGCCCTTTCAGGCATCACAGTGAGGGGCAAGGACAATGTTCGAACGTGCATTCTTTTAGGCGTTGGAGTTACGAACTCTCACTTCCTTGTTACTCGTGCCTCCTGCGCCATGCCGTGCCTCTTTTTAGTCGATCCCTGTAACTGGTGGTCGGGGGATTTACTGACTCACTGATAGGAGACAAACTGGTTATAATTTTAGCGTCGCAATTATAGTTTCGTTTAGTGTCAAATTATTCGAATATGTGAACTGGAAGTAGAGTTATAAAAATCACACTTTTGACGGAAAAACAAATATAGTAAGTAAGTAAGTAATATATTTTTAACCCACCATTTCGAAAAAGCGGGGTAAATGAAAGAAAATATACAAGACACATAAAGACACTAATTTTCAATCTTCGGCCAGGAAGCAGTGGAGAAGGTCGTGCGCTGGTTGGGCTCTGTTGTCGATGATTTGTATAACGACGAAGAATCATCCAAAAGAGTAACAGTTGCATCTTGAATTTTGAACCTCTCCGTCAACGTATGGTTATGGCATAATTTCGACAAGTGGAGCAGGTGCTTTACACATTTAAAATAACATGATCTCATCTTTTTAATCTGATTATTTCGCAGAACATGAGTGACACCAGAACGAAATAGTATAGAAGGAGCGCAGAAGGTGCTGTACAATTTCCCCAAAGCTTTACGATTATAGCGCCCCGGGGCAAGCCAGTCTACGACAAATCCGTGATTTTTGGATACCCTATGCCAAACGCTGGGTATATCTGGCATTTGGCATAGCCTATGCCTAACAGTGGATACCTGTTGGTAACCTAACCCTGACCTACCTCAATATAAAGGAGTTCTGATTGGTTGATTTTTTAGCTTCACTCAAATCATCAATATTTTACTGGGCTACAATGTCCAGCACCTGACATGGTGTATCCAGCGTTAGGCATAGAGTATGCCAAACGCTAGACATATCCAGCGTGTGGCATAGGGTATCCAAAAATCAGGGGTTTGTGGTTGACTGGGTCAAGCATAATACTTCTTTCAATACTACGTGGAAAGTTGTTGAAAAAGAAAGATTTGATATTTTGGGACTACCACATGCTTGGCCAAAAAGCGGCGAAAAGGACCAAATGAGCCACTTGTTGCATGTTTAAAGTTTGTTGGCCATTCTCTCCCCCGCAGAGCGGATTGTATCATCACACGACGGCAAAAAATTATGTCCGCTGATTGACGGCTGGAAAAATTTGACGCGGCCGTGTCATTCTTGGCAGTATGTCGTCTGGGAGATGTATGTCACCTCGACCAAAATGATGCGGACTCGAAGCAGTTTTGAAAGTGATCTGGTGAACGCGGAATTAAGCCTGAGGCAAGTATATTCATTATTTCTTCGGCTGAAGCTGAATCGTTTTTGCTAACGATTTTAAACCAGCTTAACCCGATGAAAAATTTATCTCAAAATAGTAGTACGAAGTTGTACAAGTAGCATGCAGTACTAACTGATGCTACTACATGCTTATTTCAAGGCTACCGTGTTACTGCATACTACTGCGTGCTACTATTAACAAGACTGGATGCTACTTTGGCAAGACAGGATGCTACTGGATAAGATTGGACCAGTCTGAGGCACACTAAATGATAGTATTCTTTGCTATTACATAGTATTACATGCAAATTTTTTGTACAACTACCGTACAACTACGCAGGCTACAAATTTGCCGGGACTTTAAGAAGCCCGGCATCGCCAACTGTAATCAGAGTGCGATCAAGGGGATTAGACACTTGGAAGTAGGCTAACGGACTGAAGGACGTGAACGTATGCGCTGTTTTGTTATGACAAAACATGATATGACAAAACATTATTATAACATGTTCTTGGAAGGAAAGTGGTGCGGTTATCAAACAATTCAGAGAGAGGATTGTTTTTAGCACAAACAGCATATTTTGATAACCTCTTTAGGTGTTTTTACTTTTTTTTCTTTAGCATCAATAACCTCGCATCGGGCTTTTTGTGTAGTAGCACTAGTAGCCTTACTCTGAAAACGGTCACAAAATACGCGGTGTTTGATAAAAACAAATTTTAATCTATATTTCCTGACACCTTGAACTTTAACCGTTTATAGTTTATAGTTTAACCGAAAAGGGCTGGGATAAGACAGTCTAGTTCCCCATCACTTATTGACTTATATAGGCTTGAAGACCCAGTGAAAATGCGTCACTTCGTTGCTCCGCCATTAGTCTTATTACATTTCAGCGCTCCAAGTGGACTAGTTTCCCCATTGCCTCATAATCAACACTTTTGTAGACATAGTAAAAAGTCGAATCCATAGGGTAGTTGGTCACTTTCACTTTCTGCTGCTGAAACATATGCAAAACCTCCATTACCGGGGACACAGATGACAGGTTTTCCACTCACTAACCTGTGGATCTGTTTTACCATGTCTGATCCCAGTGCTGACGGTGAGGCATAGGGGGATTAACAGAAAGTAGTCCGCTTGGATGCACTGAACAGGAATATGGCCAATTCGCTAATAACCGATTTTCGTATAGTGGACTTTCCCTGTCGGATCTGTGATACCTCTGTGCGCTTGCACCTGTGCTGTGTGCTTGACTAAAGAGGTTTACGAAAAATTAGTGTTCACGCTGTGAGCAGTTATAGCTCACCACTGGTGACTGAAAAGCCGCGTTTGTGTTGGGATTCAAATTTTCCGCATCGTAGTAGAACTTTGCGATATGAGGATGGCCGTAAATATTCTGAACGTCATACTAGAGAATAAAAAAAAATCCCTTAAAACAGCCCAAATTACTAAACTTAAAAATTCAATGATACGGACATAAGCTGGCTTTTCAGTGAATAGATAGATAGATAGATATTTTATTGATCCAACTCGTAGCGCCGACATGGCACTAAATATGTCGACCATTACATTTCATGTGTTAAAATACTTGAATATATACAATTATTACATATAAGAAAATAAATCACTTAGAATTCACTTGTTTTTTGTTAATCTTCTCAGGGAAATACGGTACAAAGGAATTCGAATACCGGGTTGTGCAACATTGAACTGGCACCAGGAGATTTTGACGCCTCGTCCGTCCTGTCACCGGTGCTAGATCGGGCAGAATATCTTTATGTTTTTCACTGGCAAGGATTGATCGGCCAAAACGTAAAATTAGGTTTTCCCGGCGGACATGGAGTGGCTCAAGTCTTAATAGGAGGAGGGAAGCTTCGCAACCATTGTATTTCAGTCCTAGCATAATGCGGCACGCTCTGATTTGTCTGATTTGCCCCTTCAATCTCTTCGTTATGTTGTATGCTCCTTTGTACAAAGGGTCCCCAAACTGGGCAGGCATACTCCAGTAGCGGTCACACGGAAGTCACATAAGCCAATTTCATAGATTCAACGCCGAATCCAAATCGCTTCATTGTCGTGATGGACTGGAGCATTCCCTTTCTTCACTAGGTTGCAAACATGATCACTGAATTTGCAATCTTCGTTGAAAGTGACACCCAACAAAGTGTGACTCTTAACCATGTTAAATATAGGATCAGGCTCATTGAATTCCCTTTTCAGCGGGTTGAACCGAATCACTTTACACTTTTACACTTTCAACTTTAAAGCACACCTCGCACTATTTATTTTCTTCCTTCCACTATTCTAATTGCTGAATACCTTATATCCAAGCTCTGCTTCTAACAAATTATCCACAGCTTTTGCTGTTTTAAGCCTTTGTCCTGGTCAATTGACTTCAAACAAAAACAGGGAAAAATTTACACAGCCGGTTTTGATTGCGAAATTCGGAAATATTGCATTGGTTTATAGGTGTGACGAATGCTTTAAGGTATTCCTCTTGTGCCCTGCCTTTTATCTTATCTCTAGCTCCTTCATAGAATAATAAGCTTCGGACCCCGTACCCCCCTCACCTTTTGCCATTGCTTCGTTTTGCACCTAGGACTTTTTAGAACCTTTTCAATTAAGACGAGTTTGTCGCAGTGTTGCCACTGGTTGCAGAATTCTGCGGTTTGTTACAGGTTTTCGACTTCTCCCCAGGTTTACCGGATATCACCGGAAATCGCACGTATTCCAAAAATATTCTGCGAACCCCACGGATTCCATGAAAGAATGCCGTAGGTTGATCATAGTATGCTGGAAATCCGTAAAAGCTACCGGAATTCCACGAAAGCCGTGACAGATTTCGTGAAACTTCACGTGACGTTTTTCAGGGTTTTTTTTCTAGGATTTTCACATCCTTTCAACTATATAAAAATACGTTATTTCACGTGACCTATTTCGTTCTTTCTATCTACGTTACTTAAAGGACACCTTGCACTATTTTCTGTTTATGTTCCATTGTCCCTATTTGAATACTGTGAAACTAGGTTCTGCTACAAATGAATGAATGAATGAATTTATTGTCCCACTATTCAAAACTATTTGAATACAACTAGGTTCTGCTACAAATGAATGAACGAATGAATTTATTCCCAATAAAGCCCAAGGGCCATGGCGGGAACAACACAATAACAAAAACAAAATATCATTCAACAACAAACCAAAAAATCAACTTCTATAAAAATGGTTCCCGGTGGGCCATAGCTAGCTTCAGGATTCGCCTTTTCCCAAGCCCATTGACTACTAGCAAAATCCCAACAAAATTCAAAATGCCGGTTTTACGCATAAATAGCATGATACGCGAGCACTCGTCGGGAGCATAATTCGCATGGAAAACAGTGAGTCCCTGCGAGAGTTTCTTTCGTTTTTCTGGGATTTTCACTTGTTCTGTTTTCAACTGTACGAAAAAAATATAAAATCTACGTTACTTAAAAACTGAAATTACGAAATCTGCTGCCGGATTATTTGTAAAAGCCTGTCAAACAGAACTCTTCCCAGCCACGGAAATCAATGAGTTTTTTTTGCTGAAGCCGAAAAAACGACCGAATTTCGAGGGCACCAGAATGTCGTTTTTGTGGCAAAATGTCACAGGCAGGTTTGCCAGTCAAGGGGCTCATACTTCGCTCCAAGGTCTGCCGAGAACGAAATAATGGCAGGCGTTTTTTCGTTTTGGAAGGCTTGGTAGGTCAAAAGCTGTATTTTCTGTTTTGGACTCCTTTTCTTTGTTTGGTTTGCTCGCTTTTGGGGATCCCAAAGGGTTATAGAGTATACCTATGCTTTTTAAAGTTTGTCAGTCCGTCTGTCTGTCTGGCACCATAGCTCTCGAAGGGGCTGAGCTATTTTGTTCAAACTTAGTATGAGAATTCTTTGGGTCAAAGTAGGTCAACTCCGTTAGGTCAAGCTTCAAGATGAGCCCCATGGCCCTTTATTTCGGGCTGGGGTTTCCAAATTAAGGGACAATACAAATATTTCTTAAAAGCAAATGAGATAATCGATTGAGGGTTAAGAGAAATGCTGAATAGGTATCTGAACTTTATTTTCTCGCCGGAGAAGCAGCTCGCCCACCCGATGAAAAATTTTCGAGAATTAGTCGTATGGAGTTGTACGAAAAAGTTACACGCAGTAGTATCTATTGCCACTGCATGCTACTACTAGCAAACTGGATGCCAAGATTGGATACTATCGGATACTACTACTTACTACTTCACTTACTACTACTAGGCATGTTAAACCGAAGTATTCTATACTACTACATATTTAAACATTTAACTTTTTCGTACAACTACATATTCAAAGAATTTTTCATCGGGCAGAACCTGGCCAAGACCGGAAATATTTTCAGAAGTGGGTAGAGATGAGATATAGGGGTAGGGAAACTTGCTGAACCCGTTTTTTACTTGGTTTTCTTCTCGGACAAATAATTTGCCCGGAATCCGGCCTAAACAGGTTCCCGGTGCAGCATTTTTTTTCCAACTTGAGCGGCTTTGAGCCTGAAGAGGACCTTTGCCAAGAAGGGCCGAGATATAGCTCCAATAATATTCAGCTGAAGTATCCGTTTTGCACCATAAATACTAAACAGGAAATTTGGCAGAAGTAAGAGTTTTTCTGAACAGGGTTCGCCAAAGGGGTAAAATACATGCTGTAGTTCGTCCGGAATCCGGATCCAGAAAAAAAACGGAAACACTTCTCTAGTGAGCAATTTGTCTGAAATCCATTAGTGTCGAAAATAGGGTTGAGAAAACACGCTGGATCAGGATAGTTCGGATCAGGATAGCTGGATCAATTTTTAATGATCGCTTTTCTTCTCAGTCTTCCCATATCTGCAAAAACTTCACCGTCCCTTGCTGCAAAGAAAAACATACAGTTTGGTTACTCAAAAACGAGCTCTCGGTCGACTCGACTCAACTTTCTGCGACCATTTTATTTTCTGTTTCTGGACTACATTCTCTTCTTAAAAAGAAATACCCCTTTTCCCTCCGAAAAAAATAGTTTCGTAACTGAAAATTTCTTCTTCACCCCCACCCTTGGCATCGTACTAAAGTTATCACTAGTAAGTTCAGTATGACAGGTATTCGGAGAAATGCAACACACGAAGTTGTCAGGATCAGCCTACTCCCGGTTTCCGCCAAATCACCCCTTACCTCCCCTGTTTGTGTGGTAGTACACATATGGTTATAAACAGGCCCGTATCCAGGAATTTATTTCGGGGGGGGGGGGAGGGGTTTGCCTGCGGGTTGGACAAGAAAGTACAAAAAAGACACAGATCAGAGGGAAAAGCCTGTAAAGGGGGGTCAACCCCTTAAGCCCCCCCCCCCCTGGATACGGCCTTGGTTATAAAGTATAGTAAGTAAACTTCCCAAGACGCTAGAAAAACTACCGCGTTGCTTTGAATTTGTTTATCTGACGATCCGTGTGCAAAGATGTTATCCGTTGCTGAGTACACTTGCGTACCTCACTATAGGGTGATTCTGGCACTCTGGAAAGCGTTGCCTATTTCACTTTTCAGAGCTGCTTTGGCACTTCGCTTGGCACTCTGCTGCCTTTGGAAAGCAAAGCTAAGTCTTTCGGAAAGAGAGCCTAGTGCTGGGCGATATTCGGTATCGATATGTTGGACCAAATATCGATATCGAATATCGAAACGTAAATATCGATATCAAAATCTATATTTGTTCATTTATAACTATTGTAGATACTCCAAAATAAGTTACATTTATAAATCCGAAACTGGATTAATCTGTTCTTTGTAATTCATTTTTTATTTATTTGAAGTTTGAGTTCATGCAAGGTGCTTTCGTACGACAATTTTGTTCTTAAACTTTGGCGAGAAGGTACGTATACTATAGCGGAACATGGTACCAAAATATCGAGATCGATTATCGAATATCGAAAGTGAAAATATCGACATATCGGTATTTCGAAAAATCAAAATATCGCCCAACACTAACTGAGAACCCACGACATGGGTGGGATGTGAGCTTGGAAAGTTGTTCAGCCGTACCGCTTTCCGTGAATTCTTGCGCACGGCGGAATTTCGGTTTGCTTTGCGGAAAGCAATTCTATGCTTCGCTTCCGAATTAATATTGAATTCTATATGAAAATCTAGAAGAACCGATAGTCTGGATAAAGAATTCCGATAAGTGTTCCCCTTTGGAATCCCATCGAAACCTTTGGTATTGTTTATACTGGCATATCCTACCAGCTCTACTCTTACTGTGAGCATGTGACCACTAGCCTGGTTACCCTATTTGTTTCGACTGGTGCAAAAATATACTTGATAGACCTACCCCTAGCAAACATTTTATCAATAATCATCTAGGCCACAGCCTATCCACATTGCCTTCATAGTTTCGATGATATTTATAAACAAAATCAGGAGCTCTTACCTTAGGTATTTCAAGTTTCTGGACCTGGTCTTACCTATAATACTAACGCAACCTACTTCCACAATGAATCCGCACCCTAGCAAACCTATCCCTAGCAAACAGTATATCAATAATAATCTACCAACAGGCTATCCACATTACCTTCAGGGTTTCGATGATATTTATAAACAAAATCAGGAGCTCTTACTTTAAGTATTACAAGTTGCTGGACCTGTCTTACCTATAATACTACCGCAACCTACTTCCATAATCAATCCATATATTTCTAAACCCGGATACCCCAATTTCGTACGGTACATTCTAACCCCTCTAACAAAACACGCTGATCTTGCCGTGTTTTGCTAACTTCGATCACGCTGTCGACGATTGTCTGCGAGAAGTTTTACCATCAGAGAAACCGGTTATGTAATTCAATTCAATTCAATTCAAATAATTTATTTCCTCCAGAAATCGGAGAGTAAAAAAACATAGTAAACACCTACATAACTGGCCAAAAATATAAAACGACAACTATGACATAACAAGGCCGTATCGCATAAAACAAATCAACACGCAAATATCAAACAAAATAAGAAAAAAATAAAATAAAACGTATGCGTAAAACTCAACCATCAGCTACAGCCTCAGTGAGGTTGTGATGGATTCGAGGAATTTTAGAAAGAAAATTAGCATGTTTTTTTTTGATGATATCTATTGGGTTTTTTAATCGATAGGTCTCCATCATAAAAGAATTTGACTCAAATTTTGTTATCCGACAAAGATATTTAGCAAAATTGAAGAAGGTTGTTTTGATGTGAGAGAAATTACTCGACGTGAAAAGGAGAGAAAAGAAGGGCCTGAGGAAGAGCAACAGTATTAAAAACTTTTGCCAGAAACCGGCGAGACAGATAATCGCGAAGTGATAGTACTGCCCCAAAGCTTGCTGCAATCCTACACTTAAATGCTTTTGAAACTGAAGCACGGCACAATGAAAGTGTGGGGTCATACGGCACTCCAAGATAAGTCAAAAAGTCTAACGGTTTTAAAGTTGAATTATTAATAGAAACTGAAACCAAATTATTTATTATATCATTCGGCCTAGGGCCCAGAACTAGTAACTGACATTTTTCTGGTCGAAAAAGAAGGCCGCGGTCAGAAAAAACTCTAACAAGAAAATTTACATTAGCTTGGAGGGATTTTACAGATCTCCTCAGAAGGAGTAAATCATCTGCATATGCTATCCAAGATAAAAGGTATCCTTTACCATAAACAAATGTTGTTCTAATCTGATCAAGCAAAGCTGAGACAGTAATATTGAAAATGATAGGCGAGAGAATGCTACCTTGCCTTAAACCCCTTTTTACAACTATATTAAATCCACGGTAACTATTTTTCCATTTTATTCTCAGACGAGAAGAACTATACCAGTTTCTTAGGATTAATACTATAGTGAAAGGGATATTATTTTTAAGTAGTGCAGCAACAGCCCACGAATGAATAACAGAATCGTACGCAGCAGCAAAATCTAGTGCCAAAGCATAAACCTTCTCCCTAGAACTACAAAAAGAAACAATACGAGCAAGGAGGGTGTGGGCTATATCCATACTTAAATGCTTCCGAAATCCAATTTGATTTAGCCCTTGATTACAAGACTCAAAATATTTTAGGAGAATGATCTCAAAAAGTTTACTTATTTGACAAGAAACCGTAATTGGCCGAAAACCACCACACTGTTCAAGATTACCTCCTTTCTTTGGGATTGGCGAGGTTGTAGCTCTCGAAAAACTAGTAGGAAGCAGACCAGAAGAGAGAATAGTTGAAAAAAGCGTAGACAGTAGAAGGATAGCATTTGGAGAGGCCCATTTGATGTGGTTTGAGTGGAGTCCGTCATGGTCACATGAATGCTTACTTTTAAGTAGTTTTATCCCGTTTTTACATCTTCTTCAGTAATTTCAATTTTTGTCCGTGGCTCTTCATCCAACTCACGATCAAGTCGGTCATGGGCTTGGTTATGTTGCACCGAAAAACTACTATAAAAATGAGAAACCCAATCTTCAATTTTTAAAGAACTTTTAATTTCCGAATTAGTGTTTTTACTTTTAACGAACTTCCATAACTTATTCGGGTCTCCCGCTATTTTAGCTCCAATCTCATCCCGGATAACTTCGTTATGAAATCTTAATTCGGACCTGAAAAGTGATTTGGTTGCTTCATATTAACAGGGACCCATAAATTTCCTGTAATGACTCGCCAATCAGGGGGCTTGTCATTTCCTATGCTTCTATGTTGCCCGAGCCTCACCTAGTTTCCAAAAATTCCGCTTGGGTCGAATCGGCGTTCTTGCTCAGATAGACAAAATTTGTTGGGTTTATTCAGCATGCCACCAGGTACCTAAGCTATGACAAAAGATCCAGGATACTCTTCCATTACAGAGAAATATTCCTTGTTCAGCACAACAGCTGCGAAAAATTTTGTCTATCTGGATAGGCGGTTATTTTTATCCTCGTGGGTATTTCTCGAACTATCTGACGCTCGGTCAAGAGCGCATCAGAAATCTCTTATTGACAAGCCCCCTGAATGGCGAGTCATTACAGGAAATTTATGGGTCCCTGATATTAATGAAAAAAGGTCCAAATCGGGGGCATCCTCCACTTCTGAAAAGCAATAGTCGCATTCTTTTGGCTTTGTACTAAAACATGATTCAGACTCCATGCAAAAATACGAGAACCGGGGCGGAGTTTCGAAAGCTTCTTTAGCCCCTGTTTTTAAACTATGTACAATTTCTTGATAAGAAATATCCATAGCAATCTGATCAAAATTCGAATGATGATTTACAATTATTTGAGATAAAAGCTTATCAGATTCATCATGGTACTTGGGTATATTTCCTTTGTCCCATTAAAGACTTCGTACAATTTGACTAGAATGGTGAGTAATTAAAATAGGTAAATCTTGAATAACAATACTAAAACAGTTACCAAACCTCCATCTCAATTGATATCGGAATAGCAACCTCGATGGCCATTTAAAAATATCAACCTCGCCTTCGACTCGGTAGATATTTTTCTTAACCTACCTCGCCTTCGGCTCGAATAGGTTATTCTCAATGACCATCTCGGTTTTATTTTCCGATATCAACCTCGATGTCTGAAGTTAATTTTTAATAAATAGGCTCTATATGTATTCCACCATAATGTTTTGTTTGGTGGAGGTAAATATGGAAAGCGTGGTTTTGTTCTTTACAGTTTCGACACATTTGAGATTAGAGGTATGGGTTGGAAGCAGGCCCGTATCCAGGATTTTTTTTTTTGGGGGGGGGGCCTTTCGGGGAGGGGGGGTTGCCTGCGGGTCGGACAAAAAAGACATAGATAAGAGGGGAAAGTCTATAAAAATGACTATTTTTGTATGTTTGTTTTTTTTTGGGGGGGGTCACCCCCCTAGCCCCCCCCCCCCCTGGATACGGCCTTGGTTGTAAGGATTGACTGTGGAGGGCAAAGCGAACTGAGGCAAAGGAGAGGGTAACGGCAATCGATTCCTTAACCAGGTGCTTCTCGTGACGCGAGTTAGACTGCATAATATAGTGCATATAATCTTAGTGCATTACGTAGATTTGTGTTGGGAAGTATAAAAGTAAAAGTTGACCGGGCGAGTGCAGCTTAGTTTACGTAGTGATTAAAGGTTAACTTCAGACATCGAGGTTGGTATCAGAAAATAACACCGAGACGGTCATTGAAAATAACCTATCCGAGCCAAAGGAGAGGTAGGTTATGAAAAATATCTACCGAGCCGAAGGCGAGGTTGATATTTTTAAATGGCCATCGAGGTTGTCATCCAGATATCAACCGAGATGGAGATGTGTTAACTTTTATAAATTTTTCGAACAGAAATCATTTCTGGAGGCTGATATGACTTATATCATCCGCTCATATCTACCGCTAACTTTCTGTGTGAAGATTAACGTAAAATAACTGACCGTGGGTCATAGGAGCATATGCATTACATACCTGCTCGAAAAAAGTTGTTAGAAGCTATTATGAAGTTTTTTGTTTTGTTGTCTGTATATGGCCCTAAGGCTTTAAATACAATATTATTATTATACTACGCCGGCGCGAAGGGGCACGAGCGGAGCCTGACAGTTGATTAACAGGTGGCAGGACGGTGGGCGTGGAGTCTCACAAAGTATAGGTCATAGGTCCGACAAAACTTATTTTGCGCAAAACCGTGCCGACGGATTGCCTGAAAAGTACTTCTATCAGTTTGGTCAGAAAGTTAAATGAACAGTTCAATATTATTGCTTTTAATTTTGCCGACAAGTTTTTCGTGGAGAGTGCGCTAAAATGTCGTTATACTTCACTAACGTATCGGGATCCCAAAATGTCGGGAAATAGAATTTGTTCTCAAACCGGGTCTACATTCTGTCTTCCCCATTAAAATTATGTATTTGGTTTTCACCATGAGACCCCGTCTTGTGGGTCCTGGTTTGCCTACGTGGCTCCGATAAGGGAGTCCTAGACTTCTAAATTATATTCGAAAAATTGTTTATGGTATTGGTCACGGTACAAGTCCCTTGTCTAAAGCGCCATCTATATTATTAATTTACGTGACATGGGGATGTGAACTGGTTAGATCAATTTGCCTTCGGGCGGGATCACTGTTCCTATGGCCGGCTTCTACCAGACTATTCTATTGGTTTGCGATCTCTGTTCACAAGCCCGTCGGTAGCTCAGTGGTAGAGTGACTGCCTTGTAAGCAGAGGGTCCTGGGTTCAAATCCCGGCTGAGGAGCATTTTTGTCTATCAGTTCACTACTTATAAATTCTGTCCGGGAGTTGGCCAAAGCCGGAAGTTTACCAATGAGCCTTGCAATCTGATATTCTCTTCGATGAAAAGAAAATTCAATATCTGATCCAGACAACTAGGTCTTGTAGAGATCCAGTATTCGCCGGACTCATTGAACACTTTACTAATAAAATTTAGAAACAGATTAAGGCAAATGGTAATCATCTGAGAAGACCAAGATCAAATATGGGCATGTGTTTACCCCTATAGGCTTTGTCATATCTACTTTGACGAAAGTTCCTGCCTTACTTCTGCCAAATTTCCGGTTTCGACCGGATTCTTGCAAAAATTTAAGTTCAAAAACGGTACTTTTTTCCCAAAAAGTACTTTAGATCAAACGATGCATTTTGGCTCATTATCGTTTATTCCGCAAGTGTTTTGCTTAGATTTTGTTTTTATCTCAAGCACCCTTAAAGTGCACATCTTAACCGAAAAGTGAAAAAAATACTTTTGATCAAACGATGTATTCAAGGAACTTTTATCGTTTTTGATTGTTTTGCTTAAATATGAATTTGTAGCGCCATTAAAGTGCGCATCATTACAGCGAAGTTCAAAATAAAACAATTTTTACCAAACGATGCATTCTCGTGATGTCCAATGGTCCATTATCATATCTCAAGGGTTTTGCTTACAAATGACCGGAACAAAATCACAAAAAGGTAGATTCTATATTTCATCCTGTGAACCAGCCTTGCAAGTGCCATATGAGCTTCTGGCTCTTGTTAGTTTTATATATATATATATCTGTATTTGAAAGCTATTAAGCCATATGATATATTTGTTGTTTATTTATACTATATATGGCCTTCGGAGTTTCAATAAGAGTATTATTTTGTATAACCAATGTCCTTTCCCTTTCCCACCCTTCGATCTTGCAGAACATTATGCTACAGATTGCAATGCAGAAGGTGTTAATCTTCTTAAGGATCAGACATGTATCTAAGCCCATATTAGTCCCAGGTGAGTTGAAAACTGGTATTCTTACAAATTAAATCGCTTAGGTCCCCCAAAGGATGTCCTCCCGGGGTATGCAAGACCCGGGACCATCTCAGTCGCACTGTGAACGGAGATTTGACAAAATGGATCACAACTTGGTAAATGGTGGATATTACAGATATAGGCCGGAAGCAGATGGACCATGGCAACACTCATTTGGAAAACCCCAAGAATGCTGGTTTAACCATGCCAATTCACAGAAAAATAGTCCTCAAGGTATGGCTTCAATTTATATTCATTCGTTAGTTTGTTCGAGTATTTTTTTTTGTTACTTTTCCCGCTATGGCACATATGCTTCTTAAAGCACAACTCTTACTAGAAATTATCTTTTCCTTATAAAATGGTAAGAATTTTTTTTTTCGCAAAATACCATTACTTTTCACCTGAAACAAGCGATTCTCTTGTTAGCGCTTGACGATTATATGCAGCCTTCCTGCTCTCCGACGCGGCGGCTGGGCGCAAAAGATTTGAAAACTGAACGTGCCTTGGCTAAAAATTGGGAAAACTAAGCAACTAAAAGAAGTAATAAACAGAAGATTATCATATCCTTCTGTAAGAAAGAATTGTCAGCGGACAGTGAAGATTCCTGCAAACTTTTCGTTGGGTGACGGGAAAACTCGGCAAGGCCGAAAAGCGCTAAAAATTCGTAGTTACGAAACGAAACAATGGAGAAAAGTGGGTTTTTATAGAAGCTTATAATTCCATATGGGAGCTAAGTATATTATAAAAGGCAGAATAAGCAAGAGGAGTCCTTCAACGTATTTATTAGATGTCACCAAGCAGCATATGTACCTCATATCGAATTTGGCTAAATTGATCAAAACTTCCCTGCCACATTTTCTGTTTCCCTTTTTCCCTTCTGAAGCATTTTCGGTTTTAGCCGAATATCGGCCGAACTACTTGTCCGGCAAAAATTCAGAGGTCAAAAGCGAATTCGGCACATCTTCTTTCCCCTATATCGGACCTCTAATCAACGTCAGATAAAACTTTAACTTTTGAGAAATTGTCCGGCTTCCGCCGTACTCCGGGCAAAGTATATGCCCGGGTAGAAAAATGATTGTCATATACGGATTCAGCATGTCTTCTTACCCCTAAATCGAACATCTACTCAACTTCAGATATGGCTTTTACTTTTAACAAATTTTCCGGTTCTGTCCGGATTCCAGGCGAACTACTTTTGCGACTAGAAAATTATTTTCGTATAAATGGTCAGCATGTCTACTTACCCCGAAATCGAACATCTAATCAACTTCAATTACAGCTTTTACTTTTAACAAACTTTCCGGTTTCCGGCGAACTACTTGTCCTGTGCGAAAATGATTTTCATATTCGTGTTCTCCTTACCCTTATCTCATGAGCTATTAAAAAAGTTTTGTTCGCTCCTTAATTTGAAACCCCTCCCCCACGCCTAAATGTAGGGCTACTGAGCTCATCTACGAAGTCGACCTGTCCCTTGACCCAAAGAATCCTCACACAAAGTTTCATCAAAATATCTCATTCCCTTCGAGAGGTATCGAGCTGACCGACGGACAGACAGACGGATAACTTACGAATTCATAGGTATCAACGCCCATCTAAGTACTCGACCTCTTCCTTGACCCAAAAGAATCCCAACACCAAGTTTCATCAAAACATCTCATTCCCTTCGAGAGGTATCGTGCTGGCAGACGGACAACTTTTACTAAGTCATAGGTATCCCTCCACTTATGTTTTGGGAAACGACAATAAAGCTAAAAAAAATTCCCATTTGACCGAATTCCAGTGAATCAGGGCGAACCAACAACCTGAAAGGTAAACGGAGCGGCAAGATCAATTTTACCTTCAATCCCAGTTCGAAATCCCATCCCAGATCGAAATGCCTATAGAATTTTCGGTGTTCATCCATTTTTTTTAACCCTTTTTTCCGGATTTCGTCCGGGATCCCACAGGAAAACAGATTGACGTCCAAACCAGTGTGTTTTCTATCACTATTTCGACACCCTATCCGGGTGAACTATATCTCCAGCAAGAAAATAAAGAAAATAATTCATACTTTAAATTCTACCAAATTTCTAGTTTCGGCGGGATTCTGGGCAAAGTACAGGAGGGGTACCTGACCTCGTTTTTTACACTACCTCGATTTTTTGCCGCGAAAATGTTAATAGGAAATGTACACACTGTCCTGATATACACGAGGCAATATATGGCTTTTTTGAGCTCTCATGTATAAAAAAAATATTCAAAGTCTGTGCCTTTTCTTTGTTTTGAAGCTGCTCTGAAAAGGGATTTTGGCTATTGACTTTGCTAACTATACCTTTATCACCATTTTGTAGTCAATCGATGTAAGCTTAGAATGAAGGGATCTTGTTTGAAATGAAAAATATGTTTAACTATTTATCCAATATGTAAACCATTCAATTAGCTTCAGTCTATTATGTTTGTCATAGTTGTTGGTTCCTTTTTAAGCCACACAGATTGTTCTGAAGGGAAAGGCTTCTCTGGAAATCTGAAATTCTGTCTGAGGTTGGATACCCCTCCTGTACGTGTCCGGCGAAAACACGCAAAGCACTTATGACCAGAAACCGATTTAGCAATCATTAGCTGCGTACACATTCATGTATAGAAGTCACAAATATGTTATTGCTAATGAGCTACGGACGGTTTTGACGTAATCCTGACACAATTAAAGCTTAACCAAACTGGATTGAGATCCGACAGTTTAGTTACACTTCGCTTATTTACTTAAATAGGCCTAAAAGCCCGATAAAAACGCGTTGCTTCGTTAGTCCGCTAATCAGATAATCGATTCCACCGAATGAACTTGTTCTTTCGGATTTGTGGTACCTCTCGGTGCTCCTTCTATGCTTGAAATACTCAGCACCTAAAAAGGTAAGCCATTGCCGAAAGCTTAGAGCGTGTTCCACCCTCGTACCAATATTTAACCGTAATACGTAACCTATTAGTTACTATTTCCGTTCCAACCTCACGAAAAGTTACTACGCTGACCGTTCCAGCCTTCTCGAAATAGTAACTAACAGTAACTATTTGCTTACCACGCACGGGAGCGTAGTAAGCGTAGTAACTACGGATCTCTGTCACGCGATTGGTCGGATTCGCCAACGGCATGATATTCTGCTGGAAAATACAAAAATCGTTCCAGCCTTTACGACAGAAAGGCAGAATTTGTGACGTCATGCGTAGTAACTAAGGTAAGTAGGATGGAACACGCTCTTAGCGTCCGTAAAACATGGAAATGAAGGCTTTTGCTGAAATTCAAATTTTCCACGTCTGTGTGGAATTTGGGGTTGCTGTGCAACCAGCGCACCTCTGAACGTTATTACTTGAGCCAGGGACCCATAAATTTCCTGTAATGACTCGCCATTCAGGGGGCTTGTCAATAAGAGATTTCTGATGCACTCTTGACCGAGCGTCAGATAGTTCGAGAAATATCCACGGGGATAAAATACCCGACTATCCAGATCGACAAAATTTTTCGCAGCTGTTGTGCTGAACTAGGAATATTTCTCTGTAATGGAAGAGTATCCTGGATCTTTTGTCCTAGCTTAGGTGCCCGACTGCATGCTGGATAGTCCCAACAAATTTTGTCTATCTGAGCAAGAACGCCGATTCGACCCAAGCGAAATTTTTGGAAACTAGATGAGGCTCGGGTAACATAGCAACATAGAAGCATAAGAAATGACAAGCCCCCTGAATAGCGAGTCATTGCAGGAAATTTATGGGTCCCTGCTTGAGCCCAGAGCAGAGGCGTTACTAGCAAAACTTTTTGGGCGAGGGGGGGGGCAAGGTATTTACCGACTGGTTAGTAATTTTTACTGACTGTTTTGAAGAAAAAAACGACTGTTTTGAAGGAAAATTGACTGATTTTAAGAAAAACCGACTGTTTACAAAAAAATCGACTATTTCTACGAAAAAGAACTGTTTTGAAGAAAATTCGACTGTTGCCAAGAAAAAAATCAAATCGCACCGACTCGGCTATTTTTTACCTACTGGCCAACAGCACTCGGGAGGGGGGGGGGGTCCCGCCCCCCCCCTTCCCCCATATGTGCCGCCCCTGACCCAGAGTAAAAAATACAAAATCCATTAGACGGGTCCAAATAATTCAGTGTATCTAAATATCAGATTTAAAAGTAAGTTGCATTTTCAGATTGAAATTGCGTTCGAAATGAGTGACTGTAATTAACAACTGTAGGAAGTAAATGTACTCCCAGTTTAGTCATAATAGTGTGCTACTTGGCGGAAGGAAAAGTCGAATGTGTCTGGGAATAGAGATTAAAAGTTTTTGTTTAGCAAAACACGCGTATTTCGAAACGGTCTTTTAGGAAACAGATCCTCCACATTCCGAAAATAATTACGCGCAAACAAACGAGTATCTGTGCAACCTAAACCCTTTTCGTGCTTACAACTGTAAGGTTATTTTCTGTTTTTCTCTTCGAATTGACAAACAGACGACGGCAAACTGAAATTAAGACTTAGAGGTTTTGACGTTCTGTCGATAAGAACTGCAAGATTATTGTCTGCTCGATGACGTTTGACGATTTTATAATTAGGAGTTAGGGGTTCTTGTCCGTCTCTCTTTGGACAATTAAATACGCTAAACTATTATTACGAGTAGGGTAGTCAATTAGAGCTGCAGGGTCGTATAAAACATTAAGGTTCCTTTTTGGGCAATCGATGCAGTTCCTGGCTACCCTTTTTGTTTCTCACGAATGTATGCAGCATTTACGCGCAGTTCGTCTGAATCCGGTCTTGGAGACCGGATAATGTTTACACACAGAGGGAAAAACATGTTTGTCGAGACGGAAAATTTTAAAAAAAATAACAGACGTTGCTTCAGCTAACCAACAGAAAAATGTTATGACAGCAGCCACACCAATACTGATGGCTGCTGCCTACAAAAGCTAGCTTAAACTTTTTTTTATTCCTTCGTTAGCTCTTTTCAACTAAATTGGAATTTCTAATACGGAATTCGTTCGACTGAACCCGAATTCCTGTCGAACTAGACTGTTGTTCTAGCACAGAATTCTTGTCTAACTGGACTTTTCTAATCCTTTTCCCACGGAATTCCCGTCTCCCATCTACTAGGACAGAAATCTTGCCTATTACTAAACTATATTTCAGTACTATGAACATAATAGAGGAAAATCTTTAGATTATTTAGGCGCAAGCTGGAAAATAAAAAGAAAATGGAGGAAAACTTTTAGTTTTTTTTTTTTTTTTCGTCATGAACAGCACCATCGCTGTTTAAAGGAGTTAATTCGGAACCATTTTAACATTCCCAATGTCTTAGTCAGTCCCATCCAGGTCGCGATTTTTAACCGTGAGTTGGCAGGAGCGTGGTGTCATTTAGTGGCGAGGAGGAACATAGTCACGCTTTTGGCAAGCAGTAGTCATTTCTATCGACTGGTAATGATTAGCCTACTTCCCCATTTCCCTCCATCTCAACTGACTCCTTTTCCCAATCATGTTTCCCAAAAAGGATTTCTTTTTTCCAGTCGACAATGGTTGCTGGTATCTGATACTACGGACCCTACGACGAAAATGCCAAATTTGCGTTTTTAGACGTCCCCCCAAAAAGAAATACTTATATCCTCTCACATCACAAGTTTCATACTTCTTTCACACTATGCTGACGAAAACCTAGACTCTCGTGTTGAAGATGGTGTAAGCGAGATGGCTTTTCCAGATACTACGTTTGGGGCCGTGATATCTGAATATCAGGTACCACGGTATCTCTATCATGGTATCTGTAAAAACCCAACTATGCTGTAGTTAGGTACTGTGAATAAACCGATACGCGGCATATCACAGCTACAACCTAAAACTAAATTTCACCACTAAACTGTACATTCACAACAATACATAAATCGCATTGTAGGAACAGAGAAAAAAAAAGTCAAGACTAATCCAATGGTAAATTTCTATCAGCCATCATCTAAACGATTTCAAAACGCATCGAACTGAACGAGAAATTAATTTGGTATTATTATTTTCTCTTGAAACCCAACAGTTATCCTAGATTCGAAGACATAACATACAGATAAACTTGAAACGGTTGCACGTACGTCTCGCAGCGTACAAGACCATACTGACATCAAGAATACTGACATCTTAAGTCCGGTCTTCATTTCCCGGAACTTCCGGAATCTGGGCTTCCAGATTGTTCTTTGACGTCTTCTGTAAATTGCATCTGGAATATGAACGGGTCCAAAAGTATATCAAAATAATCCGGAAAAAAGGGGCTTTTGAACTTCCAGATTTCCGGATTTTTTAAGTATCGCAGAAGAAATTGAAAAAAATCTCGGAAAATCTGGGAACCCATATTCCGGAAGGTGAAGACTCACCTTAATACAAAAGATGGAACGGAAACGCATGAAAACGAGCAGGGCTGTTTCGAACGGAGGCGACCCTAAATACTTCATAATTGACATAATTGACGCTTTGATAAGCGTGTGGAAGCGGGACAGGGACTCGCTTCCCAGGGTTGAAACCAAGAACCAGGGTGTACGAGTTACTTCAAGATACTTTGGGTTACTCAGGGTTAGTTTGGGTTACAGTTGGTTACTTTGGATTACATTGCATTGGGTTACATTAGGTTACATTGGGTTACTTTGAGATACTTTCGGGTTACTTTCCAGGGTGTACGAAGTTACTTATGATGACCAACCCTCCGCTCCGCTCAGTTACTTTTCTTCCAATGTTTTAAAATAGTTGAAAATTTGAGAACTAGGCTCTGCTTTTAACAAATTATCCACGTCTTTGACTGTTTTAATAAACTTGTATCCGGGGGGTTGTCCGCTCTCGATTTTAGTTACAGCATGCCGCGGTGCCCGGACGGTGCCGAACCGGCTGCCACGATTGAAAAATGAATTGCCTAATTTATGGCCCACCGCTGGTGTAGAGCAATTTACTCTAGTAGCATCTAGCTGTGGTATCAGGGGACAATTCTTGATGTATTTTGGTCAGGCCCAAAAAACTGACCTAGTCGTTTTATTCTGAAGTATTTTAGATATGAGCTTTCTCCTGGATTCCCATTTCCTGGAATCCCCACACAAGGTACCCTAGTATAAGGGTTGAATCCGAGCTTACCATTCATTTTAAATAAAAACAGAAAAACGAGATTTTCGGGTTTTTTCTTGATCAGCTAGTTACCCCTCCAAGATGATGTGCGAGGGATAAATACAATTTCGGATATTTCGGTTGCACTTCCGGCAAAACCGTCCTCAGCGAAAAAAACAAAACTAAATCATCAAATTACTATCCCAGACGGATGGTAAATTGTAAATGTAAACAGAATTCAGAATTGTAAATAATCACAGATTTGTACATATACACTTTGAACACGCACATTTTCTCTTTCATTATTTTACCTTTATCTGCATGTCGTTCAGTCCGCATCGTTCTTCTGGTTTTTAGTTACATCTCATCTTATTGTTTGTTGGTTCCGCATCGCTTTCCTGTTGTTATTGTGGTGGATTTTATGATTTAGTATTGTTTCTTTCGCTGAGGACGGTTTTGCCGGAAGTGCAACCGAAATATACGAAATTGTATTTATCCCTCGCACACCATCTTGGAGGGGTAACTAGCTGATCAAGAAAAACCCCGAAAATCTCGTTTTTCTATTTCTATTTGAGACGTACCCTAGTGCCATCTATAGTTTAGAACGGAAGTATCTTTCGGTTGCCTTTCAAATCGTTTCTTTCCTAGATGGCTCTGCAGGCAGTAAACGCGCTCGTACTGCATACACCACGAATCAGCTCTTAGAACTAGAGAAGGAATTCCGATTCAGCGCTTACATCAGCCGACCACGACGAACAGAAATGGCAACTATGTTACAACTGTCGGAAAAGCAGATCAAGATCTGGTTCCAGAATCGACGGATGAAAGTCAAGAAAGAGAACAGATCCTACGAAATTGACAGGAAGAGTCCTGATTCTTCTAGCGAAGTGACATCAACCAGCGCGGTTGCTATGCAACCAAGTTGCCACCCAGAAACCGAGCAGCCAGTTTTTTGGCAAGGACCAATGTCCAACGATTACCAAACTCAAATGCTTGCGTGTTCGCCGTTTTATAACTGTGATTCTAATTTTTACGGTCCCGCCTATCCGGACGTCAATTATCATCACGGACATCTGGCAGGGCATTATCAGTGTCAATACGGTCAGCCGATGGAGTCTTCGTATCAGCAAGAAAATGCCGATTTCAAGCCAGTGTTTCAGAAACTTTAGACACTTCTTTGATGGAATATGCTTGCTGTGAGAATGTCTGAAAATTATTCTGTGTATATTACTAATGTGCAAATAAATTGACTCAATTCAAAACGAGGTGATCTGGGATATGTCTGCTTCAAGGGTTCCTCAGTCCATATGCAACAGTTAAAAAATACCCTGCTCCAGCATGGATTGTCCGGTCATCCAAGCGACCCCTAATACTCTTGATGACTAACTCTTCCTGCCGATGAAGAATCGCCGTGCGCCTACAGAAGAGCTAGAAACCCACGGTTGATCACCAAGTACGAAGTTACTTTGGTGACCAACCCTGGCTAGAAACATCACAACAGCAAACGTTGTTGATTGGTTTACATATGATTTGGGTCAATTTGAGGATTCGTTTGGGTCACGTTTCTCGCTCTTGATCACTGGCGTGTTTCGGATGTCTTCATGTCTTCTTCAATCTATTATGTACAAGAGCAGGGACCCATAAATTTCCTGTTAAGTTTCTTACAGGGGGCCGCTCATTTCCTATGCTTCTATGTTGCTATGTTGCCCGAGCCTCAGCTAGTTTCCACAAATTCCGCTTGGGTCGAATCGGCGTTCTTGCTCAGATAGAAAAAATTTGTTCCCACAAGTTTCAAAGAACACAGAAGCCATCGGCAAATCCGATTCTTTTTATAGGCAAGAAATGAAATACCGCAAACATTTTTCGGGCAAAACACAGAAGAAATCGAATTCTGCATGCTTTTGTTGCTCCTCAGTAATCCAGAAGAAATAATTTTTTAATGTTTTTGTCGCGCTTTGGTCGACTCGTTGGCGGCACATTGTTTTCTTTTTATACACAAGAAAGGAAGTCCTGCAAACATTTTTTGGGCAAAACACTGAAGAAATCAAATTCTGCATGCTTTTGTCGTGCCTCAGTAATCCCGAAGAAATATTTTTTTTAATGTTTTGTCGGGTGATGGTCGACTCGTCGGCATCGGGTTCTTTTTATGCGCAAGAAAGGAAATCCTACAAACATTTGTCGGTCAAAACAATGAATAGATCAAATTCTGCATGCTTTTATCGTGCCTCTGTAATCCAGAAGAAATAGTTTTGTATGCTTTTGTTGGGCATCGGTCAGCTCATCAGCACATCGGGTTCTGCTGGTATGTAAGGAAGTAAATTCTGCAATCTTTGTCGGGCCCACCAGGGAAGTTCAAGTCTTAGCGGTCCAAGGCCTTAATTTTACACGTAAGAAATCAAGTTCTGTACAGTCTAGTGGAGCAAAACATAGAAAAAATGAAATGCTCGATGGTTTTGTAAGGCATCGGTATTCTCGTCGGCACATCAGGTTCTTTTTCCACATAAAAATCAAACTCTGTAAATTTTTATTGGATGCATGCCGAAAGACCACAAGACAACATATCACACATTATCAATGGCTGCATCTTTGACACAACACAACTCCTCATTCATGCACAAAAATGATTATATACCAGTAACACCTTTCTGTATGAGCCATCTACACTCAGGACTATTCAGCATGCCACCAGGTACCTAAGCTAGGACAAAAGATCCAGGACACTCTTCCATTACAGAGAAATAATATTCCCTAGTTCAGCACAATAGCTGTGACAAGTTTTTTTCTATCTGGATAGTAGGGTATTTTATCCCCGTGGGTATTTCTCGAACTATATCACGCTCGGTCAAGAGCGCATCAAAAATCTCTTAGTGAGTGGCCCCCTGTAAGAAACTTAACAGGAAATTTATGGGTCCCTGACAAGAGTCAGATCGTGTGTGCACTCATCTCACAGGACTGAAGCTCAGCAAGGGAGAGCCATCTTGTCACTAGAAACATCGGGTGAGTAAACCGTCATTCACATAAAATTTGTAAAATCCGCAAGAGAAACAATAAAAAAAAAATCTTGAATGAAATGCAACACAAGACTTTTGATTTCGGTATTTCAAGTATTGTGATGATTTCTCAAAACCCTGCTTAGTCCCAGTCTCTGTAAAAGGAGGCAGAAAAATTACCGAAACTGATTATTGATATCGAAAAATAATATCGAAAATCATAATTATCTACTACTGATTAAAATCACCCAGTCTGAAGTACAGTTGCTACTTCGTTATGATAAACTGTCTTTAAGTTTCATAACAGATAACACCAGGATGTGCGATTTCAACAAATAACACTTTTATTTTAGTTGTTATGCTATGTCAAACGTTATGCGTACAAGAAGAGCAGAAACACCGCAGAAAAAACAACTACTGACCTTTTTTTTGTCATCATAATATCGAAAAAGTAAGTGGATGCTTTTTCGGAATTTCCTGGCAATGCTTGTAATGCATAACGTTCGCAAAATCATAACAGAACGCAAGTGTTATCTGTTGGAACCGCGCATCCTTGTGTTACCTGTGATGGAACTTCTGTTAGTGTACATATCATTACATAAGAAGTTGTATGGTTCAGCTACACGGGCTGAAAGGAGCACTCCGCTCAGGTGACGAAATTGGCGCCAGTCTCCATGACGAACGGTAACGAGACCAACGGTTTCGATGGGATCCCAAAAATTTAATATTCGATACAGACAATTGGGGTTTGCCTTCGCCGGATCCAGTCTTCGCCAGAATCCTTGAATATTACTATTAAAATTTAGAAACAGATTAAGGCCAAATAGCTAATCATCTGAGAAAACCAAGTTCAGATATGAATACAGCATGTGTGAATTCCGGGCGAACTGCTTGTCCGGCAAAAAAAATAAAGCTCAGAAATGAATTCAGAGTATCTCCTTACCCCTATGTCATCCAATCAACTTCTAATAAAACTTTAACTTAGAACAAATTTTCCGGTTTCAGCTGGATTCCAACTGCTAAATTGTCCGGGAAGAAATTGATTTTCACATAATTGTTCAACATGATTTCTTACCTATAAATTGAATATCTAATTAGCCTTAAATAAAACTTTTACTTTTAACAAAGCCGGATTCCAGGCGAACTACTTGTCCGGCGAGAAAATGGTTTTCATAATCGTGTTCAACATGTCTTTTTACCCCTTAATCGACTATCTTCGATTATGTTTTTATCTGTTTGAAAATATTTTGTTTCCCCCTTCATTTGAACCTAAATTTAGGGCTACAGAGACCATCTACGAACTCGACCTTTCCCTTGATTCAAAGAATCCTTACGCCAGTTTCGTCAAAATATATCATTCCCTTCAAATAGTTATCGTTCTGACAGACGGCGTGCCTATTGTCCATCGACTGTCGAGGGGTGCAGGGCGGCCCTGACGACAATATTGGCAATATGCTAATAATACCTCTATGGAGTCCCGGGCTGTGACAGATCTGTTAGAGAGTCTGAAAGCGAATCAGCCCGTCCGACCGCAACGCTCCTTCGTTTGGGACTTGGGACAAGTACTCAAAATGCTTAAAGGTTGCCAATTTAACAAGAATGCCAGTGTTTTGAATTTGTCTAAGAAATTAGCTTTTCTTTTGGCGTTGGCTTCTGGGTGCAGAAGAAGCGAGTTACATGCTTCCCGATGAAAAATTTATCTCAAAATAGTACTATGAAGTAGTACGAAAAAGTTGCATGCAGTGCTAACGATGCTACTACTTGCTTCTACTTCAAGGCTACCGTGTTACTGCATACTACTATATGCTACTATTAGCAAGACTGGATGCTACTATGGCAAGACAGGATGCTACTGGATACTGCTACATAAGTTTAGACCAGTCTGATGCTCATTAAATGATAGTATTCTTTGCTATTACATAGTATTCCATGCAACTTTTTCGTACTACTAACATACTACTACGTAGGGTACAAATTTTTCATCGGGTTTGGTAGTAGCCGGAGTCCAGTTCTCAGATTTTGGAGTTAGTTGGCGTGTCGCTCCGAATTTTAAAGCTAAGATCCAGAAACCAGGATCTCTTCACCCAGTTAATCATATCCCTAAGTTAGAGAATGACTTGAAATTATGCCCGGCTGAAAATTTGAGGACTTTTTTACAAAAGATTGAGGGAATTAGAAAAGGGAGGGGGCATTTGTTCGTCCCAACCAAGGATAACGGAAATAAAGAAATCTCCTCTAGTACGATTTCCTAAAATTATTACGGGTCATTGTAGGTTAAATTTTTTCCTTCACAGAATAAACAAAATTGATACGGAGTTGTGCCTTTGTGGTGAAAACAAAACATGCTCTCATTTTCTTTTTGAGTGCCCTATTTTTGCTCGTGAACGCTTAGATCTATTATTTCACCTTAATAGGATCAATGTTCCTTTTCCATTTCATCTTGACTTGGTAGGAACGTCAGGAATATTGTGTTGGAATATATTAGGAAAACAAAACGTTTGGATTTGAAATTATGATTTGATTTAAAAGTATGTGCTTTTTTGGGTTTGATAACGGAATTCACAGTGTGTATTATTTAGGTTTTTTTCTTTTTTGATTAGTTGTTTGCACAAAATTATGTGATTTGTAGTTTATTTTAGATGTTTAATTTAGTTCCTTTGTTAGCAGTGAAATCCCGTAAGGCTAAATCACTTAGTAAATTCATTCATTCATTCATTCGGTCAGTGATAATGGCCGCCTGCCCGGAAGCGATTGGAGTCCGAGCTCATGATGTTCGGGTATGGCTGCTTCAACTGCATTCTCGAAGGGAATATCGCTTGAGAATATTATGGAAGCTGGTTTTTGGTTTTCGTCCAGATCACTACGTCATTATATTGGTACTTTACCTGTGTTGGATTTATCTGCAGTAGTGGCCCAATTGAAAACATGAAGAAGAATGGTTCTTGTCTAATAGTAACAGTGCACATCATGTGATGTTTTTGATCTTGAAGTTGATGCACTAGTGTTTGATCTGGTGTATTTTGTAGTGATAAAAGCGTAATTATTTCTTTGATATGCCCACCTCTTGTTGTGGTAATTCAGAGCAATCATTAAAGTATGGAACAGGTAAAGCGATATAGAATTGTAACTTTTTAAAGAAGTAAATTCTATTAGATATACTTACCTGTTTCATACTTTAAGTTTTAAATTCCCGCCCATCCTCCCCGCATTTTTTTACAGCTATGTGTTTAATCGAAATGTACAGAAGAGCGGAAGCCGCTAGGGGCTGAGTGCGGTTTGGTACTAATTTTAGTTTATGCTGCGCTTCCTAGCGGAAGTTGCAGGCTTTCAGTTTTTCGTACCGTCGGTAGATGGAAGGAATAGATCAATCATTAAAGTATGAAACAGGTAAGTATATCTAATAGAATTTAACTTTACTTCTTTAAAAAGTTACAATTTTGCGATGTCATAGCTATCACTCCCTTACGTTTTGGGATCCCAAAAACCCAGCGAAACCTCTAGCTTAACACAATTTCAGAACTGGCTGGGCCTTAAAGCTAACTGAAAAGGCAGCTTGTTTTTACAGCTGATATTTGAATAGGCCACACTGAAATATTTTGACCCATCTAAGGGATTTTGTATTTTTCACTCGAGGCACTAGCATTAAACGTTCTGAGTGTGCGCTGCTTGCACGACAAACCAAATTTCGTTCAGACGCGGGTAATTTGAATTTCAAGAAAAGCCTGAATTTCAAGGATTAAAGACGCTAAGCCACGGCTGGAGAAAGTAGGACAATTATGTTAAGATATGTCTTTCGAGGAATGTTATTCGGCAATGGCGTACCTCTGCAGTTGGTAAATGTTTAAAGCATAGAGGGACAGGCACATAGAGGTACCACAAATCCGAAAGAATAAGTTCATTCGACGAAACCAATTATCTGTGAATTGCGGATTAACGCATTTTATGCGGTTTTTAGGCCTATATAAGTGAAGTTTGGAGGTGTAGGTTTATTTTGGAGGTGATAATGTGAAGGAGTTTGATCTGTGTTAAATCAGGGACCCATAAATTTCCTATAATGACTCGCCATTCAGGGGGCTTGTCAATAAGAGATTTCTGATGCGCTCTTGACCGAGCGTCAGATAGTTCGAGAAATACCCGCGGAGATAAAATACTCGACCATCCAGATAGACAAAATTTTTCGCAGCTTTTGTGCTGAACTAGGAATATTTCTCTGTAATGGAAGAGTATCCTGGATCTTTTGTCCTAGCTTAGGTACCTGGTGGCATGCTGAGTAGTCCCAACAAATTTTGTCTATCTGAGCAAGAACGCCGATTCGACCCAAGCGGAATTTTTGGAAACTAGGTGAGGCTCGGGCAACATAGCAACATAGAAGCATAGGAAATGACACGCCCCCTGAATGGCGAGTCATTACAGGAAATTTATGGGTCCCTGGTTAAATGATTAACGTTTACTACAGCACGCCAGCAAAAACGTAGGGTTTCCATTAGTGCAGTAGATGTAAATAGTAAAGAGTTAAATCGTGTTTATTGATAAAATGAGTATAAGTAATTATAGTAAGTGAAATTTAACTCAACTGTCAGATCTCAACCCTATTCGGTTGAACTTTAAGTGGCACGACCATAGCCAGAGCTGGCTCCTTCTCCTATCATACACCATCATGACCTGTAATGACTTTTTGGGGACGCAACCTGAGCTGAACTTTTTTTTTTTTTTTTTTTGTAAAAATCAAACTAATTATATACACTATCGATTTCTTTAAGTATTTTTTTTTCTTGTTAATTCCTGGAAGTATTAATTCTGGAAGGTGTTAATTCCAAAAGAATTAAGGATGTAAACTAGATCACAATAAACAAACGCCGTAAGCGCCCTGAGCTGAACTTTTACGTCAGCGAGCAATCCACTCTACCTGATTCGTACTTCGAATCCAAAAGAGTGTGTCTTTCCTATTAGCCGATGTCATAATGTATCAAACGGATTGACACACAAACGGGTGACATCCGCCATTTCTCTGTTATCACGTCGCCTTGGGAGATGGATCGCTGTCACACGGACGGCCGAAGCGAAAATAAGAAACGTGATCCCCGGTTAAGAGAACTTGAGGGTGCCTACTGCAGCGTTAATGTTTAACTGAAAAGCGAGCTTAATTTTTTATACTGGATTTGAAAACAATGCATTATTTTTACTCTGTTTAACTGAAAAGCCAGCTTAATTTTATATAATGAATTTGAAAACGATGCATTATTTATTCTCTGTTAAAGCTCAAAGGACAACTGAACAATGAAACCATACTTGAACACACCACGGAGAATTCATTTGCAGACATGGCCACGGAGAGCATTCTTCTCCTGAGCGTGACGTTTTCAAAATAGGGATGTTCGTTTCTGGAGGTTTACACATGCAGACTCTAAGACAAAAAGCGCATTCAGTCCGGATCGTATCGGAATTTCTTCTAGATATACGTTTGGGCTTAACTGGTTAAAAAATATTCCAGAAGGGTTGATTGGAGACATTTTTTCACTTCTAAAATTGTTCGGTACTAGAATAAGGACAGATGCAAAATGGAGCAAAAATCATAGCTTGGAAACACGATTTCGTATTTGGACTGGGTTTTCTGCAGGCAATGTTAACGGAAGCCATACAGATAGGGATGATACTTGATACTCTTCATTCAGGTGTCCTTTATAGCTCATTTATGATAATAAATGCTATACAATTATGATGATAGAAGATCGTTTCTTACTATAAATGATCTTTTCACGAAAATTGAAAAAGAGAGAACTGGGGGTGCAAACTGCAGCTGAAAACCTTTACTGAAAAACCAGATAAATTTTATATACTGGATCTGAAAACAATGCATTATTTTTACTCTGTTTAACTGAAAAGTCAGCTTAATTTTATTTCTCTGTTAAAGCTTATTCGTGATAATAAATGATATTAAATTATGATGAAAGAAGATCATTTCTTACTATAAATGATCTTTTCACGAAAAATAAAAAGAGAGAACTTGGGGGTGCCTACTGCAGCGTTAAAGTTTAACTGAAAAGCCAGTATAATTTTATGTACTGCAACAATGCATTATTTTTACTCTGTTTAACTGAAAAGTCAGCTTAATTTTGTATAATGAATTTGAAAACAATGCATTATTTGTTCTCTATTAAGGCTCATTTATGATAATCAATGATAAAAATTATGATGATAAATGATCATTCATTACTATAAATGATCTTTCCACGAAAATTGAAAAAGAGAGAACTTGGGGGTGCCAACTGCAGCGTTAAAGTTTAACTGAAAAATCAGCTTAATTTTATATACTGGATTTGAAAACAATGCATTATTTTCACTCTTTTTAACTGAAAAGCCAGCTTAATTTTATTTAATGAATTTGAAAACATGCAATTGAAAACATGCATTATTTGTTCTCTGTTAAAGCTTATTCATGATGATAAATGATATAAAAATTATGATGATAGAAGATCAGTTCTTACTATAAATGATCTTTTCACGAAAAATAAAAAAGAGAGAACTTGGGGGTGCCTACTGTAGCGTTAATGTTTAACTGAAAAGCGAGCTCAGTATTCATTCAGCGTTCGATGAGAGCGGTCGCATCCTGCCCTAGTGATTGTAAACAGAGATATTACCATTACCGGATAACGAACTTGCACTGTCCTTGGACTCGATACACGATTATTCCTGTTTTCAGTGAATACGCTGCAGAGAATTTTTGCAGTGAAAATGGAATCCACGCATCAAGCGAGCCTTCAAAGTTCACGCACCAGCAGCGTGACTGGGTCTATGGATGCTGCGGTGGTGAACCAGCATTTGCAGGAGATAAGTTTTAAGTTAGATCTCCTGCCGAAGTTGTCTACAGCAGTATCGGTCGTTCAGCAAGATGTAAGCCAAGTTCAAGAACAGCTTTCAAAAGCTTTAGAGGCTAACAAAGAAATGGCGAAAGAAATGCGTGAAATGAGCGAGCGCTTATCGACAGCAAATCGGAGGGCTGATTTGTTAGAATCTGAGCTGAAACGCGCTAACCTCATCCTATATGATTTCACTACGACGCAGCAGGCCAACACAACGTTAAAGGAGGGGGTGATGTCGCTACTAGAACAAGCTTTTCCGATCATAGGTGCTACGGGACCGGTGGTGATCAAGTTTAATGTGATTGATCTTCGTGATTATGTCTTGCGCCACAGCAGAGTTTTACAAATGTTTGGAGTAAAAGTAGCTCCGGATTATACTTACGCACAAAGGGAAGCCCGCAGTCACTTGAAACCAGTACTAGATCGCGCAGTATCTGATGGAAAAAATGCCAAACTCAGGGGTACGAAACTGCTTATTCAAGGTCGCATTTTCGTTTATGATTCGAAACTTAACAAAGTGACCGAAAGTACTCAACATCGAGCACCTGGAAATGACACTGTCCGTATTGCTAACCAAAGGAGTGGCTCCCAGACCCCTATAGTTAGCAATAATACTATCCCGGCGATGGGAGCAAATCCGAATTATCAAGGAAGCTCAGGGAGTGATACCTCTGCAAGTGAAGAAAGTGATACGAGCACTGTAGTCGATGCGCAGGTCTTGTCGGAGCGCCGACGCAAGAGCTCGGAAATAAGCCCAGATGACCCACTTAGAACCCAATCAAGAAATGTCCGCGGTGGCCGCTGGAAGGAAAATATGAGAAGTCGCAGCTACGACCGCGGCACTGGAGGTAGGGGGGCTTATAGTCAACATCCAGATTATTACAGAATGGACTTCAGTGAACCAGTCATTACGCCCCCGGAAATGCCTTTCCAACCCGAGCCTGGTCCAAGCCGTAATGTAGACTAGTGGTGCGATGGCCATACACAGCGAAGCGATTTGAAATTCGTTTCTTGGAATGTTCAAGGGTTGAAAAATAAAATGTGTGAAGTGGAGAACGAAGTATCTAAGTTTGATTTTGTGGCACTTACTGAGTCGTGGCACAGTAGCGACGATGTGCCATCTTTTCGCGGTTTTGCGGTAGAAAGTGTATCGCGTCCTTTGTCGAGGAATTTGCGGACTTACGGAGGTATTCTAGTGCTAGTAAAGAATAATGAGTTTTTTGCTTATGAAAGGTTAAAAAGCGAATCAAAAAACCTAATTTGGATAAGACTGGTATGCCATACAGGGCTGAAGTTGGTAGTTTGTTCAGTTTACATCCCTCCCCAGAATAGTTCTTATAATGCAGAGGATACGTGGGATTTTTTAGAAAAGGAAACTTCAGCTCTTCGATGTAAATTTATGAACCATAGTTTTTTGTTGTTAGGAGATTTTAACGCGTATACAGCGGATTCAATTGAGTTACCCGAAGTGGAAATTCCGGATAATTATTCTGTTATCCCACTGATGTATAGGATACCAAGAAAGAGTATGGATGTTAAAAGAAGATTGAACGTTTGGGGTAGAAAGCTCCTGGCATTTTGTGCGGAAGTTGGAGTTGCCATTGGTAATGGGAGATTTGGAGTTGATAAGTTGGCGGGTGAGTATACATGTATTTCGGGTCTTAGGCCAAGTGTTATTGATTATGTTTTAATAGATATTCGCCTGGATCCGGAATCGCTAGATGTTCAGGTTTTAAATATTCAGGTTTCTGACCATTTACCTATTAAGTTGAGTCTGGTTCAGGCCCGTAGAAAAATTGAAGAATCACCCCTGACAAAAAACTTACCGCTGCCTCGTCGGCTTAAGAGTGCGTGGGGTGAGATGGAACAAAAGGTATTAAGCGCGATTTTTAGTGAAGAAGTTGTGCATCAAAAGCTAGAACAGATGAAGTTAACTAGCAGTAATGCTGAAGATCTAGAAGCTAAGTTCAGTTCATTATTGTTGGAATTGTCTACTCCAGTTTTAGGGTCGTCGGAGCCATTGATTGATAGTTATTACGACATAGAGTGTATTAGAAGTAAGAAAGTATTAGTAAAAGCTCTAGAATTAGTAAAGCAGGCGAGGGATGAGGGTCAAAGCTTTAGTCTATTAACTAGGTTTCGCGAGCTGAGAAGTTGTCACAAGAGGCTAATTAAGTCGAAGAAAAGATCATTCCTTCTTCGCCAAATGGAGGAGACGAGTCGCCTCTACGTGGAAAGTAATATGAAAGAATTCTGGAGACGGGTGAACCATAAACAAGGAAAAACATCACTTGGAATCCCTGATCCTGAAACCTGGCCGGAACATTTCTCAAGTAAAGAAGAAGGAGATCTTGGTAAGTGGTGTGAAGAAGAATTTGGTGGTCTTAATGTAGAAGTTAGTTATCCTATGAGGGAAGAAGATTATTCGCTTGTAGGTGAAGTGACTCGTGAAGAAGTAAGTGAGGCGTTAAAAAAGATGGATGGAGGTTCGGCACCAGGTATGGACGGGCTCCCTACTCGGTTATATAAGAAATTTTCCAGTCTGTTTATGCCAATATTTATTATGTTATTTAATAATGTGATTTCTTCTGGAAAGTGGATTTCAGGATGGAAGACATCTCTGATTTTGCCATTGTTTAAGAAGGGGAGCCCATCACTACATGGTAATTACCGTCCAATTGCTCTAGTTTCATGTTTAAGTAAGATTCTAGAAAAGATAATTGATAATAGGCTAGCATCGTGGTTAAGTAGGAATAGAATTATTTTTGAGGAGCAAGGAGGTTTTAGGGAAGGTTATAGCACAATTGATAGGGTTTTTATACTTAAGTCATTGATAGAGAAGTATTGTAGAGGGAGGAATAACCTGTTTGTTGCTTTCATAGACTTAGAGAAGGCTTTCGATAGCGTAGATAGAATCCTGCTGTGTAAAGAGTTGTTGAGGATAGGCCTGCCCCGGATTTTTGTTCGATTAGTTGGGGATATGTATAGGCTTACTAAAGGAATGGTTAAAGTAGCAGGGAAGGGATTTTCAGATTTATTTGATTGTGAGGTAGGAGTGAAGCAGGGAAGCACTTTGTCACCGAGGCTTTTTTGTATATATGTAAATGATATTGTTGAATATTTCCAGGAGAAATGGGCACCCACAGTGCGTCTAGATAATTTGACATTATCAATGTTGCTATTTGCTGACGATGCTGCGCTGGTAGCTAAATCCCCCGAAGAACTGCAGAGTTTGTTAAATATATTAGCAGATTATTTGGACAATACGAAGATGAAGCTGAATGTTAAAAAAACAGAAATAGTAGTTTTTGGTAATAATAAAAATAATCACAAATTTTTCTATAAAGGTACTGATTTAAAAAGAAGTGATACTTTCAAGTATCTTGGGTTTTTGTTGAATGAAAAAGGAAACTGGAAAGATCATGTTAAAGAAATGATTCGTAGAGGTAAAGCAGTGTCTGCTGCTGTGTTGAGAAATCCAGTGATAAGTGGAATAAAAAATTTAAAAATGCATAAGCAAATATTTCAGTCAAAAATTCGCCCTACTATCCATTATGGGGCTGAGGCTCGCTGAGCTTTGGGGGTATGAGGCTATCCCGCAACTTGAAACCGTTCAGCTGCAACATTATAAGAAATTAATTGGGGTCCATCCTACAACTCCCACGCTAGCCCTTAAGGGGGATTTAGGGCTCTGTTCTTTGCAGAAAGATAGAGCTGTCCAGGTTATTAGGTTTTGGATAAAACTTCTTCAACTACCAGATGAGAGGCTGTTGAAGGCAGCGTATTTGGAACTATTAAAGCAGGGAAAGAAGAGATCCTGGCCATTTCAAGTGAAAGCCCTACTTGATAAAGCAGGGCTGTCTTATGCTTGGAATGAGGGTCTCGGTCCTACAACTGATCAAGATAAGCTTTGTCGTAGTTTTGCGCGAGTTCAGGAGGATCAGGAAATTCAACTTTGGCATGATCAGACTGTTAATTCAGAGACTCTGAAAGATTATAGGAATATTAAAGAGTCGGTTGGTTTTGAATTTTATTTTAAGTTACGTTTACCGGCTGAAAACCTGCGTTTGTGGTTCCAGATCCGAGCGAACAGTCTCCCTCTTAAGAGTAGGGTTAAATTATTTGAAAGAAATTCCCGAAACCCGAAGTCATGTTATACTTGCTCGTTATGTGGTTTGGAAGAGGAGAATCTGTCCCACTTCCTGTCAAGATGCAAGGGGCTCTCGGATTTGAGAGTAAGATTTTTTGGTGAAGATGGGTTGCTCTTTCCTGGTATCCTAAAGTCATCTTCACGGTTAGCGATAATGGCAGTTACAGGTTTTGTCAAAGAAGCGTTAAAGAGATGTAAATAGTTATTGGTGGTGGGAGTTTAAAGCGTTTTACATGTGAGTTTATATAATCGCTCTCTCGAAGTGTTTAAAAATGTATGATTTTGTGTATGGCCTAACGGCTAAATTAAAGTATCTATCTATCTATCTATATACTGGATTTGAAACAATGCAATATTTTTACTTTGTTTAATTTAAAAGCCAGCTTAATTTTATATAATGAATTTGAAAACAATACATTATTTGTTCTCCGTTAAAGCTCATTTATGATAATAAATGATATAAAATTATGATGATAGAAGATCATTTATTACTATAAATGATCTTTTCACGAAAATAAAAAAAGAGAGAACTTGAGGGTGCCTACTGCAGCGTTAAATTTTAACTGAAAAGCCAGCTTAATTTTATATACTGAATCTGAAAACAATGCATTATTTTTACACTGCTTAACTGAAAAGCCAGCTTAATTTTATATAATGAATTTGAAGACATTGCATTATTTGTTCTCTGTTAAAGCTGATTTATGGTATTACTATAAGTGGTTATTACTATAAATGGTCTTTTCACGAAAAATAAAAAGAGAACTTGGAGGTGCCTACTGCAGCGTTAATGTTTAACTGAAAAGAGAGCTTAATTTTATACACTGGATTTGAAAACAATGCATTATTTTTACTCTATTTAACTGAAAAGCCAGCTTAGTTTTATATAATGAATTTGAAACAATGCATTATTGTTCTCTGTTAAAGCTCATTTTTGATAAATAAATTATATAAAATTATGACGATAGAAGATCATTTTACTATAAATGATCTTTTCACGAAAAATAAAAAAGAGAGAACTTGGGGGTGCCTATTGCAGCGTTAACGTGAAAAGCGAGCTTAATTTTAGATGCTGGATTGGAAAACAATGCATTATTTGTTCTCTGTTAAAGCTCATTTATGAACTGGGGGGTGCCTATTGCAGCGTTAACGTGAAAAGCGAGCTTAATTTTAGATGCTGGATTGGAAAACAATGCATTATTTTTACTCTGTTCAATTGAAAAGCCAGCTTAATTTTATATAATGAAGGAATAAAATTTTATATAACGATATAAAATTATGACGATAGAAGATCATTTACTACTATAAACGATCTTTTCACGAAAAATAAAAAAAAAAGAAACAAAGCGAACATTCAAACCAGCACGTTTAGAAGTGGAATCGCCTAATTTACGGCCGGCGTCGCTGGTTTCGATCGGTGCCGGGAAAGGGCATACACCAGGAATCGGGGAGTGGGCAACGCCTTGACACAAACTAATTTTTCAAACCCAATCTCGCTCTGTCGCCTTTTTGGATACTTTTCACACTGAAGGAAAAGAAAGTAATAAGAGTTATGTACTTCAAGTTTGCTAAGTTTTTGCTCGGAGTACCTCTTTGGACGAGAAATACTTCACTAACTGTTAAATACGGTGTTCTAGATACCATGGATGTCATCAACATCCGTAGGAAAAGTTTCTACAGTCCCTGGATCCCCAGCACAGCCTGTACCACACTGTCGGAAGTTTCATAACAGAATGCGCATAACACTTTCAAGAATAACACCTTTTCACTTGACCAATTAAGTTTATACTATTTCGTGCCCAGATCTCCAACAACACCTTCAATAGGTAAAAATACTACATTTTCAGAAGTTACATAATGACAACAGCAGGATGCTCGGTTTCAACAGATAACACTTTGAGATGTTATATGTTATGTTTCTTTCGTTCCCGTTAGTATTTTTACCAATTGAAGTTGTTGTTGGAGATCTAGGCGCGAAATAGTGTAAACTTAATTGGTCATAACACTTTTCTAAGTGAAAAGGTGTTATTCTTGAAAGTGTTATGCGCAATCTGTTATAGGACTTCTGACAGTGCAGGCATTTCTAAAGTAGGCAAGTTGTGCTAGTTCTTTGTTTATTTGTTAGTTTAATGTGATTCATTTTTCCTTTATTTTCTTCTTCTTTTTTCTCCCCTTCTTATACTCCATTTGTCACATTTTGTGTTTAGAAGGGTTATTAAAATCATTCCGACAAACCTGGACAACAAGCTTGTACATACTGACCCACAATAAACAACAACAACAAGAGGTTCCCTTCAAGGACAGGAGTTAAATATAACTTCTCCTAAATTGCGTGTCAAATTTATCTCTAGCTTCAGCTAGAAGAAGACCCTCGCCAAGAAGGGCCGGGATATCGGCACAACAAATATCAGCAGACTTGCGGCGTATTCCCGCCGTTCCCCCGAGGACTCCTCAGGGAGTCGAAGGGGACGCGAGAATACAGGGAGCGAGAGAATAGGGGAATGCTTCTAAATGGATTTTGTTCAAAAAAAAATGTGCAGTTGACGAAATCCACTTTATTTTTGGTTTTGTTTATTCTGATTCTTTTTAATTATTGCACCAACACTTGCAATTAAATTCCACCAACACCAGCAAAAATTGATTCCCCTCTGAACATGAAAGGGAGTCCTTTTTGATGATGGCGATGATAATCGGAGCATTCCCCGCCCGTGGGGACTCGGCGAGTGAGTCCCCGGGACAAACAAACACGCGGGGACTCCTCAAGTGGAGTCCTCGGGAAACGGCGAGAATACGCCTCTAACCGTTTAGTGCATCCAAGCAGGACGATTGGCATACCTTAACTCAACCGCTCTTGTGCTGAGCACCCCAGTCGGTCCAGGTAAACCAGTGTTGCCACTTTCGTGACATTTGTTCGCACAAACCTGTTACATTCTGGCACCTTTGAAACTGGACCCTTTTTCACAGCTACTAATAAGAAATCTCGCTTGTTCAGCTTCAAAATCGTATTGGTTAATTATTTTTTACTTATATTTACTCGTAAGATAAGATGAGATTTATTTCAGTGAAAACACAAAGGGCCATGGAAAGAACAAAACAACACCAAAACGAACCATAACCTCAACAACTAACTACAAAAAACTCATGGCCACCTTAAGGAGTCTTCCCAAATTTCTAACATCACAAAAACTTCTACAAGTTTCTCAAAATTTGTTTAAACCGTTCCTCCCCCACCCCATTTCCCCAAATATTTCCTTCCTCAAATCTCTTAGCTCCTGACATTCAGCCACAAGGTATCCAGGGGGGGGGGGGGGGGTAGGGGTTGAACCCCCCCCCCGAAACATACAAAAATAGTTATTTTTATAGGCTTTTCCCTCTGATCTATGTCTTTTTTGTACTTTTTTGTCCGACCCGCAGGCAACCCCCCCCCCCCCGAAAGGCACCCCCCCCCCCCCCCCCCGAAAAAAATTCCTGGATACGGGCCTGAATTAAATGGATCACGACTAGGCAGGAGGGGGGGGGGACGCCCTCCCCCCGAATGTTGCCGGCCAGTCGGTAAAAAATAGCCGATTTTTCGTAAAACCAGTCGATTTTTTTCTTGGAGACAATCGATTTTTTTTTAAACAGTCGGTTTCTCGTGAAAATAGTCGATTTTTTCTTAAAAATAGTAGTTTTTTTAAAATCAGCCGATTTTTTGTCAACACGGTCGTTTTTTCTCAATAATAGTCGTTTTTATGTCGGTAAAATGACCAGCCAGTCGGTAAATACCTTGCCCCCCCCCCCCCCAAAAGAAAAATTTGGTAACGCCTCTGCTGAGAAGTACAGATCAGGCCCGACCGGGAACAATACCAGTATACTCAACCGCACACCAATCCCCCTTTCCGGATATGACAATAATGGGACATATAAAATACGTCCAGTCCCTATCCGGTGACCCCAGTATTTTACCGCATGGACAGATATACCAGAGGGGAATCTCATAATACATAAAACAGGTTTTTCGCGAGGAACAGCGGACATTCAGTCCCGTGACCTAACTTGACCTCATCGAGCGGTCCTAGTCTCGAGCAGTCTGTTAGAGGAGCGTCCATCACCAATAAATAATTAATGGAAACGAACCTGCAATGATTTCAGGTTCGTTTTTTCTAGTCCCTGACGTTCAACAGCCTGACGAGGACCCTTGCCAAGAAGGCCGAAATATCTATTCAAATAATGTATACAGCGGATACGTCAGCTACGACGCTTCATCAGGGATATTTCGGCCCTTCTTGGGAAGGGTCCTCGTCAGGCTGTCAATCTTCAGCGTCAACGTCGGGGAAGGAAAATAAAACTGTAAATATCGCCGAAATATCGCTGCCAAAGTATTGTAGCTGACGTATCCGTTTTAGTGGCGACTCTTGCGTCCGCTTTAGCCGATTTTCGGTTTCCACCGTTTTGTGTCATGATCAAAATGGGTCACTATCATTTGAGAGCCTAGCCTGACGAGACAATGCATAGAAGGAAAAGTCAGCTACGATGCTTTCGGGAGCGATATTTCGGCCTTTCCCGACAAGAGAATATCGCTGAGAGTAGATTTTTGACACTGTTGCTCTTCCACAGGCTTTGCTTGCATCTTCTTTTTTACCGTTGACAAATTTATCGTGTATTAAACTACTTTTTTAATTTTGGGAAATTTTTATGCCGGTTTTCGAAATACACAATCCAGTTCTTTTATGATGGAAAATTATGGTTTAAAAAACCCCATTGATATTTTGAAAAAGAAACGGGAAACATTTTTTTCAAAAATTTTTTCTATAAAGCACACTTTCTCCGATGCGTTGCGTTGATTGTCTTTTGGTTAAAGTATTAGTTAGACTTCATTTAGGATATATAGTGTAGGCTAATTGTTTTTTAAATGACGTAGAGTTTTTTATGAAAGTATATGGTCTAGTTATTAGTCTGTAGACCGATTCTGTGAATTTTATTATATTTTTTCTACTCGCCAGCTTTGGCGGATACAAATATGAATTGAACTGAATTGAACTGAATATCGTTTGACGTCATTTTATCTCGATTTGTTGACAAAAAACCGAAAATCCGGCTAGTCTGTGAATGGTTTGAAAATAAACTGAATGGAATTGAACAAAAAATTGAATCTATGACTGAAATATCGCTGACAAAGAATCCTAGCTGACGTATCTGTTTTATGCATTGTTTAAGTATATGTCTCCCAGTCAGCTTGGGCTCAAGGATGGCTCACAACCGATGGAGGTTTTAATAATAATTTAATGAGGCCCGCTATACAGCAAATGAAAGAGCGGAGTAATAGAAAGAAAGAAAAATGAATTACACACAAAGAAAACGAAACACTATATAAGTTTGTAAGACTTAAAGATAAGTTGGGCGAGTCAACGGCGATTCGTATGTGTTGGTTTCGCACTTAGCGGAAGCATTGATAATGTGGTACTTCTTTGACAGGGCTGAATTAGACTCTTATGAGAGGAGTCCGAGAACGTATTTTGCCAGTTTGTAATAATTTGTCCGGATTTGCCTTTTCTCGGAAATGTTTAGCAAATCACAGAATGGAGAAATGTACAGAAAGTGCGGTGTGACCAAAGCACTGAAGAGGAGCCCTAGGATTAGTCTATTTACTGTGTTCTTTAGTGCTACAGCATTTCCGTAACCAGTACACACCTCTGTAAGCGGTATCCGAGATACGTCCTCTGAGCATACGGATATCAGAATCGTACACAAGGACCTACTGAATATTAGACTGAGATTAGCGATCTATGTTTGTATACCGACTTTATGACGCATTCACAGTCGGTTTTAATTGGTACCCAGTCACAGCCAACTCCAACAAGACCAAAGGTTTCGATGGGATCCCAAAAATGTAATGTTTCATCCAGAGGATTTCCAGACTCCTTGAACATTTTACTACTGAGATTTAGAAACAGAATAAGGCCAGTGTCTAATAATCTGAGAAAACCAAGTTCAGATATAAATCAACATGTGTGTATTTACTCCTATGTTATACGTCATATCTACTCTGACGAAACTGATCAAAACCTCCTGCCTTACTTCTGTCAAGTCTCCAGTTTCGACAGGGTTCCGGGCGAACTACTTGTCCGGCAAAAACTAAAGTTCAAAAACGAATTCAGCGTATCTTCTTACCCCTATAATCAACTGCAGAAAAGACTCTAGCAAATTTTCAGGTCTTGGCCAGATTCCGGGCAAACTATTTGTCCGACAAGAAAATAATTTCATTTACGGATTCAGCATGCCTCCTTACCACTACATCGAGTCTTTAATAAACTTGAGATAAAACTTTTACTCATAACAAATTTTCCGGTTTCAGCCGGATTCCGGGTGAACAATGTGTCAGGGCCCGGTAGAAAATGTCGAATGCGGATTCAGCATATCTTCTTACCCCTAAATCGAATATCTAATCAACTCCAAATAAAACTTTTACTTTTAACAAATTTTCCAGTTTCGGCCGGATTCCGTGCGAACTACTTGTCCGACGAGAACATGATTTTCATATGTATGTTCAGCATGTTTTCTTTCCTCTGAATCGAACAACTAATCAGCTATAAATGAAACTTTTACTTCTAACAAACTTTTCGGTTTCGGCCGGATTCCGGGCGAACTACTTGTCCGGCGAGAAAATGATTTTCATATTCGTGTTCAGCATGTCTTCTCTCAATAGCTGTTAAAAAATATTTTGCTCGTCCCTTAATCTTAACCCTCTCCCTCACCCCTAAATGTAGGGCTATAGGCCCATTTATGACCTCGACCTGTCCCTAGTGACCAAAAGAATCCTCACACCAAGTTTCATTAAAATATCTCATTCCCTTCGAGAGTTATCGTGCTCACGGATGACAGACGGACAACTTTTACGAAGTCATAGGTGTCACTCCACTTACGTTTTGGGATTTTTGTTTCAGAATTTTTGTTTCTGAATTCAACATAAATATACCCATATCAGAAATGATGTAATTATATAATTTCTGTCTAATAATCAACCATATTTTCACGAAGAAAAGTTGTATCCAGTAAATTAATGCGTGCAGTCTAACCCATTGAATAATTTACGAGCGGGTGGTACTGACTGACTTGTTGAAGCGCATCCACAATGCGTTTTACTTGGCACCCGGTCTGAGCCAGCTCCGAAAAGCTGTCACTCAACTTGTGCTTGGGCCCCTGATGAAAACTTTGTAGCCTGCGTAGTAGTATGGTAGTAGCACGATAAAGTTGCATGTAATACTATGTAATAGCAAAGAATACTGTCATTCAATGTGCCTCAGACTGGTCCAATCTTATGTAGTAGTATGTAGTAGCATCATGTCTTGCCATAGTAGCATCCAGTCTTGCTAATAGTAGCATATAGTAGTATGCAGTAACACTGTAGCATTGAATTAGAAGCATGTAGTAGCATCATTAGTACTGCATGCTATTTTTTCGTACTACTTCATAGTACTATTTTGAGACAAATTTTTAATCGGGGACAGACCAGAGGCGTTACTAGCCTATGTTACTAGCTATGCTATTCACAACTGACACTGGCCTAATATCCTAATCAGATATTCCCTTGAACCCGCCTTAGCTTTTCCCCAGATCACCTTCGATCGACTGACTCCTCTAGTTTTAATTTTAACGACTCAAACGGTGAGCGCCCTTCCAACCAAAACGAGATTCCACTGCTGCACTTCCTTCATTTCATTGTTTCATCTAGACATTTTCGTTTTCGCTATCGTAGAAAAAGTCCCTAAAAAACCCCTGCGACGGATATAAGCAGATCTTCAACCGACGCACAGAGATCTCCCCCTTTCCTTCCTGGGATCATAAATCCTCCTCCGGTTTAACGGTGGATGACAACAGACTGGAGAAAATTTACATAATAATCATATTCACTCTCACACTGTTGCAGTATCAATCCGGTGTCTGTAAAGGACGCAAATGGGCCAGTTCAAAAAAAGTATTCCGGAGTTTTCTGAATTTTTAAAACGAGTTCGTGGAAAATGCTAATTTCCCAGAGTTCAAAACGATGAAAATTCGCGGGAGAAAGGAAGAAGTTCGTGGAACGAGTAATTGTGCAACTAATGGAGTGGCTTATTAATTACAATTATTATTACTAATCTATTTCCCACCATGGTAGTACAGGTTTAAAAAATTCGTTTTTATGGCACCTGCCTTCCGACAAAGTGCCATATACCGATAGCTTAAAACAGATCAACAGGCAGGTAATTGTGCAACTAATGAAGTGGCTTATTAATTACAATTATTATTACTAATCTATTTTCCACCATGGTAGTACAGGTTTCAAAAATTCGTTTTTATGACACCTGCCTTCCGACAAAGTGCCATATACCGATAGCTTAAAACAGATCAACAGGCAGGTAATTGTGCAACTAATGAAGTGGCTTATTAATTACAATTATTATTACTAATCTATTTCCCACCTTGGTAGTACAGGTTTCAAAAACTCGTTTTTATGACACCTGCCTTCTGACAAAGTGCCATATACCGATCGCTTAAAACAGATCAACAGGCAGGTAATTCTGCAACTAATGAAGTGGCTTATTAATTACAATTATTATTACTAATCTATTTCCCACCATGTTAGCACAGGTTTCAAAAACTCGTTTTTATGGCACCTGCCTTCCGACAAAGTGCCATATACCGATAGCTTAAAACAGATCAACAGGCAGGTAATTGTGCAACTAATGAAGTGGCTTATTAATTACAATTATTATTACTAATCTATTTCCCACCTTGGTAGTACAGGTTTCAAAAACTCGTTTTTATGACACCTGCCTTCTGACAAAGTGCCATATACCGATCGCTTAAAACAGATCAACAGGCAGGTAATTCTGCAACTAATGAAGTGGCTTATTAATTACAATTATTATTACTAATCTATTTCCCACCATGTTAGCACAGGTTTCAAAAACTCGTTTTTATGGCACATGCCTTCTGACGAAGTGCCATATAGCTATCGCTTAAAACAGATCAACAAGCAGGTAATTGTGCAACTAATGAAGTGGCTTATTAAACAATTATTATTACTAATCTATTTCCCAAAATGGTAGTATCGGTAGTACAGGTTTCAAAAATTCGTTTTTATGGCACCTGCCTTCCGACCAAGTGCCAAATACCGATCGCTTTTCCGTTGGTCTATCAGTCGGTCGGAATTCGGTAAGTCCGGTGGTCGCGAGTTCGGGTACTTCCAGATGTGCTAGGACTATAAAACTTGGCAGACATATCAGGGACCCGACCAAACAAACTTGGGAAGAGTCACTTCCCCGACTCGACCATCGTAGGGGGAGTGGAGGGAAGGGGAATCTGTAATTTTGACGTATGTGTAACTTTTGAAGGGGGCTTCGGATCTTAATGAAACTTGATATTTGGAGAGACCGCGTGTCTCAGATGGCACACTTCAAGTCCGGAACGGATCCGGTCACTTAGGAGGGAGTTGGAGGGGGAACCGGAAATCTTGTGACACGTTCAGAGTGGGCGCATCGGGATGAAAGTTAGTGGAAGAACAAGCACAAGCTCTAGATAAATAGTTGACAACAGCGGACCGGATTCGGGCACTATGGGGGGAGATGGATGGACGGTTCTGAAATTCCGTGATCCAGAGTTAAGGTGCTTTCAGATGTGTTAGGACGATGAAACTTGGCAGGCATATCAGGGACTCGACCGCATTTACTTAAGAGTCGTTTCTCCGATTCGACCATCGTGTGTGGAGTGGAGGGAGGGGAATCCGGAATCTTTCTGTATGTATCATTTTCGAACGGGGGATCGGATCCATATGAAACTTGACGTTTGGAATGCCCTCGTGTCTCAGAAGTCTCATTTCAACTCCGGAACGGATACGGTGACTTTTTTTTTGGGGGGGGGATCTTGTGACACGCTCAGAGTGGAGGGAAAGGGATTAAACATAGTGGGAGAACAAGCAAGAGCCCTAGATACATTGTTAGAACCGGATTGGATCCGGGCACTGTTGGGGGAATGCGTAGGGGTGGGGGGGTCCAGAATTCCGGTGATCGCGAGTTAAGGTACTTACAGATGTGTTAGGACGATGAAATTTTGCTTGCACATCAGAGACCCGACAAGATTGACTTAGAATTAATCACTTCCAAGATCGGGCCATCCTGGAGGGGGGAGAACGGAGGAAGGGAAAATCTGGAAACTTGAGGCGTGTTTAACTTTTGAAACGAAGATCAGATCTTGATGAATTTTGATAATTTGGGAGAGTATATGCTCTGATGTTTCTCATTTGTGTCTCAAAGCCTAAAAATTAATTTCTAGTCGTAGACCCCTGGCAGTAAACTGCACATTTTAACCACAAAGTGAAACAAGAGCTGAAAGCTCATATGGCACTTGTAAGCACATATAGCACATTTGGAAGTGCCCCAGCTCGTGATGACTAGAATTGTGGAAAACCTTCTCAAGCTCCCCCAACTGTGACAAGATCCGGTCCTGTTTTGTCAGTATTGTCTCTACGGCTTATGCTTGTTCTTTCCTCCAAGTCCCATCCCGATCTCTCGACTCTAAGCGTTTCATGAGATTTCGTGCACCCCCTCCAGCTCCCCCCTAGTTATTGGATTCGTTCCAACTTGAAGTTGATCATCTGAGACACTTGTTCTTGACACTTGTCAAGTTTCATTCACGTCCGATCACCCGTTCTAAAGTTATGCATGTCACTAGATGCTGGATTCCCCGTCCTTCCACTCCCCCCAACATCCCCGTATCGAGGAAGGAACTATTTTCAAATCGACCTAGGAGAGTACCTAATATGTCTGCCAAATTTCATGGTCATAGTATATCTGGAAGTATCCTAACTCGTGATCACCGCGGAAATCCAAGAAACCCCTCCGACAACCTCCACTGCGACACGGTCCGGTCCTATTTTGTCAATAAAGTACCTAGGGTTAATGCTCGTTCTTCCCTTCAAGTTCCATCCCGATCCCTCGACCCTAAGCGTTTCAAAAGATTTCCGGTCCCCCCTCTACCCCCACCCCTAGTTATCGGATCCGGGCCAGATTCGAAATTGAAAATCTGAGACACTTGTTCTTCACACTTTTTAAGTTTCATGCATGTCCGATTACCCGTTCCAAAGTTATGTATGATTCTAGTTTCCGGATTCCCCATCCCTCCACTCCCCCCGCGATGGCTGGACCGGGGAAGAGATTATTTCCAAGTTATCCTGGTCGGTTCCCTCATATGCCTTCCAAGTTTTATTGTCCTAGCTTATGTGGAAGCGTCTCAGGAGATTTCCTGTGCCCCCCCCCCCCTCCAGCCCCCCCCACAGGTATCGAATCTGGTCCGGATTTGAAACTGAACATCCGAAACACTTGTCCTTGATACATGTCAAGTTTCACGCATGTCCGATCCGATTTCCAATCGCTCCACTCCCCCCACTATGATCGGATCTGGAAAGTGATTATTTCCAAGTGAATCTGGTCGGTTCCCTGATATGCCTGCCAAGTTTCATTATCCTAGCTTATGTGGAAGTGTTTCACGAGATTTGTTTAGTTTAAGTTGTAGTTATTATCAGAGCAAAATAGCTCTAGTTATTTTGCTCTGGTTAGCATTTAGCATGGCGTCAGACCACTTAATCTGACTTTAATCTTTAAACCGTACGTCTTCTCGCATTCGCTTCGAAATACATCAAGCCATAGCCCAGTGGTGGAACATTGGACCTTTGACACAGAGATTCGTGGATCGATACCGCATTTTGGCATCGCTCTTTTTGCCTGCTCCCCTTTTGCTACCGTTGTTCCTACCTAGTTTCCGGATTCCCGGATCCGGGGAAAGTCGGATTGGGGAAGTGGTTATTTGTAAGTTAATCTGGTTGGGTCCCTGATATACCTGCGAAGTTTCATCGTCCTAGCTTGTGTGGAAGTCCTTAATCTATATCAACCCCTACTAAGGTTCAATCAACAGCATATTATACCAACCCCTTCAACCTTCGATTGCTCTAGCTCTATCCGAACGAATTTAAGCAAAGAATGACTCATCCACGAGCAGAGCTATACTCGTGTGAAGAAAGAATGACTCATCCACGCGCAGAGTTATACTAGTGTGAAGAAAGGGGTAGGGGTTTGACAAAAACTAGAAAAAGCGTTTCAAGAGATTTCGGGTGTCCCCCTCCAGCCCCCCCCCCCCCAGTTATCGGATCCGATCCGAATTTGACAATGAACATCCAAGACACTTGTTCTTTATACCTGTCAAGTTTAATGCACGTCCGATTATTCGTTCCAAAGTTATGAATGTTACTATTTTCCTGATTCCCCATCTTGCCACTCGCCCATTGATGGTCAGATCGAGGAAGTGAATATTTCCAAGTTAATCCGGTTGGGACCCTGATATGCGTGCCAAGTTTTATCGTCCTGGGTCGTGTGGAAGTGCCCAAACTAGCAAAATGCGGACAGACCGACAGACAGACAGACATTACGATCGCTAAATGGCACTTGAGTAAGCTCAAGTGCCATAAAAATACTTTTATACCAAAAGATACATTTTCATGATCTGTGCCCATGATCATCTTTTCCGCAAAGGTCTTGCTCACAAATGATTCCTTTAAAGTAGCAAACTCGTCTTAACAGCAAAGATAATAAAGAAAAATTAATGAAGTTTATTTCCAAAAGTGTGTTTTAAGTATAATAGCACAAATTCAATACTGTGTGGAGTTGGAATTGTTTTATAGTTGTTTATAGTCAGAAAGATATATTTTATCCCTTTTTTTGTTTTTCCCCTTATATGTATGTTTTCGTTTTTTTATAATTAACAGTAGTTTGGTTGAGAGTAGAATTTTAAATGTGTGATTGTGATGGTATGAGTTTTGAAGGACAGAGAAAAAATATAAAATCAAAAGGAAAGTATTAAGGGGGAAGAGTAGTAAATATTCTTTGAGCCCAAACTGACTTTGAAACATTTACTCAAACAATGTTTACAACGGATACGTCAGCTATGATTCTTCCTCAGCGATATTTCGGCCCTTCTTGGCGAGGGTCCTCGTCAGGCTGTCAACGAGGACCCTTGCCAAGAAGGGCCGAAATATCGCTAATGAAGAATCGTAGCTGACGTATCCGTTGTAAACATTGATTGAATAAAAGAATAGTAAATGTAATACGGGCTTATTTTCATAAGTTAAGTGACGTAAATAGTTAAAAGGGGGTAAAAATAGATTAAAATTAACGTCACTGAGGGATGGAGGAGTAGCCACAAAAAGTTCGAAATGTGATTTTCTTTTCTTTTCTTTAAGTAATATAAAATAAGTTAAATTACGGCTACGGGTTTAAAAAAAACAAAAACAAAAAAAATAGCAAAGTAAAAAAAACAACTTTTTAGCAAATGATACATTTTCATGATCCCCAAGGGTCCAAAATCATTTTTGCCTCTTGAGTTTTGCTTACAAATGAATTTCTAGCGGCTTTAGAGTGCGCATCTTAACCGCAAAGTGGTTAAAAGCGGTTTCGACGGGATCCCAAAAGTTCAATATTTGATCCAGACAATTCGCTTTCATATTGACGCGTCGTTGCGATGCGCTGCGTATGCGTTTATCTTGCGCTGCGCACAGGTTGCGTAGCGTATCTTTCACACCTGCGCGAGAAGCTTTCACGTAGAATTTCCTCCGGTTTTTCTTAAAACAAATTTTCCGGTTCCAGCCGGATTCCGGGCGAACTATATGTCCGGGTACAAAATGACTGTCATACACGGATTCAGCATCTCTTTTTACCCCTAAATCTGATATCTAATCAACTACAAATACTTTTAACAATTTTCCGGTTTTGGCCGGATTCCGGGCGAACTACTTGCCCGGCGAGAAAATGATTTTCACCATCGTGTTCAGCTTGTCTTCCTACCCCTTAACCGAACATAAAATTAACTTCAAATAAAACTTTTACTTAACAGATTTTCCGGTTTTGGCCGGATTCCGGGCTAACTACTTGTCCGGCGAAAAAATGGTTTTCACCACCGTGTTCAGCATGTTTTCTTACCCCTCAATCGAACATCCAATCAACTTCAAATAAAATTTTTACTTTTAACAAACTTTCCGGTTTTGGCCGGATTCCGGGCGAACTACTTGCACCATCGTGTTCAGCATGTCTTCTTACCCCATAATAGACTGTCCCATTAGCTATTTAAAAATATTTTGCTTGCCCCTTAATTTAACCCCCCTCCCCCACCCCTAAATATAGGGCTACAAGGCCCATCTAGGAACTCGACCTTACTCTTGACCCAAACAATCCTCACACCAATTTTCATCAAAATATCTCATTCCCTTCGAGAGTTCTCGTGCTTACAGACGGACGGACGGACAGATGGATGGACGGACAACTTTGGCGATGTCATAGGTATCCCTCCACTTACGTTTTGGGATCCCAAAAATTACTTTTCACTACTCCTCAAGTGCCAATGATCATTTGTGCCGCAAGGGTGTTGTTTACAAAGGAAAACCCTTAAAGTGCGCATCATCATCCAGCAAGAAAAACTTTCGACTAAACAATGCTATTCATGGTCCCCAAGGGAATCCGAGCAGTCCTGCCTCAATGGTTTTGCTTACGAAGGATTACAATAAACTCGCGAGTTGACTCCCACAGTCATCTCCTGTCAGGCTTTGCAAGTGCCACATGAGCTTCTAGCTCTTGTTTATGGCACTTGCCTTCCGGCCAAGTGCCATATACCGATCACTTTTCCGTTGGTCGGTCCGGTGATCGCGAGTTAGGGTACCAGATGTGCTAGGGCTTATTTTTCGTAAACCGTTTTCGTAAATCAGATGTGCTATTGGCAGGAATATCAGGGACCCGACCAAACTGACTTGGAAATAGTAACTTCCCCGATTCGACCATCGTGGGGGGAGTGGAGGGAGGGGGAATCTTGAATACTGAGGCATGCGTAACGTTTGGACGGATGGTCGAAAAATACCACACTCCTCGCATGTCCCGTTTTACGTGAGCAGCGGATTCGACAACTGTGGGGGGAGTTCAAGGGGGGGGTACTGGAAATATTAGGACACGCTTAGAGTGGAGGGATCGGGATGAAACTTGACGGGAAGAACAAGCACAGACCCTAAATACATCGTTGACAGAACCGGATAGGTTCCGGGTACTGTGGAAGGGAGCTGGAGGGTGGGTTCCGGAATTCCGGTTATCACGGGTTATGGTACTTCCAGATGTGCTAGGACGACGAAACGTGGCCATGATCATTTTTCCCTCTGTGGTTTTGCTTACAAATGACTTTTCTCATATTTAAAGCGCCAATCTTAACGCAAAGTGAAAATAAACATTATTAAGAAACAATATGTTTTTACGATCCTCAAGGGCCCAAGTATTTTGCTTATAAATTCAGTTTTAGCCCTCTCAATAAAAAAAGTGCGCAATTTAGGCGTTCAAACGTGGAGTGTGAAAGCAAAATTTTTGTCACATCTTATATACAAACACCGTTAGAGCCAAGACATTTCACATAAAATAATACTGAAATAACCTAATTTGAAATCATCCAACTTTAAATGCTTTTAATGTAAACAAACCGTACTTAGAAATCAAAAGAGATCTTGAAAATCTTTCAAGAACGGTTTCATTTTCAATACTAAATGTCTTGCCAGCCATTCCGACCCTTTAAACCTCTTTTCAATTAGCAAGGTAATAAGGGTCCGGACATCAGCGGACATTTGGGATTCAATGATTCTTTCTGTACCGAATATAGCCCTATACAGATGCGAACATCTGGACAAAATACATTAATAGAACCCATTTTCACCATTTTCACTGAATTCCGGTGAGTCCGCAACTCATAACACCAGATAAAGACCCAGCACGAGGCCTACTGAATTTCTTGTCTTCACCTGACTTTCTCCATAGTCGGCTATCGACCAAACACAATAATCCAAATAGATTGATTCAGCATGTCAGCTTATCGACACTCGAAACCCCTTGATCAAGGAATCATAAGCACTTTTTTCCTTTTTTCTGCAGGTTCCACTTGAACTAATTATCCGAGAGAAAACAAAATTAAGATGCGATTTTCAACATGTCTCTCAACCGTAAATTAAATCTTGGATTGAAACCCCCTCGCCCACCCCTAAATATAGGATTACGGGGCCAATCTACGAATAGCCTGTACTTTGACCCTCCCACCGTTAAATAGAAGGCTCGGGGCCCACGCGCGAACGACCTGTACTTTGACCCAAAGGATCCTCACAAGATAGCCTACCTAACCCCTTCAAGAGGTATTGTGGTAATAGACAGACGAACGGGCAGGTATACTTTAACGAAGTTATAGGTTCCCCGTCACTAATTTTGGGATCCCAAAGCTTGATTTTACGTCACTTAGGATAATAATCTCCGTACTTTTCTTTGTTGTCTTTTGATCAGGCATTCTTTTTTGTAAACCTACTATAATAGGCATACCCAAGTACTGAAGTACTTTTCAAAAAGTATTGGCAATTGACACTACAAAGTCTGCTTCTTTGATTGCCTTTCTGAATCTTACCACCGCATCGATTATTTTTTTAGGGGCTGCTCACTTGCTCCGGTCTGTCCCAATCCCCAGTCTGTCACATGGGATAGTTATTTCCATACTTTTCTGTGTTGATCTTTTGATCAGGCAGTTTTTTTTACAAACCTACTATAATAAGCATACCCAAGTACTTGAGTACTGAATTGCTTTTCAAAAAGTACTTATTACTTAAGTAGATTTTTCGACATGTAGGCTACTTAATAATTATACTTTGTAAACAATTCCTGGAGTACTTGGTACTTGGCTTGTACTTCAGCAAAATAAAATAAGTAATTGGCGCAACAGTATATGCTTCTTTGATTGCCTTTCTGAATCATACACCACATTGATTTTTTTTTTAGGGGCTGCTCACTTGCTCCGAGTTTGCCCCAATGCCTCCGTGCCTCTCTACCTCTTCCTGTGTGCCCTCATTTTTTTCCCCGCTTCTAAACATTTAGATGGAATGTCATGTTACGAACTTAGTATCAGCAAGAACAAATAATCCAATAGAACCTCCCTCTTTGATCCAATGCAGCGACTGTGGATACCACGACAAAACTGAGCGGAGCTAGAGTTACTTGCTGTGAGCTTTGGGCTGATACCCATCAACTTCCCTCTTCGCCGCTGCGCATACCAGATGGAAAGCAGTAGCAGGCGTGGAGAACCCAGTCTGCAGCGAGTCAGAAGTGACGTCATAGTAGACAACCAATCAGCTGCAAATGACGACTCAGAAGGAGTTTGTAAGGAAATTTCTCCTTCGGGGCTCTACTGCGATATAGCTGTTTGTAGAGGTAACGAATTATGATGTTCCGCGTAGCTCCTACCCTGCGCTCGTTTGCATTGGGCAGGGTATCGAAAATTTATTCGACTCCGTGTGGTCGTATTACAGAGACTGGAGACGGAGGTTCTTGTGGTTATCTGTTCTTGGTATCAACAAAGAGACAAGTGTTCCAGTCTGCTTTTGATGTAAAGAATGAAATCAAATCCTTTCTCGTTCAGGTTCAGGTTCTTTAATTTCTAAAATACTTCGTAACAATATATTTTGATCACTGGGGGCGGGCAGGGATACGAGCTCGTTAGCTCGGCCCAATTTTAAACACTGACTTTATGTAGATAAAATAAATGAGTCGTTCCTCTGTAAATACGCACACAAAAGAAAGAAAGTAAAAAAAGTGTAAAAAAAAAATTAATAACACCAAGTTGTGGCCTAAGGAATGCTAACTTTTTACTAAGACATAATTAATAATTAAGGGTTGGGGATTTATCGGGATAACATAAACCGACATAAACGGTAACGTATCATATTTAATATCAGTATTCTGACAGCAGATAAGTTTTTATTTTCTTTTTCAAAGTGATCACTGATCGGTCCTGTTCAAAAAGGTCTTTATGCTTGTTCCAAACTCCAATAACCCTATTCCTTGTCGAATATCGTTCCTTCTCGGCGATCTTTTGTTCTATTTTGAATGGTCTGTGTCTTCTTTTAGTATATCTCGGATGTCTTGTAATGCAAAATCGTGGCAATTCTTCGGATGACCTTACCTGGCCGTAAATGGTGCAAAATCAACTCAGCAAAAAAGAGCAAAACATTGTTCGTTTATTTATTATCACACTTGGCGTTAAGCTTTTAGCTTCTCGCCACCGCTACAAACATACAAACAAACTACATAAAACAGCAGTGTCTGTCTTCAATTTGACTTTCATTTTACTTAAACTATTGTTTGCACTTAGTCATTCAACTGAAGACGTCTTCTGAATTTACAGTCAACAATAAAAGACGACATCAAATGTCGTGATCATTTGCACCGTCAATACATCTTCCGTCATGCTCACGAAGCCGATTTATTTATAAGCCTCGTTCTGGAAGAAAATTCTTAACATCAAATTCTTTTCTGTTAAAATGCAGAGGCATGAAACTGAAAATTCTTGAAAATTTTCGCCGCAGGCAATATTAGCATGGTTTTTACTAAAAACCGAGAGATAGTGGTAAAACTCGGTCGTGTTAAACGCGGATCGTGTTAAAACTGTGCGCTACAAGGTGAAATTTACGATTTTGATAACTGCCATTTGTTGATCATGGAAGCTCAAATCTGACAGGCATTCTTCTCGTTCCGACAAAATGGACAAAATGGGACGGAAAATCTTTTCATGTCCAAACGACTAGAAACAGCCTGCCTCTTTCTATCAATCTGGCAAGCTCGAAACCTACAACTAGGAATGCAATTCCTTCAAGTCCCAAGCGCTTGCGGCCCCCGAACGGCCGATGCCCAAGCTGGATGTCAACTCAGTTTCTTGGTGCCCTTAATTAGCCTTACTGAATTTCTCGTACGCACTGCCAGACTCCCGTTTTCCTGGGTCAGTGCCCAGTTTAGCTCAATTTTTGTGATCGGGCTCTTAGAGCGCCCAACTTAGTTCATTTATTTTGACAGAGCGCTCTGCGAGCGCACAGTTTCGCTAATTTAATTTGCTTTTTTCTTTCTTCGAGGAAGGGGTGGTACCTCCCTCCCCACCCATAGCGATGCCCCTGCCCACGAGAACCAAATTTACAACTAGGTCTGACTGATTTATTTTATTCATAAAATGAAAATAGCAAACAGCGAATCTCTGAACTGCCAACATGCCAAAGGATCTAAACGGCTAGGTCAGGAACTCAAAAAAAGGATGAATTACTTCTCAAAAAAAGAAAAAATCCTTTCTTGCAACCCTTCTGCATCAGACGCGACAACACTCTCATATAATATAAACGACAAAGAAATAATTAATTAATAAATAAAAAGAAATTAAGAACTCACCTTCGTCACAAGGACGAGGCTCTCAGAATGCAGAATTCGGTCTAAGCTAAGTTGTATCGTAATTACATACAAGCGTGACGTCACAAGCATTTGATCTTTTTTACCTCCGAAAACGAAAGATTATAGTTTATTCCTATCGGTTAATATATAGATAAGATAAGATAAGATAAGATTTTATTTGCGCTAAGAGCCAACGACCATGGACAAAAAAAAACACCATACACACAAAAAAAACACCATCCACAAAAAATATTAAACTCCTATAGGCACCTATCCCTATGGGCTAGGGCTACCCTGAGGAACCTCACCAGCTGTTTTATATTTTCAAAACATTATTCCCCATCACACCACACATCCATTCTTCATCCATACCCCTTCCATTCACTCCAAAAACTTCTAACCGAAGTTCACTTAAACTTTCGCATCCACACAATAAATGTTTTAAATTCTCATCCATGCTGCCACACATCGGACATGAATAAAGACCGGACCGTCCCTTTGCCCATCCCATATACCGTCTTCTCTCCCCCAGTGGCAGACTGTCTGCACTACAACTAATCAAATCCCGTGTTTCCTCCCTTTTAAGGCCCGCTTTAAAATATACTACCTCCCCCCAAATCTCTTTGATTCTTTATTATATTTTAATATCATATATAAAGCCGAGCGCGTTTGCATTTACAAAACGACCCAGTGACAATAAAATCCTACGTTGGGTCCTAAATCAAGCGACGTCACCAAATACGTCACGACTGTATGGAATTCCGATAAAATTAAGTCGACACGCAGAATTCGTGTCTACAGAGAGGCATATGACCGTCTAACTTCACCAAAAAACGGAAGGCCTTCGCCAACAATTTAGAACAATAATAACAGAAATCTGAACAAAATATTCTGGATCAGAGGTAATGTTTATGTTAATTACCAGGTACTGCGCAAAGACTTTTGCAAAACAAAATAGGAAGTTCCCTACAATTTCGAACCTTTTATTTGCCCAAATTTGCAACCTTTGATAATAATCTGTGATTTAGCACCGGAAGTATTCGCCAAATTGGATGGAGCGGCCTGTTTTTACCAACTTCGTAGGCTCAATTAAATTTTTGTGAGGACCAATTTACTTTGTCTGTGAGAACAACGGAATAAATTGTGTTTAATTATTCTGTTTAGTGTTAATATTCGCTCCTTTTACTTTCTTCATTTTGTACCACGCAGCTGTATCCAAGAAGCGGGTCACAAATAAATAAATGAAATAATAACAGTACACTGTGAAAAGTTCCTCTAAGTAAGGATTACATTGTAAAAAGTTTCTCCGAGTAATGATTAAAGTAAATTGCAGTATTTGCTGCTGGGATTAATCTTATCTTTACTCAGATAAGATTAGTCCGAATTAGAGATAAGATTGTCTTTTTAGAGGCAAGATCAATCCAGTAGCAAATACTACAAAAAAAATTTTTACAGTTTAAAGTTAACAGCAGTATTGCTACTGGGATTAATCTCATCTTTACTGAGATAAGATTAGTCCGAATTAGAGATAAGATTGTCTTTTTAGAGGCAAGATGAATCCCAGTAGCAAATACTGCAAGATTTTTTTTACAGTGTAAAGTTAACAGCAGTATTGCTACTGGGATTAATCTTATCTTTACTCAGATAAGATTAGTCCGAATTAGAGATAAGATTGTCTTTTTAGAGGCAAGATGAATCCCAGTAGCAAATACTGCAAGATTTTTTTTACAGTGTAAAGTTAACAGCAGTATTGCTACTGGGATTAATCTTATCTTTACTCAGATAAGATTAGTCCGAATTAGAGATAAGATTGTCTTTTTAGAGGCAAGATGAATCCCAGTAGGAAATACTGCATGATTTTTTTTACAGTGTAAAGTTAACAGCAGTATTGCTACTGGGATTAATCTTATCTCTACTGAGATAAGATTAATCCGAATTAGAGATAAGATTATCCTTTTAGAGACAAGATTAATCCCCAGTAGCAAATACTGCAAGATTTTTTTTACAGTGAAAGTTAACAGCCGTATTGCTACTGGGATTAATCTTATCTCTACTGAGATAAGATTAATCCGAATTAGAGATAAGATTATCCTTTTAGAGACAAGATTAATCCCCAGTAGCAAATACTGCAAGATTTTTTTTACAGTCTATGCAGTCTGATGACGGACAACAGCAAATAATTATTCTTGTTTTTCCATTAGAATATTCAGGGCACCAAAACATAAGGTTTTTACATACAAGAAATAATAATACCGCTTTGTTAAAACTGAATGATTATGGTTAATGGTAATCATGACCCCCAGGCAACAGCCTGGAAGCTTCAAATGTGGATTTTGGAAGTATGTCTACAGAGCAACTCCATCGGAATTATGACATTGGGATTGCTGGTCAATACGTTTTTTCTAATTCGAAGTACCTATTTCAAACAAAATAGAAAAACGAGATTTTCGGGGGTTTTTCTTGATCAGCTAGTTACCCCACCTTCCACAGTTCTGTGGAAGGTTTTATTCAAAGTGAACACATTATGGATTTTTAGATTGGGCCGTTTTCTGGGTGAAAGCTTTTGCGCTTTCCCAGAAGGATGGTAAATTGTAAATATAAAAAGAACTCAGAATTGTAAATAATCACAGATTTGTATATATACACTTTGAACACGCACATTTTATCTTTCGTTATTTTACTTTTATCTGCATGTTGTTCATTCCGCATCGTTCTTCTGGTTTGTAGTTACATGTCATCTTATTGTTTGTTGGTTCCGCATCGTTTTCCTGTTGTTATTGTGGTGGATTTTATGATTTAGTTTTGTTTTATTCGCTGAGGACGGTTTGCCGGAAGTGCAACCGAAACATCCGAAATTGTATTTATCCCTCGCACATCATCTTGGAGGGGTAACTAGCTGATCAAGAAAAAACCCGAAAATCTCGTTTTTTCTATTTTATTTGAAATGAATGGTCAGCTTGGCTTCAAACCTTATATTCGAAGTACCTATTTAAAGATGATGTTAAATCCGAGTATAGTGGTGGTGATTCAGAAGACCTCAAAGTTTTCCACCTGAATTGCCAAGGGTTGAATCCATCTTTCAATTTTATAAAAGAGATATGTGAACTTTCCATTTTTTCAGGTTCACGGAAACATGGCTTAAAGGAGTTATATCATAAGCATTCTAGCACTTGCAACGTCTAGAACCCCCCCCCCCCCCCCAAGACCCAAGATGAAGCCACGACTCGATCCGACCACTGGGTCATCTAGCGGCGCGGGTCGGAAGCGCCCGACATGGGGAGGCTGGGATCATAGTTTGACTATGGATCTAGCAAAACATTTTTATTATAGCAGGCATATGGAAATGTGTAGAAGAATCAAACTAATTATTTGCATTATCGATTTCTTTAAGTATTTTGTTTTCTGTTTTTTCTTGTCAATTCCCGTAAGTCCAAAGAATTAAGGATGTAAACTAGATCACAACAAACAAACGCCGTAAATTATACTAAATTCGTATTGGTGATTTCCTGAAGATTTTGCAACTGAGCTAAATAATATTCAGCTTCCGAGACCAAAAAATGTCAAACTGGCCGATGATTTTTTCTTCCGACATATCTAAACGTCCACATGATGATACACTTAGTTGTTTTAATCCTCTTACACGCCACTCGATCTTCACGAAGGTTTTAGTAATCTTTTGACCACTGCCGGAAGATCAGTAAATAGTTAATTAGCAATGCCGGACTTGCTTTCAGGAGTGAATTGTGTTCAGTAATTTGTGACTAACATTGGCTACCGTGAGGATTTGGGGGAAAACGAAGGTAACAGTGTGTTCGCAGAAATCTGACCAGTCGAAAAATTATGGTGTCTCCCATCCCATCTTCTCGGACCACATGAATCAAAGACTTTAATAAGCGTAACTCTGCTCTCCTACATATTCGAGGGTACACATGCTATCATAATAATCGTCAGCCTAGACAACATGGAGGAACTGGAGCGTATAGACTTAGCGATATCGAGGGTTTGGTAAGAAATTACCTAGAACAATACTACGAGATGTTATTTGAGCCACTTATACTTCAGCTTAGACTTAAGCCAAAAGATACATATGTTGTCGTACTATATAGGCCACCATGTGGGTCTATACCGGCTTTCATGGATCTTTTGGAAAAACAGCTTGAGAAACTACCAACTGGTTAATACCCGTTCATCATGCTCGAGGACTCTAATATTTATCTTCACGATATGAATACTCTCTATGACTAAGTTCAAAACACGCCAGTGATCCTCAGGAAGAACGAGAAAACGTCTCACTAACGACTCAAACACAACATCTCAAATTATATGTCAACCAATCACGGCGGTCGTTCGGGACAGCTGTGGTGCCGCTTCAGGCTCTTCCCTAGGTACACGGCGATTTTGCATCGCAAGGAGAGTTAGTCATCAAGAGTATTCGAATACTCCTTCAGATTTTCTGCAATTTTCCGTGTCATCCGATTTATTTCCTACTATTAATATTTGTACGCGTATTACCGCTTCAACATCAAAGCTTCTTGATAATTTTCTTTCTAATTCGAATTTTTCAAATCCAGGAGTTGTTGTTACAGATGTGTCGGACCATTTCGGGATTTCTGCAAGTTTCAAAGTTTGTATCCGTCGCAGCAAGGTCCTAGATTCAAAACGGGTACGCTACACTGTAAAAAGTTTCTCCGAATAAGGATGCTGTATTTGCTATTGAGATTAGTTTTATCTCTATTGAGATAAGATTAATCCGAATTAGGGGTAATCTTATCTCAACAAAGATAAGATTAATCCCAGTAGCAAATACTGCAAGATTTTTTTTTACAGTGTACCTCTGCTCAACCAGGGTAACCTTGCAAATTTTAAAGAAGAGATTGCGAATGTTGATTTGAATAATTTAGTTGAAAATTTAGACGATATAAATATAAGTTTTCAAAAAATTTTATGACACATTGATTTCGATTTTGACTAAAACTTGTATGATGCGATCGGACAAGGTCAAAGTAAACGTACCCCAAAAACTGGGGTTGTCACCCAGTCTTCTGTGGTGCATCAGTAAGAAAGACCAATTATATAAGGAATCAGTAAGGAATGAACATGATCCAGTTTGCGCAAGAATTTATAAAAATTGCAGAAATGCTCTTAATAAACTTCTGAGAAATGCCAAGAAAAAATATTTTGAAAGTAAATTTAAAGGAGTTATATCATAAGCATTCTAGCACTTGCAACGCCTAGAACCCGCCCCCCCCCCAAAACCCAAGATGAAGCCAGGACTCGATCCGACCGCTGGGATCATAGTTTGACTAACAAAATGTTTTTATTGTAGCAGGCATTTGGAAAATGCGTGGAAAAATCAAACTAATTATTATTATCGATTTCTTTAAGTAATAATACGCCCTTATTTGCGGACGACACAGCCTTTGTGTGATGATGATGAAATGTTATTTACGCACTTAAAAGAGGAAAATAGGGCAGTACAGACGAATAAAAGGAAAAAATATACTGAGCTTTCAATAATAAAGTAAATGCACAAGATCAAAAAATAAACATGAAAAGGGACTAATCGGGTGTAAAAAATCTTCTTTCTGGATGGAATGCGGAGAAATGGGCTAGGGCAGAAACGTGAACGTGAAAACATGGTGTGTGTTACCCCTACGGAACAATTTGCTTTTGTCAACATTAGATGCAGCAATGAGGAAAATATGCGCATGGTTAAAAATAAACCACCTTGACTTGAATATAGGTAAGTCAAATTATCTTATTTTCTCTCGATCTCCGAACTTTTATCCTTGGATCAAGGAAATAGTATCAGAGCGGGGAATCATTAAACGTGCAAGGTTTGCCAAGCACCTAGGAATTAGTGTTGATGAAACCCTATCATTTAAAGACCATGTGAAGTCAATTTCTAAAACATTGTCGCGTAACCTAGGTATCATGCGTAAATTAAAACATATTTTCCCCCTATTACGGTTGTTATTTTTTTCCCTGATTCACCCTTATATTTTGTATTGCTCGTCGATATGGCTTCACTGTAAAAAGTTTCTCCGAGCTAGGATTAAAGTTAACTGCAGTATTTGCTACTGGGATTAATCTTATCTCTACTAAGATAAGATTAATCTGAATTAAAGATAAGATTATCTTTTTAGAGACAAGATTTTTTTTACAGTGTGAGCACTTTCCCTTCGGTACTTCGTCCAATCCGCGTGATTCAGAATAACGCTGTCAGAGCTTTTTGTGGCGTGGGGAACCGGGACTCCATGAGGTCAGTTTACAGAGAAATGCCTGCATTACGCGATTTTTGGGATCCCAAAACATAAGTGGAGGGATACCTATGACATCGCAAAAGTTGTCCGTCTGTCCGTCTGTAAGCACGATAACTCTCGAAGGGAATGGGATATTTTGATGAAACTTGGTGTGAGGATTCGTTGGGTCGGCGGACCAGTCGAGTTCGTAAATGGGCTTTGTAGCCCTACATTTAGGGGTGGGGGAGGGGGTTCAAATTAAGGGGCAAACAAAATATTTTGAAACAGCTAATGTGATAGTCGATTATGGGGTAAGAAGACATGCCATTTTGTAATCGGACAAGTAGTTCGCCCGGAATCCGGCCCAAACCGGAAAGTTTGTTAAAATTAAAAGATTTATTTGGAGTTGATCAGATGTCCGATTCAGGGCAAGAAGACATGCTGAACTTTTATATGAAAACAATTTTCTACCCGGACATGTAGTTCGCCCGGGATCCGGCCGAAACCGGAAAATTTTTAGAAGTTACAGTTTTATTTCTAGCTGATTAGATAACCGATTTAGGGGCAAGAAGAGACACTGAATCCGTGTGTGACAATCATATTTTACCCGGACATATAGTTCGACCGGAATCCGGCTGGAGTCGGAAAATTTGTTATAAGATAAATTTTTATTTGAAGTTGATTAGATGTTCATTATTGGGGAAAGAAGATACCCTGAGTTCGTTTTTCAGCTTTCTTTTTTCGCCGGACAAGTAGTTCTAGAGTTCGGCTGAAACCGGGAAATTGGCAGAAGTGGCAGGAGCTTTTCGTCAAAACAGATATGACTTATACGGGTAAACACACATGCTGAATCCATATCTGAACTTGGTTTTCTCAGATGATTAGCTATTTGGCCTTAATCCGTTTCTGATTTTAATTGTAAGAATGTTCAAGGATTCTGGCGATGACTGGATCTGGCTAAGACAAGACCCAGTTGTCTGGATCAGATATTGAATTTTTGGGATCCCATCGAAAACTTTGGTCTTGTTATACGTTGATTTTTATATATGGGAGTATTACAATGAGAGCCTTCCAGATTGTTTTGCAGGAATATTTTGTGAGAGGTCAGATGTTCACCAACACAATACTCGGATACGAGGAAATATGGAGGTTCTTCGGCTAGGTACAAGTAGGACTTCCTTCTCCATTATTTGTAGAGCTTCCAAGCTGTGAATTAAACTTAGTAAATGTATTAAGAAAATAGGTAATTTTAACCAGTTTAAGTCTGAATTACGTTTACGTACATGGTCTCATTCTCCATATTCTCTCTTCTCTTCTTTTTTTCTTATTAGTTCGCACAGCCTCGCTTTTGTTGTGCTGCTGAAAACAGAATGTTTATTTCAATAAAACTGTTCTACTACTACTACTACTAAACTATCTTACGTTACCTCAAACAAATAAGTAAATAAATAATCAAATTTCAATTCGCCAATCCGAGATTTATGGCACTAAAAACAATTCATGCTAGAAATACGATGTACTGGAATTTGTTACGTTAAACTGAACGAAATTTTGATTTTTGTTTAACGTCAAACTTACGACCGTTTAAGGTGCGCTATCGCAAGCAAAGGACCAAAAAATGCACTGTAACTACAAAGTACAAACAAAACAATTAAAAATCTATAAATCAAAACATCAGGGATCTGGTATTTGAGAGTAGAACTCTTTTTCATTTTCTTCGAAGGTTCTAGCGAGGATTTTAGTACAGCCTCAGAAATTTGAGCTATACAAAAAAATTCCCAATCAAGTCCCAGCTGTTGCGCATTCCCCGGTACTTGGTGTGAACCCAAGGCACCAGCGGTGCCTTGCGGTGCCGGCCATAAATTAAGCGACTGAACTTGCAACGCTTCTAAATATGCTGATTTCAACATTTTAACTTACAGATAACAGAAGCACAACACTTCCTCAATTAGTTAATAGTTTTTGTCGAGGGAAAGGGGGAGGGGGCTGAAATAAATTTCAGTTGACTTACCGGCTCAATCATTATTCGCAGTTAGCTTCAGAGGCGCTACTAGTCAAAATGTTTGGGGGAAGGCAAGGTTTTTACCGACTGTTTTTGCAGAAAAACGACTATTTTCAAGAAAAAACGACAGTTTTTTCTTGACAGACAGACAAACGACAATTTTCAGAAAACGAAGGTTTTTAAGAAAAACCCTAACCATTTTGATGAAAAACGACTATTTTCATTAAAAAATCAACCTTTTTTACGATAAATCGCTGCGCGATTCGGTTATTTTTACCGACTGGCTGATAACAGTGGGGAAGCCCCCACCCACCCACCATACGTGACGCCTCGGGTCAGCTTACCACAGCAGCATCACTAGCGATCAATCTATGCTAAGGACCAGTTTTCCAATTCAACCTTGTTCCCAGTTGCCCCTCTTAGGGCTGGTAGGCAAGACCTGGAAACGCAGCCGCAGGGCTCGCCTCGAATAAAAGAAACCATGACAAATAATGCGGCTCAGTTTTTTTCTGGAGACCTCTGAAGATGCACCAGCAACTAGAGATGTCCTACGACCATAGAGTTGATAGTACGTCAGATTGGTTTCAAAGTAAAAAAGGCTCGAAGAAATACAAAGGTAATGCATTTTAGTTGAACCTTAATCGTAGAAAGAGTCCACAATAGCACTATCGAAAGTGTCTGTGAATAAGAATTTCACTGTACCAGATACACCACTATCCGTAATCTATAAAGAATTTTTCTGTTTTGACATTTCTACTGCTGGCTGTTTTGTATGTGCTAAAAGTAACATAGCAAACCACGTTTTCGAGCAGAGGCACAACACTTAAGACATTTAACACAGTTCTTTCTGAAATACCAACAGATAAGTGTCTTCTCTAATTGATGTTTAAATTCGGCGTCCTTTTAGCAAATGCTATGAGACATTACTACGCCATTTTTAGGCTACATTGATATAAGCTACGAAGATTAATTTTAATTTAGTCCACAATACTTCTTTGTATATAGAAATAACTGGACACGCCATTACAGTAAACTTACTCGCCAATAGTAAACTAAACGTGTACAAGTTATGGTAGTTAAATATCACGATAACAAGAGCATTAAAAAAAAACTGTTTTTGACAATAAAAAGAACCTACAAGGATCCATATTTTAATGGAGGATCCTCTTCCTTTATTCTGGGCCTCCACTGAATGGTGCGGCACTGAAGGCTCTAACCCCTGTTTTGGGTTCGAATATCATCAAGAAGGTCCGTTTTACTTTATTTGCAGTCCATTTTTGGGAGTGGTTCACCCGGAATCCGGCCAAAACCGGAAAGTTTGTTAAAAGTATAAGTTTTATCTGCAGTTGATTAGATATCCGTTTCTGAGGTAAGGAGACATGCTGAATCCGAATATGAAAATTATTTTCTCGTCGGACAAGTAGATTGCCCGGAATCAGGCCAAAACCGGAAAATTTGTCAAAAAGAAAAGATTAATCTGAAGTTGATTAGAGATTTGATTTAAGGATAGGGAAACATACTGAATCCGAATATGAAAATTCTTTTCTCGGCGGACAAGTAGATCGCCTGGAATCCGGCCAAAACCGGAAAATGTGTTAAAAGTAAAAGTTTTATCTGAATTTCATTCAGTGTTCGATTTACGGGTAAGAAGAAATGCTGAATTCGTGTATGACACTCATTTTCTACCTGGACACATAGTTCGCCACGAATCCGGCTGAAATCGGAAAATTTGTTAAAGGACCTGTCTTACCTATAATAATAACGCAACCTATTTCCATAATCACTCCATATATTTGTAAACCCGGAGACCCCAATTTCGTACGGTACATTCTAACCCCTCTAACAGAGCCACACTGATTTTCTCGCTTGCCGTGTTTTGCTACTTTCGATGTGAATCACGCTGTCGACGGAGAAGTTTTTCTATCAGAAAAACCGGTTACGTAAATTGTTTCCGTGTTTTCGCTATAAGTCAACGGGTGTAAGAAATGTCTAAAAACAGCCAAAACCGTGGGTTATTTGTTAAAAGCACAGCCTAGTTTTAAAGTATTCAATTATTTTATAATACTATAAGTTGAAGAGTAAATAGTGTGAGGGGTCCTTTAAAAGTTGAAGTTTTATCTGAAATTGATTAGAGGTTCGGCATAAGGGTAAGGAGATACGCTGAATCCGTTTTGAACTTCAATTTTTTGCAAGACAAGTAGTTCGCCCGGAATTCGGCTTAAACCGGTAATTTGTCAGAAGTTAGGCAGGAACTTTCGTCAAAGTAGATATGACGCAGGCTATAGGCGTAAACACACATGGTGAATCCTTATTTGAACTTGGTCTTCTCAGATGATTACCATTTGTCTGAATCTGTTTCTAAACTTTATTAGTAAAGTGCTCAAGGAGTCTGGCGAAGACTGGACCTCTACAAGACCCGATTGTCTGGATAAATATTACGTTTCTGGGATCCCATCGAAACCTTTGGTCTTTTTTTTCTGTCGACAGTAAAGTGAAAGGTACGTTCGCGTTCTGATTAAAACCGCTAATTTCGAAAAAATACAATCTTCCGATCAAACTATCAAGGTGGTGTTTAGCGTGTAGAGATAAAAAAACATGTTGGATCATAGTATTCTATGGTTTTTCGACTATGATATTCCCACCGTGGTCTGGACTACACTGGAAACCTAGGACGGAAAGGAACCTAACGGATGTGGTGGCTGGATTATGGATAGATAACATAGTTACAGGATTTAGTGCGATATGAAAGTCTACAAGACCGTATGGGTGAAGAAGTCCAATAAATATTCCCCTTTGGAATCCCATCAAAACTTTTGGTATTGTTGTCAAGTAGGCCGCGCAGAGCAGTATCAGCTTTTAGCAATAGTTGCGCATAATCCACATTTAATCCGGGAAAAGCCTATGCGGCCATGGCGGGGAAACAAAAAACAGATTAAACAAAAAATCTGCTGGAGGAAGGCCGTAGTGAGACTTGCAAAGAGTTTTGAACTCTTCTTTGTAACATTGTATACACTGGAAAAAAAAAATCTTGCAGTATTTGCTACTGGGATTAATCTTGTCTCTAGAAAGATAATCTTATCTCTAATTCGGATTATCTTATGTTGGTAGAGACAAGATTAACCCCAGTAGCGAATACTGCAGTTAACTTTAATCCTTTCTCTGAGAAACTTTTTACAGTATAGTGAAGCGTAAGCTGATTTTGCTGGGTGTTTTTTAGTTATTTATGACGTTACAAAACAAATTTGGAGCAAATCCAGACAAGATTTTGGACATTAAAACAAAAATATCTAAAAAGAAATAAAAGTATTTTTTGCTAGTAAAACATCATGGCCCCTTATCTGCAATTAGCTTTGTAAAATAAGGAGTAGACAAGTAGAAGCAATTTTTACGTGCGAAGTTGACGGAAATGCGAGAGATATAGAATTAAGAAACATGGAATCATGTTCTTACAAAACAATGTCATTCGACAAGTGCTATCAGTTCTTCGGACAAGCCAACTATACTACAAAGTTCAGATTTCACGGAATGGAGTTAGCTACAAAGTATCGGTCGACGTTTCTACGCCCTCGCACGGAAACAAGACTAAAACTTTCGATGGGGTCACAAATTAGATAATCTTTCGACTATTTTCATATATTTTTACTATTATTCAAATAATATACACAACGGATACGTCAGCTACGATGCTTCATCAGCGATATTTCGGCCCTTCTTGTCAAGGGTCGTCGTTAGGCTGCCAAGAACCCTTGCCAAGAAGGGCCGAAATATCGCTGATGAAGCATCGTAGCTGACGTATCCGTTGTATACATTATATGAATAAATGTTTTAAAGTCAGCTTGGGCTCAAGGAATATTTTTTTTTTACTATTATTATATAATATATATTATATATACATATATATATTCATATATATATGTATGAATATATATTACAAATGTAATTTTACTATTTTGTGACAGGAAAAGAAAAAGAAGGGGCTTTACGCGCAATTGCCGGACACGGACTAAAGATCTGATCCGGGGGGGGGGGGGGGGCATGGTTCCGCGATGGTTTCTATACATTTTTCGACCTTTTAGATTTTCTTATAACCTTTCTCGCTTAAACTATGAAGTCATGTGTCCACCTCACTTGGAAAAATTTCCCTTGAAAAAATTGTGCGCTTTTATTAGTGTAAACGTTCTCGCTTACTTACGTCAAATTTATTGAATTTTGGGAGTGGGGCGACGGGATTTGGTAGTTGATATAGCTTACTATTTTAGTTTAAGAATGCACGACGGTTTTTTTTTTAGTAGGCTACTATAAAATTATTGGAAAAGCACTCCTTCAACAAAGCTAATGTGTGTGATATTTTTTGTCAGGTAAAGCTAACTTGAGCTCTATCAATTTTCCGGGTTCCGCCGGATTCCGGTCGACTATTGGTTCGATGCGCAAAATGAAGCAGAGATATATAAAACTAGCAAGTCTTTCCAAACTACAGTCAATTCGATTTATTTCAAACCATTCAGGGACTAGCCGAATATTCGGTTTTTGTCAACAAAAATAACTGTAACATGACAAGTCAGCATGATCAACTGGATGTGGCTGTAAACCCAGTTTTAGGTTTTCTCCGAAATCCGGCCAAACCATTTACTCGATCAAAAAATGTATAGTTAAGTAAGTACAGTGTGTTGTTTAATGTACTTCATTTGTTATTTATTGTTTGAAAGTTATTTGTGAGTTTTTTTTATTTTTTTTATTTTAATACTCCTCATTATATATTCTTTGAGGGAAATAAAATAAATGAATGAATGAATGGATAATGTATTCAGATTGAAATTGTGTTCTATCACATCCTCCTAATCATTCATAGTCAGTTTTCTCGGTCAATGTAGTCCGTTTTGGATTTTTCCGGTTTTGCCGGATTCCTGCACAATTATCCGCCAGACCGACAAACTACAGTAAATCTAGATCCAACATGTAACTGAAAAGACAGCTTATTTTTATATCTTGGATTTAAATACATTCATTGTTTCATCTTGAGCTCCAGTAGTGACGTCCATGCCTTGCTGGCCCGGTAAGACAAGGCTCACCCCGACGAATTTGGATTCAAATAAAAGAGTGCATTTCCTTGGCTAAAGCCGCGTGCACACTGCACAAGCATGCCTAGGCACGTGCCCAAACTCAGCCAGGCACCGAGTTCTAGAGCCTAGAACTCTGTACCTAGCCCAAAATCCGTGCCTAGGCATGGGTCAGAGCAAAATAACACTACACTGTAAAAAGTTTCTCCGAATAAGGATGCAGTATTTGCTACTGGGATTAATCGTATCTCTACTGGGATAAAGTTAATCCGAATTAGGGATAATCGTATCTCATAAAGACAAGATTAATCCCAGTAGCAAATGCTGCAAGATTTGTACTACCAAGTGGGTAGTGCGCCGCCCACTACGCTTGCCGCATTTAAAGCGAGACAAAATTACGGTTTACAAATGTCTGGTAAAGCAAAGGTGCGGCTTGCAAACACCAAGGAATATTTTGTTGAAGTTATAGGAGCCAGGCGCTGGTGAACCGTGAACGACTGAATGAGTTTCATTAGGGACGTTCTCTATCGCTAGTGGTGCTAGCAGGCCCGTATCCAGGAATTTATTTCGGGGGGGGGGGGGTCGCCTTTCGGGGGGGGGGGGGGTTGCCTGCTGGTAGGACAAAAAAGTACAAAAAAGACATAGATCAGAGGGAAAAGCCTGTAAAAAGGATTGTTTTTTCCCCCCTGGATACGGCCTTGGGTGCTAGTATCGATGCTACTCGAGTGTGTGTCAATTTTGTCAAGTCCTTGCGGTACTCCCTAGTGTTATTTGCTCTGGCATGGGTGTGAACGGTGATGCTAGCCTAGGTATCCGTGCTTGGCTAAGCATGCATTTTAGCATTTTATTTACACATCATTTCATTATTTTTATACTAGTTTATTTATTTTTTCTTAGTTACAGCGAGTAATACATAACAAAAATGAAAAGGCGCAAATGAAAACACTAAATGGAAGAGACTTTTTAAGCAACATAACATTAATATAAGGTTTGAAGCCAAGCTGACCATTCATTACGAAAGAAATAGACTAGTTGATCAAGAAAAAAACCGAAAATCACGGTTTTCAATTTCTTTTTACACAACATTATTATCAGATGTTTGACTGAAATCGAAAAACTGCACCGTTTTACATCGACGCAGTATGTGGGTACTAGGAGTATGACCGCGGTGAAAAACCCAAATCCCACTTTAATACGCCCTTCATAAGATTCCTCCAAGATTAGTTCCTTTTTGGCCGACAGATGCGCTAGCATGAAGTAAACAGTAACATGTTACTTCTTGGTGTACGTTTATCTATGTTTGTTTAACTATTTTCAATTCCTCTTAGGCCTAGCCATGTTTAAAACTGTTAAAAGCGCATCTGCCCCTGTTCGTGCTTTACCCAACTGTTCTGTCAAACTTCATCAAGTTTGTGAATTCTGTCTTCCGATTTCAATACTGACTGCTGGTTGACTTTTCCAGGGGGCTAATGCGTGACTCGGTATGAACCGAAAGCCTGATCGCTTATTCCCCCTTCAGATAACTTATACCAAGATATCACGTGTGATTGTTTTTGTTTCTCTTGTGCATCTGGCTGCGATTCCTCATTAGTTGCGTTTTCGCAGCTACCATGGTATCTGTTACCAAGGTAACTGAATCTGCAATTAGTCGTTTTTGCAGTTACCGTGGCATCTGATATACGGTTGCTCCGCAAAAACGACAATTGCCGAAATTGCGCTTTTCGAAGTCATCCCAAAAGAGAAACTGATATTCAGTCACATCACTAAGTTCCAAACTTCTTTCCCACCAATTTGACAAAATTGATGAAAGTGAGATGACTTTTTCAGATACCACGGTCCGCGACCCGTGGTATCTGAATATCAGATAACTGGCCAGATACCACGATAACTGCAAAAACGCCTTTTGATCGTGGTATCAGATGTTGACGATCCGCAGCTAGCAGTTGTAAATGCTATTAAGGGAATAAATGAGCTATTAGTATTACTATTATGGTATCTGCAAAAACGGAACTATTGGTTTTCATGAGGGGTGTATTGACGAATGTGTTTTGCAGGCACAGCAAACATTGGCTTACCCCGTCGGCTGCGCACAGCTTACACCAACGCCCAGCTTATTGAATTGGAAAAGGAGTTTCACTTTAACAAGTACCTCTGTCGGCCAAGGCGAATAGAAATAGCAACCAGTCTCGAACTGACAGAGAGACAGGTCAAAGTCTGGTTTCAAAACCGGCGGATGAAACACAAACGCCAGCAAATTCACGATATGTCCTCGGAAGCGTGCAACGGAAATGAAACCGACCAATCGCCAGAGTTCCCTGTGCCATCTTTCCTCGTCACAAACACTGATAAACTCATCACAGGCCCGCTAGATGCCGACTCGAGCTGGAAGACCACAGACATATGTGACACACCGCTACCGGCTAAAAGTACTAGTGAACAGTTAGGATACTTTGGAAAATTGAACAACGAATACGAATGTGACATGAGACAGTGCGGAATGACGAATTTTCTGGCGGAGGACTTGAGTGCATTCCGGCCGGAATCCGGTTGTTCGGACACTTACTCCACTCCTGAAGCCCAACCCACAATTAGCTCGAATGTTATGTACGAGCTAAATCATTTTCAAGGGGTCAATTGTACGTTCCAAACTCACTTCCAAGTGCAGAAAGACATGCATTTGTACCAGCAGCAGCAACAACTGTGGCAGTCGCAGCAATTCGGGAGTACTGGGTGGGATTGCGATGCGAATAATTATTGGTAATAGTTACGTTTTTGATCGAAGTTTTGTTCGCCGTTAGCGTAGCCAGTTGCTTAATTTCCGTTTTCAAACACCGTTGAAGTTCACCCTTTGCTTAATTAGTGTTTTTACGACTCTGGCGATCTTTGCCCGGCCGACGTTTCTTCAGTTGCGTTTTTGATCGAAGTTTTGTTGGCCGTTAGCGTAGCCGTTTAATTAATTTCCGTTTTCAAACGCCGTTGAAGTTCACCCTTTGCTTAATTGGTGTTTTTACGACTCCGGCGACCCTTGCCCGGCCGACGTTTCTTCGACGATTCAAGCAAACTTCGAACTTGCTAGCTCACGAAGGTCGACGGTCAGAGTCTGAAGGACAAAGAAACTGTGAACGGCGACCAAAAACGGTATTTAAACAAAGACCTTTGAGGTTGAAGTTAACTTCAAACTTCGATCAAAAACGCAACTAATATTAAAGACATCTGGCGGTCTGACTCTTCTGAACTCCGGACGAACGAATAAAACCCGAAAGTGGAGGTTGGTAGCCGAAGAAACCCCTATGATACTAGAAAAACATTATCCACGAATTCCAAGAACGTACTGGGGTTCGTTTGTATCGTACGAACGTATCCATACGTATCGTTGATTTATATACGTATCGGAAGTGGGTATCCAGTTACGTGATGTTTACGGTTGCACTAGAGTCCATATTTGCTTTGGTCTGATTTTCAGTATAGTACGTTACTTGGATTTTGTTAATATATAGCCGAGTTCTTCATTTAAACTGAGATTTAATTATTTGAGAGATAGTCAACAACCCGAGCGAGGGTTGTGTGTAATTCGGTCTAGTCATCCTCGTTTAATTTGAAACTACACTGTAAAAGGTTTCTCCGAGTAAGGATTACAGTAAAATGCAGTATTTGCTACTGGGATTGTTTTATCCCTACTGAGACAAGATTAATCCCAGTAGTAAATACTGCGATTTTTTTTTACAATGTAAGAAGAAGCATGTCTACTCGCTCCCACGCCCAGGGGAGGTTTGCATATTTGCTTTGGTCTGATTTTCAGTATAGTACGCTACATGGATTTTTTAATATATAGCCGAGCTCTCTAATAAAACTGAGATAATTATTTAAGAGATAGTCAATAACCCGAGGGAGGATTGTGTGTAATTCGGTCGAGCCACCTTCGTTTAATTATATACTAAGAAGAAGCATGTCTAATCGCTCCCACGACCAGGAGAGGTTTGAGGGCGGTGACCCTCACCCCCCCCCCCCCCCCCCCCCCCACCTCAGAAAGTGCTACCTTCAGCCGTAGGTTTTAAGATTGTCAGAATGACACTCGCATGTTATCATCATGTGATAGAATGAAATACAGAACATGTTATCATCATGTGATATTTGTCAGAATGAAATACAGAAAGTGGCCGAATCGTGAATTTCGCAAGTGAATGATTTTCGGCGTCCGGTAAAGCACAGACGGTTGTACGACAGTTTGAATAACTACTTACCCACTTAAATCTGAAAGACAGAAAAATACAACGAAGATAAAATAAAGGGCACCTGAATGAAGAGTACCAAGTATCATCCCTATCTGTATGACTTACGTTAACATTGACTGCAGAAACCCCAATCCAAATACGAAATAGTGTTTCCAAGCTATGATTTTGGCTCCATTTTGCGTCTGTCCTTATTTCAGTACCGAACAGTTTTAGAAATGAACAAATGTCTCCAATCAACCCTTCTTCTGGAATATTTTTTAACCAGTTAAGCCCAAACATATATCTAGAAGAAATTCCAATACGATCCGGTCAGCGCTCTACGACTAGGAATTCATTTTTAAGCAAAACCCTTGTGACAAAAATGAGAGTCAGAGGCATATTCTCTCCCAAACTATAAAGTTTCATTAAGATCTGATCTTCGTTTCGAAAGTTAAACACACCTCAAGTTTCCCGATTTTCCCTATCTCCATCCCTGCCCTCCAGGATGTTCGGATCTTGGAAATGACAATTTTTAAGTCAATCGCGTCCGGTCTCTAATGCGCCAGCAAAGTTTCACCGGCCCAGCACATCTGGAAGTACCTTTACTTGGCTGGGCTACCACCTCCCGATGAAAAATTTGTAGCCTGCGTAGTAGTATGGTAGTAGTAAGAAAAAGTTGCATGTAATACTATGTAATAGCAAAGAATACTATCATTTAATGTGCCTTAGACTGGTCCAATCTTATGTAGTAGTATGTAGTAGCATCCTGTCTTGCCATAGTAGCATCCAGTCTTGCTAATAGTAGCATATAGTAGTCTGAAGTAACACGGTAGCCTTGAAGTAGAAGCATGTAGTAGCATCATTCGTACTGCATGCTACTTTTTCGTACTACTTCATAGTACTATTTTGAGATAAATTTTTCATCGGGTCTTAATTCTACGACTGGAGCAGTTTGAAAAAGATCCAGTTACATATGAACTGATCCGAAACAGTTATAGATAAGATTGCCTATGAAGACCCTGGATTGCCGTTGCACACTGTACAACACAACCAGGGGCGTCCCGAGGGGTGTGTGTGTGTGTGGGGGGGGGCTGCACCTCCCTCCCAGAAGGTTTGTGGAAAAAAATCCGGTAAAATTTTGACTGGTGCGGCGAAGCCACGCCAGTTAAATTTATCAAATTCACCTGACCTCGATGATTTTTAGGGAATCTACCGGATTATTGCTCAGGGAACCTACCGGAATTTTGCTCAAGGAATCTACCGGAACTTGTCTCAAGGAATATACTGGAGGCTGGATCAGGGGATCTACCGGACTTTGCCCCACGGAATCTGCTAGAATTTTGGAATCTACCGGAATTTTGCTCAGGGAATCTACCGAAATCTTGCTCAAGGAATCTATCGGAACTTGTCTCAAGGAATTTACTTGAGGCTGGACCAGGAAATTTACCGGACTTTGCTCCATAGAATCTACAAGAATTTGGCTCAGGGAATCTACCGGAATTTGATGCTTACCGGATAAGTATAGACTCGCAGCTTGCAAGGATGACCCCGACACACAACTTACCAGAGTGATTCTTGCAGACAGACAACACAGCGTACCGGAACATTCATCAGGCGACTCCGGTAATCTCCTAAGTTTATGTAGCTTTTAAGAATTGGACACCTAATGAAATTTCCATCATTTCCAACTGCAAACACTATTCCAGGAATAATATCACGGTTCCGTCTACTCCAATTTCGACAGCTTTCTCGACTCTTTTCCGGCGATAAGCCGAGAAGAGTTCAAAAAAGAGTTAGCCTTGTCCCGACATGATCTCGAAAGGCGCCAGGAGGGGCTCGAAACAAACAAAAAGTTTGAAGATATATCCGAAGTCTTTCGTGAACTGAAAGATGTCTTACCACCAGTATGGACAGCGTTCAAGCTGGCTAAGCCCGATGAAAAATTATCTCAAAATAGTAGTTTGAAGTTGTAAGAAAAAGTAGCATGCAGTATCAACTGATGCTACTACATGCTTCTATGTCAATACTACCGTGTTTACTACATTCTACTGCTTAAGATTATCCGACGCTAAATGAAATTAATGAAAGTAGTTCTACTACTACATACCACTGAGCTTTTTGAAGCAGTCGCTTACAGTAGCACTTACAGTCTTTCATACTCTTTATGAAATCGCTGCGCAGTTGCACACACGATTCGTTACTACTTTATAGCACTATGTTTTTCTGAGCTATAGCAGTATGAGTGATATTCCGCGGTAAAGCATATAATTTGTAAAACTATATACACCTGCATACGCCTGTCTCAGTTTGAATCGATCTTGCGTAGAAGTAGTTTGAGTTATTCCGTGATCCTGCGGACAAAAGTTGCATGTAGCAGTATGAGTGATATTCCGTGATAATAAAAATAATTCGTAGAACTATATAAACCTGTAGGAGACTGTCTCACTCTGAATCTATTTAGCATGGAAGCAGTTTGAGTTATTCCGTGATCCTACAGATAAAGTTGCATGTGTAGTTTTCTTACTCTCAGTTGTTTGGACATTTCGGTACTACTTTGTAGAACGGTATCCTTCGAAATGATCGAAGGGATACAAACCACTGAGCTTACTGAAGCAGTCGCTTAAAGTAGCGATGATCAGCGGCGTGACGACTACGGGGAGAGGAGGCCCCCCCCCCGAATGTTATCGGCCAGTCGGTAAAAAATAGCCGAGTCGGCGCGAGGCGCCACGATTTATCGTAAAACAGTAGATTTTTTTCTTGGAAACAGTCGATTTTTCTTAAAAACAGTCGGTTTTCCGTAAAAATAGTCGATATTTTCTTAAAAATAGCAAAAACAAGTCGGTAAAAATTACCAGCCGGTCGGTAAATACCTTGCCCCCCCCCTCCCCAAATATTTTGGCTAGTGTCACCTCTGGCAATGATAATCTTCCATACTATCCAAGTTCAAGCATTGCCACGCAAATTTTGAGAGTGCCTGCCCTTAACCGATAAATTTTTTAAGAAATTAGTCAAGTTTTTATATAGAGAAATTTCGTAATACGATATCTGTCCAAAGCCATTTATGCGACTTAACATGGGTTGGAACAGAAGGTGAAGGTGGTAAAACAGTAAATCAGGTAAAAATGGTACAGGCGTGATTTATAAACAAAGTACCCGGTCACTGGAGTATTGCGTCGCTATTCACGCTACCACCCTACCGAGCTTTCAGACAGTTCCAGGACTGCCCTCTTCAATTCGTACAGAACTGACCTGATCCGATCTTGAACTATGAATGGTATTATTACCCTGCCGGCAAAAATCCGTCCGGTAACCGGTTAATTATTTTATTAACGACTACTATATTTAGCAGCTTTAAGTAGTAGCTCAAAGTTGTAATAACAGTAGCATGGAATCGTATGCAGTGGTATGGAGTACAGACATAACATAAATAACATAACGAATTTATTTCAAACAACCACTATCATGGCAATGCCAAATTTGGGTATTACGTCAAGCATAATGCACATTTTAAAATCTATATAGTTAATCATCAATTCGTCATCACAGACCTGTTATAATACATAAATGAAAACCAAAAACAGAACACGGACGTTGGAATAATATCACAGACAGCTACCACCATCATTATAAATTTTTGTGAAACTTGGAACGAAGCTTTTCTGGTATCGCGTATGTGTTGCAGGTACGGGGGACAACTTTGGAACCTTTGAACTTGCGACCCTTTCCTGTCGGTTTCTTGTGTTTTCATAAGGAGGAGGAAGGATATCGGATAGAACAGGATGGTGGAGGAGCTTATGACCAACCGCTAGGCTCAGCCGCAGTCTCCGACTCTCAAGGGTTTCCATCTTAAACTTTTTTAGGAGAGCAGAATAGGGAACTTTGGGCTCACGACTTATTATTAGGAGTGCACGTTTCTGTATTCTTTCTATTTGTTGTGTCTGTTCGGCAGTAAGGGCAAAGTGCCAAACAGCAGCCGCATATTCCAAAGTGGACCGAATGAAAGAAACGTAAATTCGGACAAGATGGGAATTAGGTACTTGGAACTTAGCCAGAAGTTTTAACAGCTGTAGACCAGCGTTTGCACGCTTTAGCATTACGTTGGTGTTGTCCTCCCATTTAAGATCAGACGTGATTGTTACACCAAGGAGCTTTAGCTTCTGTACCTGTAAACCAGAAGGCAGTGTTTCTTCAAAGGAAATGCTAGTTTTGAGGAAGGAAAAGGTTAAAATTGCACTTTTATCTTCGTTTACCTGCATGTCCAACAACCTGGCTTCATCTTTAATGTCTTCTATTATGCCTGCAGCTTTGCTTTTAATATTTCTGTAGCATACTTCGGTTAAGCTTAAATCATCCACAAATTTCCAGCGATCTGGGTACTCTTGCGCTATATCATTCATCATTACAAGGAACAGGATAGGTCCAAGTAAAGTTCCCTGTGGAACACCACAGAAAATATCCGATAGTTCAGAGAACACGTTTTTGTACTTCGTTGTTTGTTTTCTATTCTTCAAAAATCCAACTAAAATATTTACAATAAAAGGACTGACCTTGAACTTTTCGATAAGTCTCTTTATCAAAATTGTATGATTAATGAGATCAAAACCTTTTCTAAAATCTATGGTTATTAAGTTAATCCACTTATTAGGGTCGTCCAAATTCTTTAAAATAAAATCAATAAGACTAATTAAGTAATGACTGGTTGAAGTTTTAGGACGGTTCCCGAATTGTCTCGGGTCGATCTGCGACATTATCTCTGCTTTCAACCACGTGGATACGAAACTCTCGTAAATTTTGCTAAAAACTGGTGTTAGAGTAATAGGTCTAGTCCCATCAAAATCATTTTTTGCTCCTTTCTTCGGGATAGGCGTGATATAACCAACTTTCCAAATTTCAGGGTATGTACCTGTAAGGGAAATTAAATTATAAATATCTGTAAGTGGACCTGCCAGTTCCTTGGGAAAAGCCCTGATTAACTCGACGGGTATGTCAACAGGGGTTACACTAGTACGTCTTAAAGAACTTAACTTTTTTGAAACTTCGTCGCGTGAAATTCTTGGTACTTCTTTCTCATCAACTGGTTCTTGGGGGATACTTTCAATAACAAGAGGGGGAAGTGATTGGACTATTTTTGAAAGATGGGAATTTAACTGATTTGCTGTGCTTTTATCATCTTGATCAAGGTTAAAATCCATTGATTTCTCACTTTTACCACAAAGGCGCTTAACATTTTTGTACCAGTTACTAGGTTTAGACTGAAACAGAATTCCAACTTTATTTGAATAAAAACTTGCTGCTGCATTTCTAGTTTCTTTTCGTATTCTGTTTCTCAGCTTCTTACCTTCCTCCGTTTTTCCCTCCCTGAACAGTTTAATTTTTCGACGAATTAGCTTTTTTATGGCAGCCGTAATGTATGGTCGATCAGTAGAGCATCTCTTGTAAGTCTTTTCTGGAAAACACTGTTCGTACTTATTTCTGAGTTTATTTTGGAAATTTTTAGCATTTTCACTTACACCATTTTCATCTTTTTGATCAAACCATTTTTCAGTTAAAAGCCAATTCCCGAACTCCAACAGACCATTGTCTGTTATTGGTCGATGCGTAACCGTTGTAACTGTGTAATCGACCTTAAACGAAGATAAAGGTCGCCATTCCAACATATAATGGTAGCTTCCCCCAAGCGGCGGAAGCTCAGTTGGATTATTGTAAAAATTATCCAGGTTCGTACATATGACGTCTAGTTGGGTTCCACCTTTCGTTGTTGGAAAATCAACAACCTGTTTCAGGCTTTGGCCTTTCAGAAAGTATCCTAGATTTAAATCGTTTTTGTCACCAATTAAACAAATCCCGACGTTTGGATATTTAGAGGTAACAAAATCGGTACTTAACTGAAGTTTCTCCAAGAAATTTCTTCTTGCGTCGGCACTCTGATTAGGTGAATAGTAGAAAACGCAGATTGCCAAGTTGGAGTATTGCCGAGGAAGCCGTTTTGGTTTGACGTATACCCATAAGATTTCATCATCTTCTTCAATGTACGGAACTTGTATTTGACTAGGAGCCAATGTCTCACGACATAGCAACATTACTCCGCCTCCTTTACTTCCCAGTGAGTTTGTTTCCGTACGCAACTTAATGAACTCGGAATAACCTTTTATTTTCAGATGATTTTTATTCTGGCGTTGTACTTCGCTGCGAGTTCGCAACAGATTTCCCACGCACCACGTATATAGTAGCATCGGGCCTCATGGGCCTCCCTACCTTCGGACTCAGTAGTATCCGAATACTATGAAGTGGTACAATGGTATAGAAGTCCACGAAAAAGTTGCATTGAGACTACATACACTTCACGGGGGTAGTAGTATTAGTATCATGCTACTACAGGCCCCAGAAATTTTTCATCGGGAGACAATCCCTGTTACCTCAGCAAAGGGGAAACACTTTTTAGCAACATTAAGTTGGTTAAGACCACCGTGCGTTTAACAATGGCTGGCCAGCGTCTGTTGCTAATCGCATGTGAAACCGATCTAGTGGGCGAATGGAAAACGGAATGGAATGGAACGGAAAACGAAAACAGAACTGAAAACGCGAAAACAAATGGAAAACGCTTAAAGCGCCATGAATAAATGTGTAGGGTGGGTTGAAGGTCGAAGACTTTTCAGTTTTAACTGACAATCTTAAAATTTAACAGAATAGGGCTGAGATCCAACAGTCTAGCGACATATCAGTTATTCACTTAAGTATTCCCAACAAGAGCTGTAAGCTCATATGGCACTTGCATGTGTCAAGATGATTTGATTGATCAAGAGTAAGTTTCGACTTTGCGGTTGAGATGTGCGCTATAAGGGAGCTGGAACTTCATTTGTAAGCAAAACCCTTGAGGCAAAACTGCTAATGGGCTGATGGGCATCACGAAAATGCATATATTGCTTAAAAGTATTTTTTTTACTTTGCGGTCAAGATTGGTACTTTAAGGAATAATCGGATTTGGGAAGTAGCAATTTCTAAGCAAATGTTGTTGAGTCTCCAATATTCCAGCGAAGTTTCATCGTCCTAGCACATCTGGAAGTACCTTAACGCGCGATCACCGGAATCCTAGACCCCCCTCCCCCTCCTCCAACTCCACCCACAATAACCGGAGCCAATCCTGTTCTGTAAATGATTAATCCAGAGCATCTGTTTGTCATTCCCACGAAGTTCGATCCAGATCACACCAGTCTAAGCGGGTCAAGTATTTTCCGCCCTCCCCCCGATAATTGCCGGATTCGGTCCGGAAATGAAAAAGGTCACAAGAGAAAAATGTCCTCTGTTTAATTATTAAATTTCACTCGAATCCGATCATCCGTTCCAAAGTTACGCATGACTCAATATTCCGGATTCCCCTCCCTCAACTCCCCCCCCCCAAGATTTTCATATCGAGGATTTTTTTTGTATTCCAAGTCAGTTTGACCGGGTCCCTGATATGCCTTCCAAGTTTCGTCGTGAAAATCCCCCAAAAACGGAATTCCGGGATACCCCTCCCCCCCCCTAAAGTGTCCGGATCCAGTCAAATTATGTAAAAGATTTATATGGACCAGATGTTTGTTCTTCCCAGCAAGTTTCACTCCGATACCATCATTCTAACCGTTTCTCCAGATTTCCGGTCCACCCCCCCCCCACCCCACCCAGCTCCCCCACGGTGCACGTAGCCAATCCGATTCAGCAAATGACTTACCTAGAGCATCTGTTTGTTCTTCCCACAAAGTTCCATCCCGATCCCTCCATTCTAAACGGGGCACGTATTTCTCCCCCCCCCCCAATAGTTGCCGGATCCGGTCCGGATATGAAAAAAATCATCGGAGAAATGTCCTCTGTTGAATTCTTAAATTTCACTCGAATCCGATCAACCATTCTAAAATTACGCATGACTGAAAATTTCGGATTCCCCTCCCTCCACTCCCCCCACCATTATCTGATCGACAAAATTTTTATTTTGAAGTCAGTTTGATTGGGTCCCTGATATGCCTGCCAAGTTTCATCGTGAAAGTCCCCAAAACCACCATCACCGGAATTTCGGGACCCCCCCCCCCCCCATAAGTGTCCGGATCAAGTACAATGGCCTAAAGGACTTATCTAGAGCAGATGCTTGTTCTTCCCAGCAAGTTTCACTCCGATCCCTCCATTCTAACCGTTTCTTGAAATTTCCGGTCTCCCCCCCCCCCCAACTCCCCCCTGGCTACCGAATCCGGTCAAGACTTTAAACGGGACATTACAGATATATATTCTGTTCAGTTATGAAGTTTCATTACAATCCGATCATCCGTTCGAAAGTTACACACTTCTCAATTTCCCGGATTCCCCTGCGGATTCCCCTCCCTCCACTCCCCCACCATTATCTGATCAACAATATTTTTATTTTGAAGTCAGTTTGATTGGGTCCCTGATATGCCTGCCAAGTTTCATCGTGAAAATCCAAAAAACCACCATCACCGGAATTCCGCCCCCCCCCCATAAGTGTCCGGATCCAGTACAATGGTCTAAAGGACTTATCTAGAGCAGATGCTTGTTCTTCCCAGCAAGTTTCACTCCGATCCCTCCATTCTAACCGTTTCTTGAAATTTCCGGTCTCCCCCCCCCCCAACTCCCCCCTGGCTACCGAATCCGGTCAAGACTTTAAACGGGACATTACAGATATATATTCTCTTCAGTTATGAAGTTTCATTACAATCCGATCATCCGTTCGAAAGTTACACACTTCTCAGTTTCCCGGATTCCCCTGCCCTCCACCCCCCCCCCCCCCCCAAAATGGTCGGATCAGAAAACTGATTATTCCTAATTTTGTTTGGTCGGGTCTCTGATATGCCTGCCAAGTTTCATGGTCCTAGCACAACTGGAAGTACCCTAACTCGAAAAAGTGTGACAAAATGCCCTAAATTTTCAAGTTTCCAGCGCCCCGCACTCCCCCCCATATGGTCGGATCGGGAAACTGATTATTTCCAGGTTAGTTTGGTCGGGTCCGTGATATTCCTGCCAAGTTTCATTGTCCTAGCTCATCTGGAAGTACCCTCACTCGAAAAAGTGTGACAAAATGCCCTAAATTTTCAAGTTTCCAGCGCCCCAACTCCCCCGCATATGGTCGGATCGGGAAACTTATTATTTCCAGGTTACTTTGGTCAGGTCCCTGATATTCCTGCCAAGTTTCATTGTCCTAGCTCATCTGGAAGTACCCTAACTCGAAAAAGTGTGACAAAATGCCCTAAATTTTCAAGTTTCGAGCGCCCCCACTCCCCCGCATATGGTCGGATCGGGAAACTGATTATTTCCAGGTTCGTTTGGTCGGGTCCCTGATATTCCTGCCAAGTTTCATTGTCCTAGCTCATCTAGAAGTACCCTAACTCAGAAAAAAAGTGACAAAATGCCCTAAATTTGCAAGTTTCCAGCGCCCCGCACTCCCCCCCATATGGTCGGATCGGGAAACTGATTATTTCCAGGTTAGTTTGGTCGGGTCCCTGATATGCCTGCCAAGTTTCATTGTCCTAGCACATCTGGAAGTACCCTAACTCGGATATGTGGGACAAAAAAACTCGGACCGACCGACAGACCGACAGACCGACAGACCGACAGACGGAATTGTGATCGGTATATGGCACTTGAGCCAGAGGCTGCAAGTGCCATAAAAACCCGATAAAAAGGCATTACTTCGCGTTTCTCCGTTATCCAGGGATAATCGATTTCATGGAATTGTTACGACGACTGTATTTGTATGTGAAGAAGCACTCTCAACCTGATGTTATAGAGAGGGTGTAGTGGGCCGGACATAGATGGTAAATGTCCTTAGATACATTCATCGGAGTCAAGACAGCCTAGGGCGACTAGTGGCCTACTACACGTGAAGACTGCACGGGCTCATTATGGGTTCCAAGGTCGATTCACACTAAGGTTTGCGTACCGAACCACGATAGGCTATAAACCACCCATCACACACTAGGCCTTACAGGCCAGCCCACTCTAAGGAGCTTTAAACGTGACTCATAACGATGACCTAAGGTCCATAAATAAACAAAAGGTTTTATTCTCTGGTATGAACTGTACTTACAACATAAACAACCTTTAAGTAAAAAGGGTTGTTCCCGGTTGAGGCCCAGAAAGGAAGTGCCGAAGAAGATGACTCATGCTCGCCGGATGAGTCATGAACATGAGTTAATAAAATAATACAAGACTACGGATTGCAAACAGTATAAACGATTAATCATGCTGAATGGAAAGGGAGTCACGCTGCCTATCGGCAGCGACGGCGGCAGTAGTGAAGCAGTGCGGGGTGCAGATGCCACCATCGTAACAGAATGAACTTATTCTTTCGGATTTGTGGTACCTCTATTGCTTGTCCCTCTACGCTTGAAAAAAGCCATTGCCGAATAATAAAATAAAAATATCAGATTCTTTTCAAGACTAAAATCATTTTCCTACAAGTGTAACTTTTCCGATGTCGCATCTTTAGCCCTGAAAATGCATGATTCTGTTCAACTTCAAATCCTCCGCGTCTGGATGAATTTTGGTTTGTCGTGCAAGCAGCGCACACTCTGAACGTTATTACCAGAGCCCCGGGTGGAAAAATACAAAATCCCTGAGATGTGTCAAAATATTTCAGTGGATTCAAATATCAGATTTATAAATAAGCTTTCTTTCCAGTTAAATTTTAACGAGCCTATTTTTGTGTTGTTTGTAACACATAATCAAAGTCAAAACACAACAGTATTGTAGAGCTTCTGCAGAGATGGTCACTACGGAGAATTTTCGATAAAACCTCGAAAAATTCCGGTAAAAGTTCAAAAAATTCCGGTACAATTCTGAAGTCGCCCCACCCCCACCCTATCAGGAAGGTGCCGGGACGCCTTACTGACTGGGGGTCTAGCCTCCTAAACCCGGGTGGCAGTCTAACGGAGTAGAATGGGACATACACTTTCGCATCATTCTCACAAAACTTTATACTCACTGCTCTACTTCAAATAAAAAAAAATAATTTCTGTCCAGCCCACTGATTGCTAATGTATTTGCACGGTGCATTGGTTGAAGATAGAAGTTCTTACCACCGTTGGTCCTTGGGTCCTTTCTCACTGTTGTATCTATGTGTTATCGATTGAACTTTCGTATACTGAAAGACAATCCTACTGTATGGACACGTATATTGCTTACCTTCGTCTGAGACCTGGCATTTCTGAAGCAGGCTATTTGATTTGTCAGGCTAGTGTGGTTCTTCTTCTTTCTTTTTCTCTTTTACTCCACACCTTTGTCTTGAAACGGATTACTAAACCGTTCATTCATTCAGATGCAAACTCGGGCTTTACATTATTCTTCTAAATTCTTCCATCATTCATCTGATATGAATCTAAATGAAATGACAAACGCAAGCAGCATCTGGCGGCAAGGTGCTCTTATTATTATCCTAAATTGTTCCATCATTCATCTCAGATGAATACTACTTTTCTAAATGAAATGACAAACGCAAGCAGCATCTAGCGGCAAGAAGCTCTTTACTCCTGTAGCGCCAAACATCCGCAAGAGCGCGTCAACAGGGAGATAGAGGCGAAAGCAGCGTTTAGGCAACAGCAGCGCTTCCTATAACCTTGGATGAAAACCAACCTAGCAAGAGAACCATGATACTAGATGGCAACTCCCGACGTGCAAGAACAAAGACGTCTACATTATTGATTCGGGACCTACGAACTACCGAGAATCAGCGTAAGGTGGCTAATACAGCCTTCGTAAAAATGAAGATGTGGATGCACATATGGTACATATATACAGCACAATTAGACACAGTATATATCCCAAAATTCTAACAAACCTTGCTCCTTTCTGTAAAAACAAAAAAATAAGATCCAGACCCCTTTGACTTTCGTGAGAAACACGGAAAAGTATGCAGAACCGGTCTTTCCGACAAATGGGCTCCTTGGGAGCAATAAAACCCGCCTCAAAAAAAGCCAAACACGACAACTGTGAAAATCGGTGTAGTTCGATTGAAAATGGCATAGGAAGCTCGAAATCTCGATAATGAAAGTGGATCGAGCGATTAGGGACGTGGAGGGGACCAGCAACAACATATATATGCATGATATACATTCAACAACAACATTAAAATCCCATGAGGTAAACAACTACTTTTCATTAACTTTACTTATACCAAATGAACTTTAACTTTACTAGGGGTTACATTATTAACTTTAACTTTAAGCGGATTACAAATAGATTACTACTTACTTACTTACGACAAATTTTGACAGTTTATGACAAGCATTTCTTACATATTTGGGCTAAGCGTACATTTTTATGTTGAGGGCAAAGTCAAATTTGGCATGTTCGCCAAGAAAGCGACTATACAAATAAATTATGCTCCATTGTACGTAATCTTCCAAAAATGTCAATTCGGTGTACAAAAATCTTACATGTATCACGAAAACAAAATAGTAGACAACAGCATTATCTTAAATTCTTTAAATTCCTCAGAGGTGTAATATGTACTTACCATTCAGTTTGCGACCCGAGTTCTTCTGTTTGCTCACTAAAATCACCCATGCCCTCCCAATTAGGTTTGACAAAAATATCTTCAACCCCTGTCAATGTCTATCAGTAGCATCACCCAGAATTTTGATACCCCGACTGAGGCAGCTTATGATACCCCAGTAACGCGTGTGTGTAGGCACATGTCCTCAAATTGACAGGGCCAATTATACTGATCCAGAAGTACTGTCAAACACAAACTGTTGTCTAACTGGCGAGTGTCACTTCAGTGCATTGATATGTCAGTCTGTTTGGGGTCATGTGTTCGGGAGCTGAGATGATGTCAGTCAAGACCCGGTGGGGGGTATGAGCATGAACTGTGTGGCGGAGCTGACGGACAGGGTAGGGGCAGCAAACTCCTAGTGCAAATTGTTAAAGGATACCTGAATGAAGAGTACCAAGTGTCATCCCTATCTGTGTGACTTGCGTTAACATTGCCTGCAGAAAACCCAATCCAAATACGAAATAGTGTTTCCAAGCTATGATTTTTGCTCCATTTTGCATCTGTCCTTATTTCAGTACCGGACAATTTTAGAAATAAACAAATGTCTCCAATCAACCCTTCTTCGGGAATATTTTTTAACCAGTTAAGCCCAAACGTATGTCTAGAAGAAATTCCAATACGGTCCGGCCAGCGCTGTACAAGATTTGAATGAATTGCGCTTTTTGTCTTGGAGTCTGCATGTGCAAACCTCCAGAAACGAACATCCCTACTTTGAAAACGTCACGCTCAGGAGAAGAATGCTCTCCGTGGCCATGTCTGTAAATGCATTCTCCATGGTGTGTTCAAGTATGGTGACATTGTTCAGGTGTCCTTTAACAGTTGTTAACTTTTTGCGTTCCAGGTTTCTGATTTCGAAATTTAAGCTCCGCCCATCTACAATTTCCGTTCCAGAGCTTAACGATTGTTAACTATTTTGTAACGATGGTCGGCTAGCATCGTTACAAAACAGTGAACAGTTGTAGAATTGGGAAAAGCTAACGATCGTTAAAGCTGCAGTTAGCTCCGCCCCGAAGTAAAGTTAACGATTGTTACAATTGTTAAGTTTCTGGAACACAACCTATAAAATATGTCTTCAGCCTTAGAGCTTGGTAACACTTGGCTCATTTCCTGTTTTTTTGGGTTGCAAAAGTAGAAAAAAGAAAAAGAACAAGATACAACTAATTCTGAATGTTGTCGTTTTAAATTCAGGAGATCAATTAGAGCAAAACAGCATGTATAATGACGTTACAGGAACCCTTTATGAGCCCAGTGGGACCAAGCTCTTAGTTTACTGCGAACCATACAGGAGTGGTTCCTGACCTCGTTTTTACACAACCTCGAAATTTGCCGCGAAAATGCTAAAACGAAATTTCCATGCTGTCTTGACAGTCAAGAGGCAAAATCTGATTCGTTTTCAACAGTTTTAATTCCCAAATTATTCAAAATGTATGCCTTTTCTTTGTTAAAACCTGTTTAAAAGGGGATTTTCAGGTTATTAACTTTGTTAACTCTACCTTTTTCATCACTTTGTAAATCAAGGAATTCGAGCTCAGGTAAGAATGAGTTGATTCTGTTTGAAAATAAAAATATGTTTAACTAGAAACATTGAACTAAAATTTATTTCTCCAATATGTAAACCGTTGTATTGGCTTCAACCTAATATTTTTCTCATGTTTTCTATTTCTAGTTTAAGCCGGAGAGATTTCTTTGAAGGGAGACTTCTCTGGAAATCTGACATCTTGTTTAAGGTTGGGTACCTCTCCTGTAGTGGACTTTGTTAAATAATGATAATGATAATAATTTATTGATCACCCGCTTTCCTATAAAAAGACAAGCGGAGTAAAATCACACAAAAAAGAAGAAAAAGACAAAAGCATATGCACTTCTTAACCTTTATCTCGGACAGAAACACGCGGATAATACTATCGTTTGGACCTAGGCACGTGAACGCATTGTCAGCTTATTTTTCAGTTTTCTAGCTTTGAGCCTGAAGAGGATCCATGCCAAGAGGGGTCGAAGTATCACTCAAATAAAGCCAGCTGACGTGTCCGTTCAGCGCACTAAACTATTATTATATTAATTTTATTACCCACAATAAAGTGCATGTATACAAATGGAGTAAGCGTGAAAAGGGAAAGACGAAGACATTATACACCACTACGTATCTACAAAGAAATATCTTCAACTATTTGAGTAACGAATGCATAGGAACTTGACGGATTGCGTGACCCCGCGCCCAGTATAGTTTCATCGATGTTTCGGAACGGACAATAGGTCAGTTTTTCTTTTGTTTTGATTGTACCAAGGCCGACTTTTTTAAACCTAACGACTCTTGCAGCTAGCACGTCTACAAGACCATGCACTCTCAGTTTGATGATTAATTCGATTCTTTTTTGTTGGCCCAGTGTTTGTTACAACTTTTTTAATTGTTACCATTTCTCGGAGGGTGGTCAGTAAGGATTTGCGGTCAGAATCACAACGCACAACCCGATCTCATAATTACACGTTTACGTAAAGATGAAATTTATACAAGGGGATAAAAAATCAGAAATAAATTTTGTAAAACTAAAATTCGTAAAAATTTGTAAAACTATAATTACACGTTTACGTAAAGATGAAATTTATACAAGGGGATAAAAAATCAGAAATAAATTTTGTAAAACTAAAATTCGTAAAAATTTGTAAAACTATAATTACACGTTTACGTAAAGATGAAATTTATACAAGGGGATAAAAATCAGAAATAGATTTTGTAAAACTAAAATTCGTAAAAATTTGTAAAACTCGTCGACGATCCAAGGACCTAACACCTACTTTAAACTCTAAACAAAATGCGACTAGTTTTTTTTACATAACTTTATCATTCTGTGGGGAGGCCTAAGCTTTTGCCTCGGCTTTTGCCAAACTCAGGGTATGCATGCCCATTGTCTCGATCCCCCCCCCCCTCCCCCAAACTTGGCTACTGATGGCGAACCATCACCCATGAAAATATTACTCATAATATAACCTGTTATCTCGTTTTTCCGTAGATATTCTTTTCGAACTATCATGGTGAAATCCAAATTTGTCGAAATCGTCAGATATACATGTAAACACTCATATAAATCACTCAATATAAATATGTCAACGTCATATATAAAAGTAAACACTAAACAAGATTAAAAATCTTGACGAAAGAAACGTCTTTTCATACCGTACATGGTCACATTTTACGTGATGGAGTTTTGGGATCACCACTGAGGCCGCTCTTGCAGGTCGTTCGCAATCATCCGGCTTCCGGTTTTAAAGCTGTCCAGTGCCCTGTCAGTGGCATGAACCTGGACAGTTCCGTCAGGCAAGCTTTACAAAATTGCTTCTGAACCACTTCCAACCTACCGCCTCCCTCAGTTCTTCAGAAGGGATGAATTTAGTCATCTATTCAACTCATTTCATTTCAATTCAATAATTTTAATCCGGTAAGAAACCACATTCTATCAAAGTACAGTAGACGTATGCTTATTTGAACACTTTTTTCACTGTTCCACTACCTTGGCTTTGTTACTTGCATATAAAAAAGAAAATGGAAAAGAAAAATAACAAACTTAATATCAGCTAACAGCCAACTATTCCAGGGTTACCCTGGCACAAACTTGAAGTAGAAATTCAATTAACTTTCTTTGATTTTGAATTTACTAAAAAGGTCTTTCCTCTTTTGAAGGCATCTGCAGGTTCAGACCGCAATATTCTCCATTGAAGGTGCGTTCCTCGTGGCAAACCTTTCAAATTAATAAAAGCAAACCAGGTGTCAGTTGAGTCCCTTTCAGCCTTGAGTTAGCAAAATATTCAAAAAGTGACAAAAATGTGAGTGGTTATTACAAGTATTCGTAGTAAAAAATGCCTGGTCTGTGTTTTAGTTTTTTCCTCGGCGATCGTTCACTGTTCGCAGACGTTCAAATAAGCATACCTGTACTGTATCCTCAAAGGCTTGACAAAAACTTTCGGTCCCACTTAAAGGACACGTGGCTAATCTTTGCACTTGCCACGACTCATGACACTCACAACAAGACCAAAGGTGTCGATGGGATCCCAAAAATCTAATATATAATGTAGATAGAGAAATAATTTAATTGTAATATTTAGGAACGATACTTAAAAACTAATTGTCTTTTACAGATTGGTGCGCTTATCAGATGAGAAGTTTGACAATATGTTAATTTGAGGCACCGCTGGATAAGTTGTTGATTGTTTGGTGTGATTAGTCCAACATCTAATCAACTTTAAACAAAAATTTAACTTATAAAAAAATTTTCGGTTTCAGCTGGATTCCGGACGAACTACATGTCCGGCTAAAAAAAATTTCTCATAATCGAATTCAGCATCTACTTTTGCCCCTATGTCGGATATCTAATCAACTACAAATATACCCCTATAAGTCATATCTGTTTTGACGAAAACGTCCTGCCACTTCTGCCAATTTCCCGGTCTCGGCCGAACTCTAGAACTACTTGTCCGGCGAAAAAAGAAAGCTCAAAAACGAACTCAGGGTATCTTCTTTCCCCAATAATGAACATCTAATCAACTTCGAATAAAAATTTGACTTATAACAAATTTTCCGACTCCAGCCGGATTCCGGTCGAACTATATGTCCGGGTAAAATATGATTGTCACACACGGATTCAGCGTCTCTTCTTACCCCTAAATCGGTTATCTAATCAGCTAGAAATAAAACTTTAACTTCTAACAATTTTCCGGTTTTGGCCGGATTCCGGGCGAACTACATGTCCGGGAAGAAAATTGTTTTCACATAAAAGTTCAGCATGTCTTCTTGCCCTAAACCGGACATCTGATCAACTCCAAATAAAACTTTTAATTTTAACAAACTTTCCGGTTTGAGCCGGATTCCGGGCGAACTACTTGTCCGTCGAGAAAATGGTTTTCACCATCGTCTTCAGCATGTCTTACTACCTCTGAATCAAACATCTAATCAACTTGAAATAAAACTTTTACTTTTAACAAACTTTCCGGTTTTGGCCGGATTCCGGGCGAACTACTTGTCCGATTATAAAATGGTTTTCACCATCGTGTTCAGCATGTCTTCTTACCCCATAATCGACTATCACATTAGCTGTTTAAAAATATTTTGTTTGCCCCTTAATTTGAACCCCCTCCCCCACCCCTAAATGTAGGGCTAAAAAGCCCATTTACGAACTTGACTGGTCCGCCGACCCAAAGAATCCTCACACCAAGTTTCATCAAAATATCGCATTCCCTTCGAGAGTTATCGTGCTTACAGACGGACGGACGGACGGACAGACGGACAACTTTTGCGATGTCATAGGTATCCCTCCACTTACGTTTTGGGATCCCAAAAACAAGCGTTCCCGGTCGGAAGTTTTCAGTCTCGGACAAGTCATTTTCCCATTTTTGCGTGTGCACAATCTTTCTGTTCACATGCTGTAAACCTCCTGTTTGCGACATTAAGTTTTTGGTTCGGGACAAACTTTTCCAATAAGGTGCCCTTCGGAAATTTTCTGTGCGCGAGCGGTGTGTTTTGTGACATTGTCATGCTGCTGTACAGAATGTTTCTATTTGGTAAGAAACAGATGTTTTCTGTTTTATTCCCTGACGTTTTTCCACTGGTATACATAACCTTTTCTTTTTAAATAATGCATAAAACGGAAATGTCAGCTACGATGCTCTGGCAGCGACATTTCGGCCCTTCTTGGCAAGGGTCCTCGCCAGGCTGTCAAGCAGTCCCTTGCCAAGAAGGGCCGAAATATCGCTGCCAAAGCATCGTAGCTGAAATGTCCGTTTTATGCATTATATGAATATATGTTTTAAAATCAGCTTAGACTCAAGGTACTTTTCTTTTTAGCAAGAAACGACAAAGCCTTAGGAGTTCGGTAGCGTCAAAAAGCTGAAATGTGGAGTAAGTGGTTCAAAAGTAGAGATGAAACACTCAATTGTAATTCCAACTTGAATTTTTGGCTATAGCCACTCTATCCGCTCCATCGTAAAAGTTGCCGAAAGTTTTCCGTCCAGGAACGGAAAGGTAATGTAACGCATGTTGCCGACATTTTTTAATCCTGAACGGAAATTCTCCCATTTTAACCGAGTCATGGTGCAGGAAGTAATACGTCCGCGTAGGCTAAGTAAGTAAGTAAGTAAGGTATATTAGACAGAAACTTGCTAGCTAATAGCTAATTTGATTGTCTTTACAAAAATTTCATCCTTTTAAACACTCACGAGTTACATAAATACTAAATACTACAAATATTAACGTTACACTGACGTTTTATTCAACATGTTAACGAAAAATGGCAAAAATGTGTTACTGTGTCTCTTTGTTTTGATTTTAACCGTTTTTGGTTTCAGCTGCGAACGCGTACGATTGTTTATTGGTGCATCAGGTGGAAGGATAGTTCGGTGTTGGACAGATGCAAGGATTTTACACCCAAACTTAAGAATTAGTATGTTACGACGTTCATGTAGTGAGGGGAGGGATAATTCTGTTAGAAGAGATCCATATGAACTGGAAGTTCCTTGCTGACCTAGTATAACTGAGACTGCTCTCTTCTGTATACACTCTATTTCGTCAGACGCGTATGCTGTATTTTGGGCGAAGGCTACAGAATGCTGTATTGATATGATACAGATATGCTGCATTTTGGGCGTAGGCTACAGAAAAGTTCCCGAGTCTGAGCGAGAATCTTCATTACCTTCACAGAATATTCCAGAAGCGGACAGGAATATTCTGATCAGCTTCAGAATACTTATTCTTGGGTACACGAACTCTCCATTTACAGTAATTCTAAAAAAAATCCCCCAAAACAGAAACCTTTGGCTTCTGAATGTGTTGGTTACAGAATCTTTCCGTCTCTAACCAAACAAGACCAAACTTTTCGATGTGGATCCCAAAAATTCAATATCTGATCCAGACAACTGGGTCTTGTCTTAGCCAGATCCAGTCATCGCCAGAATCCTTGAACATTCTTACAATTAAAATTCAGAAACAGATTAAGGCCAAATAGCTAATCATCTGAGAAAACCAAGTTCAGATATGGATTCAGCATGTGTGTTTACCCGTACAAGTCATATCTGTTTTGACGAAAAGTTCCTGCCACTTCTGCCAATTTGCCGGTTTCGGCCGAACTCTAGAACTACTTGTCCGGCGAAAAAAGAAAAATCAAAAACGAACTCAGGGTATCTTCTTTCCCCAATAATAAGCATCTAATCAACTTCAAATAAAAATTTAACTTATAACAAATTTTCCGACTCCAGCCGGATTCCGGTCGAACTATATGTCCGGGTAAAATATGATTGTCACACACGGATTCAGCGTCTCTTCTTACCCCTAAATCGGTTATCTAGTTAGCTAGAAATAAAACTTTAACTTCCAACAATTTTCCGGTTCTGGCCGGATTCCGGGCGAACTACATGTCCGGGTAGAAAATTATTTTCACAGAAAAGTTCAGCATGTATTCTTGCCCTAAATCGGACATCTGATCAACTCCAAATAAAACTTTTAATTTCAACAAACTTTCCGGTTTGGGCCGGATTCCGGGCGAGCTACTTGTCCGTCGAGAAAATGGTTTTCACCATCGTCTTCAGCATGTCTTCCTACCTCTAAATCGAACATCTAATCGACTTCAAACAAAACTTTTACTTTTAACGAACTTACGGTCTTGGCCGGATTGCGGGCGAACTTCTTGTCCGATTACAAAATGGTTTTCACCATCGTGTTCAGCATGTCTTCTTACTCCATAATCGACTATCACATTAGCTGTTTCAAAATATTTTGTTTGCCCCTTAATTTGAACCCCCACCCCTAAATGTAGGGCTACAAAGCCCATTTACGAACTCGACTGGTCCGCGGACCCAATGAATCCTCACACCAAGTTTCATCAAAATATCTCATTCCCTTCGAGAGTTATCGTGCTTACAGACGGACGGACGGACGGACAGACGGACGGGCGGACGGACGGACAACTTTTGCGATGTCACAGGTATCCCTCAACTTACGTTTTGGGATCCCAAAAAGACGAAAGGCTTCGATGGGATCCACAAATTTAATATCATGATCCAGACAATTGGGTCTAGATAAGATAACCGGTAGGTCAGAAAGTAAGGCAGGAAGTTTTGATCAGTTTCAGCAAAGTGGATACGAAATCCCAACGCCACCGTGCTCCAGCGCCACCGTATGTTTTTCGCCACCCAGGAAATCTTGCATCATCAAGAGGATTAGTTGGGTCAGACGAAACGGTCAAATATTTTGGTAGGTTCAGCGCCTCCGTCTGTTTTCCGCCAACTCATTAGTGCAGGTAGCTGGTTCATGTAATTCCAGATCTAAATCCTTAAATGCGAAGAGGAGTTTACCGCCACCAACGCCAACTCTACGTTAATCCTAGCTAATACGAAGACTGAGCTTAACGTTTCAAATAATTATTTATTAAAGTCAAACTAAAGAAACTGTACAACTTCAACAACTCAATGCCCCCAATTTCTTTGAAGCAAACATAGTAAATATTGTCATTCTTCGTGCTCTTGAGCCGAAACGAGAAACCGTCAACAATGTTAATGTCATTTTCTTTCACACTCTTTGTTTTAACTAGTTCCATGATTATTTCTCTTGTCACTTAGTTCGGGTTCTGTAGTTACAGTTGCTCTTATAAGTACCTTTAGACCAGTTGGTAACTGATAATCCGTTAGTCGCTGTGATACTTAATCGGGTTGGATTAAGGATCTGACCCTACCCTCTAGAGCAGTGGTTCCCAACCGATGGTACGCGTACCCAAAGAGGTACAATAGACCCTTGCAAGGGGTACGCGAAGATCCCAAAATCAAGTTAGTCAGTAGCTTTGATGCCTCCCCCTAATCGTTTTTTAGTCTTCTGACCTAGTTTCAGTACTGTCCTCGAGATCAGATACCACATCATTTACATTTATGCCTTATTATTGTACAACCAACATTGTCTTTTTTACGTTTTGATCTATGTAAACAACAGTAAAACGAAGATTCGCTAAGAGAGGGGACGCAACATTTTTGAACCTTGATTAGGGGTACGCGGCATGGAAAAGGTTGGGAACCACTGCTCTAAAGGAACTAATCCTCTTGGGGACGTAAGATTTCCTGGGTGGCGGCAAACACCCTTTTCTCATTTAAAGATTTTTAAATCAGGAATTACCTGCACAGGAATTAAAAGGTGGCGGAAAACATATGATGGCGGAAAACCGCGGTGGCGTTAGAACACTGCTACCCCGATGAAAAATTTGTAGCCTGCGTAGTAGTATGCTAGTAGTACGAAAACGTTGCATGTAATACTATGTAATAGCAAAGAACACTATCATTTAATTTGCGTCAGACTGGTCCAATCTTATGTAGTAGTATCCAGTAGCATCCTTTCTTGCCATAGTAACGTCCAGTCTTGCTAATAGTACCATATAGTAGTATGCAGTAACACGGTAGCCTTGAAGTAGAAGCATGTAGTAGCATCGTTAGTACTGCATGCAACTTTTTCGTACTACTTCATAGTACTATTTTTGAGATAAATTTTTCATCGGGACCGTAGATACGACTTAGGCTACAGGGGTAAACACACATGCTGAATCCATATCCGAACTTCGCCTTTTCAGATGACTACAATTGGCATGAGTCTGTTTCTAAATTTTAATAGTAAAACTGTTTATGGAGCCTGGATCGAATATTAAACATTCGGGATCCCATCGAAACATTTGGTCTTGTTTTAAATAGTCTGTAACTTCCTCTTTCTGCTCAAAGCGTTTACGGTGTGTTTAATAGTATAAGCTGACTGAGCTGTGGCAATTTGTTCGTTTATGCTTTAGTCCTCAGCTTTTAGTAATAAAACAAAGACTATCACACCCCTAATTGGTTAAGGAAAGACCTCGGATAGCCTATGGATCGTTACTACCGGACGGGTAAGTATAATTTTTATTACTACTCTCTTACTGCTGAACATTCTTGCTTCGATGTCAGAAATGAGGGATTTATTTCTCAAGGAAGCATCGCTGCCAACTTCCGAATCCCCATTACACTCTGTAGCTGGTCAGTAGCCAGGGAGACAAAAAAATAATTCGGGACTCCAAAAATATGACACCTCTAATCTGGTTACGGGGAAAGCACTTTGAATCATGGGGTAGAGCCGACAGACCTCTGATATAGCTCGTTGCCTCTGGGCGAGTATAGTTATCATTTTTGCTACAGCTGTATGGGAAAATGTATGGGGCCGAGCTAACGAGCTCGTATCCAGCTGTAGGCCCCCAGTGATCGATTTATATTGTTATGAAGTGTTTTTAAATTAAAGAACCTGAACCTGGTCTAGCCTTTTATTCTGTTCGGGGTAAAACAACATCACAACTCTAATCGGGTGAAGGCCCTTTGAAGGCTGAGATAGAGCCGATAGACCTTTGATATAGCTCGTTATCTCTCGGCAAATGGGTACAACTTGTGCTGCTACTTATCTTCCGCATTGCTAGCAATGAGGGATCTGTTTTCCAAGGAAGCATTCCCAGCCAACTTCCGGATCCCCATTACAGAGCCGGGCCTCTAACATTGCTCTTTACCTCTGGCGAGTAGTTATAATTTTTACTGTACCTTTCTTACTGCTGAATCTATCCTTCTATTCTGCTCGAGTGCTCGGTACATAAATACAAATTTTTAATTGGCGAAGGCCCTTTGAAGGCTAAGGTAGAGCCAACAGACCTCTGACATAGCTCGTTATCTCTAGGTAAATGGGTAAAATTTGCGCTGCTACTATCTTACACATCCTCCTGCGCTGTTAGAAATGAGGGATCTATTTTCCAAGGAAGGATTCCAGGTAACTTCCGGATCTATATGACATAACATTTCGCATGTTTTTCCCATTACGTGCAATTCGTCGTCCGTGTCTTCCCTGACGTCCCCCAGTGGAAGCAATGAAGCAATTTCTTTGACAATTTATATCGCCTGCAGCACGCCACTAACAAAGACCCCTAACTATAAAGGATATACGAAATGAAAGCAAACAGTATGCAGGTGTGAATGCTTTCCTCTAGAAAAAGTCTGGAAACCGAGACGTCTAAGAACCGAATCGAACGGCACAATGGCCGAAAAGGACTTCTGACCCTCGGATAAAGCATAAATCATCATCGATTTCTTCAACTGATCTATTTATCATTACCCTATATATAATGAAAATAATTTGTATGTTTTGTCGTTTTGTCCTTTGTCCTTGTTTTTGTGGCAGTAAAACAGCTGGGGTTGATGACCTGATGTGTGAAGGTGTGTTTATTGAGGATCTTTTATTTTAATGTTTACAAATGTTTAATACCGTACTTTAGATTTAGTTGTTTAAAGAAAATTGTTGTTGTTTGTAGTTATACAAATTATTTCAAAAATTTAAAAGAGAGAATTAATTTCCAAATATTAGAGGGGAAGAATAGTAAATAAAATATGGGTTTATTTTCAAAAGTTAGGTGACGTGAATAGTTAAAAGTGGGTAAAAATAGATCAAAATTAACGTCACTGAGGGATGGAGGAGTAGCCACAAAAATTACGAAATCTGATTTCTTAGTTTTTCAAACGTACGAAACGTAAAAAATTGTAAAAAAACGTAAAAAAAACGTGAAACGTACAAATTGTTATCGATTTCGTCAATTGATCAATCAATCTATTTATTACTACCCTAGAGCACTGGGCATGAGAGGAAACGTTAATGTAAAAGTAAGACGGTAGCGAAATCTTTGCTATAGGTTAATATAGACAGAGTACGAGGTCGTAATATGTCTGTTTATTTCTCCTTACAAGTGATTTCTTCTACTTTTCTTTCTTTTCTTTTGCTTTGTCTCTGCCTAGTCGACGAGTCAACGACGCAACTTCTATATCCTTAAAGGACACCTCGCACTGCACAGTGTTTCTGCTAAGATAATTTGAGGAAGCTGACCACTTCGTACCTTAAAGCACACCTCGCACTATTTAGTAGAGGGGTTGTCGACTTTTCCTAGTTTGTGTACGTATTTTGTTTCTGGTGTTTTTGATGATGAGAAAAGTTTGGTTCATGTCTATCACGGGGAGAGGTACTTGCAACTAGGAATCGGTTGCTAGAGCATTGTCATTTTCATGAGATTCTAGAACGGTCTATGGTGATGGTCTATCACTGTAGCTTAGGATTAACTGTTAACGCAACGGATACAAATGATAATGTAACAACGAGATAGTTTCACAACAGTTAGTCGAAAAATTTCAATCTATGGTATTTTGATCCCCAAAAAGTTACGGATAGCTTTATAATACCAACTAGGTTAAATAAGATAATGTTCTAAGCTTTCACCAGTTACGATGTCTACGATTAAAAAGGATAAAATTCAACTGGCTGCAAAGTCAATTTAGTCCCTACTTCAGATATTCTGTTGTTGTTGTTTTCGCGCTGAGGGATAAATATTCCTTGAGCCCAAGCTGACTTTAAACATTTATTCAAATAATGTATACAAAGGATACGTCAGCTACGATTCTTCATCAGCGATATTTCGGCCCTTCTTGGCAAGGGTCCTCGTCAGGCTGTCAATCTTCAGGTCCAACGTCGGGGAAGGAAACAAATCTGTAGGATAGCCATGTGATTACATATTGTGTCATCATTTCAGAGATAAAAATTCTTCTTGGGTTGGAACATGCCATTTTGAAAATCTCGATGGGTTGACAAATTCAGCATTTAACCGCTAGCGAAGAAACAAAACAAAGTGTTGCTCTCGCAACACTTTAGTCGGCGAAGACGAACAAAGGTTGCTTCAACATTTCACGTTGCCCAGGCAACGCGGGTGTAGTTTGTTGCAGGGTTTGTTTCTTTCAGCAACAGCCTGCTGAGGACCCTTGCCAAAAAGGGCCGAAATATACTGAAGAACATCTTAGGTTGCGTTCCGTAACTAAACGATAGTTAACAAATTGTTAACAGTTGTTAACTTTTTGCGTTCCACGTTTCTGATTTCGAAATTTAAGCTCCGCCCACCTAAGCTCCGCCCACCTACAATTTCCGTTCCAGGGCTTGACGATTGTTAACAATTTTGTAACGATGGTCGGTGAGCATCGTTACAAAATAGTTAATAATTGTAGAACTGGGAAAAGTTAACGATCGTTAAAGCTGCAGTTAGCTCCGCCCCGAAGTAAAGTTAACGATTGTTAACAATTGTTAAGTTGGTGGAACGCAGCCTTAGCTGACTGAGCTGATTATGTAGTGTTGTGGATTGTTTAGCTTTTCCTTATTTTTTCTACTCCATTCTTTGTGTATTTATACATTATGATGGGTAGTAAAATTAATAATAATAATAATATATTCTCAAAATGTTTAACACAAGGACGTATAACTATGTTTTCTGTTGTCAAAGTTATGACAGTGTAGTTGCTCGAAACTCCCTTTGTTTTAATCATTTTTAATCATCTTTGTCTTTAATAATTTTTTAAATGATTCGCAGTCTTGGGCTGAAGGATACTGCAAGCAAATTTATACCGTCACTGAGTAAACCGTTTTGTAACAAGGTAAGGAATTGTATCCGAAATACAGCTTCATTCTCATCTGACTTATCCGTTTAGCACTATTAAATACACAAACGATGGTTCTAGACTTATTCTATGCAAGTACCATAGTAGGGGTCTACTATGTCAGTGGTTCCCAACCTTTTCCGTACCGCGTACCCCTAATCAAGGTCAGAAAAGATTGCGTACCCCCTTTTTAAAAACGTGAAAAAGACGATAGTTATTATCAGAAATGATAAGGCATACATGTGTAAAAATATATACAAAATCAATGAGGCAATCCCTAGAGGCTGCTTTGTAGCAAAAATTTTGTCAAATCTCGGCTCGACGTCGTTAGGGGCATATTTTTACGGTCAGCCTGTTTCTATGTTTGGTTCTGATGTTCTCCGTGCTTTCATCAAGCTGCATCGCAAACTTTTTCGTTAGCTTAATTCGCAACCTGAATGACAATTTCACTTGTAATGTCTTCGATTCTTGTTGAAACAATATTGTTTGACACAGGAACAGATTTTACGGCAGTAGGCTAGCTGATTTTGAATCAACATTATTTCACTGACTTTCACTAGGGCTTGTAATCAGAGGAGTCACACACGAGTTGACAATACCCATCCCCCCCCCCCCCAAAAGATGGGCAAGACGACTAAAAAGAAAAGAGCCGGCGCGAAGCGCCGCGATTTTTCTTAAAAGCAGTTACTTAAAACAAAAACAAAAAACAGTCGGTAAAAATGACCTGTCTGCCAGTAAAAAACCTTGCCCCTTAAGGTACGCGTACCCCCGGTTGGGAACCACTGTACTGTGTTATATCTTGGCCAATTTATTCCGGTCTAAAGATATTCCTTCAGCCCAAGCTGACAGCGAATCATATTTGACAATGCAAAACGGATACGTCAGCTACATTTTATTACAGCTATATTTCGGCCCTTCTTGGCAAGGATCCTCTTCAGGCTCAAGCCGCTCAAGCTGGAAAATGAACTTGTGGACAACAAATTAAAGATTCTTACTTAAATATCTGGTTTTGTGAACTTCTTCTCCGAAAATTGGTTTGAGTTAAAGCTAAAAATATAGCTCTAATAAAATGTAGCTGACGTATCCGTTTTGCATCGTCAAATATTATTGCGACACAGAGCGTCGGAAAACTATGTTGATAGAAAAATATAGAAATGATGTTTCAGAATGATTGGAAGGAAGCCCATCGCTTATCAGGTCCCGACTTAAAGGACTACTGATTCTTAATTTTAAAAAAATATAATAGTTATGTTTGCAATATAATTTATTATAAAATTTAAAGAATTTGTTTATTAGAGTGTGGATGATTAATTGAATGATTGTTTCGTGTATGGTTGGTTTATGATGTACGCATTCTCGCTTGCGAATGTCAAATGGTTTGTCATTTTTGTTCATTTTTCACAAGAGGGTAGTTTTTATTTATTTATCTGGTAGATAGCAGGTCATTTTATACTGGTCAGATAAATTAAGTTATATTATTTTTGTTAGACTTAGAGGGTATGTAGTTGTTGTTATAGTAAAATTTTCAACAAGCACTGCATGTTCGAATTTTTGTTCTGCACAGTGCTTGTATAATGTATTTGTATTTTTGTGTAAAATTCAAAAAACTTCTTGAAGGCGACGAAATGTATCCGACATGCAGCTTAAATCTTAGCTGCCTTTTATCGCCATCACGTAAAAAAAAAGTTTACTCTACTTATTTTGTTCAAGTACCGAAGTAAAGGTCTGCTATAATATGTTGCAAGCAAAATTAAACCGACACAGAGCGTCGGTAACCTATTTTGTTACGAGGTGACAAAATATATCCGAAATACAGCCTTTTATGTCAGCTGACTTACCCGCTCAGCACCATTACAAGTTGATTCTAAACTTGTTTTGTTCGATTGCCGTATTTAGCTGCTTTGTTATGTAGTGAGCAAATTTATTACAACACAGAGCGTCTGTATACTGCTTCCTAGCCGAAGATTGAAAACGAAGTGTCTTTTTCTGTGAGTTAATGTGTTCTATCTATTTTCTTTCATGTCCTACGGGTTATAAATAAATCACTTACTTACTTACTTACTATTTTGTTACGAGACGACGGAATCCGTCCTGTTTTCGGAAGTTAGTCCCGCTAGCACCGAAGCATCGGACGATCTAATGTAGGCTAAGTGTTGCAAGGTTATACTTTGGATTTTCCTTTTGTTTATTTTCGTTCATTTGTTCTTCTTTTCCTTTGAACGTTGCTATGGCCAGTTGGCTTTTTGCAGTAAACATCCAACTATCTGTCTATAGCTGAAATCTCCACTGACATCCGTTTCGCACCATCAGATATAAACTATTGATCATAGCACAGTCTCGAAGAAAAATCTGCGATAACGCTGTGTCGGCTGTTCACGATTCCATTCGTGTCGGAGATGGAAAAATAGTTCCAAATAGAGGAAGGTATAACAGAAAAGGCCCTGGTAGTTTATATAATAGTTTTTGTTCTCCCTCTGTCTGAAACCTCGGAATTTTTGGTATTCTGAGATAAAAAGATTTAAAATGTATCAGGACTTATTATTTCAAATATTGTAAATTTCTCTTGTACCTTCCTCGACATTATAGGAATTCCCGTATAACTACAACTTTTTTGCCCTCCGACCCTTGTGCAAAGTTATCTGCGATTGCCCAGGACCTTCACGTTTCTGCCATTGGCCATTTCTCCGCATTCCATCTAGGAAGAAGATTTTTTAAACCTGATTAATCCCTTTTTTTCAATGTTTATGTTTTGATCTTGTGCACTGTCAGAAGTTTCATAACATTTTCATAACTTTCAAGAATAACACCTTTTCACTAATAAAAAAAGGGTTATGACCAATTAAGTTTATACTATTTCGTGCCCAGATCTCCAACAACACCTTCAATAGGTAAAAATAACGACAACATAAACGACAACAGCACGATGCGCGGTTTCAACAGATAACACTTTGGGATGTTATATGTTATGTTTCTTTCGTTCCCCTTATTATTTTTACCAATTGAAGGTGTTGTTGGAGATCTAGGCACGAAATAGTGTAAACTTAATTGATCATAACACTTTATTTCTAAGTGAAAAGGTGTTATTCTTGAAAGTGTTATGCGCAGTCTGTTATGAAACTTCTGACAGTGTGCATTTACTACATTATTGAAAGCTCAGTGTATTTTTTCCTTTTCTTCGTCTGTACTGCACTATTTCCCTCTTCTTAAGTGCGTAAATAAAATTTCATCATCATCATCATAATTGATTGTGAACTTAGTTCAAGCAATATAATAAGGGCGATATAAGTAAGGGTCCGCTGTGTTATGTCGCGGGCAAATTTATTCCGACAGAGAGCGTCGGGAAACTATTTTGTTACGAAGCCAGTCTCGTGTCTTTCCTTTTCCGCGCTTTGCCTATTTGGGCCGTTTGTCCCTTCGATCAATCGCTCGGGAAGACAGATAGACAGAACTTCGGAGTTGGGGCCTGTCACTGCTTTTGATGAATCTTGTCGAGGGCGAACGACCAAAAGCCAAAAATACGAAGTCGTGAAATGAGATGTGGCTCGCTGGCTGGAGTTCCTGCGTCGGGTCGAGCGAGCCCCGGTCGGCAACGAAATTGATTCTTTCCATCGGGTGACCCTTGCCTGCCCCTTAATTCCCCCTTTCCGCACAAGCCAAGAAAGTCCGTCATAGCTCACAACGGGACCCACTAACGAAACTGAGAATCCGGAAAACTTCCGAGCCTTCAGGAATAATTAAAAAAAAGATTAAAGCACAACTCTTACTAGAAATGATCTTTTCCCTATGAAATGAATCAGGAAAAAAGTTTTTGTAAATACCATTACTTTCCACCTAAAACCAGCGATTCTCTTGTTAGCGCTTGTCGACTAAATCAAGCCTTCCTGCTCTCCGACGCGGCTGGGCGCAAAACATTTAAAAACTGAACGTGCCTTAGTTAAAAAGTGGAAAAACTAAGCAAATAAAAGAAGTAACAAACAGAAGATTATTACATCCTTATGTGTGAAAGGTTTGTCAGCGGACGTTGAGACTTTTCGTTGGATGACGAGAAAACTCGGCAAGGCCGAAAAAGCGCTAAAAATTCGTAGTTATGAAACGAAGCAATGGAGAAAGATCGGGATTTTAGAAGCTTATAATTCCATATGGGAGCTAAGTATATCATAAAAGGCAGAATAAGCAAGAGGGGTCCTTTAAAAATATTTTCTATCTGCTAAACTACAGAGGGTCTGATATCAAACCATGTTTTGTTTAGACTAAGCGCAGCAGACAAAGTTTTGTAAAACTTCGGTACAAAACTCATCGGTACAAAACGGGAAAAATTATGCACAGCCGGAAAAATCTTTGAAAATACGACTGTTTTTTGCTAGAATACAGAGATTTTGGTAGAAAACAAAGCCGTGGTAGACTCTGTACAACAGGAAAAGGAAATAGAGATTAGTTCACACCATTTGGCACCATCCAACCTTCCTGCCTACTGCCCAATGCGTCGGATTTTTCAACAAATTTAGTGTTTTTCGTTGTGAATTTTTGTCATCTATTTATTTTCTCTTTCTGTGCATGATATGGTAAATAATATCATATAAAGAAAGAGAAAATAAACAGATATAAATTTCACATATATATGATATGATCCATTATTCAGAAGAAAGCCCATTGGGCTATACCGGAAATAAAATATACGCCGGACACCCCAACAACCCCATAACCAATACATTTAAATAAAATCACCTTTTATTCAAGAAAAATATCTCTATGTTCCATAGCAATAATGCCTAATTATTAATGAGGTTGCGAGTAAGAAATTCAACACTGACAGAAAGATTTTTTAAGGTTAATGTGTTTTAAATGTATTAATATTGTCTGTTTCTAAGGTTTTCGGCGTGAGATCATTGCATGGTTTTTAAACGCAGCTGCAAAATGAATTTTGACCAATTCTCTTCTTTGGGCGTGGGGGCAACGCTTTTTTTTGGGGGGGGGGGGCAACATCACACCTCACGTATTCTGAGTGATACTCACGCAATTCAAAGTTTTGAGCTTTTATTTGTGTTTGCCCCTTTAACTCCCCCGAAAACAGACCAGACCGCGTCAACTAAAGCCCCTGTACATAATATTATATTCTTAAGCACATATTCTGTTTCTTAATTTAAAACTCCTTTAATTCCAATTGTTTTTTTCTCCTCCTCCTCTCAGTGACGCAAGTGTGGCACCTACTCATTCGATTTTACTTGAAAAATCTTTACTTCTTACAAACAAAAAAATAAAACAAAATAACAAAACGAAACAAAACAAAACAATTCCAATTGTCTGGGAAAATGAAAGTTCCCAAACTATTCCACGCTTACGTGGTAGTATATCCTTTGTTATACTAAGGGGATCGCATAAAACAGAGAAAAAAATTCTGAAGTCCTTCGTTTTTTGTCTGTCCCTTTAACTTCTCAGAAAATAGCCCAAACGATCCCAAGAAAGCTCTTAAAGGATCCCTCGCACTATTTACTCTTAGTATTTACAGTATTTTTAGTATTTTTACAGTATTTTTAAAATATTTGAATACTTTAAAACTAGGCTGTGCTTTCAACAAATAACCCATGGTTTTGGCTGTGTTAAGCCTTTTCCGAGACCCGTTGACTTGTAGCGAAAACAGGGAAACAATTTATAGAACCGGTTTTTCTGATGGAAAAACTTCTCGCAGACAACCGTCAACCGCCTGATACACGTCGAAGGTAGCAAAAGACGGCAAGTGAGAAAACCTGTGTGGTTGTGTCAGCGGGGTTAGAATGTACCGTACGAAATTGGGGTCTGCGGGTTTAGAAATATATGGAGTGATTATGGAAGTAGGTTGCGTTAGTATTATAGGTAAGACAGGCCCTTTAAGAGTCACTTTGATAAATTATCTTACTCGTTATGACAATAGCCATATCTTTTTTCCTTTCGGTTTAACGCCTCCACACGAAATTTCTGAGTGGAATCCCACACTATGCCACGCTTAACCTGAAGAAATATAGTGATCCACAAGTGTGCAACTGGCCATAAGAAAAGGGTAAACTAACATGTAACCCAATGACATGTACGGTAAAAAAAATTAATCCAAATTACTGTCATATCACACATATTAATAATGTATTTAAAGCCCAAAGGCCATATACAAACAAAAAAATATGAATCTTCACCACTGTAAAAAGTTTGTCCGAGTACAGGATTAAAGTTGACTGCAGTATTTGCTACTGGGACTAATCTTATCTCTACTGGGATAAGATTTATCCAAATTAGAGATAATCTTATCCTAGTAGAGACAAGATTAATCCCAGTAGCAAATGCTGCAAGATTTTTTTTACAGTGATCTGACAGAACATTACATAAAAACTAAACAGCACTCGCCCGATCAACTTTTAGATTCCTTTAAATCTACGATGCCATGCAACAAAATATTACTGCCAGAGTATACGTGGGTTTCCTTATTCTGTTAATGCATATATTCATTATCAGATTTCTAGTATTGAATATATATAATGAAAATATCATCACGAGATCCAGCCTTCAAAGAACCCTTGTGCCCCTAGTGGTACAAGTTCTCTGTCCTTGACATGTCTTTGAATAAATGGAGCGCATTTTCCAAACCCGACAGAACAGATTTGATAGTTGTCCCTTACTTTTCTAACTTGGCCACGCTATTGTCTCTTTTTCTACAGATAAATCATTTTTGACGTAATTTCAGCAGATATGAGATAACAAACCATCTGTTGACGTTACAGCATGCTTCCGTTATGACCTTTTCAATGTAACTTTTTCGCTAAAAGTAACGTAGCAGATCCTTTGTAATGTTACATTTTACGGAAACTTACATGTTCATGACATTTCCTTTCTGTATCACTGAAATATATTGTGTTATCCCATATCTGTTGAAATTGCGAAAATGTTATGAAACTTGGATGTTCCTTCAGCCCAAGCTGACTGCGAATCATATCTGACTTATCCGTTTTGCCCCGTCAGTTATGAAACTTCCGAGCTTCCAGGAATAACTAAAAACAATTAAAAATATTTTTATCTGATAAACTACAGAGTATCTGATACTAAACCATATTTTGTTTAAACTATGCGCAGCAGGCAAAAAATTTTGTAATACTTCGGTACAAAACTCATCGGTACAAAACGGGAAAAATTATGCACGGCCGGGAAAAATCTTTGAAAATACGACCGTTTTTGCTAAAATACAGACATTTTGATACAAAACCAGATTTTTACTTTTTCCTGCTAAAATGCAGAGATTTTGGTAGAAAACAAAGCTGTGTGTAGACTGTGTGCAACAGGAAAATTTTTGAAAATCAGCCTGTTTTCTACTTAAAGACATGTATTTGGTACAGAAACTGATTGTGCCGAAACTGTGCAGCGCAGGTAAAAATTTCAACCACAATTTTGAATATGTTCTTCTTTTCTGCTTGGTAATTCACCCAAAAGAAAAAAATGGAGAAATAAAGTATTAAAAGGCCAAAAACAGTAGAAATAATGTAGTACAGTAGATTCGAAAATTAAAAAGTAGAATGGTCCGAAATACAGCATTCTACTTTGAAATACATTCACTTGAAACAGATTTATCTACCTAGATAGAATATCTATTTCAAGTGAGTCCATACTTTTTGGTTAGACATAGGCTACCGCCGCAAATAAACCTGTATTACTCTGTACTGAATTTGTCAGCGTTGAAAGCTATTAGCTCTCTTAAAGCAGAACTCTTACTAGAAATGATCTTTTCACTAGGAAATGGAACAGAAAAAAGGTTCTTCGAAAATATCATTACTTTTAAACTGAAATTATAGATTTTCTTGTTAGCGCTAGACAACTCTATCCAGCCTTCCTGCTCTTCGACGCAGCGGCTGGGCGCAAAACATTTGAAACTGAACGCGCCGTGGTTAAAAAGTGGGAAAACTAAGCAAATAGAAAAAGTAAAAAATAGAAGATTCTCATATCCTTATGCGTGAAAGAGTTGTCAGCGGACGTTGAAGATTCCGGCAAACTTTGCGTTGTGTTACAAGCAAAATTTGGCACGACCGAAAAAGCGCTAAAAATTCGAAGGCACAAAACGAAACAATGGAGAAAGGTGGGGATTTCAGAAGCTTATGGTTCCATAAGGGAGCTAGGTATATTATAAAAGGCAGAACAAACAAGAAGGGTCCTTTAAATAAAAGGATAATTCATTGAATGACCAAGCCAAAGAAAAGCCGCAACAATGATGCACAAATAGTGTGAACTAAACAAAAGAGTACGAACGAAACCTCCGTCTTTGGGATTTTGTTACTCAAACTGTCCTTTTACATTTTTTTTTTAAGTTCCATCGTCTGACCTAGGCCTTTATGGGTCACAAATAATCCTCAACATTCTCCCTGAGATTTGCTTTAAGCCGGAAGTTAAATTTCATACTGGATCAGAGGTAAGAGGCTCATGTGAAAAGAAGAAAAGCACACTAGTTCAGAAGTTCGGCGTCCAAGATGTGATTCGCTAACTCGAGAAAACGTCAGCGTCACTACTATCTACATCTCGTCATCCTGGTCTTCGATTCTTCATCAGCGATATTTTGGCCCTTCTTGGCAAGGGTCCTCGTCAGGCTGTCAATCCTCTGGGTCAACGTCGGGGAAGGAAACAAACCTGTAATGTTGATTATTGCCAAGAAGGGCCGAAATATCACTGATGAAGAATCGTAGCTGACGCATCCGTTGTAAACATTGTTTGAATATATATATACTAGATTGAAACCTAGAAAAAAAATAAGTGTACAGAAGAGGTGTACTTATCTGAATGTGCCTGACTTTTAAAGGCAGAAGAAGGAAACAACAAAACCCATATCAGTCAACTTTTACTACAGGTTACTTGCCGAAAACGTTGATTCCACGTCCACTTCATCATATGATAGTTGGATTTTGAAATAATTACTTTTAATTTCCTTATGTTTCTTCTTTAAAGTGTCAGTAGATGGCGAACTAAAGAACATACGTCGATGCAAGAAGAAGCATAATTAAAAGTAAAAATAAATAATTGACACAAAATGTTTGGGTCAAAGGAAAACTGTGACAGCTAGCTGCTAGCTGATATCACGTTTATTACTTCTCCTTCCCATTTGACTATTTAACAAGCAAGACACAGAACCGAGGTAGTGTAACATTTAGAAAAGTGTTGAAAATAAGTATATCTCTACTGTATTGTAGAAAATTTTAAATTTGAAGAAAAGTCTTCTATTTAGGAAGATCTATCCGGCTCAGAAAAGAACTAAAAAAAACATGACAAAAAGCAAAAACAAATTATTGTTGTTTTTTATTTTTCCTAAAAACAGTATATTTTCTCGGATTTTTTTTCACAAGTAACGTTGCTAAACGTTAAAAACGTAAAAACGTTACATTCTGGCAAACGCATTTTTGCAAATATGAACGCAGTCAGCTTGGGTATTTTTAGCAATTTTGTACGTTTTTTTTGTTTGGGGGGGGGGGAACTAGATATGGCCCTGGTGTAATACAATCTGGCGATCTAGCATTTGACGTGAGCAGCTAAGAGATAATTTGTAGGGTGCGGGGGGGGGGGGGGGGGGTCGGCTTCCTACACTCTCAGAAGGTTTATCATACATAACTCACGTTTGCGCATCTTTGTGTTTTACGTTATGAGAATTTATCTGTTATGACCCTTTTAAGTGTTGTTTCGCGAAAATGTAAGATTAAAAAATATCATAATAGATTATATATTCAGAACGTTCAGCACAATGCTGGTTCATTGGTTTATTACATTCTCCATTACTTTAACCCTGCGCTGCCTTCTGAATGAAGCGTACTTCCCCAACACATTCTGCAGGAAACAAGAAAATTATAAAATTCAGAAGTTTTAGATTTGCATTACAGATTGGCACTATTTTTCTTTCCACTGTTCGACAGACCCGTAAGTGCGAAGCGAAAGTTCATCTTGAAACAGTGCTCCAGAAAACTTGGAGTTTCGTAGGAAAGAGGTGGAACCACCTTGACAGACTCCTCCCACTGGAGCTCTGAGCAGTCATTGCATCCATCCCATTGGTCGAGAGCTCCTGCGTCATCGTCATCAGTATTAACTGTTTTCGTCTGGATGGATTCTTATTTCAGTGATACATCTTTCGAAAGGAGGATTTTCAGTCATTTAAGTGATTCGTCGTCAATTTGTTTATGAATAATCACTGTCAAATGAGAATGAATAGTAACTTGGTGTATAGCTCGTGTAGTGACAATTATCAACCGACTCAGACTTATGGTGCGGATTATAGTGCTTACTTTGGTAATGGACCAGGACAACCCGAACCCACCCACGTAGGATACATCCCCGAACAAGGATTAAGTGACCCCAGAACCCCAGTACAGGAGGACAATACTCATAGTGACAATGACAGTAGTGGAATTAACTATACCAGTCTGGACACAAACCCCTATGCCCACCAGGGCCGTTTCCCCTCTCCCGCTACAGCAGCAACGGCGACCAATATACACCACGCTATTGCCTCTTCGGTGTCTTCACCCACAGCAGCATCAATCTACCCCAACTCGGAATATCAACACCAAACAACGCAGTCCCTCTCCCCCACCGTTGCCCATCAAACCCCATCTACCGGACTACCTCACCCCCACAGTCTACTATACGCTCACCATAGTCATCATCTTAATGGTAGTACACATGTGGGGCACGATAGTGTTTTAGCATCAGGGTATGGGTTCATGGACATCAGTCAATATTCCCAAAGGCAGCATATCCCGGGGTTGACGGCGGCTGGGTTTGGGTATCCCCCACAGTTATCGGATGCAATACGTGATCAATCTTGCCACATCCCTGGTATGTTCCCGGGGTTGCAAGTTGGGCATCCAGGGACCACCGCACAAGGACACCATGGACACCAGCTATCCCAACAAGCAAACCAACAGCCGAATCTTCCTCAGTATAAATGGATGCAAGTGAAAAGGAATGTCCCGAAACCAGGTATGCTCCGACCTTTTCTTGCTATTATTGAATAGTAGGTAACATTATTACTTTACCAATTAATTTATCAGAACGATCAGCAAGGACATGAAACTGGACTACCGAGTCCCGAATCAGGTTAGGAAAACTCCTCAAGTTTGTTTTCTAACCCTAACTGAGTCCGGCCTAGTGCGACGTACACTCGACAAACCGACAATTCTTATTTCGTCAACGCCCACACGATTCTACCAAGTACAGTATTCCTAGGTAAACTACGCAGCTTCCCAGGTCCCCAACCCTCTGAAGCCCAACCCTCTGAAACCCTCTCCAGCCAGGGACCGAAGTGGTAAATGTGAAAGTAATGTTGTGTGAAAAGTATAGTTGGTACTTGTCTATTTCCTTTCTATGTCTGCTTTTCAGTTTCAGTTCAATTTCAGTTTGTTTATTAACAAAAAGCAAATCAGACACTGTAAACTAACTATATACACCCTAAGAGAGCACTGCCCGTAACTGGTGACAGTTTTCATTCATTTGTCAAGAAAAGAAATACAAGGAAAAAGAAAAGAAGAAGAAGGGAAAAGAAAAGAAAACAAACGTAAATTAATCAAACAAAACATAGAGAACTATGGGGAGAAAAAGTTAGGATCTGATTCGATACTGTCCAATAAGAAACTTTTAATCTTACTATTGAACTCTGGTATGCTATTGGCATTTTTCAAGGTATTTGTGTATTTTCTAAAATCAAAGTACGTTAAAGAAATAAAAGTAAAATTTGTTTTTTGTTAAACCACCAAGAACAAGGCTCCGGCGCTGTTAACCGCCTAGTGGTTCTGGATAGTCTTATCCAGCGTCTAAAACTCCTACATATAAACTTAACACGCGTTGGTTATCACGTGCCATCCCGACGGCTTTTTGTCGAGAAAACTAGGGGGCCTCTAATCGGTTTACTTGTCACTGGAAACGCCGTCTTCAACAAAGAAATGAATATATAATAAACAAATAGACTGACTGAATCGGCGGCTTTGAGTTGAGAAAACGCGGTTAAGGTTCGGTCTAAATTGTCCATCTGTTCGGTCTAAATTGTCCATCCGTAACGAAAACTATGCAAATTGACAATGATCTGGCGCAGAGTGACTCGTCAATAAATACGATAACTAGGATGACCTGTTGGTGGCGCCGATAAGAAGAAATAATATGATAGAAGAGCATATGTTTTTGCTTCGCTTTACGGGGTAACAGTAAGCTAATAGATTTGACCTTTACGCGTCAACCCTGTATCCTCCACAAGGGCAGCGAACAAGGACTTGAACCATTCCACTCCTTGACTGTTTGAATTTCATGCTGTCCTAGAAAAAAAAGCTCGTCTGAAGGAGCTGTCCAGGTTCCTTCATCTGACAGAGAGATTGTACAAATTCTATACCAGAAGAACACGACGACAGGTGTGACGATCACTCTACTAAACAAATAAAAAAATAATACTTATTGTTTTGTACGTGTATTATGTTCAGTGTTAAAGGACACCTGAACAATCAAACCATACTTGAACACACCATGGAGAATGCATTTACAGACATGGCCACGGAGAGAATTCTTCTCCTGAGCGTGACGTTTTCAAAATAGGGATGTTCGTTTCTGGAGGTTTGTACATGCAGACTCCAAGACAAAAAGCAAAATTCATTTAAATCTTGTACAGCGCTGGCCTGATCGTATTGGAATTTCTTCTCGATATACGTCTGGGTTTAACTGGTTAAAAAATATTCCAGAAGAATGGTTGATTGGAGACATTTGTTCATTTCTAAAATTGTTCGGTACTGAAACAAGGACAGATGCAAAATGGAGCAAAAATCATAGCTTGGAAACACTATTTCATATTTGGATTGGGTTTTGTGCAGGCAATATTAACGGAAGTCACAGATAGGGATGATACTTGGTACTCTTCATTCAGGTGTCCTTTAACATTACTTTTGTTTACCATGGCCATCGGGCTTCCATCTAAATAAATAAATAATAAATATAAACAGACAAAATTATAAATAGATAATAAGCAAATCCCCGCTGTCTCAGACTTTTAAGAGGGCTGGCGAGACACCATAAGGTGTCTGATGGAACTGGAGCCGTCGGCCAGTTACGCAAATATTAGCGTGGTACTAGATCAACTTCGGTACAGGGTATTGGCCCTATGAATGAATGAATGAAGCTATTACACGCAGCCTAGTAATAAGGGATTTGCACAGTCCATACAGAAAAAAAGGTAAATGAACGCTTAACAAGAAATACAGAGGGTATGAATCCATGATCCAATCCTATGAATCCATCATAATCGATCCAAAATCCATACAATCTGAAAACCTCTCCTCTTGGTCTCACCTGCGACACTGTGATTCATATTGTATCATTAACATATCTTTTTCTTTTCTATTGTTTATTGTTTCTTAGCCAATCCAGTTAATCTTTCGATTCTGCTTGTAATTTAATTATAATTAATCCCTGTCCTGCCATAGCCAAGCCCACATTCTTGTGGTTTCTCGGCAGGTTAATTATATTAGTTGTGTGTTTCTGTTTAATACAGATAAATAAAACCAACAGGACAAAACACACACAGAATCAATCTATGAGAAATAAAAATGAAAGAATGTGTATGTAATTTTTGAATGTGAACGGCCATAATGCTGATCCACATTCTATTCCGTAAAACTTTATAAAAAAAAACACTACGTCAGAATGGATTACAAAATCGCATTTTTGCCCAATTTTTGCTACTAAAAATGTGCAGTTTTGAAAACAATGTGTCTTGGAAAGCATCGCAAAATAACGCAAAACAAATAAATCAGCTAGGATTTCCTCAAGCGATCTTACATTTCTTCCCGGCAAGAGTCCTCTTCAGCCCGCAACTGGGAAAAACAAAACAGCAACCAGTTATCGATTACAGGTTCATTTACGTATACTTTGAGAATTTTCCACCCTACTTACCCTAGTTACTAAGCATGACGTCACGAATTTTGGCTTCTTGCCGTCAAGGCTGGAACACATTTTTCTATACTGCAACATATCGTGCCACGGGCCAATTAGACCAATCACGTCAACGAGATTCGTACTTACCACGCTTACTACGCCCCCCAGCGTGGTAAGCAAATATTTACTATTAGTTACTATTTCGAGAAGGCTGGAACGGTCAGCGTAACCCTTCACGAGGCTGGAACGGTCAGCGTAACCCTTCACGAGGCTGGAATAAAAATAGTAACTAATGGTTACTATTGTTAGAAGGGTGGAACACGCTCTTTATGTTACTTAACAGTACTGATGAGAACAGTTACTTTTCATTTCGACTAATACCAGAAATTGCCCCAAAACCAGATAAATATCAATGCAAACTTCAGGATGAACAAAAATCTAAATTAAATGTTGGATGGACCCAGCTTTCGTTCGCCGTCGGGAACAGGGAAATTTTTTCAAACTGCCACAAAGCATCTATTCTTAAAGGACCTCTCTTACCTATAATACTAACGCAACCTACTTCCATAATCACTCCTTATACTTCTAAACCCGGAGACCCCAATTTCGTACGGTACATTCTAAGCCCTCTAACAAAATCACGCAGATTTTCACACTTGCCGTGTTTTGTGAGATGTTTTCCCACCAGAAAAAAAGATTATGTAAATTTGTCCCCGTTTTCCCTAAAAGTCAACGGGTCCACACCTACTGTTTCCATTTTTGCTTACAAAAAAATTAACTCTTTACTGCTTCTAATCCTAACTTAAACTTCCAATCTAATTTTCTCCTTCACTTTTTACAATAACCGAAATTACTAAAATTCAAAATGAATGAAAAGCACTCAAAACGTTAGTGTAACATGAAAAAAGTGTAGACATATCTTGTTTAACTGCCCTGAACATTTACGCTGGCAGAACAACAATATTTTTTTAAATTAGTATTAATGTTTCAAAATGCTGAATACCCATATTTGATGGTGCAAAACGAATACGTCAGCTAGATTTTATTGGAACTATATTTTGGCCTTTCTTGGCAAGAGTCCTCTTCAGGCTCAACACCGCTCCAGGTCTTTTTTTTTCGTATCAGTATCGTATCAGAACTAACTTATTCTACAGAATAAATAAGCTCTTCTATATTGAACGTCAAAAAATATAATATAGCATATTCTGCAATTGTTTAATTTTCACTTCAACAATTCGGTGACATTATGTTCATGGCGCACAAGTTTAATTTTCACATAATTGTCTTTAAAAATTGTCGTAAAACGATAGTATTTTTTATCTTATAGTAATATACAGCTGTCTATTGCCAGGAGTTCATAGAAAGCTAAACAAAACAACACAAAACAATAATGACAGGAATTGGCACCCATTACGGTGCATTAAAGTCTGCTAGGTTGAAAGGAAAAAGGCCTATTTTATAGAGTAATTATGCTTTCTAAATTGTTTGGTAAAAAAAAAATATAACATATTTTATAATTGTTGAATTTCCACATGCTCTGCTTTCACTTCGGATTTTTCAAACTTTGAAACGTCGCGTAAAACTTCTTTTGATGACTATTTTTCCTCCATTACATTCAAGTACCATAAATAAGAAATACAAACTTTTTATATAAAATAAATGTACTTATTCATCCATAATACCTCAACCAACTTATTTAACCACTAATATCTATATTTATACTATTGTTAACCATATAACTATCACAAGTGGACATATTTAGTCAGTTGTCAGCTGAATTTTAAATCTGTTTCTTACTTTGTTGTATTATGTTGATGTGATACGAAACCTACTAGTCGGCTTGTCCGCGTTTAGGCTTCTTTGAAAATAACTGAATATAATTATTTTCGTGGAGCACCACTAAATTTTCGCATAATTATCTTCAAATGCAAGTCCGGCATGCCTTGTAGTTATTATGTTTTGTTGGAAGAAAGATGTCTGGTTTTAGTTTATTTACTCTAATATAATATTTATTAGATACAATTTGTTCAAGATTATCCTTGTTCAGGTGGTTGTATCTACTTTTAGAGGAGGAATTTTGTTCATCGATGTTTGTTTAGTTACTGGGAAGCTCACTAATAATATATCGATCAACCTTACATTTACTTTACTTACTAAGTTTCAGCTCACCAGACAGCCATCACAAAAGAAAACTAACATTTATGTAAAACAAAACTCAGTGCATTTTATTTACTAGTAATTCAAATTATCTATTGCCATTAAGGTGCGCCAACAACTGAGGCCTTTAGAGAAATTGAAGAAAATCCTATTTTTTTGCAAAATACATTTATCGCGATCCTGTGGAGCCTGCTGTTATCTATAATTCTACCGTTTGATGATTGAGTTGCCGTTATCAGAGTTTACTGACGGATTGTAAAGCATGTCCCAAGGCGCCGACAAGTCCAGACAGTTAGTTCCTTACCAAATAACTACTAATCGGTAACGAAAATTCGGTGCGAAAAAAAGATGATTAGGCCATCACAGTACTTCGGTTTCCAAGTGAGTACAGTCGAGTTATATTACTTTGAACGTCACCGAGCTAAAAACCTGTACAAACATTAGTGCAGATTAATGAGAGTAAACAACAAAGAACAAACTGAAGACACAAACTGGTATTCTTTTGAATCTTTTGACCTTTGCTGTTTGTCGAGGAATACGGTGAAACCCAAACCTGGTAAATACCAATGCAAATTAATAAGCGCAAACGTTAAATAACAAGACCAAAGGTTTCGATGGGATCCCAAAAAATTTAATATTTGATCCAGACAACTTGGTCTTGTAGATATCCGAAAAACGAATTCAGCGTATCACCTTACCCCTATATCGAACATCTAATCAACTTCAGATAAAACTTTAACTTTTAACAAATTTTCCGGTTTCAGCCGGATTCCGGGCGAATGCCCGGGTAGAAAACGATTGTCAAAAGCGGATTCAGCATGTCTTCTACCCCTAAACTGAACAATTAATCAACATCAGATAAAACTTTTACTTTTAACAAATTTTCCGGTTTCGGACGGATTCCGCGCGAACTACTTGTCCGACAAGAAAATGATTTTCATATAAATGTTCAGCATATCTTCTTACCCCTAAATCGAACATCTAATCAACTTTATATAAAGCTTTTACTTTTAATAAGCTTTCCGGTTCTGGCCGGATTCCGGGCGAACTACTTGTCCGGCGAGAAAATGGTTTTCATATTCTTCTTATTCCTACACCGACTATCTCATTAGCTGTTTTAAAAAAAATTGTTCGCCACTTAATCTGAAACCCCTCCCTACAGAGCCCATCTACGAACTCGACCTCTCCCTTGACTCAAAGAGTCCTTACACCAAGTTTCATCAAAACATGTCGTTCCCTTCGAGAGTTATCGTGCTTACAGTCTGAAAATGTTATTTTTTCAAATAATTTTGTATGTATATTCAAGTTCAATTTAACAAACGGCAAGTATGGACTGAGATTTGTCAAAGGCTTTAGGTCCATAAAACTATGAACCCGAATTCAAAGCTTTGCTCAAATTAAGGCGTTTATGCGAAAATGTGTTCCGCAAAAGTGATGTGATGAGTCGGCACAGTTAACTGATAATCTAGTTTAACTGATAGGTCTAATACTTAGCAATATGCGCACTCCTCGGGTACTAATAGTTAGTTTGCTTTTAAAGGTGGGTGGTGCATAAATATTATGAATGTTGTTTATAGATTCAACTGATCCTGCACTGCCAGAAGTTTCATAACAGATAACACGAGGATGCGCGGTTTCAACGGATAATGTGTAACATACATGCATAACGTTTTTAAACACATCATATAACATCCGAAGTGTTATCTGTTACGCATTATCTGTTGAAACAGCGCATCCTCGTGTTATATGTTACGAAACTTGGAATAGAATTTTACTTTTTCAAAAGTACCTGTCACAGCGTTACCGCCGAAATTGACCTTTTTGTCATACAAAATGAAAAATGCATAACACTTTGTAACAAATAATAAAAACAAAAACAAAAACGCTAAAAGGGACTAACTTATTGGTTGTTGTACAACTCAACAAATGCTGGAACAAAACTCCTTCTATATCTTTCATGAAGAGGGGCCACAGGGGCTAGTCTGGGGATTTTTCTGACAGTGTTGATTCCTGAACAGGACAGTTGAGTTTGCTATCCCCGGAATGTCAACGTGCCAAAGTCTCCGAACGGACAGTGCAGTGAAAACGTTAAGAGAAGTGAAAATTCACTTGAGACAAAATACTTCAATGTCAGTTTTGCACTGCGCGACACAATCCAAACATTGGTCGGTAAAAAAGGCTAAATACCCTCCTGGCTCGAAACGATATACTTGTTTTTTTTACGGAACGAACTTGAAGACTTTTACACAGTTCTTATAATGTTTTATTTACAATGGGATGTTCTGGACAGTCTTTTTTGTCACGTATGTTTCAAGGTACAGAAAAGGAGCGATTTTTTCCAGATTTTCTTTTGAGTAATAAGTTCAAGTTCTTTCAATTTTTCATTACAACTAAAAAAAAATACAGCACTGAACTGAGAGGTGAACTCGGTTCACTCAGAACCGAGTTCTCTCATCCAATCTATAAGAGACACTAAGAGCCACAATCCTCAACTGCAAGATAGTTTATTTTTTCTCTCACTTTCTTCTCCTTCTCTCCTCTTTTTTCTCTCTCTAAGTAAAAGTATTCTCTCAGCACAAGACAACTGCGAATTCATGTCTAAAATACCACTAGAATAAAACTCAGTTGACTTGTCATTTTAGCATCATCAAATATCATTTAAAAAATAAAAGTCTCTGAACGGCCAGTGCGGCGAAAAAGTCTCAAAAAAGTCTAAATACCACTAGAATAAACCTCAGTTGACTTATCATTTTAGCACCATCAAATATCATTTAAAAAATAAAAGTCTCTGAACGGCCAGTGCGGCGAAAAAGTCTCAAAAAAGTCTAAAAATACCATTAGAATAAACCTCAGCTGACTTGTCATTTTAGCATCATCAAATATCATTTAAAAAATAAAAGTCTCTGAACGGCCAGTGCGGCGAAAAAGTCTCAAAAAAGTCTAAAATACCACTAGAATAAACCTCAGTTGACTTGTCCTTTTGGCACCATCAAATATCTATTAAAAATAATAATGTAAACTAAAAAAAGAAGTAAATGTGTCAGCCAGAGAACAGGGCCTACGGCGAAACGTCCTCACGAAAAAATGTCCCCAACGAAACGTTCCAAAGCAAAACTTCCCCACTGCAAAACGTCCCATGACAAAATTTCCCCATGGCAAAAAAACGAACACAAAAAGTATCAGCGCAATTTCTTAGGGCTCTAATTTTGCTGAAATTTATGTGATTAGTGTTTTCCAGTCACTACCTTTACTGGTATATGTAGGATACGAGAACCAGTTAGTAACTATGAATTAGCCGATCAGTACGATAAGCGTCTTTCTCGTAACGATCAACCTAATTCACTGATCTGTCCCCACGTTGATGCTATTCTAAAGATTACAAATCAACAGAACCGCAACTTGTCAAAATTCTCATTTGATCAGCACATGATCCTCCTGCCCAAACAAAGAAATGCATATGTTTTTTCCCATGACTTTTTTCTAGGGGAAAAACATCTCCTGATCAAAGTAAAACACGAGCAAACAGTTCGGCCTACTAGAGCCCGTATTGGATTACAAGAGAACTTTGCAAACTAATTAGACAGAAATCGATACTCTGCATAATCTGGATAATAGCTGCAAACGAGAGTCCATTCAAGGACTTTTCCGATGTTTAAACACAAAGACAAAAGGTTGAATAGCAGTTATTCGCAGTAGCCTCTTTCGTTCATTTTACAAGAAATCAACGAAGAAATCAACGAAAATGGGGAAAACCGCCTCCCATCTTCAGCGCAAACAGAAAATTTCGAGGGAAAATGCTAAAACGAGGATGAAAATCAACAACCAAGAAAAACGAAACAAAGCAGAAAGCAACAATAAACCGAAATTAAAACCAAAATTGGAAGAATTGAAAGCCTAAAATAAAGACAGCGAGCCACTCATCAATCCCTGTGAATAGCAATTCGGACTGTTCTTGCTCTATACTAGCGAGTGATACAAGTGACAGTGACAAGAGTGACACAATTATCTTCTTTGTGCATTTTGTTATCAGTTTACTGTTTCGTTTTGTGTAATAGCTTAACTGTTGATGGAACCACTGCGACCAGGATCATATCCGGGTTGCCAGAACCGCTGAAATATTTCGGGCTCTTAAAGATGGAAACAAGTCTTATTTTCTTGAAAAACATTGACATTACAACAGCTCGATCTATCATTATCTGTAAGACAACTCAAATTGACGCATGGAGAGCAGTGCTCCTCTAGTTACTGTTGTGTGTTTTAAAGCAAAAAGTAGTCAGAACAGTACAGAAAGAGTTTCGTAGATAAATATTCCTTGAACCGAAGTTGACTTTGAAACATTTATTCAAATAATGTACACAACGGATACGTCAGCTACGATGATTCATCAGCGATATTTCGGCCCTTCTTGGCAAGGGTCCTCGTCAGGCTGTCAATCTTCGGGTCCAACGTCGGGGAAGAAAACAAACCTGTAACCGTTGACAAATAACCTGTAATCTTTTACAAACCTGTAATCGTTGAAGATTGACAGCCTGACGAGGATCCTTGCCAAGAAAGGCCGAAATATCGCTGATGAAGCATCGTAGCTGACGTATCCGTTGTATACATTATTTGAACAGAAAATGTTCTTTTGAAGAAAAAATATTAATTATAATAGAAAGTGCTCTTATGGTGCTACGTGTTTCATTAATCGTCGATTTCATTAACTGTTTTGTCACTTTAGGTCGCCTTCTCATTTCACTCATCTTTTCTTCTCGCTCGCTTCAGTGTTGTTCTAAATTAATGAATAAACTTTATGGGAAGTGCGTCATAGATTCATCATTAATTCATTCAATTATTTCCCTACCACCCATAATTCACCTAAGTTTTAACCTGACATAACCCACTGAAACCACACATGATAGCAATAGCAGGTAATTTTAATGACTCTACAGCTTTGACAGCTACGGAAAATCACAAAAAATAGAATAAGAGCAAGAGCTAAGAGCTCAGATTGCACTTCTTACGGACATGTGACAGCTCTTTTTGCGCTCCTTCCATTTTATTTGTTCTGGTGTCGCGCATGTTCTACGGAAGAAGGAGTTGCAAAAGATGAGAAAGTGCTATTTTACGTATGAAAAGCACCTGCTTTATTTGCCAAAGTTATGCCATAGCCACATGCCAAGGGAGCAAGCTTAACTCAAAGATACCAGCGTCACACTTTTGAAATTTCTTTGACTCTGCCAAAAATCATGGAAAACTGGGCCTAGCCAGCGCATGACACTCTACACTCTTTCGTGGCCGAAGAATATAATTTTTTTATTGTATTTGTTTTCGTTGTGTTTTATTTTATATTACATACTCTGCTTTTGAAAATGGGGGGTGGGGTCGAAACAAATTAGTTACTTACTTAATACGGTAAATTCTCTAAAAATGCTCCACTGGTCTAGGCGCGAAATTAAACTTTCTGAACCGCACCCCAAACCCCTTTCCGTGTCAAGCTCCTACAAACCATCAAGTGTCACTCAAATCTTTTCATATTCGGGAATGCACTGTACCCCTCCAACTCCGCTCACCGAAGTCGGATCCGGCCAGGACCTCAAAATGCATACGCGAAAAAAAAATTAGGTGGTACTTTTTCTCATCTAGTCTATTTTATTTTAACCCTGTTGCTGCGGTGCTTTGTCCTTTTTCAGCTTCTTTTATCATACTCCACTAGTTCTTAGTGCAGTGTGTCAATAAAATTCATTCATTCATACCTAAGTCAAATGACCTTTCTCGGGTCCAGGATTCGACCCTATCCTTCAAATCGTTTGGTCCCTAGGAATGCCACACAAATTTCGATATCCCCACCCCCTTCTAGCTCCGTCCCACAATAGCCATACTTGGCTTGGATACATAAATAACGAACCTAGGCCATCTTCTCTTCCCATCAATGAAGTTTCACTCGAATCGAATCATTTCCGGGAACAGTAGGGTAGCCTACACCCCCTCCCCTGCCGAGGACGGTTCAGATTAAGACACATAAATATCACATCTACAGCATTTTCCCCACCCGGACCTCAAAATAGGCTATCTAAGACCTATGGCCCTTGTGCCGTCTAAAAGCGTATTCTCGCCGTTCCCCGAGGACTCCTCGGGGACTCGAAGGGAACGGCGAGAATAGAGGGAGTCGCTCCACGCGGACTCCGCCTACGGAAAACAACGAGAACACGGGGTATGCTTCTAAAATGGATTTTGTTCGAAAAAAAAATATACAGTTGATGAAATTAGTCTGGATCCACTTTATTTTTGGTTTTGTTCATTCTGATTCTTTTTCATTAATTTTACATGCACCAGCACCAGCAAAAATTGATTCCCCTCCGAATCTGAAAGGAAGTTCTTTTTTATAATGGTGATGACAATCGGTGCATTCCCCGTCCGTGTGGACTCGCGAGAATACGCGGAGTGAGTTCCCGGGACAAACAAAAACGCGGGGACTCCTTAAGTGGAGTCCTCGGGGAACGGCGAGAATACGCCTTAAGTTTCATCCAATCCCTCCATTCGTCTGGCCCCTGCGCGTGAGACAAAATTTCAGACCCCTTCAACGTCCCCACTGTGCTCGGTTACGGTTCGGACACAAACTGAATCTCGGGCATCTGCTCCTACCACTCCGAACATGGAATCAGATCATCTGTTCGCAACTTACGCGGGTCACAATATTCCGGATTTCCCCCTCCCCCCACCCCCACACGGATGATAGAATCCGCGAAAGGAAGGTTCTGTTGAGCATTTGGTCGGGTCCGTTATACACGTGCAAAGTCTCATGTTCCTAGCTTAAAGACCTAATCCAACCAAACATTCTGTTCACCTTCTCTTACTGATCGGAAGCCACCAGTTTATTTAGATTTTAACTTAATTGCCGTGTTGCTGTTTTGGCTAGAGAAAACCCCACGCATAACGTCTTCTTTTCCAGTTGACGAAATTTTCCACGTTTGATTAGCAAAGAGTTATAAAACTTAACGGATTATTTTTGTTTTTCTTCAGGAGTACCACACTGGTCTTGGTTTTTTAATTTATTTGTATTTGTACTCAACAGTTGGAGCATGAGATGGAAATTATTATTTTGATCCTTGGCTCTCTACGTGCCATACCGGCTGTCCCGGATAATCGGCTTAGATTTAGTCCAGACCGAATTATTTCAAACCTAGGAATTTTAGTTGTTCTTTTTTAATTTGCTCACTGTTTGACTGTGTTTTTTTGTGGTTTTGAACATTCATTTCATAGTGGCAGTAGGCAGGCCCGTAACCAGGAATTTATTTCGGGGGGGGGGGGGGGGGGGTTGCCTGCTGGTCGGACAAAAAAGTACAAAAAACCCATAGATCAGAGGGAAAAGCCTATAAAAATCATTATTTTTGTATGTTTCGGGGGGGGGGGGGGTCAACCCCCTACCCCCACCCCTGGATACGGCCTTGGCAGTAGGGATGATTATCATTGTATGCGTGGTAGAAAGACCATTTTTCGTGGTCCGCTTTAAGTTTCATCCAATCCCTCCATTCGTCTGGCCCCTGCGCGTGAGACAAAATTTCAGACCCCTTCAACGTCCCCACTGTGCTCGGTTACGGTTCGGACACAAACTGAATCTCGGGCATCTGCTCCTACCACTCCGAACATGGAATCAGATCATCTGTTCGCAACTTACGCGGGTCACAGTATTCCGGATTCCCCCCTCCCCCCACCCCCACACGGATGATAGGATCCGCGAAAGGAAGGTTCTGTTGAGCATTTGGTCGGGTCCGTTATACACGTGCAAAGTCTCATGTTCCTAGCTTAAAGACCTAATCCAACCAAACATTCTGTTTACCTTCTCTTACTGATCGGAAGCCACCAGTTTATTTATGTTTCGGGGGGGGGGGGGTCAACCCCCTACCCCCACCCCTGGATACGGCCTTGGCAGTAGGGATGATTATCATTGTATGCGTGGTAGAAAGACCATTTTTCGTGGTCCGCTTTAAGTGGAAGTCCCCAAACTGGCACAATCTGGACCGACGGACGGACAGGAGTTCCAATCGCTATATGCCACTTGAGCCAAAAGCTGAAGGCTCGGTTAGAATTATTCAGTCAATGTTTTGATTGGGAGTGCAAGCGAAGGCATGTGTATTATAAATCATCGTTGGCCAGTTTACGTCTACAACAACAACAACAACTTTACAAAAAAAAAAAAATCATTCCGGCTTGACGACCGGTTACACACAAAGCACATACGTGCTTGAAAAACGCAACCAGTACACATTTACTATCATATTCTAATCAATCCTTCATTAAAATAAACTAAAAATTAATTAATTAATTTGTCAATTTGTCCCTCCACTCGCCAACTACCCTCAAGGAGATGTTTCTTTAACCGATTTTTGAATTCCGGTACACTTTCCGCTTCTCGAACTGAGTCTGGAAAAGCGACTGATATATCGACTTTATGCATTTAGAAAGAAAAAAAAAGATTTGTCAAGGGACCATAATGCGTTTAATTTTAAGATGTGAATTTCTCATTCAGATTCCCAAACTACCACTACGTACCATGCTCGGGGTACATATCCAACTGGGTATCATTGCGGCGGTCGCAAAAAAATAAGTAAAAAGTATGTTCATTATAATTTTTTCAGCCACTCCAAGAAATGATTACTACGGAGGTGCAACCAACAATACTGGAAGAACAAACTTCACAACAAAACAGTTAACGGAACTGGAAAAAGAGTTCCACTTCAACAAGTACCTGACGAGAGCTCGACGGATAGAAATTGCCGCTGCGTTACAGCTTAACGAAACTCAGGTAAGTCGCTTCCTTCATTTCATGCAATTGTACAGTCGAGAAATACTTCTTTGAACTGGTTCATAGTTTTTTGCCAAATGGAAAACCGAAGACCCAAAACACCCATTCAGGTGTTCTTAAAGGACCTATCGCACTATTTACTTTGTAGGTTCCAACATTTCAAACTAAACCCCAAAATTAAAACACCATTCATAGGCACAGACTTCCCCCTCCCCATATCCCAGACCGTACAAGACACCGGAGACAGTTGCAGCAGCTACTTCCTAGAATTCAACCCCTAAAGTACATCTCACATGCGATATGAGAAAAATATCGAAAATTTTTCGAAAAAACGTGGTTCCTATTTTTGAGGTCGCAACTTGTATCTTGTATTGTTATTACCAAATCGTTTGACGATGTGTCAGTTCAGCTGTATATGGAATAGTTGAAGAACATTCGGAAATTTGTATTACCGTTTGAACTGTTCTTTGAAGAATAAATGACTGATTGATTTGATTAACGATCGGTGAATGCTACAGCGCGTAAATTCGTGTTAAATTTTTTTTTAATTCTTTCAGTGTTATGTTTCCGTAAATAATACTCAGTCAGTAAGTAATTTATTTGTTACCCGCCATTTTAAAAAAAAAGCGGAGTAATTGAAAGAAAATAAATAAAACACATAAAAGACGCATAATTTTCAATCTTCGGCCAGAAGCAGTGGATTACGTCATGCGCTTGTTGGGACAGTGGTCCATGATTTTTACAAGCGACGAGAAAACATCCAAAAGTGTGACACGTGCATCTTGAATTTTTAATTTCTCCGTCAATGTAAGGTTATGGCATAATTTTGCCGAACCGAGCAGGTGCTTCGCATATTTAAAACAACACGATTTTGATCTCCTTCTTTCGCAGAACATGACTATCGCTAGAATGAAACAGAATAGAAGGAGCGCAAAATGTGCTGTACAACGAAGTTTTACGATTAGAATGAAAATGAATCTGTTTATTTACCCACTTCTAAAAAATAGAAATAGTGGAGTACATAGAGAAACGAAAGAAACACAACTTAAAGTACAATACAAATTTACACTTCAAGCAGATTATACATCAAACAAACGGGCAAGACCGAGATGCGGTGAAAACGCTGGGACCGACAGATTATTATAGCGGCCCCGGTTTGGGACGATGCGCCCATAGGTGGTACAGATAGAATTATAAATCCTAGAAGAACTGAAGAGCAAGTTTTTGACAGTGAAGATTTGAATATTATGCCAGGCCATCCTAGAGAGTAGTGCATCATGGATTGCAATGACATGACATGATGTATTTGCTTAAAGCCCGAGGGCCATCGCATACAAAGTAAGATAAAAAACAATTAAAAAAACAAACAAACAACTCTTTTAGTAAATCCTATCCACAAAAAGTCTTCTCTATGATTCCAACCTATCCGCAAAAACCTTCCAAGCTGCCTAACCCCAAACAAACTTTCTCATTCAACTTTTCCACCAACAACCTTTCCCAAATAATTCCCTCCCCACAGATTTCAACGTTACAAAATGTTACTAGGCCAAACTGTTACGCAATGTTACTTTCAACGAGTATATAAGACTTAAAAAGTCATAACGGAAATATATATTCAAACAATGCATAAACGAATACGTCAGCTACGATGCTTTGGCAGCGATATTTCGGCCTTTCTTGGAAAGGGTCCTTGTCAGGCTGTCGACAGCCAAAGCATCGTAGCTGACGTATCTATTTTATGAATTGTTTGAATATATGTTTCCCAGTCAGCTTGGGCTCAAGGAGTATATTCTATAATTATTGTGTTTCCGTGCAATATAACACATAAACCCAAATCCTAGGTTTATTACACAGATTAAAAATTTATTTGCTATTTTTTGTTTAAAGTAGTTACTGTAAAGTCATTGCTTTGAATTTTGCCTTTTTAACCTGTTTGGCGGCCTAAAATATCACAAGAAGGACGATTTCGAAACGTGCGACCCCTCCAGATGGTGCACCTGATTGCAATACTAGGAAAATCTGGATTTAGAACTCATTTCTGGTTTCTCAGAATCAGGTCTTATTTGTCTTAGTGTTTCAAAGAAATTCAATTTCAGCATAAATTCAAACACTCTTTCCCCGAATTGGATTCCAAATTTGATATTTTTTGTCGAGTACAACTCCTCCTGACTGTTGCATTGTGGATGAAATGATTGAGCAGCTCGAGAAGGCCTGACACTCCCTGCAAACATCTAGCTCTGGCACGCAGCCTCAACCATACATCCATCATTGTCAGGTGCTACTCACAGTCCCTGTATTTGGGCAGTCGGCAACATACTTGCGACAATACAGGAAAGATATCCAAGCATGAGAAAAACACCTGTTCCTAAAGTTTCAATATTAAAGCGGACCGCAAAAATGGTCTTTCTAGCACACACACAATGATAACCATCCGTACTGCCACTATGAATGTTCAAAACCACAAAAAACACCGTCAAACCATGAGCAAGTTACAAAAACAAACCAAATTTCCTAGGTTTGAAATATTCGGTCCGAGGGGTTGCTCACTCGCTGGGCACCACTGTACACCCTGCCTGGGCACCGACAGGGCACCGGCTCTCGCTCCGAAATGAAAAATGGCTGGGCACCGGCTCTCGCCCCGAAATGAAAAAAGGCTGGGCACTGGCTGGGCACCGGGCACCACTGTACAACCATTTTGGGAGTGAGCAACCCCTCGATTCGGTCTGGACTTAATCTCAGCCGATTACCCGGGACAGCCATTATGGCACGTTGGTCAAAATAATAACTTCCATCTAATGCTCCAACTGTTTATTACAAATACAAATAAATTTAAAAAAAAGACCAGTGCGGTACTCCTGAAGACAGAAAAAAAAATAATCAAATAAGTCTTATAATTCTTTGCCAATCAAACGTGGAAAATTTCGTCATCTGGAAAAGAAGACGTTCTGTGTGGTTTTTTTCTCGAGCCAAAACAGCAACCCGGCAATCAAGTTCAAATCTAAATAATCTGGTGGCTTCCGATCAATAAGAGAAGGTAAACATAATGTTTGGATTAGGTCTTTAATAAAGCGAAGCCAAAACCTGCAGTACCTCATCATTTGATTTCTCAAATAATCCACTTGCCAGTTACTTATTAGTAGCCTACCCGAAGAAATTTTTTCGAAATTTAGTGATATGAAGTTGTAAGCTTTAGTCGCATACAGCAGTAACTGTTGCCACTGCATTCTACTATAGCGAGACTGGATGCTACTGGATACTACTGCTCAAGATTTTTCTGACTGAAGCACAGTTAAATAAAAGTATTTTGTATTAATATATATCAATGCATGCCACTTTTTCTTACAAATAACATAGGTTACAAGTTCGGGGTAACCGTTACCTAACCTGGATATTCTGGAACCAGTCGTCAACGTTCCATAACATGGCGGATCTGCTCTAACTTTCATAGCAGATTCCTAGCCCGATGAAAAATTTGTAGCCTGCGTAGTAGTATGGTAGTAGTACGAAAACGTTGCATGTAATACTATGTAATAGCAAAGAATACTATCATTTAATGTGCCTTAGACTGGTCCAATCTTATGTAGTAGTATCCAGTAGCATCCTGTCTTGCCATAGTAGCATCCAGTCTTGCTAATAGTAGCATATAGTAGTATGCAGTAACACGGTAGCTTAGAAGTAGAAGCATGTAGTAGCATCGTTAGTACTGCATGTAACTGTTTCGTACTATTTCATAGTACTATTTTGAGATAAATTTTCCATCGGGAAGCCATATAGCGAATACCAATGCAGCCTACTTCCGCCATCCATTCGTAAATTTGGAGACCCCATACTTTGCATTCAAACCCCCTAACCTAACGACACTGATTTTTACAGTTTATACTAAAAGTAACTTGCAACAAATAAATGAGGTCTCTAGCAACTGTGAGTAAAGAATAAAAAACTCGCTATCCGATTGGGTTTTTTTTTTAATTTCAATATGATTCCCAGTCATCTTGGACTAAAGGAATCTTTATTTACAGTTCAGTGACGTAAGTCACTAGTTGGGTACTGCCACGAATAATTTAAGAAGGAATTGTTTAAGGAAAAAAACGGAGACAAAAAATGTATCCAAGACCCGGTCACTGAACGTCACTGAGGGAAGGAGGAGTAGCCACAAAAAGTACGAAATCTGATTTCTTAGTTTTTCAAACGATATAAAAATAAGTAAATGAAAAAAGATGCTACGGGAAAAAAAAAAGACCCGGTCACGCAGTGAAAAATAGCAGCGACGAAGAAAAGTATTCAACATACTCAACAACTACAGTGATGACATGAATTATCGTCAAACCCGAACATTACCAAAATAGAGGAATTGTTTAAGGAAGAAAACGGAGACAAAAAATTTATCCAAGACCCGGTCTCGCAGTGAAAAATGGCAGCGACGAAGAAAAACATTCGACATACTCAACAACTAAAGTGATGACATGAATTATCGTCAAACCCGAACATTACCAAAACAGATCGAAAATTAATATGTGGAATATGGGGGAGGGGGGTCTGTCCCTCAGACGACAGCATGAGCGGTAGTGCAGCAGTTTCAAATGCAACGCCGATGTCTAAATAGATAAAGCTTAAAATAAAATAAAATAGTTTGATAAAAAAAAAGAGTACCACAGACCCAATCTCAGGAGAAGAGCGACGCAAGTCCATAAGAAAAAATAGTTTCGGAACAGTGAAACACAAACAATTTCCATTTTTTTCGGGATCATAACTTTTTCCAATTTTTGTCTATTTTTTCATCTCAAGGCACGAGTTTCAACTCTGGAAATAGCTTCTACCTTAGTTGTCCATGTATTAGCAACAGTTTTGTCTATAGTCGTCTCAACAGCAGGTGTAGTGAGGGGCGTCACGACTGGGGGGGGGGGGGAGGGGGGGGGGACGCCCCCCCAATGCTGTCGGCCAGTCGGTAAAAAATAACCGAATCGGCGCGAAGCGCCGCGATTTGTCGTCAAAACAGTTGATTTTTTACATGAAAACAGTCATTTTTTTCTGAAAATTAGTCGATTTTTCGTCAAAATAGTCGGTTTTTCTTAGAATTAGTCGATTTTTTTTTTAAACTGTCAGTTTTTGTTGTTGAAAACAGTCATTTTTTCTGCAGAAACAGTCGGTAAAAATTACCGGTCAGTCGGTAAATGCCTCGTTCCCCCCCCCCCCCAAACATTTTGGCTAGTAAAGCTTCTGGGTGTAGTGCATTTTAAAGTGAACATCCCTGTTAGCAAGTTCACATCAGGTCAGACTTTCACCAATCCCATCTACCTTCAAAAACGTTATAAAGAACAGTCAAAGAGCTTACCACTGTGTCGGATTCAACCAATTTTTGTTATCTTAATTCTTCTTGTTAGACTCATTTACAACATGGTGCGAAGAAAAGAAAACCTCTACATTTCGATCACAGAATTCGCGGAATGGATTTTATTTTGTGTATTCGCAATACGTAATAAAAACACCTAGGATCTGTCTAATCTTGTTTTTGTGTGTGTATCTTTCAAACTCTCTCTCGACAAGTGACAATGGGACATCTAGAGAATGATGGATCATGGAAAAACAAAGTCGCGTAGGCACAATAGCGTGCCTTGTACGTGTGTCAGGGCACAGAAGTAGCTGATAATGACGGCCGGGTAACGAGGGGTTACCCGTTTCCCGGCACTGTGTGTACACCCTTTCCCGGCACCAGCTGAAACAAGCGATTCTTGCGTAGCAGTGTTCCACCGCCACCGTGGTTTTCCGCCACCTTTTAATTCAGTTAGCGCAGGTAGCCTGTGCAGGTAGTTTCAGATTTTAATCTTGAAATGTGAAAAGGGTGCTTACCGCCACCCAGGAAATCTTACGTCCCCAAGAGGATTAGAGGGTAGGGTCAATCTTGTCAGACCTAATATTCTGATGGGCACGGCTACTGAAAGTTAAAATTACGTATCAAGAAGGAAAGTCTTCAAGAGAATTATTTCTGCGGGCGATTTCTCATCTTTTGAAATTTGAATGTTTTGGGGGCCTTGAGTTGTTGAAATTGTACAGTTTCTTTAGTTGGGCTTAAAATAAATAATTGTCAGTCTATATTAGCTAGGATTAACGTAGAGTTAGCGTTGGTGGCGGTAAACCCCTCTTCGCATTTAAGGATTTAGATCTGGAATTACACGACTGCACTAATGAGTTGGCGGAAAACATACGGTGGCGATAGACCTACCAAAGTATTTGAACCTTTCGTCTGAACCAACTAATCCTCTTGATGATGCAAGATTTCCTGGGTGGCGGAAAACATACGGTGGCGCTGGAACACGGTGGCGTTGGGACACCCACTTCGGTTCTTGGCCATAGATTAGGCAATTCATCTGCCAATGCTTCTAAATATGCTCATTTTAATATTCAAACAGGCGGCAACCGGGCATTTAGTGTACACCAAAAGCGAGAGTGGACAGACCCTCACCGGGTAACTGGGACTGTCGCTAGGGATTTTTTTGTAAATCTTCCGAAAACCAATGAATGAATTTATTACGTGCAGCCTCGTAATAAGGCATTTGCACAGTACATACAAAAAAATGTAAACGAACACTTAAAGGACATGTCGTACCTATAATACTAACGCAACCTACTCCATGTATTTCTAAACCCGGAGACCGCAATTTCGTACGTTACATTCTAACCCCTCTAACAAACCACGCTGATTTTCTCACTTGCCGTGTTTTGCTACCTTACGCTGTCGACGGTTGTCCGCGAGAAGTTTTTCCATCAGAAAAACCGGTTTTGTAAATTTTTTCTCTGTTTTCGCTATAAGTCAGCGGTCTCGGAAAAGGTTTAAAACGGCCAAAACCGTGGGTTCTTTGTTGGAAGCAGAGCTTAGTTTTAAAGTATTCAAATATTTTAAAATACTGTAAGTTGAAGAGTAAATAGTGCGAGGGATCCTTTAAATTAGATGGAATATAATTCGGTGAACAAACTGAAATGCTCACACAACTTGTATTCTTCCAGGTAAAGATCTGGTTCCAGAACCGAAGGATGAAACAGAAGAAACGAATGAAAGAAGGCCTTGTATCCTCTGATATGCCCCTTGCCCCATCCCCAGGTGGAACAAACTCCCCCCACTCCGACTCTGACAACAGCAACACCGCAATAGCCCTTCCCAAGAAGGAATCACCCCCAAGCCCACTATGAACGGAGGGACAGTGATTCTCAGTGGGTCGCCCTTGAGAGGCGTAGGGGAAACAGCCTCCTTTCGGCACCCCCGCCCCTGCAACCTAGTCAGCTCCGAAAGATCTGGCGGCGGGGTGAAAGGATGTGTTTTGAGTGACACTTGCAGGTATATCCGTCCCCTAAGGAATGAACTGAAGCCTCAACAAAAATCAAAATTTTTCTGATTTTGCGAATCTTTTTTAATACCAGTCTGCGACTGATGGAAGCCGGAATGAAGAGGACTTAGTTACAAGTTTGTTATATGGTGCAATTCGACGGACGCAATAGAAAGAATGTATACGGTCGTCTAGAAGTTGTGTTGTATTTATACTAATGTATAGCGTGTTGAATACTTCTGTATATATGATACTTATCTCAATGTCAATACTCTAAACGTTGGTTATTATTTCTTTCTAGTGACTTTCTTTTTTTGTCATTTTGAGAATCGAGCAGATAAAATTAATTTTTGAAATCGACGGGGTTTGTTACTAATTTTTTCAACGCCTTTGTTTTCGCGGTCACAGTCGAAACCGCCAAAGCAAAAACCGCGCAGTGCACGATACGCGAAGGTCAAACGGCGAAAAAACCATGCCTTGTAAAAACAGCATGGACAAATTTATTATTTTTATTTATTTAATTTCATAATCCATCTTTACGGCATATCACAAAAAACACAAGAAAAAGAAAGAAACAAACAAACGGAAAACACGAACGCTCTCATCACAAAATTCAGCTAAACGCTAACCTCCATTGGATGCAGACTTATTCAATGCGATCCAAGCGGGAATCGAGATGTGTAGCCAAATCGAGCAGATAGCAGCAAGCAAGTGGTTATCACTAGCATCAACCGCCTCCTGAGAGATTTCCGGGAATTCACCTGAATTTCCAGGAGATTTGACACTTGGAAATCAGCAAACATTTCCGGACAAAAAATCCACGTGAGCAAAGACCGCACGTTTTTCGCGGTTTCGACTGGATACCATTTTCAAGGCACTTTCAGCTTTCACATATTTTGTTTCCAAGTAACTTTTTGTCCATGTCGAGTTGGAATAGTTTCCAAGACATGGACTGGAAACCGATGGAACGTAGGCAACTTCACTTTTTCTATTCATCTTCAAGAAAAAAAGAACACAACATTCAAAAAAAGTATAAAACGGATACGTCAGCTAAGATGGTTCATTAGCGATATTTCGGCCCTTCTTGGCAAGGGTCCTCGTCAGGCTGTCAATCTTCAGGACCGACGTCGGGGAAGGAAACAAACCTGTCATAAATAACTGAAACTTCTACCGACTATAAATATCTTATTCGGGCAAATTACTTTCAAATAGTGGTATTTATGTTTCAATGTCAATGTGTTTCAGTGTGGTATAAATGTTTCAAAGTCAGCTTGGGCTCAAGAAATATTAAAAGGACACCTGAACAATGAAACCATACTTGAACACGTCATGGAGAATGCATTTACAGACATGTCCACGGAGAGCATTCTTCTCCTGAGCGTGACGTTTTGAAAATAGGGATGTTCGTTTCTGGAGGTTTTCACATGCACACTCCAAGACAAAAAGCGCAGTTCATTCAAATCTTGTACAGCGCTGGGCGGATCGTATTGGAATTTCTTCTAGATATACGTTTGGGCCGAGGTTTGGGCTTAACTGGTTAAAAAATATTCCAGAAGAAGGGTTGATTGGAGACATTTGTTCATTTCTAAAATTGTTCGGTACTGAAATAAGGACAGATGCAAAATGGAGCAAAAATCATAGCTTGGAAACACTATTCCGTATCTGGATTGGGTTTTCTGCAGGCAATGTTAACGGAAGTCATACAGACAGGGATGATACTTGGCACTCTTCATTCAGGTGTCTTTTAAGAACGCAATAATCCCACAAGTTCGTATTTCCAACTTGAGTGGCTTTGAGCCTGAAGAGGACAATTGCCAAGAAGGGCCGAAATATAGCTCTAATAAAATTCAGCTGACGCTTTGCACTATCAAACACAATAATCCAAGGGAGCCTTGTCTCATAGTTGAACAAATTTTGTCATTTTGTTAATTTCGTAACAGTGATATATGTTTACTGGTTCCCTGGTGACAAAGAAGACGGTTTGGATCTGAACATCCTTAATCAGTAACTTGATACTGGTTAATTCAAATAATGTATACAACGGATACGTCAGCTACGATGCTTCATCAGCGATATTTCGGCCCTTCTTGGCAAGGGTCCTCGTCAGGCTGTCAATCTTCAGGTCCAACGTCGGGGAAGGTTCTTCATTTGGGAATTAATCTCAATCTCTGTGAAATATTTTTCTAAACGCAATTCCTCGCCCAATTCAGTTTGAAAAGGGATGGTAATGATTTATTCATCGCATGCGTCGTTTGATGTTACACGACTTCCTTTGTCCACTGTCGAAAACAACCCCTCTAAATAAACATTCCTCAAGTCAGAAAGCACCGGGTAGGCTCCATTAGGAGAAAATTGTTGATTCTGCCACGAGCTTTTTACCACAAAAAAAAACTCTTTCTTGAAAAAAAGAGACATATATCAAGATTGATTTCAGCCCCCCAAAAAAAAAATACACAATGACAAGGCGTAGTTATTTGAGTAGTAAATGGATGGTAGCGATTTGTTCACTGCATGCGTCATTTGATGTTACACGACTTCCTATGTCCACTGTCCAAAAGTATAACTATGCAACAGATCAACCAACTCGCAATTGTTCCCGTACCTTAATTCCACATTTGAAAACCAATTTCCATGTTTGTCCATTCGCAGCGCCCCGCTGCCACTTCCTGTTTTATAGATAATTATAATGAATAACCATTAGCTCCAACATAATGAGGCCGGCGGTATGCGACCGAGCCAATGGGAAAGGAATAAACTATTCACAACCCCAGAGCGAAAAGCAAAACCTATTCAACCATCTGGCCAGTTTACAGGAAGACGGGAGGGACGACGATGATCAATCCCAATCCATCATTCGCCAATGAAAGCTTGTTATTTGGTACGCTCGACGGTGTATCCCCGAACTGAAAAGCGATTGTTGCCCCGTCTCTTTCTCTCGACGGCCGACAATTATCTAACGGACACGCCAAGAGTGATGAAAAGGGTGAAGAAAAAAGGACGAGGACAGTTTTTGATGTGATAATAAACCAGCGGACAATCGCATCACCCTGCTCCCAGAATGGCAAGACAGGCAATAATTAGTCAGTCTTTCCCTGTGTATCAAGCCTCAAAAAGATCACGAGGTGTAGTTCCGCATTAATCTCGATTTTGCTTAATAAATCACAAGCGTCTCTCCCAGTCCTTCCACCATTTCTGCTAATATGACCGTTTTTTGGTAGAAAGGAGTCCGGCCCATTCCCCTGAGCACATTGAACTTACGTCGGAGTTGCCAATCTCATTTTTTCGCAGGCTGGGCAGAAAGGACTAGGGTTTAGTCCAAAAACCCGATAAAAATTTTTCGAGAGTTAGTTGGATGGAGTTGTACGAAAAAGTAGCACTCCCTAGTAACTGTTGCCACTGCATGCTACTACTAGCAAACTGGATGCTATCGGATATTACTACTAAAGGTTAACTTCAGACATCGAGGTTGGTATCGGAAAATAACACCGAGACGGCCATCGAGGTTGTCATTCAGATATCAACCGAGATGGAGGTGTGCTAACTGTTATAACTTTTTCGAACAGAAATCATCTCTGGAGGCTGGTATGACTTATATCATCCTCTCTGGAGGCTGATGTGACTTATAACATCCTCTCTGGAGGCTTATATGACTTATAACATCCTCTCTGGAGGCTGATATGACTTATAACATCCTCTCTGGAGGCTGATATGACTTATATCATCTTCTCATATCTACCGCTAACTTTCTGTGTGAAGATTATCGTAAAATAACTGACCGTGGGTCAGAGAAGGATATGCATTACATACCTGTTCGAAAAAAGTTATTTAAGATTAACCCAGTCGGAGGCATGTTAAATCAAAGTATTACATTTTACTACATATTATTAATCAAAGTATTCCATACTACTACATATCAATACATGCAACTTTTTCGTACAACTACCATACAACTACACAGTCAAAGAATTCATCGGGAAAGGCCAAAAAAGAAGTCAGGAGTAAGCGCTTGGTGAAACAGCGGGAAAATGAACGAAGGCCTTGATGACAAAACGCAACTATTAATTCTTCAACTCCTTCAGACTCGACAGTTGCCGTTCCTTCTTAAAAGTCCGTGTTAAAACCAGGTCACATTTGCCCTAATCCAATCTTCTGGTTCCGCTCGACACAGCCTTCTCTCGGACTTGGCAATCTCATTCCTTCGCAGGCCTTGGCAGAAGAGATAAAGGGGTTCAAGGTTTAAAGCGGGCCACAAAAAATGGTCTTTCTACCACACACACAATGCTAACCATCCCTATACTGTCAGAAGTTTCATAACAGATTGCGCATAACACTTTCAAGAATAACACCTTTTCACTTAGAAAAAAAGTGTTATGACCAATTAAGTTTATACTATTTCGTGCCCAGATCTCCAACAACACCTTCAATCGGTAAAAATGCTACACTGTCAGAAGTTACATAACGACAACAGCAGGATGCGCGGTTTCAACAGATAACACTTTGGGATGTTATGTGTTATGTTTCTTTCGTTCCCGTTAGTATTTTTACCAACTGAAGGTGTTGTTGGAGATCTAGGAACGAAATAGTGTAAACTTAATTAGTCATAACACTTTATTTCTAAGTGAAAAGGTGTTATTCTTGAAAGTGTTATGCGCAATCTGTTATGAAACTTCTGACAGTGTACTGTCACTATGAATGTTCAAAACCACTTAAAACACTGTAAAAGAATGAGCCAATTTAAAAAAAACCACCAAATTTCCTAGGTTTGAAATAACTCTGTCTGGACTAAATCTCAGCCGATTATCCCGGACAGCTGTTATGGCACGTAGGGAGCCAAGGGTCAAAATAATAATTTCCATCTAATGTTCCAACTGTTTATTACAAATACAAATAAATTATAAAACCAAGACCAGTGTGGTACCTCTGAAGACATACAAAAATTATCAGTTACGTCTTGTAATTCTTTGCTAATCAATCCTGGAAAATTCCGCCATCTAGAAAAGAAGACGTCACGCATGGGTTTTTTCTCGAGTTAGAGTTTAAATCGAGTTCAAATCTAAACAAACCCGTGGCATGCGGTAACTAAGAGAAGGCAAACAGAATGTTTGGATTAGGTCTTTAATTTAACTCTTCTTTAGAAAAGGAACATAAATGGAGGATAGAGCCGGTGATACGAGGCCGAATGACAAAAATCCGACACACAAATACGAACAAGCCTAGTTGCCATACACATTAATTACGTAAGTAAATAAGAGTTATCCCAAGACTCGCCAATAGACGGGCACCTGCCCCACAAATCCACGGGCACCGACGAAGATCCACCCGACAACCCGTATAATAAGACCCAACGGGCAAGCAAGGGTAACCGATGGCTTGGCAAAGAAATGGGCCAAAAGAAAGGTGAGGAGTAAGCGCTTGGTGCAAAAATAGGAAAATGAACCAAGGCCTTTGAAGTTAGGTATTAAAACACACCCCTCGCACTATCTACTCTTCAACTTACATTATAATATATTTGAATACTTTAAAACTAGGCTGCGCTTTCAACAAATAACCCACGGTTTTGGCTTTTTTAAGACTTTTCCGAGACCCGCTGACTTGTAGCGAAAACAGGGAAACAATTTACATAACCGGTTTTCTGATGGAAAAACTTCTCGCAGACAGCCGTCGACAGCGTGATACACATCGAAAGTAGCAAAATACGGCAAAGTGAGAAAATCAGCGTGGTTTTGTTAGACGGGTTAGATTGTACAGTACGAAATTGGGGTATCGGATTCAGAAACAAATGGAGTTTTTTTCCTCCCGCGTAGCTTCTTTTATTTTCCATTCGTTCTTGCTTTAGATCGAACTAACATACGTCTCCACCTCCAACTCAGCAACGTTAATACAAAATTTGCATAACAGTTTACCTTATTTACGGCAATTAAACTTTCGTCTTACTTACTTCACTTTTATACTGTCCAGCTCTAAAAATAACTTTTATTTTCAAACTTTTCATTTTTCTATCAAACATTGAAAAGTCTTCAACCTTTTAAAGCACAACTCTTACTAGATATCATCTTTTCCCTATAAAGTGGATCAGAAAAAGCGTTTTCGAAAATACCATTACTTTCCACCTGAAACTAGCGATTCTCTCGTTAGCGCTTGTCGATTACATCCAGCGCCCCTGCTCTCCGACGCGGCGGCTGCGCGCAAAAGATTTGAAAACTGAACGTGCTTTGGGTTAAAAGTGGGAAAACTAAGCAAATAAGAGAATTAATAAACAGAAGATTATCACATCCTTATGTGTGAAAGATTTGTCAGCGGACAATGAAGATTCCGGTAAACTTTTCGTTGGGTGACGGGAAAACTCGGCAAAGCCGAAAAAGCGCTAAAAATTCGTAGTTACGAAACTAAACAATGGAGAAAAGTGGGCATTTTAGAAGCTTGTAATTCCATATAGGAGCTAAGTATATTATAAAAGGCAGAATAAGCAAGAGGGGTCCTTTAAGCCTCAATCAGTTGCCGTTTTTCCTTAAAGTCCCTATCAAAACCTGGAGAAACTGGTTCTACTACATCTTCAGCTTGTCCTTGACACAAACCTGCCCTCTCTTTTAGTTGAACGTCAACTAACTTTTAACTTTTTCAACTTTTAGTGACCTCGTACCAGCCAAGATTCCAGGCCTGCAAAATCCTACTAAAACATAGCAACCAATTTCGAGCAAAACTGAGATAAAAATTCAAACAAACACTGAAAATATAGGCAAGAATGAGCATGCCGACATTTAAAACCACAGATATCATTTCTGATTATTCCATGACGTTTCCTTATGATCATGGAAAGAAATTAAGAATCCCATTGTCGCCGAACGGCAGTAAAGGCAGTGGAAACTCAACACTCGGCGAAATACTGATTCATTGCCCCACACATACACCGTTGTTCTCGAATAAACGCTAGACGGGCTAAAAACAAAGCAGGATATACTCTGGATGACTAACTCTTCGTGTCGATGAAGAATCGCCGCGTTCCCAGCGAAGAGCAAGAAACGTCACGACAACACAACAAACGTTGTTGATTGATTTACACAGATTTGAATAAATCTGGAGGGTTCATTTGGGTGACGTTTCTTTTCTTCTCGAGGTTCACTGGCGTTTTTGGGGACTTGGTCATATAGAGTACTATGATGTAACAAAACAGAATAGTTGTGCTCAGTGCCAGGGTTGCCACATGTCGCACGATAGTGTGAATTGTCATTCTATTTTGTTTATTTCACTTTTGTCCTACGTAGGAAATAAAAATCATTCTACTTCAGAAAATGACCAAATGTGCCATTTTTGCAGCGGGGATTCCGACCAGAAGTAACTATTTCAAGTTTTTTCATGAAAGTAAAATTAAGATGTGTAATTTTTACAGAGGCAATTCCGACCAAAAGCGAACAATTCATGAAAATTTCACTCCCAATTCACTCTCTGTTTTGGGCTAAAAGTCACTCTCTAAATATTTTTGAGTGGCAACGCTGTCAGTGCATCTTCCGCTAGATTCGTCGTAATCCAGTATAGCCGAAGTATAGCCCTCGAAGCGAAGTAGTTTCTGGAAGTTCTCCATTGTCTCACTATCAACATTTGTGACAGAGAAATAGTGAAATATGAAAAAGGGAAGAATTAAAGTTGTTACTAAGTTTTCAGGCGTGATTGTTTACCGTTTGGAGGAAAGAGAAAATATATTGGTAGCTCGGTAGGTCGGTGGTAGAGCACTGACCTAGAAAGTCAGAGGTCCCTGGTTCAAATCACGGTTGAGGAGCATTTTTGTACTTCAGTTCACTACTTATAAATTTGTCCATCTCAAGGGCGTCTTCCCCAACAAATTTGACCTTTGTTTTAATTTGAAGTTTCGGGAGGACTGTTTACCGTTTGGAGAAAAGTGAAAATATACTGGTAGTGATATTTGGTTTCGCCGTAAGGCCCCGCCAAATTAGGCCCTAAATTAGCCAAACGAGGCCCAGGAGGCCCCACCGGGTCCTGGCTGGTCTACGAGGCTCCAACGAGGAAGTGTGAAGCTTCTAAATTCAAATAATTCAACACAAAGAATTACTTCTGGTTTATTTGCCACGGCACAAGTCCCTTGTCTAACGTTCCATATACGTGATTTCTCTTTGACTGTGACATGGAGTTGTGAATAAAATTGTTTAGATGTACTTGCCCTCAGACGGGATCACTTTTCTTACGGCCGCACTGGCCGTTTTCGTATACACCATGAGGCAGAGGCAGGTATGAGGCCCGTGAGGCAGACATGATGCAAGTGTCTCGTACACCATGAGTAGGTCCGTATCTAGAAATTTATTTCGGCGGGGGGGGGGGGGGGGGGGGGCGCGGGTCGGACCAGAAAGCACAAAAAAGACATAGATCGGAGGTTAAACAATATAAAAAACGATTATTTTTGTATGTTTCGAGGGGGGTCCCCCCCCCCTGGATACGGCCCTGACCATGAGGCACCAGTGCGCAACCCCTCGTTTCGGAGCCACGAGTTTGTGCCCCAAATATGGGATAGCAAATACGGGAACGGATAGAACGGCTAGTGCTAAATAGTTAACAGAGATAGAAAGAAAGAAAAAAGAACATGGAAGAATGAGAATGGCTGTGTCATAATAATTTTGGATAGTTGCTTCCTTAATAACCAGATGCCCTTTAGTTCGCTGTCTCCCTCAGTCGTTTTTCGTGCCTATAAAACTAATCTATCACAGGCAGTCCTAGGCCTCGGATTGGTCCCGCAGCAGAGGGTGGTTTTGTATGACGCAAAAGGTGTCGATAGTATTCAAAATTCAAGGTTTTATAAACGTTGGTTCACCAATTCCCAGATCCTCCCTGGTTCATTTTGGCTTCGTCCCTACGCCGTTTTCTATTCTTAGAGACAAATTTTGTCGCAGGCGGTCCTAAGCCTCCGATTGGGCACGCGCAGGCAAATAACTCAAATACTTTGTCCTTCGTGACCCAGCTGACGGACTTGACAGGGGAAAGACGGATGGTCCTGCTTGCATTCAATTAAGGGAAGCGTTTGGCGTCTCTCCCGGCGATTCCCTCTGTAAGGTGCACGAAGAGATGAGTGGAGTACCTTGTTATTGATAGGCTCCCTCGAGGACCAAGGCCAAAATGGTTTACAGAGTGCTCTTCTGGCAACCTCGTTCTGCAAAAGTGATGAGGCCCTGCGCTTAATTACTGCAAAGAATTCAAAGTTGGGCTAATTCTAAAAGCTGTACTTGTGTGTTTGAGGGTGCAAAACGGATAAGTCAGCTACATTTTATTACAGCCATACTTCGGCCCTTCTTAACTTCAGGGACAGAATTGGGGAAGGGAGGAACGGAAGGAAAGAACATGCATGGGGGAAGGAAAGGACCTGCAACAAATCATGCAGGTTCGTTCCTTCCCCAGCGTTATCACTGAATTGTTTGAATATTCAATAGGATCTCATAGTGACGTTCAGAATATGTTAACGGATTTTTTTTCAGTATAGGATCACGTAGTGAGTGACGTAGTGGACGACCTCCCAATAAGACCAAATTCCCAGTTAGACCGCGCAATTTGAGTTTCACCGATGCTTTGGTTTTTGGGATCCCAAAAGGTAAGTGGAGGGATACCTATGACTTCGTAGAAGTTGTCAGTCTGTCGGTCTTTCAGCACGATTACTCTCGAAGGGAATGAGATATTCTGATGGAACTTGGTGTGAGGACTGTCGAGTTCGTAGACGGGCTATGTAGCTCAACATTTAGGGGTGGGGGAGGGGGGTCAAAGTAAGGGGCGATGTTTTTTTTAAACAGATAATGAGATAGTCGATTTAGGGGTAAGAAGACACGCTGAACACGAATATTCAAATATTTGAAATCAACAACAAAACTAAACTGCCTACTGTCAATAAACAAACTTGCTTGGCTGTTCGTTAGCGACGTCTTTGATTTTCTCTCGTTCGCGGTTTTACCGAGGGTCTTACAAAAGGAACAAGACCGAACGTTTCAATGGGATCCCACAAATTTTACACACATACTGTTATTAGGGAATAGCGTAACAATGGACCAACTCATTTTCATCGGGTTTTTAAGCCTGTTTAGAATAAGCGACCCTTAACTAGTGTTGATTAGTTCAACCACATTCGTTGAACCTTTAAAGTGTAACCGAATAGGACTGAGATGCCACAGTCTAGGTACCCATCATTCATTCACTTAAATAGGCTTGAAGACGCGATAAAAATGCTTTAATTCGTTGCTCCGCTATTCACATAATTGCTTTTCATCAAATGAACTTTTCTTCGGCATATGTGGTACTCTATGTTCTTGTACCTCTGATCAGAATTTTTAGCAACTACAATTGTAAACAATTGCCGAAAAATGAATCTTTTCTGGGTCCCACACAGCAGAGTTTTTTTTTCCTGAGAATGACCTTGCAGTCTGCAGGTGAACATTTCCTGAATTTCGCTTACGCCATCGAAATGCACGCTTTCGTTCTCCGCGCCGGAATGAACTTTGTCTAATCGTGCCATTTGTGCATATCCTGATCGTCGCTACTGGAGTCCAAGATTAAAAAATAAAAAAATCCCTTGGAAAAGTCATAATAAGTCATGTATTCAGATAAGCTTTCTTTTGAGTTAAACTTTAAAGACGGTCTAAAAGTACGCTGTTTCCGCCTAAAACCAACTCTACCCTCTATTTTCCTTCCATCAGAGAGTCATAATAGTATGATGAAACTGTACATGGATTCACTTACACATAGCAGAGTCTGTAACCACTTGCTCATCGCCTGTAAGTATTTCGGCCCGATTTAGCGATTCTTGGATTCCAAATTCCTCCCATCAGCAGAATGAATCGTCTGGTAGTAATTAGCAATGACATATTTGTGGCTTTTAGATGCCATGCTGTAAACAGTTAATCCTCGTGAATAATACTTGACAATGCAAACGGATAGTCAGCTACATTTTATTAGAGCTATATTTCGATTTTGTTTGTCTTATTTCATTTTTGTTTCCTGTCTTGATCGAAGTGTGTTGCCATGTAGGACAGGAATGTTTGATGCCTAAAATCACGTATTGCCTTAAAGCACAACTCTTACTAGAAATCATACAATGAAAAACATGTATATTTAATATATGTTCTTAAATGCCATTTCTAGTAAGAAACACTCTTTGAGCCAAAGCTGACTGGGAAACACATATTTAAACACTGACGAAAAACGGATACGTCAGCTACGATGCTTTTGCTGCCAAACCATCGTGGCTGACGTATCTTTTATCCGTTGTTTAAATATGTGTTTCCCCCTACTCAAGGAGTTGTGCATCTTACTACAAATGATCTTTTCACTTTTATAAGCAGGGAACTGAAAGACAAAAATTCTTCTCAGCCGTGATTTGAACCAGGGACCTCTGACTTTCTGGGCGAGTGCTCTACCACTGAGCTACCGACCTACCAATATATTTTCCCTATTCTCCAAACGGTAAACGGTTCTCCAAAACGCGCGAAAACGGCGGTGTAAAGATGTACAAACAAGAGGCGACGAATAAATGAAGTCGTGCAAGCAGGTGAGTAACCCATTAACAATATCAATTCTTACACTCCTCGGAAACAGAAGTGGACTAAAACAAGAGCTACGAGCTCATATGGCACTTGTTACGAGTAGGTGTTGCAAGGAAGTAGATGAGAACGTCACAAAATACCCCCTCCAACCTCCTAGGATCGGACCTAGAAATTGGATATCTAGTTTCACTCGAAGATGAGCATTCCCCGCATCGCCTTGGATCATCTAGAGCAAATGTCAGGGCACAATATTTCCGGTACACGTCCCCCTCAAACTCCCCCTAGCACGGCCGAATTTCAAGAAACTACGGTACCTCCCCCCCCCGTGTTCAGATCCGGTCCGGACCCTAAACTATGTCATCTAGGGAACATCGTATCTCTACTCTCCAAGTTTCATTCAAATCCCTCCACTCGTTTGACCCCAAATACCACTAGGAAACATAGACGTCGTATTTCTGACATCTCCTCTTCTCATCCTCAAGTTTGAGTCCAATCGAAGCACATCTGCGATTTCCGGTTCCTGCTCATCCTTTTCCTACCCAGGCCGGATCCGGACTGAACCGTAAAAAACAAACTAGGTCGCACAAAATCGGTACTGTCAAAGTCGCATCCCATTCGGTACATTCGTCTGATTTTTGTGCATGTCACAAAGTTTCCCTTAACCAAAGCTTCCCTTAACCAAAGTTTCCCTTTAACCTACGCAAATCAGTAATTTCCGGATTGCCCTCCCCTTATCTCCACCGAAAATGGTCGGATTAAGAAACGGAAGTTTTCCTAGGGCATTGTGTCAGGTCCCTAAGTCTATTTGGTTGGGTCACTAACATGCCTGCCAAGTTTCATTGTCCTTACCAGATCTGGAAGTATCCTTACGCGCGATGACGGGAATTCTGAGAAACCCCCTCCAACTCCCCCCAAAGAGCCCCGATATGGTCTAGTTCTGTCAAGAACGTATCTAGAGCTTATGTTTGTTCTTCCCACCAGACTCCATCCCGATCCCTCGACGCTAAGTGTTTCACGAAAATTCCGGTGCCTCCTTCGACTCCCCCCACAAGTATCGGATCCGGTCCGGACTTGACATGGCACATCGGAGACGACACTTCTTTCCACTTGTGCAGTTTCGGTCAAATCGGATTGCCCGTTCAAAAGTTATGAATGCCAATAGATTCCGGATTCTCCATCCCTCCACTCCCCCCACGATGGTCTGGTCATGCAAACGACTATTCTCAAGTCAGTTTGTTCGAGTCCTAGATACGCCATCACAGTTTCATCGTCTTAGTACATCAGGAAGTACCACACTCGCGAGATCAGCAGAATTCTGCCCCCCACCCCAAATCCCCCCACAGTGCCTGAATCCGGTTCGGTTATGTCAATGATGTATCTACTGTTTGCTTGGTGTCTTCCCCCCAAGTTTCATCTCGATCCCTCCACACATAGCGTTTCCAAAGATTTCCGGTTGCCCCCTACAGCTCCCCTCAAAAAGTCACCGGATCCGGTTCGGGTTTTAAGTTGGTCGTCTGAGGCACGAGATATTTCCAAATATCAAGTTTCATTAAGATCCGATCACCCGTTAAAAAGTTACAAATACATCAAAATTTCGGATTCCCCCTCCTCCCACTCCCCCCACGATGCTCGGATCGGGGAAGTGACTATTTCCAGCTTAATCATTTGGGGTCCGTGATATGCCTGCCAAGTTTCATCGTCCCAGCTTTTGTGGAAGTGCCCGAACTAGCAAAACCTGGACAGACCGACCGACGGACGGACAGAAATTGTGATCGCTATATGGCACTTGGCGGAAGGGCAAGTGCCATACAAACTGGACATACCTGTGCTGTAAGCCTTATACAGTAGAGGTATGTTATTCCGGATCCTGTCTAAGTCTGAACGGCGACTTAAAAATGTTACATTCATTTAATTGAACTACATTTTAGTTATAAACCTTCTGGACACAAACGGAGTATAGTATAGAGAACTGAAAAAAAAAAATACCAAAGTAACTAAAGTCACTAAACCGAAATATCGCGGAGCTCCATGGTGATTAAAATTTTGCTTATTCTGCTGATGGTTGAGAAAAGTTAACACGTAATAAATCATTACATAAATGTAAGCGAATCGGTCGGTCATACACGAATCCTCAATTTTTTGCCACAGTGCTCCCGAGTCCGGGTACCACATACCCTGATGTAACGGCATACTAATACATAAAACTCTGAATTGAAATCTAAAATATTCATTTTTATTTCAAACAGATTACTATGGGGGTACTGAGCCCTTGCTCTAGGTCATTGTACTCATAGGTTGTGGCATGCCTTAATGTGTGAATAATTAGCAATGTAAGCTGATAGTTTCATTTTACCTTTCATTTTTATTTCTGTTCTTGTTTGAGACGTGTATCGGAGAACATTGTTCCATGCCTGAAATCTTGGCTGGTATTAAAGGCACAGAAAAATTGACTACGCAACTTTCGGCCATCAAACCGACCTGGGGGGCTTAGATACAGATACAGGGACAAAATGTCGACAGGACCCCCCTTCTTTGTTATCTCAAAACCCCTCCTTAGTGTTCCCAAAGCTAGCTGGCAGGCCCATGCCCCTTATGCACTGTAATTATGCACGTATGCACTATAAAAGTTCGCCTTTGGCCGTGTTGACTAACAAATCGGGATAGTAGTCAAGAGGTCGTGCGTTCGATTCCTACTCCCGGCACAGAATCCTTTTGCTTTTTTTTTTCTACTAACTCAAAAGTCGAATTCTCGGAAACTGCCTGGAAACCGCAATGGTCGTAAAGAGAATTTTTCTTACTGTCAATATCGACTCAGGGTACATTCTTTATGTCAGCTAGCTCCCCGAGTCAAGTTTGAGTCAAGTTTTCTGTTCCTTTAACAGTTACCCACAAGACAGGGTAGGTTTGTATCAATCAGAAGCCGAGTACAGTAGGATTCAGGTTTCCAGGTTTGTACACGGACTTTCAATTTTAGCTTATCTTTATATCTTGGATTTGAACACACTGAACTATTTCGACTCTGCTAAGGGTTTTTTAATTTGGGCTCTCATATAGTGAGGTTCAGTAGCCCGACAAGACGAAGTTCAACCCGATTAGGAGAATATTAATTTCAGCCAACAGGTGTATTCAACAGCTAACGCAGCGAAGCTCACGAAATCGACTCCAGATTGAAGGTCACTTCTGAAGAACACTATTGTGTGTGACCCCCCACAAATAACTGTTTTCGGCAACCGTTTACAGTTGTAGTTGCTAAATATATCAAGCAGAGAGGTATTATGCACACAGAGGTATCACAAATCTGAAAGAAAAGTTCATTCGACCAAAATCAAATATATGAATAGCGGAGCAATGGAGTTACGCATTTTAATCGGGTCTTCAAGCCTATTTAATGAATCAGTCTTAAAAGCAAGCACTGTGTGTGTTGAGAATCCCGAGCCTCTACAACCGAAGAACAGAACTGATACTAAACTTTGGAAAAAAAACTGTTGGCAAATGAGAACAACCGATCATTGCTCCCCCCTGATGCTCCGAAAATAGCAGGACAAGACAGCAAAACAAACTAGTGCCTGTCAGAGGACGAACTTCAAGGTTCATGAACTCATTTGTGCCCTTTTTTACAGAGATTTTTAACAAAGTGCATAATTAGTGTAATATATTTTTATTTTGTTACTGTATGACCAGCGTAATTTAACATCTTCTGACGAAGAAAGCTCTGAAGTTGGTTTGTCAATAAATGATCTGATTCGATTTGAATAAGTGATGGGTAACTAGACTATCGCATCTCAGCCCTTTTCAGTTAAACTTTAAGCAAATCTCTTCAGCCTACGCCAAAACCATCGTGAGAATAGAAACTCCGAAATTATCGACCTCGAACTTTATGTGGCAGTCAGACCTTGTACTGCCTAAAGGTAAATGTTGAGTAACGGCGGTTGTAATTATATTCGGTGCCGCTATCCGCTATTTCTTCGCTTGGCAGGGAACCACTTATTCGTCCTGACTAGTAATTTGCTGTAGTGTTGACGGTGTTTTGCGGTTTCAAATCCAAGATGGCCGAACCAATGTTTTGATTCGCTTTTTGAAGAAAGGCAATTATAATAATAACAGTCAATAGTATGCATGGATGGTTATTACGAAAGGAAAGTCGGTCGTATCAGCGCAAATTATTGCTTTCTGGGTTACGTCTTGAGACGATAATTAGACAATTGCTGAAGTTCCAACACGCGCATTTCCCGTTCGCAAGAAAACTGTGCAGTGTTTCCAGTGGCAAGAATAAGGTTCGGGATAATTTCTTTAGACTTTGTGGTACGCTAGCGAAAATCTTCGTCTGGTACTTTCTGTTATGCCTCCCATCACAGGACAGAAACTCTACGCAAAGACTAACTATTTGAGTAAGGAAAAGTTTAAACTAAAGAAAACTAAATATACGTTGCCATCTTAAGACTTCAAAAACCTCAGAAAGCACTAGCCTGTATAAGGGGTGGCCGAAACAAGACTAAAAAACACTAGAGCCAGGCTGGCCGTTTCCGGGGGGGGGGGGGTTCGACCACACACCCCACCCAAATAAAACCCCACAAAATCATCGTTCTTTACAGAATTTAACCTCTGATCTATGTTCTTGTTTTACTGTTCGGTATGAATTAGGTCCGACTTGCGTCCCCCCCCCCCCCCCAAATAAATTCCTGGAGACGGAGCGGATAAATGCATCGATCCGGAGGAGTCCAGATGAACTGGGTGACCCAGCTGCACCTTCCAAGTATGATCAAGAACAGAGGCGAAAAAAAAATATGCCAAATCCTTCTTTGGCTTATCCTATTAACGCCCAGGTTCAGGTTCATTTATTAATATAATTTCCGGCAGAGCGCGGAGCACAAGAAGGCCGGACCTTAGAAGTCAACTAACTAATAATTCAACTACAAATACAAATACTTAATACGGATTCAGCTTATGCGCCATACCTACCAATCATAAAGAACTCCAACCTAAAAAGCAAGCGTCGTGCTCGATTTCTGGAATCCCTCGACCCTCTAAACAGCCTCTATCGAGCAATTAAACAATAGTTAAAGAAATAGTGTAATTATTTTTGTTTCTCTGTTTTCTTAATTATGTACTGCCAAGTTAAAAATTGTATCTTGTGTGTTGTTCATTGTTCCTTTTTCTTTATTGTTCTTTTCTTATCCTCCATCAGTGACATTTTATGTAAAGATGGGAAATAAACATATCCATTCATTCATTCAATAATAAAAAAGAGTAACGGAATGCAGGGAGACATGGACGAATAACGCATTTAATCAATTAATTAAAAATAACCAGGTCCCTGATCTACTATATACTCCACCTTTAACCTAAGAAGTAAATAGTACGAATTAAATATAGACAAGCCTATAAATATTTATGCGCTGCCTAGAGGGAGGAGCGCAAATTCAGTGAACCTTAGAGGGAATGCAAATATCATTTTTTTTTTTTTTTAAACGTTAAAAAAATACGTTAAAAAAATAAATAAAAGTCTTTTTTTGGCTAAATTATAAAAAAGTGGGTCCCAACTCTGTTCAATTCGGGAATCCCTCCTCACGAAGCAATGTGGTCAAGAGTGCCGTGGCTCATCGTAATTAACTCCTCCCTCAAATCACTTAATAACAATAATTCAAACTGATAATGATCCGGTAGATAATTTGGACAAAAATAGTTTTTTGAGTTTAGTTCATATCAGTCAACCCGTCATTATTCTTTGAGGTTATACCCACCAAAATAAGACGGAAAATTGGTCAACGTTCATTCTGTTACCCTGCAAGCCAGTCGTGGAATGGTTTATCTGAGGAGACCGTTTCACAACCAAATTTACTTTCATTCAAGCAACAGCTTGCTGGTACAACGTTCAGCCATAGCGCATATGTGAACCCTTTCTAGTTCATATTTGTTGTATGTTTATAAGTGTATACTGCAGTGTTGAAAAATGTAGTAAAAGTTTATGTGCTTGTAGAGAGAGAAGCTTCGGCTTAACGTCTTTTTTCTATTAATAAATAAAAAATATACAAGTTTTTTTCCGCTTTGTTCCAGTAAATGGTTGAAGAGTCATATCTGTTGATTGAGGACACATAGCACCCAGCGGTACAACATACACCGTTCAAAGCAGACAAATTTCCGAATATTATATTCACCCCCACATGTCAAAACACTTATTATCCTTCGCTCCTGTATAAGCCATTATCCAGTGCAGGTTTTAATTAATGAATTTTCCCTGCTTGTTGACACATGAAAAATGCGTCCCAAGTAGGGTTATGTGTCGGAACGTGTGTCCGATGTCCTCAAACAAGATTTACAGCACAAACCTTTAAGCGGTCATAATAGGTCGTTTAGCAGCCAGGCCACCCAGAGGATATTAATGACCAGAGGGACCACCACGGGTACTGGCGGAAAGTTGGGACAAGGGGGTCGTTTGCTTGGAATCCGAAAAAGAACCGAACTATTCCAAAAACAGATGCCGCGAGATACCGAGATCTGGCGTAACGACAATGTTCCCACGCGTCGTTTTTTCCGTCGCTTGGAAATTCCGCGGTTTGCGAAATCGCATTTCGCACATGCTTAAAAAAGGTTAGGATCGATGTAAGACGGACTTCACAAGCTTAATGACACATTACTTTTTATCTCAACTTCAGAACAAACTTTACGAACGACGGTACGAAGAATTTAAGAACTTATTTGGTTCTTGGTCAATTCGTTTTCACTTCTACAGAAGGTTAATTAGCAGCTTCCCAAGCACAAAGCTCTTATCACCTTACGCAGATTATTAAGGTTGTTATAAGTTAATTTTTGTTTAAACAAAAGTGACACTTAATTGTGCTTTCGTGGTACAAATGAAATATGTTCTTATTTTCTTTTTGAGAACCGTATTTCAGTCTAAATTTTAACAGCTTTAGTGTACCTTTACATTTCAAATTTTTTAGTTTCTCAATTTAGGAACGTTAGAAATTTTCGGATGGATAAATAAGAAAGACCAAACCTTTAGATTTCGATTTACAGTTCACTCTAGAAAGGTGTGATTCTACTATCTTTGACAAATGGAATTTACCGTGCTTAGTGTATACTTCAGTTTTGGTTGTTCATACACAGTGACCTATAGTTTAATTTAAATGTTTCGATTTTAGTTATAAAATGCCGTAATTTTAGAAAATAAAGTCCCCGAACATTCAAGAGTTCTGTGAAAAATCTTCCCTTCTTAGTCTGTCTGAATATTATGGTATCGTGTGTCTTCATATTATAGATCTTATTGTTTTGTGATTAAATCCAGATTGTGTAATGTGGGTTTGTATACGCAAACAAAAATAAATGGGAAACTAGGGTCTACCCCAAGTGACATTAATTTCATCAGACTGAAAATAGTCTCTTCTGTAATAGTATCGCAAATAATGCAGCTTCGGGATTCAACAGGAAAATGAACTTTAGCGTACAGCTCTACAGATTTAGCGTACCCCCTCCCCCACACTTACACACATAAAAAAATCAAACGAAAAGGGCATTATGTATTAACAGCCAATGAAACTCCGAAAAAGGTGTGATATGAAAATGCATGCAACCCTAACTTTGGGGGTTACGTCACATGCTTTCAGAAACAAAACAGAAAAAAAGATATGTTCTTCGGTCGACCAAAGCTCATCCATCATCCTCGCCAACCAGTTCTCCTTCAAAATCATTCACGACTTGCGTGGCGTGTAATTATGCATAATTACATAAGATTGCTCCATTTCAGAAAAAAGTTCGAGTTGCTTCCCATCAGATATATTTGAGGAGTCGAAGAAACTTGGCAGGATTCCATAGAAACTCCAACTTTGGAACTATTTTAGTATATAAAAATGATACCAAACGGTCGGCTAAGATTTGCTCCAACTGTATTTCGGCCCTTCTTGGCAACTTCGTTTATTTTCTTGTAGCTTCGGGGCCGTGTAAGTCAAAAGGTCGTAGGTTCATAATCCGCATGAGGAGCAGTTTGTCTTTCAGTTCACTACTTACAAACAAAAAATGTCACCATCATCCCGACTTCGCAAGAAACGGTATTTTCCCAAATATCCCACTTAGTTAGAGTAGCCCAGTCATGCACAAATCCTCATTTTTTGGGCATGCTGCCCCATACGTTGGGGCACCGTGCCCTGCAAGAAGGGCATGGTATCCCCACGAAAATCTGTTGAATTGAGAATTTGAAACGGAAATTAGCTTTTCAAACGGATTTTTATAGGGATACCATTACCCCAACGTAAGAGCACCATGCCATACGTTGGGGCACCATGCCGATAAATTGAGGATTTGTATGACTGGAGTAACCATTGTTGCACTTTCAACCAAACCAAACGAACACAGATGAGATCACCGGCAGCGATGTCTGGTAAGTTATTGACTATGTTAAGATACAACAGAAGATACCTCGGGGATAAAACACAGGTTCAGTATATTAACGGACTACGAGACTTCAAGCCCAACTCGGCCCAACGCCAGACTTAATGCTGAAACTGTACTGGACTTTTTTCGCCCCAACACTTGTTCACATTTAGTCATTCGTGACCAGTTCCGTCTACCATATTGTACAATAACTTTACATCTCCAAAAGCGAGTAATTTTACGAGCCATTCAGGCATACAAAGTTATTTATTCAAGTATTTATTTCTTGCTATCTCATTCTTTAATGTTAATCAAAATTCAGAATGTTTAGAGTAACCATGGGGATATATCTTTTGGCCCATTTTCGTAGTTCAAAAGCTCTTAGAAACTAAAACCGCAGGCTACTTCAGCCGGTAGCGAAAACGTTGCAGAGATAGCGAATTAATGCGTACTGTCAATTGTACTAGTAACTATAATTTCTGTTTTTTTCGTTATACTTGTAATATTTTGGTGATTGATACGGTTATACGATAGTTTTTATTTAGAGTTCACGTATAGCAACGCCACTAAACGATTCCACACTTTATACTGGTGATATCTCCGCTACTCCCTGGAAGTGATACCGCTACTCCGCTACTCCTAATAGGATAAGCCAAAGAAGGATTTGGCGTAATTTTTTTTTCGCCTGTTTTTGGAGATGCAAGAGGACTCAAGGTTACCCCTCACATACGCCGCTTGCCACACATCTTCCCATCTCGCTTCCCATTCGGTGGATGGACGTGTTGATGTTGCGGAGATCATACTTGGAAGGTGCAGCTGGGTCGCCCAGTTCATCTGGATTCCTCCGGAATCTGGATCTACCCGGGAAAGTTTTATGTCGTTGGATCCAACTAAGGGCAAACTGCCTTCCAATTCAGAGCAGGCAGAAGGTTTTTGGGATCCCAAAACGTGAGTGGAGGGATACCTATGACATCGCAAAAGTTGTCCGTCTGTCTGTCCGTCCGTCCGTCTGTAAGCACGATAACTCTCGAAGGGAATGGGATATTTTGATGAAACTTGGTGTGAGGATTCGTTGGGTCGGCGGACCAATCGAGTTCGTAAATGGGCTTTGTGGCCCTACATTTAGGGGTGGGGGTTCAAATTAAGGGGCAAACAAAATATTTTCAAACAGCTAATGTGATAGTCGATTATCGGGTAAGAAGACATGCTAAACACGATGGTGAAAACCATTTTGTAATCGGACAAGTAGTTCGCCCGGAATCCGGCCCAAACCGGAAAGTTTTTTGAAATTAAAAGTTTTATTTGGAATTGATCAGATGTCCGATTTAGGGCAAGAAGACATGCTGAACTTTTATGTGAAAACAATTTTCTACCCGGACATGTAGTCGGGAAATTGTTAGACGTTAAAGTTTTATTTCTAGCTGATTAGATAACCGATTTAGGGGTAAGAAGAGACGCTGAATCCGTGTGTGACAATCATATTTTACCCGGACATATAGTTCGACCGGAATCCGGCTGGAGTCGGAAAATTTGTTATAAGTTAAATTTTTATTTGAAGTTGATTAGATGTTCATTATTGGGGAAAGAAGATACCCTGAGTTCGTTTTTGAGCTTTCTTTTTTCACCGGACAAGTAGTTCTAGAGTTCGGCCGAAACCGGGAAATTGGCAGAAGTGGCAGGAACTTTTCGTCAAAACAGATACGACTTATACGGGTAAACACACATGCTGAATCCATATCAGAACTTGGTTTCCTCAGATCAAGTTCAAGTTTCAAGTTTTTTTATTTTTCAACATTCACAAATAAATAAATAAAAAGCAACACTTTCGCGCTGGAGAAAAAACCTATGAGGGTTTGCATTCGCGCGAAAGTCCACATAACTACTTACCTATGTAAAGAAAAAAAGAAAAAATAAATCCAATCTCTCTCAGTCATCAATACTCAACTCCCCCTCCCCCCATTCTTCCCTCCCAACCTCACCTTACCCCCCTTACCTCCCTAGCCCACCCTTCCTCCCCTAACCATCCTACCACCCATAACAAAATTTAACATTTTTGCCCCAGAAAATAATCTTTTAATTTCTTTCTAAACTGAGGTATGTGTTCCGCCGCCCTAATGCTCACTGGTAGTTCATTCCATACAGATGGACCCAGGTGTTTCATTGAAAATGAAGACCGGGTACCATGACGTAAATCCACAACTATATCATCACTATGCCTTGTTCCATAATTATGCAGGTCACTATTTGTTTGGTAAAAACTGTTAAAGATATCGGGGGCTAATCCATTCATACACTGAAACACAAATACTGCAGCCTGGTAATCTCTTATCTGACCGACATTAAGGAGCTTCAGGGACGTAAAACAAGCACAAGTGTCATGCACATCCTGGAGGTATCTACCGATTGTTCTAACAGCTTTATTCTGTAGAACTTGCACTCTTCTATAGTTGCATAAGAAGTTGCTGCTCCATAAGAGGCAGCCGTAGGAGATATATGGATAAACCAACGAATAATATATAGTTAGAAGTATCCTCTGTGGGAGAAAGTGCTGCAGACGTCGTATAGGGGTAAACACACATGCTGAATCCATACTTGGTTTTCTCAGATGACTAACCATTGGCATTTTTCTGTTTCTAATCCTCAGTAGTAAACATGTTCAAGGAGTCTGGCGGAGACCGGATATCTAAAAGATGCAATCGTCTGGATCAACTATTAAATGTTTTCGATCCCAACGAAAACTTCCAAAAGAGGAATGCTTGCATCTTGAAACTGGAGCTTCTCCGTTATCGTGCGGTTACGGCATGATTTTGACAAGTGGAGCAGGTGCTTCTCAATTTTAAAATAGCAAGATCTCATCTTTTGTAAAACCTTCTTTCGCAGCTCAAGAGCTACAGCATACCGAAACAAAAGAGAAGGTGTGCAAAAAGTACTGTATAAATTATTTAACTTTTGGTAGTATTACCCAACTATGACGCTGCTTGGTCTGAACGTGAAAATGTCGGTAAACTTAGGTTAGTTATCTGGAGCGGACGGAAGTGGAAAGAATGGAGAATGTGTGTGCATCGTATTGAGGAATAGCTGTTTTAGGAATAAATCCGTATTTCTAAGTTTAATATCCCTGGCTGGTTTAAGACATGCACTGGCCATGAAGTGGCTCAATACTTTGAAGGACCTGTCGTGCCTGTATGACATGCAACCTAGTTTCGAAACTGAATTCATTATTCTTACGCCCGGAGAACCAAATCTCACATGTTATATTGTAATCCCGATACCTCACCAACCTTTGCACTAGCCACGATTCACTATTTTCCATCCGCATTATGTTCCCGATGAGTTGTTCGTTTGGTTTTGTTGTAAAGAAGAGCTTGGGGTCTTTGGGGTCTGAAGTAAATTCAGACCACAAGCTCTTCTCTACAACAAAACCAAAGTCAACCCAAATGCAGAAAAATCTCTACTCGGTCAACGACCCAATCGAGCAGCAAAAACAGCAGCCGTTTCCAAAATGAAATCACAGCAACCATTTTAACTCGAAGCAACTCTCACAAAGGAATTCACGAAGTCAAATATTTAACGCTAAGCTAGAATCTTCAGTTTGTTTTTCAAAAAGTTCGTTTTTCCAAATTGAGCGGCTTTGAGCCTGAAGAGGACCCTTGCCAAGAAGGGCCGAAGTTTAGCTCTAATAAAATCCAGCTGACTTATCCGTTTTGCACTATCAAATATGATTCGCAGTCAGCTTGGGCTGAAGTTGGGCAAAAGCTGGCGAGGTTCCTCAGGGTAGCACTAGCCCATAGTGGTTTGTTTGTTGGTATCAGCGGTGCCCACACAAAATTCGGTTCTTTTCGTCAGTTTTAAACGAAAAACTCATCGATTCGAAGGTTTAAGAGGCTAACACTTGTGAAATAAATAAATCCCCTCTCCTGAAAAGAGTTGAGCCTTGAAATTTGCCAAAATCCTTAAAAATCGCAGAATTTGCGACATTTTTGGAATAAGTACGATTTCCTTTGACAAATTCTTCACAGTTGTGGATCTGGGGATCGACTGAAAAGAGGCACGGCACAGCACGGCATGGCGCGGGAAACAAGAGTAATAAGAAGAGATTAGGAAGTAGTAGAAGTAGACAAGTAAATGAGAGTTCGTAACTCCAGAGCCTGATAGAAGGCACGTTTGAACATTATTCCTCACCCTCACTCAGAAGCCTGAAAGGGCCCGCCCTTTCAGGCTTCAAGCCTCTTTTTAGTACTCGTGCTTCCTCCACCATGTCGTGCCGTGCCGTGCCTCTTTTTAGTTGATCCCGTGAATCTGGGGAGAGGTCGAAAATCTGTGACAAATCACGGAATTCTGCGACCAGTGGAAACATGTTTTTTATTTTTTATTTTGCTGCGGCCATTGGCTCTTCGTGAAAATAATATACGAGTGGGTGTTCTAAGCTTTTATTTATCATATATGTAATACACCTCTTACCAGGGACCCATAAATTTCCTGTAATGACTCGCCATTCAGGGGGCTTGTCAATAAGGGATTTCTGATGCGCTCTTGACCAAGCGTCAGACAGTTCGAGAAATACCCACGGGGATAAAATACCCGACTATCCAGATAGACAAAATTTTTCGCAACTAGGAATATTTCTCTGTAATGGAAGAGTATCCTGGATCTTTTGTCCTATCTTAGGTACCTGGTGGCATGCTGAATAGTCCCAACAAATTTTGTCTATCTGAGCAAGAACGCCGATTCGACCCAAGCGGAATTTTTGGAAACTAGGTGAGGCTCGGGCAACATAGCAACGTAGAAGCATAGGAAATAACAAGCCCCCTGAATGGCGAGTCATTACAGGGAATGTATGGGTCCCTGCTCTTACATATTAACCTCGATTGTGGCCTAAGTTTCCCACTAAGTTTTCTAAGTCGGTCGTGAACATCTGGGAGCGCAGCCACGTAAGTAACACGACACTTGGCTTCAGGCAGTGCATGTTCTTAGTTCAGAAACGCCAGACTCTTCAATCACCGTAGCATGTACACCAAAGGGCATTTTCCTACCCCGAAGCCGAACTAATGTTGTCAGGGGTTCGCTACTTCTTTGCCCTGTTGTTTGATCGACGCAGATCATCTGGCAACGACTGCAGGGACCAAGGTTCTAAAAGTCAAAAGTGAGTAAGTATTCTCTTCTTCAAGGAGAAGTATTGCCATCGCCCAATCAAAGCTAAAAATGAATAATTTGTTTTCCAAGGAAACTTCGTATTCAATAGAGGTATGCTTATTTGGATACAAATACCTTTTATAACTACCTTGGCTTTGTTTCTTGCTTACAAAACACAATACAAAACTTGATATCAGCTAAAAGCCAAGTCCTTCAGCTTTCATCCGGCACAAACACTAAGTTAGAAGTTCATAGAAGTTCAGAAAAAACGAGTGTTTTCCAGGAAAAAATGACTATTTTGACGAAAAATCTACTGATTTTCAGAAAAATCGACTGTTTTAATGAAAAAATCAACTGTCGCGGCGCTTCGCGCTGACTCGGTTATTTTCTACCGACAACATTGGGGGGGGGGGGGGAATCCCCCCCCCATTCGTGACACCCCAGTCAGACGACCGCATAAGTGATCTTTTGGTCATTGGTACACAAGCTGAAAAAGCGAAGAAGCTTGACGTCAATCGCGCAGTGGACGAATTTGAGCGTCGTTTCGCCTTGGTCGATTAGTAAAATATCTCTTTGTTTTTATTACGTTTTTCTTCTTGAAATAAAACTGCTCATTTTCACTTGAATTGGGAAAATCGGCTCCAACTTTGCCCCCCCCCCCCCCAGGATTTTGACGAAATTACGCCCCTGCAGTTTAACTCAGAAGATGGCGCTCAAACTGAACAGCATACCCCAATTGAAGAAGTCGTCGATTTCAAAGTAACAAAAAACAAAAATTTTAAATATTCTTTGAGCCCAAGCTGACTTGGAAACATTTATTCAAACAATGTTTACAACGGATACGTCAGCTACGATTCTTCATCAGCGATATTTCGGCCCTTCTTGGCAAGAGTCCTCGTCAGGCTGTCAATCCTCTGGCTCAACGTCGGGGAAGGAATCAAACCTGTATCTACAGGTTTGATTACTGGTTTGTTTCCTTCCCCGACGTTGACCCAGAGGATTGACAGCCTGACGAGGACTCTTGTCAAGAAGGGCCGAAATATCGCTGATGAAGAATCGTAGCTGACGTATCCGTTGTAAACATTGTTTGAATAAATGTTTCCAAGTCAGCTTGGGCTCAAAGAATATTTAAAATTTTTGTTTTTTGTTACTTTGAAATCGACGACTTCTTCAATTGGGGTATGCTGTTCAGTTTGAGCGCCATCTTCTGAGTTAAACTGCAGGGGCGTAATTTCGTCAAAATCCTGGGGGGGGGGGGGGCAAAGTTGGAGCCGATTTTCCCAATTCAAGTGAAAATGAGCAGTTTTATTTCAAGAAGAAAAACGTAATAAAAACAAAGAGATATTTTACTAATCGACCAAGGCGAAACGACGCTCAAATTCGTCCACTGCGCGATTGACGTCAAGCTTCTTCGCTTTTTCAGCTTGTGTACCAATGACCGAAAGATCACTTATGCGGTCGTCTGACTGGGGTGTCACGAATGGGGGGGGGGATTCCCCCCCCCCCCCCCCAATGTTGTCGGTAGAAAATAACCGAGTCAGCGCGAAGCGCCGCGACAGTTGATTTTTTCATTAAAACAGTCGATTTTTCTGAAAATCAGTAGATTTTTCGTCAAAATAGTCATTTTTTCCTGGAAAACACTCGTTTTTTCTGCATAAGCAATCGGTAAAAACTACCACCCGGTCGGTAAATTCCTTGCCCCCCCCCCCAAACCAAACATTTTGGCTAGTAACGCCTCTGCGTCTGACATAGACGCGTTTAACGTGTTTAACCCTGCATAACGCATGCATATCGCTATAAAAGTTTCAGGGCTTCGGTGTTCAAATCTTACCATAAAGACAAAGGTATACTAAAGAAAACCGATCTGTTTCTGTGGATGCTTGAATTCTGTAGGCCTATCTTAGTTTTGACGAGAGTTTCAAAGACGCTAAATTGCAGCTGGGGGGGGGGGGGGCAAACATCAAGCTGGGGGGGGGGGGGGGGGAAACAGGGGTCTGGGGGGGGGGGGGGGCAGTTGCTAATTACGCCCCTGTTAAACTGCGCACCGCTTAGCAAAACATACAGAATTTCAAAGAAGAACATTAAAGTTACTCGGGCGACGTGCTTCATTTCCATTCCTCAAAATAAAATTTAATGAAAAAAAATAACAGTCTTGGCAAAAACTTGCGCATTTAAACTCGGTTCCCACCAACCAAGCCTCCAAACCGGAACAAGAGATTTCCGGTTTTAGCCGGAAAATGCAATGGCGGTCTCCACAAATTTAACATACACGCGCTTTGATTTTATCATCTGTATGCGAAAACCGCATTCGTATTTAAGGTACGCGCTCACACAGTACGATTTTCGCAGTCGGGTGAGAATTTCCTCCTTCCCTCCCGATTTTGAATGAAGCGAATTTCGCATGTGAAATCTTATCGGACGCAGCTCAAAACTTTCAAGCAAAATGCGCATGCGAATCCGTGTCACTATGCAACCTGCATGCGATGCGTCAAGATTTCGGAGTGAAATAGGAAAACCGCATCCGACCGCGAAAATCAGACTCTGTGTGCGCGTACCTTAACTGGACTACGCACGTACCTTTAAGTTCGTCCATATAATCGCAAGCAAAATTCCACATATTAATTTTTCCACATATTTATCCATACAATGAAGAAAAAAGGCGACGTTAGCTGCATATGCTTTGGCACCGATATTTCGGCCCTTCTTGGCAAGGTTCCTTCTGTCGAACGTCAGGCTGTCGTTCAATACTTCACGACAGTGATTGCAGGTTCGTCTCTTCCGTTCCCAAACGTTGTCCCTGACGTTCGACAGCCTGACGAGGACCCATGCCAAGAAGAGACAAAATATTGCTACCAAGCATATGTAGCTGACGTTTCCGTTTTTATCCATTGTGTATCCACTTTATCCAAGTCAGCTTGGGCTCAAGGAGTATTTATTATAAGCACTAAACTCGTCCGAATAATCGCAACCTGGTTTCGTAACGGAAGCTTTATGAAGATTGTCCAGGAGGAAATTCCTTAGAATTCGAAAGACTTTTTCCTTAGAATTCGAAAAAATGCTAGGAACATAACTTGAATATTCTTAGGAGTTAGTTAGCTGGCGACATGTGTTAAGTGATGATTAATTGGTGTTTTTGTATTTGTAGTGTAGTATATGGCGAAAGTTTAAATACAGTTGAATAAATAAATAAATAAATAAAGACTAAAAAGTTCTGGTCAGCACGCGATACAAAGACCCGCTCGCAAACCGATTGACTTTTTCAGTAGAGACATACCTTTTTCTTTATCTTTGTATGGCATCGCTTTCAACCCTTTGCTGTGACAAAACGTTAAAGTTTAACTGAAAAGCCAACTTATTTTTGTATCATTTAACTGAACGCACTGCATTATTATGATTGTGTTAAAGATTTGTTTTATTTTTCACTATATACTCTAACATGACGTTCAGAATATCTACGGCCGTTCTCACAGCGAAAAATTCTACTATGACACGGAAAATTTGAATCTTAACACAAAAGCGGGTTTTCAGTGGCCAGTGATCAGCCCGCGGAAGGTAGCTCACAACCTCTTCTTTTCTAGATGGCGGAATTTTCCAGGATTGATTAGCAAAGAATTATAAGACCTAACTGATAATTTTTGTATGTCTTCAGAGGTACCACACTGGTCTTGGTTTTATAATTTATTTGTATTTGTAATAAACAGTTGGAGCATTGGATGGAAATTATTATTTTGACCCTTGGCTCCCTACGTGCCATAACAGCTGTCCGGGATAATCGGCTGAGATTTAGTCCAGACAGAGTTATTTCAAACCTAGGAAATTTGGTGGGTTTTTTTTTTTTTGCTCATTGTTTTACGGTGTTTTTAGTGGTTTTGAACATTCATAGTGACAGTAGGGATGGTTAGCATTGTGTGTGTGGTAAAAATACCATTTTTTGTGGCCCGCTTTAATGTGCAATATTTTGCATTCTAGCGGTTTCATCCTCCATCGTATTTTCATTGTCCGAACTCGGAACAAAAATCTCCGAATTCGGGGGTGCACAGTTACTAAAGATACTGATTACTGATTTTGTACAGTGTATGTGTACAGACGGTCTGATCAGATTTCGCATGCGAAATTCGCGTCACTATGGGGAAACCTGCATGCGATATGCGCCAACATCTCGGAATGAAGGATCAAATTCGCATCCGAATGCGAAAATCGGACTATATATATATTTTATTTGTAACCCGCCAAATGCACAAGGTGGTAGTGGAGTAAAGAGAACAACGAAAAGTAACACAAGATAAATAACAGTATAAACACACAAAATTTAGACTATGTGTGACGTAGCTTCATACTTTCACTGCGGGCATACCGAATCAGAAGAAAACCGAACCGAAATTCGAATTAACTGAGAAATGATATTTGTTAAATAAAAAATTAGCCCGTATGTATTTAATTAATAACTATTGTATTATGTGAGCTCCTCGATGGCTTCGATAAACATCTCTATGGTTATTCCTGATTTATGAAAACTTTCAGTTAATCTTCAGCCGAAGTTCAGCCGAAAATTCGGTCTGATTCAGGTCTGATTAATGATTTCAGCTGGATGACAGCATTATCTAACCACAGTTCAACTATTTTCTGTATCTGGACATTACAAACTAAGAAATCCCACTCTTTATTTCCACTCTTTTAATTTTAATTTCATTTGTAGATTGGTTGGAAGTGGCTGTTACTGTAATGTATGTAGGCTGTCTAGTTCTTGTCCTAATACTATCGTGTTCAAGTTCTCGTTATTTGTGTTTGTTCAGTTGTTAATCTCTTAGGCCACAATTTTACTGTCTAACGACCCAAAAGGTGCCATTTTTGTATGCCACTCGCATCAGGGGCGTCAGGTAGGAGGGGGTGAGGCCCCCCCCCCCCTCGAATGTTTGTCGGCCAGTCGGTGAAAAATACCGAGTCGGCACGAAGCGCCGCGATTTTTCGTAAGAACAGTTGATTTTTTCAAGAAAACCGTCGGTTTTCTGAAAATCAGTCGGTTTATCTTCGAAAAAGTGGATTTTTTTTTTTTAAATATGGTCGGTTTTTCTGAAAATCAGTCGGTTTTTAGTCAAAACTATCGTTTTTTTCTGGCAAACGGTTGTTTTTTTCTGCAAAAACAGTCCGTAAAAATGACCGGCCATTCGGTAAATACCTTGCCCCTCCAAACATTTTGGCTAGTAACGCCTCTGACTGGCATGTCTGGCATTGTCTTGTCCCTACTGCTATTTCCATTTCAATAAAATTCTACCTTACCTTACCACAGGCACTAGGAGGAACCAAGGTCACGAACAACAATGAATAACGTCTACTTACCTTAAAGTTCACCCCGGAAACATGAAAGTTTTCCATTTGTTCTTCTTTAAACGGTCCCAGGCCGGAAATAATCAAATTTCCGCGGAATCGGTCCGTCATTTCGTCCTGGGATATCAAGAAAATTGTGTGTAAGCTCTTATTGATGTATCAGGAAGGATAATCCACAGAAGAGCCCGATAGATGTGGGGAAAAATTCCCGGACGGGAAAACAAAATCGAAGTTCTACGAAGAGCAAGGATAGGGGCGGCAAAAGAAACGCGGGAAAAGCCGCATCGTCTCTGCTATGTGGCAGACAAGTTTCAAGCTTCGTCAGCAGTGGAAATACTACCAAAAGGAGAAGAGGGTTCAATTGGCGTTATTCGAGTTCAGCGCTCCACGTGGACTAGTTTCTGTTAGTCCCCCATTGTCTCATGATCAACATTTATGTGGGCATAGTAAAAACTCGGATCATTAAGGAGTTGCATCGTTAGCATTCTAGCATTTACGACGTCTAGAATCCCCCCCACCCACCCAAGGTAAAGCCACGAGTCGATCCGACCGCTGGGTCATCAAGTGGCGCGGTTCGGAAGACCCCGACATGGGAAGGCTGGGATCGAGGCTGGGATCATAGTTCGACGATCGACCAAACAAAATGTTTCCTTATATCCAAATCAACCTTATTACTACACTGTCAGAAGTTTCATAACAGACAACAGAAGGATGCGCGGATTCAAGAGACAATGCGTAACAGACAACACTTCGGATGTTGTCTGTTGTGTTTGAAAATGTTATGCATAACAAGCGTTGTCATCAGGAAGAGCAGAAAAATCGCCATAAAGCAGCTGCTGAATTTTCCGACATCACGTCGTAATTTCCGACATCATTGTAGAGGCTTAACGGCCTGCCATCCAATTTGCCAATATATTATATTATTATGACGACAAACAAAAGAGTCGATAGATGCTATTTTTGGCTCTTCCTGGCAATGCTTGTTCTGCATAACATTTCACGTATAACGTTTTACAACACAACAGATAACATACCAAGTATTGTCTGTTACGCACTGTCTGTTGAAACCGCGCATCCTTCTGTTGTCTGCTACGAAACTTCTGACAGTGTAATTTTACCGATTTCTTTGGGTATTTTGTTTTCTTTTTTTTCTTGTTAATTGCCGTCCAAAAGAGAAAGGATGTAAGCTTAATCACAACAAACAAACGCCGGAAATTATACTCAATTCGTTATAGTGATTTCTTGAAGGTTTTGATATTTAGCCAAATAATATTCAGCTTCCGAGAAAAAAAAAATGCCGAACTGGCCGAGGATTCCTCTTTCGACACATTTAAACGTTCACAGGATATGTCTCTTAATGTACTTAGTTGTATTAATCATCTTACACGCCACTCAATCTTCTCGAAGTTTTAGTACCCCTTTTAACTTCCGACGGGAGATCACTGAATAATTAATGAGCAATGACCACCTTGCTTTGAAGAGTGAACTGTGTTCCAGTAATTTGTCGATAACGTTGGCTACCGTGGGGATTTTGAAGAAAACAAAGGTGTCAGTTTGTTCGAGAAAATCTGACCCATAAAAAGATAATGGTAACTCCACCTTCTCCTCCCACACGAATTAAATTCTTTAAGGTGGTGGGTAACTTTCACTTCAGAGTACTAGACATATGCAAAACCTCCATTACCTGGGAAGCAGATTGCAAATTTTCTACTCACCAACCTTTGGATCTATTTTACTATGTCTGTCACAAGTGCTGATGGTGAGACATAGGGGGGTTACAAAAACTGAAATATGGCGAATTCGAAATGTGTGTTGAGGGGCTGACAACGCTCCAAAAGGTCTGCATCCACACTCGTAAAGGTAAAGGTATCAGCATTAGCGGATACAAGCCTAACTGGTGGTGCTGATCACTGATTCTCTGCTCTCAGCCAGTACAATCGGCGGTTGCTCAAATCCGGCATTATTCTGATAACATTTAACATACGGATGTGTATACTTGCGTCATATGTTATGACAGACGAGGAGAATATTTATGTTAAGACATTTATGAGTACCAAGTTTCGCGTATAGGTAACATTATATAAACTAAACGGTATACGACAGATGACAGATGAGGAGAACATTTATGTTAAGACATTTATGAGTACTAAGTTTCGCGTATAGGTAACGTTATATAAACTAAACGGTAAACGTTTAAATGTAACGTTATATTAATAAATAGGTAAAAGGTCATAACACAACAACTCTCGGCTTTTGTCGTATACGATATAACGAAAGGAACTGAGCCCGTTTCTTAAATGACTTCACCTATGTAGATTCTACATAAACCTGACAGGGAAAGGCGGTGAAGGGGGTGTTGGCAAAGGGATGGAACTTTCAGTCTGAAGATTCGGTCTGGTAAGTCAAGTCGGACCCCGAACAACGCAGAAAAGCATACAAGAAGAGGAAGGGACAAAACCCAAAGCACACCAACGGCCGCAAAAAAAAAAAAAAAAAAAAAAAAAAAATTAGCGCCATACCAAGCTGCAAATTGAAACCGTCCACCACAGATGCTGTTACAGATAGGTCAAACGACCAGAAAAGCCAGCTATAAAGCTAGCATCAAATTCGAAGAGGCACAGGCGACTTCTTGTAGAAAAATATTATCCACAATCAAATCGAAAGAAAAACTTTTGTTTTTCTTTCGATTTGAAATAAATGCAACTGACAAGTAAACCAAGCTGCCAACTGATACTGTCACCTACAGAAAGTGCTGTTACAGATATGTCATATGTACCTATTGCCTTACAGGACCATCTATATGTCATATGACCAGAAAACAAGAAAATAAGGCTAGCATTCGAGCGCTATTAGGACCAGGCGACTCAAACAAAAAAAAAGGAAAACAAATATTCAAATAAAACAAACCTAAAGTTTGAAAATAAAATTAACTTTTCTTTTCTGTTTCTTTCTTTCCTTTTTTCATGTATTTTGTTTTCGTTAATGTTTTGGTGTTATCTATTCACTTACAGGTTTGCCTCTGGGCACTGAACATTTTTTCTTCTTCAATAAACCCATTTCATTACAAAAAAGCGGACTCAAAATATGCTGTTTTCACTCGAACACTATTCCTATGTTTAGATTTTGTGAAATAAAGCAATACTACGTTTTACGGGATACGTTCAAGCTTTTTCTTTCAAAAAAATATCACGAACAACAGCACAACTTCAACAACATTCAATTCTATCCGGTTAATAATTGCGGAGTATCTAACTCCTCTGCTCCTTGCCCATTACTCTTTTCCGTAGCTCCGCCAAGCAAGGATTCTCAAACTCCTTCCTATAGCGTAATGAATCATCAGTGAACATTTAGTAAGGCCATATCTATGAGTTTCCGGTGTTATTTTGTACACGTTTCATCCTTACGAATATTTTGAATGTCTTTTTTTTTTTTTATCATTCATGCTCGAAATTGGATGCTATTTAAAATGGAAATATTTGGCGACTGAAATCGTGCCTGGTCGTGACCAAAACGAACAAAAAGAGGTTGGGTTGGTATGAAGCAGAGGGTGGAGATGGATTAGGATCAAGAATTGCAGGTTCTGATATGGAATTTGAATTGTAGTTTACTGAATATTAGAAAAACTAGACCAGGGGAAGAATGGCCCATACTTTGGTCCTACTTTGCGTTTTACTCCGTTCAACAGTTTTTAATAAATATTAATACCAAACCCCTTCCCACGCAGACACGCCTCTACACAACTGCGCCCAATTTATAACAGAAATGACACCCTAAGAGTTCAATAACAACACCGTCGACGAAAATTACAGAAATCTGGCACAAATGCGCATATCAATCATTCAAATTTTAACATATTGTTTATTTTCTTGCTTGTTCGCAGTATGTCCGACGGCCCTATCATTCCGGTCCCCAAAAAATCCAATCACCCCATTTGCATAATTTTAAGCAATACCTTGGGCCATTGGACAAGTCGCATGGTATAATCTTTCCTACATATCGCGATACGTATCAACGACAACTTGACACTATCACGATAGCTATCGACCTAACTATCCGTAAAGTGATGGTGAACCTTGATGAAAGAGTACACTGGTCTTTAATGATTAATGAATGGCAGTGGTTTTTACAAAAAAGACGGTCAACTTGTTTGTTCCTTTTTTGGAATCAAGTGGAGAAGACAATACCAGCACCAACAAACAAGATGTAACCCAGTTCTCATCTGCTTCGTGAAACTGATTAGTTTCGTTCAAATTAAAGTAACGACCGCAGTTAGAATACCTTTTAACTGGCGTACAGTATTATGTTACTGCTTATCGGATTATATTAAAGGTTAACTTCAGACATAGAGGTTGATATCGGAAAATAACACCGAGACGGTCATTGAAAATAACCTATGCGAGCCGAAGGCGAGGTAGGTTATGAAAAATATCTGCCGAGCCGAAGGCGAGGTTGATATTTTCAAATGGCCGTCGAGTTTGTTATTCAGATATCAACCGAGATGGAGGTGTGTTAACTGTCATAACTTTTTCGAACAGAAATCATCTCAGGAGGCTGATATGACTTATATCATCCTCTCCGGAGGCTGATGTGACTTAGAACATCCTCTCCGCAGGCTGATATGACTTATAACATCTTCTCTGGAGGCTGATATGACTTATATCACCCTCTCATATCTACCGCTAACTTTCTGTGTGAAGATTATCGTAAAATAACTGACCGTGGGTTATAGGAGGATATGCATTACATCCCTTTTCGGAAAAAGTTATATGGGGTTTATTAAAAAAAAAACTAGTAACTAAAGCACCTTCCAGAAATGTACAGTTGTTAAGAGGTTTAACAAACCTCTCTTCAGAAACTAACTTCCATAACACTATGATAAAGAGCAAGGCCAAAGGTTTCAACGGGACCCCAAAAATTTAATGTTTGAGCCAGACAACTGGGTTTTGAGATATCCGGTGACATTCCGGTTGACATATCCGGTGACTCCTCCTTGAACATTTTTACTATCAAAGTTTAGAAACAAATTAAGGCCAATGGCAAATCATCTGAGAAAACCAAGTTCAGATATGGATTCGGCATGTGTGTTTACCCTTATACGTCATACCTACTTCTTCAGATACAACTTTTACTAATAACAAAATTTCCGGTTTCAGCCGGATTCCGGGCTAACTATATGTCCGGGTAGGAAATGGTTGTCATTTACGAATTCAGCATGTCTTCTTACCCCCAAATCAAACATCTAATCAACTTCAAATGAAACTTTTACTTTTAACCAATTTTCCGGTTTTAACTACTTGTCCGGCAAGAAAATGATTTTCAAATACGTGTTCATCATGTTTTTTTACACCTAAATGGGCTATGTCATTAGCTGTAAAAAAAAATATTTTGTTCGCCCCCTAATTTGGACCCACTCCCCACCCCTAAATGTAGGGCTACAGAGCCCATATATGAAATTGAGCTGTCCCTTGACCCAGAGAATACTGACACCAGGTTTCATCAAAACATCTCATTCCCTTCGAGAGTTATCGTGCCGAAAGACGGGCGAACAACTTTTACTGGAGTACCGTTTTTTTTTTTAACTGGAGTGCCATTATTTGTTGTCATTTTAAATAATCCTTCAGTCCAAGCTGACTACGAATCGTAGCTGACTGCGCTAAACGGATACGTCACCTGATTTTATTCGAGTGATATTTCGGCCCTTCTTGGCAAGGGTCCTCTCAGGCTCAAAGCTAGAAAAGTGAACCTGTGTATTATCATTTTGTGATTACTTTTTACGGAATCAATTAAGACAGCTATTGTATGAGACAATTCTGCTGTATATCCTAGATGCTTCCCTTGTATTATTTTTCTTGGAGCACACCTTGCAGTATTTACCGTCTATTTTCCAATAACTGTTTGAATACTGCAATAATTGGCTCTGTTTTTAAGGAATTTACACGGCTTTGGCTGTTTCAAGCCTTTTCCCAGGTCCATTGACTTCTAGAAAAAAAACTCGGCAAAATTCAGATAGCCGGTTTACGCATGAATAGCATGACTATCGTTAGCGGGCTTAGAATGTAACATATTAAATGTGGGTCTCCGGGCTTAAAGAACTTGTCTTACCTACAATACTAACGCAACCTCCTTCAATAATCACTCCATATATTTCTAAACCCGGAGACCCCATTTTCGTACGGTACATTCTAACCCCTCTAACAAAACCACGCTGCTTTTCTCACTTGCCGTGTTTTGATACCTTCGATGTGTCACGCTGTCGACGGTTGTCTGCGAGAAGTTTTTCCATCAGAAAAACCGGTTATGTAAATTGTTTCCGTGTCTTCGCTACAAGTCAACGGGTCTCGGAAAAGGCTTAAAACAGCAAAAACCGTGGGTTATTCGTTGAAAGCACGGCATAGTTTTAAAGTATTCAAATATTTTAAAATACTCTAAGTTGAAGAGAAATAGTGCGAGGGGTCCTTTATGAATTAATGAATGCAATTACTGAAGTAGGTTGCATTAGCATTATAGACAAGATGGGTTCTCTAATACTGACGTTAACGTGCTTGCTTGAAATAAGGGAACATTTTAAAGTTACAAATTTCCAGGGTTCAAGGTTTATTATTACAGATACCACAATAGTACAAAGAACTTTACCAAAAATAACTTTCACAAAGAAACATAGCATTTTAGGCGCAAAATTATTTCGGGGTCTCAACCGGAGAAAAACAGTTAAGAAGAGCATACAAGAAAAATCGATAAAAAAGAAAATCAATTCATCAAGATTGTGCAACCACCGCAAAACAATCGCCAAGAAATGGAGAGACCAATCCAAACACCACCCAAAATACACCCAGCAGGTCGAAACGATAACAGTAGCCTAAGCCAGCAATTTTGGAGGAAGAAAAAATAGTAAGAAAAAGGTGATTCAATCTTATTGAAAATGTAAAACATACGTAATTGTTATTTGTGAGTCCTGCTACTTTCTTGTGAGATTTTCTCTCTTTTTTATTGTAGGGACGATAATTTGAAACATGTTACGGTACTCCAGAAATGCCTTCCAGTCAGAAAGGTCTATCTATTTTATTAAGGATACATGAGGTTTTTTTTTGTTAACCTTTTATATAGTCTTTCGTTAGAAGGTATTATGAAGGTGGCACGTATTTTACTTTAAATTTGTATTTTTTAGGCAAGTGACAGCATCACGATAGTCTATTTGTAAAATGTCTACCTATCTCTCTTGACTATTAGGACTGCACGGAAATTTAATTCTGATATTTTTGCGGCCTCGAGGTATTATAGCGTTTACTGATTTGGTTCGTCGGCAAGAATAACGCAGATGCGACGAGATGGATTATGGGAAAATAGTCCCAAACAGAGCCAGGTACAACCGACGAGGTCTAGCAAAAATCTACACAAGCTTTTGCTCCTACTCTGTGCTTTTCCTCGCTGGTTTGTACCCAATTCTCAGGAAAAAAGACACCAGTCGAATGCGGTCATGTTTTTTCAAAAAACTCCGTTTTCTTCTGTACCTTCCTCGTCGCATGCGCAATCACAATCAGAAGTTTTTTGTCTTGGACCCACTGTCAAGCTAAAAGAAATAAGCGAACATCTTCTGCCACCATCCAACCGCCTTCCTGCCCATTGCCCAATGCGCCTGCTAATGCAGTAAATTTATTGTTCATTTCGTGTTTCATTGTGTGTTTCTTGTTTTGCGTTCGTTTCTCTTTTGCTTTTGTTGTAAATTTTGTGTACCCTCTGTATTTCCTGTCAAGCGTCCTTTTACCTTTTTTTTGTAGGTACTGTGCAAATGCCTTATTACTAGGCTGCATGTAATAAATTCACTCATTCATTCATACAGACTACGCTAACATTTTCAAATTTCTGCCAGTGCTGGCACACAATAAAATTTATTGGTTTCTCCAAGGAGCTCCTTCTGGTGTGTGTGGCAGGCCTCAAATCACCTCATATCCACTTTGGCTAATTAACAAGTTTCTGGCGATTCGTCACTTTTTGTGCGCACGCGGTAGACCGAAAGACCCCCTTGTGGAACCCCCAACCTGAGATGTCAATCAGCATACGTCTCGAAAAATGTCAAAACTTCGTCTGATCTTCTGGCAGAAAATCAGGGTTGGTGGTGTAGCGGCGGCGCACCCGTGCCAACCCCAAACCCTGCCGAAATTTTTGGGGCCGTACCGCGCTTGCCGACCTGTCACCTATACCCAGGTGGCTGAACTGATACGGTACTGTCGGCACGCTACTGGAGGAAATACCCGGAAATCACACCGGCTCTATTTTATTTTTATGCAGATATGTAGGTAGGTCAGCTTTTTTTAGTTTCATCATTAACAAAAAAAAGGCAGCATTTCCTATATAAACCTACGTTTGAATTGGTTTATACCCAGGTAACTTAGCTAATACCATACTCTCGGTACGCGACTGTAGAAAATATCCGGAAACGAGACAGCAGAAGCTCCATTTTTTTTCATGCAGACGAGTAGGTAGGTCATTTTTTCATCAATTTAAAATATTGCGAAATATCCTATCCAAACATGCGTTTGACCTATACCCAGGTGGCTGGTACTGTTGGCACGCTACTGGAGGAAAGACCCGAAAATCAGACGGCAGAAGTTCTATTTTTTCAGCAGTATGTAAGTAGGTCGGCTATTTCAGTTTCATCAACTAATAAATTAGTACCTACACAAACCTGCGTTTGACCTGGACTGACCTAACAGGTGGCTAAACTGATACGGTACTGTCGGCACACTACTGGAGGAAAACCGGGATATGAGATGGCAGACGCTGAATTTTTTTATAAATCAAATAAGTAGGCCTAGATAGCTTGGATTTTTTAGTTTCACCAGTTACACGAAAATGGTAAGATATCCCCCCAAAACCTACATTTGAACTGTTTTGACCTATACCCACATGGCCAAACTGATACGGTAATGTCGACAAGGTACTGTAGGAAATACCCGGAAATCGGACGGCAGGAGCTTCATTCTTTTTTTTCTTTTTTTTTAGCAGATATGTAGGTACGGCGGCTATTCAGTTTCATCAAATGAAAAAAAAACAGCCATATATCCCATGCACTATGCTACTGGGATTAATCTTGTCTCTAATGAGATAAGATTATCTTTAATTCGGATTAATCTTATCGCAGTACAGATAAGATTAATCCCAGTAGCAAATACTGCAGTTAACTTTAATCCTTACTCGGAGAAACTTTTCACTGTGTAAAAACCTACGTTTGAACAGGTTTAACCTGTACTCATGTGGCTGGTACGGTACAATCGCCACGCTTCTGGAAGAAATACCCATCAGACGGTAGAGCTTGGTTTTTTTAGTTAAGCTTTTATGGTTTCATCAGTTGTACATAAAACGACAGTATATCCTACACAAACCTACGTTTGACCTGGATTGACCTTTATGGCTTAAGTGATACGGTACTGTCGGCACGGCACTGGAGGAAATACCCGGAAATCAGACGACTGAAGCTCTATTATTTATTTGTTTAAAAGCAGAGGATTTTTTTTTAGTTTCATTAATTATCAAAACAAATGGCAGTACATCCTACACAAAACTACGTACGAACTGGTCCGACCTATGCCCAGGTGACTAAACTGAGACAGTACTGTCGGCACGCTTCTGGAGGAAGTAGACGAAAATCAAACGGCTGAAGCTCCATTTTTCAAGCAGATAGTTGTTTTTAATTTAGTTTTTTAATGCGGAACATCGGCTTTTTTAGTTTCATCAGTGACAAAAAATGTCATTATATCCGAAACATACCTACGTTTGACCTATACACAGGTGGATGAAGGTAATACCGGCACGGTACTGGAAGGAACAGGACCTAACCGAGAATCAGACAACAGAAGCTCTATTTTTTTTAACGCAGCTTTTTAGTTTCATCCGTAACAAAAGACGGCAGTACATCGCACACAAACCTACGTATAAACTGGTCCGACCTATGCCCAGGTGTCTGAACTGATACAGTACTGTGCACACGTAACCGGCGGAAACAGGAAATACCAGAAAATCCAACGACAGAAGCTTCATACTTTTAAAGTACAATGGGCACTAATTATGCTTTAATTTTTATAACATGCTTCACACACATGCATTTCTGACTTCCACTAGATAACGCTTCAAAAATAATCCGTTTTCTTGTTATCGCTTGTCATTGACTCTTCCGAGTGTTGGCGGAGGCGATTTCAGATTGTATTGCGTGGCGCGGAAATTCAATCGTTTTGTAGAGCTGAGTGACGAGAGTGCCACGGCTGCTAAAATTAACCGTCTCTGTCGCTGGCAGATCGCTCTAGTTTTTCTGATAAAATTCTCTGTTGTTTGTAGTCCCGAAGAAAAGTTTAGTTTTCTGGATTTAAAGTTACAACACTGCCAAAAATGTACAAATATAACCGACCTACTTGCAGCTGATTCCAGAGCTTGCAAGGAATTCTCAGGTACCACCGTTAATATGAATATTTGTCAACAATACAAGTAACCCGGAGTATATAATAACAAAGAATAGATAAGAAAAAAGAAACTCCGCTTATATTTGTCGAAGCTAGTAAATCGGAGTATGGCAGTCAGCAAAAAAACGGCGTAACGATATATTAGCGAAATAAGTTGCCGAGGGGTCTGCTGATTTCTGATGTAACATTGTATTCTAGGGGGTGGTAATGTGGCATCATGATTGTTTGACCCGCCCTTGGAACTTTAAAGCGTAAAAGTAAATAGGACGACTTATACAGTTTCATCAATTACAACGAAAAAGGCAATTTGTCCTAAGCAAACCTACGTTTGACCTGGATTGACCTGTAACCAGGTAGCTAAACTGATACAGTACAGTAGAGGTACGGTACTTCGGACGCCTAACTTGCCAAAGAATACGATGTATTTCAAACCTAGCAAATAGTTCTCATCAAGTTCATGAATGAAACCAAATTAAGCATATGCATTAATCTTTTGAATCTTTGCTTAGTTGCTTTTGCACCATTTAGCGGACAGGTTGCTCTAAATAAGTGTAACAGTTTTGAATATGACCATTCAAAGTATCCCAACAGTTAAACAGACGCCATCAATGGCCTCTACATTAGAGTTGGGAGCTTTATCGATCCTGCTTATTTGCATTCCTGATCGAGATGCCATCTATCTTTCAAAACAGGAATCTTAATTTTCGAGCAGTGCAATAAACGACAACACGCGATCCTTCCTTCAGCGATTGCAATCCAGCGGTAGGAATTGATTAAACATAAATATTTTAGGTATCAAATTAGCTACTTATTCAGCAGTTTTCAATTCGTTTTTAGGTCGTCTGCTGAACCCGACAGACGGCCAACACAATTTTTTTCCTGATGAACCTGAGCCATCTAGTCCAACGTTCAACATACAGTATGTGTGAAATCTACCAACGAGCCTACTAGATGTCGATAAGACCGAAATGATATGGATCGTTGTGCGAATTTGCGAGACCTGGCGGTGTTGAACGGCAAGCTCTATTTGCATGTGTGCCAAGGGGTTACCCACTCCCCGGCGCCTGCTGTACACTCTTTCGGGGCGCCAGCCAAAATAAGCGGTTCCGGCCATAAGTTAGGCGATTCATATTTCAAACGCTTCTAAACATGCTGGCTTCATGTTCTAACACGTCGCAACCGGTGCCGCCGGGGCCGGCACCGCGACACCTGGCACTTGCTATATACTTGACAGTGCAAAACGGATACGTCAGTCGGCTTTGAGCCGGAAGAGGACCCTTGCCAAGAAGGGCCGAAATATAGCTATAATAAATACGGTAGATGTTCCTTCAGCCCAAGCTGACTGCGAATCCTATTTGACGGTGCAAAAAGTATAAGTAAGAAATCAGCCAGTTAAAGGAACAATTCAATTTAATTGAATTTCCTTTATTTGACGGTTTTTGAAAACCATAAAAAAAAAAAAATAAGACACTCAAAAGAAACAGTACACTAAACTAAAACAATCAAGTCAAACGGGCTCCAGGTGGAACCTGGGTCACTCGCAGAGACCGCTCCCATTCTTGACTCAAACATCACTCGGGGAGCTAGCTGACATATCAAGAATGTACCCTGAGTCGATATTGAGAGTAAGAAAAATTCTCGTTACGACCATAGCAGTTTCCGGGCAGTTTCCGAGAATTCGACTTTTGAGTTAGTGGAAAAAAAAGCAAAAGGTTTGTGTGCCGGGTGTAGGAATCGAACGCACGACCTCTTGACTACTATCCCGATGTGTTAGTCAAAATGGCCAAAGGCGAACTTTTGCAGTGCATAAGGGGCAAGGGCCTGCCAGCGAGCTTTCGGAACACTAAGGAGGGGGTTCGAGATAACAAAGAAGGGGGGTCCTGTCGACAATAAGTCCCTGTATCTTTATCTAAGCCCCCCAGGTCTGTTTGATGGCCGAAAGTTGCGTAGTCAAGTTTTCTGTGCCTTAAACATTTATCAAATTCACCTGAACTAGATGATTTTTAGGGAATCTACCGGATTGTTGCTCAGGGAACCTACCGGAATTTTGCTCAGGGAATCTACCGAAACCTTGCTCACATTTACCTAACCATCCAAAAAAAAATTCAATCTAATTTTAAACAAAAACTGGTTCTCCGACTACCTGATTCTCTCCGGAAGATGATTCCACACCTTCACACCCGAATTCCTCACACAGCACCCTCCTCTTGACGACTCTCCAATATCATTCACCAACAACCTCGCCTTTCTTGTCTCATACTCGTGGTAATATGCATGATCGACATAAAAGTGTACTAAAGTCGAGAGTGGGCAACCCCTCGATGTGTGACCAATCACTGACCATTGATTACGAGCGGATCAAGGCTGTCAATTATTATATTAGATTTCATTTATGTTATTTTATTCCACTTCTAGCTGTAAGCTATTTGGAAATAAATTTGATTGATTGATTAATTAGGGTAATAGCTTAGAGATATCATTCTCTCATTATCTAACCCAACGACGGAGACATTCTCATCCACAAAGCCAACAATCAGACGAGTCAAAGTATAGAAGTATCCAACCTCAAACAAAATCTCAATTTTCAAAAAAAGATGGACGAGTCAATCCTTCTAACTAAAAGAATGTAGAAGTTCTCGAAATAATAACTATTTGCTTACACGCTCGGGGCGTAACAAGCGCGGTAACTATGAATTTCTGTCACGGTATTGGCCGGATTAGCACGTGGCATGAAATTTTGCGGAAAATAGAAAATGCGTTCCAGCCTTGACGCCTAGAAGCCAGGATTTGTGAGTCATGCGTAGTAACCACGGTAAATAGGGTGGAACACCCTCGGAATTCATCTTCTGTCGAGTGAATTTTTACTCCCATTTCTGACTGGTCCCGACAAGAAATGTAAAACTCGCGCTGACTGGTCCGACCTCTTCCACGTTACTATAAAACACGAGGTGAGGGACCAGCGGTGATCATTCCTTCCTTCCCGAGAGCCAGGCGAGCCGTCAGTAAGCGAGTAAGTGAAAGCTAGCTATTAGAACTTTTGAAGAAGTAACGAGCGTAAGCCAATGAGCAAGACAGCGCAAGCTTTAGTGTTTATTAGCAGGGGCGTCACGACTGGGGAGGGGGGGGGGGGACGCCCCCCCCCCCCAATCTTGTCGGTAAATTTTTCGTCAAAACAATTGATTTTTTTCATGAAATCAGTCAGTTTTTCTTTTAAAATCAGTCGTTTTTTTTCAAAACTGTCATTTTTCTGCAAAAACAGTAGTTTTTTCTGCAAAAACAGTCGGTAAAAATTACCAACCAGTCGGTAAATGCTTGCCCCCCCCCCCCCCCAAACATTTTGTCTAGTAACGCCTCTGTTTATTAGTGTTAAGTCCAGTGAGTATCTTGAGTCCTAGAAGAGTTCCGCGAATTCCTATGTTGTTTCTTCTGTTTGTGTTCCTGTGTCATTCACCCTTCATTACACAGTTCTTTTTTCTTCTTTATACATGCTCCATATTTATCTCTTTAACTGTACGATAAGTAGGATATAGTAATAGAGATAAAAAAAAAAATATGTAGTAGCCTATTATTATTTTATCGGCAGGGCCCAGATCCAAGCTGCCTTGTGTGATTTCAATCTGACAGCCAATGCTTCAACCCACACCGAGGAGTTACTCTCTTGTTGTGCACCAGCTGTAGAGGCATTTTGGGAGTGAGCAACCCCTTGCACCACTCAAGCAAAAGACCTAGTTCAAACCATTGTAGCTTTCCCAGGTAGCTCTCATAAGAATAAAGAGAAAGAAAAAAAAGCTGGCACATGAACAATAAGTAACAAGAGCTGTAAGCTCATATGGCACTTGCATGTGTCAAGATGATTTGATTGATCAAAAGTAAGTTTCGACTTTGCGGTTGAGATGCGCACTATAAGGGAGCTGGAACTTCATTTGTAAGCAAAACCCTTGAGGCAAAACTGCTAATGGGCTGATGGGCATCACGAAAATGCATATATTGCTTAAAAGTATTTTTTTTACTTTGCGGTCAAGATTGGTACTTTAAGGAATAATCGGATTTGGGAAGTAGCAATTTCTAAGCAAATGTTGTTGAGTCTCCAATATCCCAGCGAAGTTTCATCGTCCTAGCACATCTGGAAGTACCTTAACGCGCGATCACCGGAATCCCAGACCCCCCTCCCCCTCCTCCAACTCCACCCACAATAACCGGAGCCAATCCGGTTCTGTAAATGAATAATCCAGAGCATCTGATTCGGTCCGGAAATGAAAAAGGTCACAAGAGAAAAATGTCCTCTGTTTAATTATTAAATTTCACTCGAATCCGATCACCCGTTCCAAAGTTACGCATGACTCAACATTCCGGATTCCCCTCCCTCAACTCCCCCCCCCCCCCAAGATTATCATATCGAGGATATTTTTTTATTCCAAGTCAGTTTGACCGGGTCCCTGATATGCCTTCCAAGTTTCGTCGCGAAAATCCCCCAAAAAACGGAATTCCGGGATACCCCTCCTCCCCCCCTCAAGTGTCCGGATCCAGTCAAATTATGTAAAAGATTTACATGGACCAGATGATTGTTCTTCCCAGCAAGTTTCACTCCGATACCATCATTCTAACCGTTTCTTGAGATTTCCGGTCCACCCCCCCCCCCCACCCCACCCAGCTCCCCCGCGGTGCACGTAGCCAATCCGATTCAGCAAATGACTTACCTAGAGCATCTGTTTGTTCTTCCCACAAAGTTCCATCCCGATCCCTCCATTCTAAACGGGGCAGGTATTTCCCCCCCCCCCCCCCAATAGTTGCCGGATCCGGTCCGGATATGAAAAAAATCATCGGAGAAATGTCCTCTGTTGAATTCTTAAATTTCACTCGAATCCGATCACCCACTCCAAAATTACGCATGACTGAAAATTTCGGATTCCCCTCCCTCCACTCCCCCCACCATTATCTGATCGATTCGCCTGCGGATTCCCCTCCCTCCACTCCCCCACCATTATCTGATCGACAATATTTTTATTTTGAAGTCAGTTTGATTGGGTCCCTGATATGCCTGCCAAGTTTCATCGTGAAAATCCCCAAAACCACCATCGCCGGAATTCCGGGACCCCCCCCCCCCCCCCCATAAGTGTCCGGATCAAGTACAATGGTCTAAAGGACTTATCTAGAGCAGATGCTCTAGCAAAATGCCCTAAATTTTCCAGCGCCCCAACTCCCCCGCATATGGTCGGATCGGGAAACTTATTATTTCCAGGTTACTTTGGTCATGTCCCTGATATTCCTGCCAAGTTTCATTGTCCTAGCTCATCTGGAAGTACCCTAACTCGAAAAAGTGTGACAAAATGCCCTAAATTTTCAAGTTTCGAGCGCCCCCACTCCCCCGCATATGGTCGGATCGGGAAACTGATTATTTCCAGGTTCGTTTGGTCGGGTCCTTGATATTCCTGCCAAGTTTCATTGTCCTAGCTCATCTAGAAGTACCCTAACTCAGAAAAAAGTGACAAAATGCCCTAAATTTGCAAGTTTCCAGCGCCCCGCACTCCCCCCCATATGGTCGGATCGGGAAACTGATTATTTCCAGGTTAGTTTGGTCGGGTCCCTGATATTCCTGCCAAGTTTCACTGTCCTAGCTCATCTGGAAGTACCCTCACTCGAAAAAGTGTGACAAAATGCCCTAAATTTTCAAGTTTCCAGCGCCCCAACTCCCCCGCATATGGTCGGATCGGGAAACTTATTATTTCCAGGTTACTTTGGTCAGGTCCCTGATATTCCTGCCAAGTTTCATTGTCCTAGCTCATCTGGAAGTACCCTAACTCGAAAAAGTGTGACAAAATGCCCTAAATTTTCAAGTTTCGAGCGCCCCCACTCCCCCGCATATGGTCGGATCGGGAAACTGATTATTTCCAGGTTCGTTTGGTCGGGTCCTTGATATTCCTGCCAAGTTTCATTGTCCTAGCTCATCTAGAAGTACCCTAACTCAGAAAAAAGTGACAAAATGCCCTAAATTTGCAAGTTTCCAGCGCCCCGCACTCCCCCCCATATGGTCGGATCGGGAAACTGATTATTTCCAGGTTAGTTTGGTCGGGTCCCTGATATGCCTGCCAAGTTTCATTGTCCTAGCACATCTGGAAGTGCCCTAACTCGGATATGTGGGACAAAAAACTCGGACCGACCGACAGACCGACAGACGGAATTGTGATCGGTATATGGCACTTGAGCCAGAGGCTGCAAGTGCCATAAAAACTACGCGGATATTCTTCAGCTTTCTTTGACAAGTGCCCAACTAATTTTGTGCATAGCAAAGTGATGAGAATCATTCGTCATTTCGAGAACTTAACTTCTGAAGTGCAATACGTTAGCCTACTCCTAAATAAACCCTACCAAAACAAAGACACGAGGTGATCACAATAAAAAAGAAACATCAATAGGCAATATATCATTTATTTTTCTAGGACCTAGTCAGAGAGCGATGTACCCCCAGCCCTCCCTCCACCAGTCAGTTGCCTTCACTGCCCTGCTCACTGTTGGAGTAGCCGCTGCCATCTTTTCCTACTACCGGAAACGATCCATCCGCCCGAAACCGGAAAACCTCACCGGATGGAAACATGCCGGAACGGTCCAGAACCTATGGATCTACCCCATCAAATCCTGCAGGGGCATTGCCCTAGAATCCTTAGACTGCACAAAACTAGGACCCAAAAATGGTCCAATGCGAGACCGAGAGTTCCTTTTCGTCAACGACCGTGGAAACTTTATAACAGCCCGTCAACACCCCAAATTGGTCCTAGTGGAACCGAAAATTACTGAAAATGAAATAACCCTGAAAGCTCCGGGTATGGAAGAACTTCGGGTCGCAATACCGGGGAAAGGGGTCGAAATGGGGGTAACCGTTTGGGGTGAGCAGCTCAAGGGTACTGATTGCGGCGAAAAAGTTTCAGCTTGGATTTCAGGCTATTTGGGAGAGGGCAAGTTCAGAATGGTCTACCACGCCGACAGGGAGACCCAGCGAATTGTGAAGACAAATGAAATCTGGCCACTGATGTACAAAGAGGACGGTGCAGCATTCTCTGACCTCGCCCCATATCTCCTTATCAACGAGGACTCAGTTCAAGACCTACGTCGCAAACTGAAAGAACCGGATTCCATCAGCACTGTGAACTTCCGGCCGAACATCGTCATTTCCGGATCCAGCGCGTTTTCGGAAGACAACTGGTCGTATTTGCGGATCGGTGGTGTGGTTTTCCGGCACACTAAGCCCTGCGACCGTTGTGTGCTCACCACAGTCAACCCGGAGAAGGGAGAAAAGGACCCGAACCAAGAACCCCTTCGCACCCTGAAAGAGTACCGCTGTGCTACCGACCCTAAAGTAAAAGCTGCCCTTGGTACATCACCCCTTATGGGTATCAACCTGGCTACAGAAACTTTGGGGCAGATTAAAATAGGTGATACAGTTGAGTGTATCTAGAGGCATACTGTATGATCTTCATTGTTTGGCGCTGATTGATTATATTTCATTCTGAACTGTATTTCATTCGGCGATATTTCGTCCCTTCTTGGCAAGGGTCTCTACAAAGTAAAGCAAACCACAGCTTGTGCTCAGGATACGACCTGAAGAGACCCCATGCAAAGAGGGACCGAAATACAAACGAGAAATTCAGCGGGTTCATATCTGTATTCTTTGAATAAAATACTACGTAAAGATGGGATGTGTGATAAATAAACCAGAAGTAAACTGTTGAATCGAATTTAGAGGTCTAGGACTCCAATGTCACAGTAGACAATCAAGGGCACACATGACGAGGCCTCACGCAACAAACCACAACCCCCTCTGTAGTTCATTGGTAGATCAGTGGCCTTATAAGCCGAAGGTCGTGAGTTCAAATCCCGCTAGAGGAGCACTTTTGTTCAGAACTTAAAAATGTGCTCTTTAGGACATCTCTCGCTGATATTTTCGGACAAATCGGGAACGATATTACCTGGATCCCTTTACCAGTTGTTACTAAAAGCTAACATCACAACTCCAGCCTCTGTGAAGTGAAATGCAGATTAGAACGACAGTGGTAGCCTCTTACTAAACGGCATTAGAGACTATCAGTTCAAAGCTCAAAACGGATTAGTTGTGCGGAAGGCGGCTGTCTGTCCTCCCTCGCCTGATCATCATCATCCATCACATAGAGATAGTAAAACAGATCCTTAAAGCACGCCTTGCACTCCTTAGGCTACTATCTATGTTACAATACCTAAAACTATCTGAATACTGTAAAACTAAGCTCTGCTTTTTACAAATTATCCACGACTCTGGCTGTTTAAGCCTTCTCCCAGACCCACTGACTGCTAGCAAGAACTTGTCTAATTCATAAAAACCGGTGTTATGTATGAATAGCATGATACTCGAACACTCTCAGGGAGCATAATGCGCATGGAAACTAGTGAATCTTGGCAAGTGCAAACATTAGTGAGGTGTAGTTAGCGGGTTTGGAATGTTTGGGTCTCCGGGTTTTAGAATTAAAGGACACCTGAACAATGAAACCATACTTGAACACACCATGGAGAATGCATGAGTTTTCTTCTCCTGAGCGTGACGTTTTCAAAATAGGGATGTTCGTTTCTGGAGGTTTGCACATGCAGACTCCAAGACAAAAAGCACAATTCATTCAAATCTTGTACAGCGCTGGCCGGATCGTATTTGAATTTCTTCTAGATGTAAGTTTGGGTTTAACTGGTTAAAAAATATTCCAGAAGAAGGGTTGATTGGAGACATTTGTTCATTTCTAAACTGTTCGGTACTGAAATAAGGACAGATGCAAAATGGAGCAAAAATCATAGCTTGGAAACACTATTTCGTTTTTGGATTTAGTTTTTCTGCAGGCAATGTTAAGGGAAGTCATACAGATAGGGATGATACTTGGTACTCTTCATTCAGGTGTAACGACTAACGACTGCAGTTAAGCATTGTCCTTATAGGTGTAATAAGCTGAATAACGCTATACGCTATGTTTACGTCTTAATACACACGCCTGTTCAAATACAACCCAAGAGGTTCTTATCGATGCGGCGTTCGGTGTTGCCAAGTTAATACAATTTTTCGAGCTATAAAAATATCCGAAAAGGCTGTTAGTACTACTTGAAGTACACGAGTACAATATAACGCAAATTATACTGTAGAAAAGCTATTAAAATAAGGGATGGACAGCATTGATACTCGAACTGACGAAAAGCAGTCGTAATAGAACAAAAACGTGTTTTTATGGCACTTTCAGCCTCTGGCTCAAGTGCCATATACCGATCACAATTCCGTCTGTCGGTCTGTCGGTCCGTCGGTCTGTCGGTCTGTCGGTCTGTCGGTCGGTCCGAGTTTTTTTGTCCCACATATCCGAGTTAGGGTACTTCCAGATGTGCTAGGACAATGAAACTTGGCAGGCATATCAGGGACCCGACCAAACTAACCTGGAAATAATCAGTTTCCCGATCCGACCATATGGGGGGGAGTGCGGGGCGCTGGAAACTTGCAAATTTAGGGCATTTTGTCACTTTTTTCTGAGTTAGGGTACTTCTAGATGAGCTAGGACAATGAAACTTGGCAGGAATATCAGGGACCCGACCAAACGAACCTGGAAATAATCAGTTTCCCGATCCGACCATATGCGGGGGAGTGGGGGCGCTCGAAACTTGATGAAACTTGGCAGGCATATCAGGGACCCAATCAAACTGACTTCAAAATAAAACTGTTGTTGATCAGATAATGGTGGGGGAGTGGAGGGAGGGGAATCCGCAGGGGAATCCGGGAAATTGAGAAGTGTGTAACTTTCGAACGGATGATCGGATTGTAATGAAACTTCACAACTGAACAGAATATATATCTGTAATGTCCCGTTTAAAGTCTTGACCGGATTCGGTAGCCAGGGGGGAGTTGGGGGGGGGGAGACCGGAAATTTCAAGAAACGGTTAGAATGGAGGGATCGGAGTGAAACTTGCTGGGAAGAACAAGCATCTGCTCTAGATAAGTCCTTTAGGCCATTGTACTTGATCCGGACACTCATGGGGGGGGGGGGCCGGAATTCCGGTGATGGTGGTTTTGGGGACTTTCACGATGAAACTTGGCAGGCATATCAGGGACCCAATCAAAGTGACTTCAAAATAAAAATTTTGTCGATCAGATAATGGTGGGGGGAGTGGAGGGAGGGGAATCCGAAATTTTCAGTCATGCGTAATTTTAGAATGGTTGATCGGATTCGAGTGAAATTTAAGAATTCAACAGAGGACATTTCTCCGATGATTTTTTTCATATCCGGACCGGATCCGGCAACTATTGGGGGGGGGGGAAATACGTGCCCCGTTTAGAATGGAGGGATCGGGATGGAACTTTGTGGGAAGAACAAACAGATGCTCTAGGTAAGTCAGAAATCTCGAGAAACGGTTAGAATGATGGTATCGGAGTGAAACTTGCTGGGAAGAACAAACATCTGGTCCATATAAATCTTTTACATAATTTGACTGGATCCGGACACTTGAGGGGGGGGGGGAGGGGTATCCCGGAATTCCGTTTTTGGGGGATTTTCACGACGAAACTTGGAAGGCATATCAGGGACCCGGTCAAACTGACTTGGAATAAAAAAAAAATCCTCGATATGATAATCTTGGGGGGGGGGGGGACTTGAGGGAGGGGAATCCGGAATATTGAGTCATGCGTAACTTTGGAACGGGTGATCGGATTCGAGTGAAATTTAATAATTAAACAGAGGACATTTTTCTCTTGTGACCTTTTTCATTTCCGGACCGAATTTGGCAATTATCGGGGGGAGGGCGGAAAATACTTGACCCGCTTAGACTGGTGTCATCTGGATCGAACTTCGTGGGAATGACAAACAGATGCTCTGGATTAATCATTTACAGAACAGGATTGGCTCCGGTTATTGTGGGTGGAGTTGGAGGAGGGGGAGGGGGGTCTAGGATTCCGGTGATCGCGCTATAAGGTACTTCCAGATGTGCTAGGACGATGAAACTTCGCTGGAATATTGGAGACTCAACAACATTTGCTTAGAAATTGCTACTTCCAAAATCCGATTATTCCTTAAAGTACCAATCTTGACCGCAAAGTAAAAAAAATACTTTTAAGCAATATATGCATTTTCGTGATGCCCATCAGCCCATTAGCAGTTTTGCCTCAAGGGTTTTGCTTACAAATGAAGTTCCAGCTCCCTTATAGCGCGCATCTCAACAGCAAAGTCGAAACTTACTCTTGATCAATCAAATCATCTTGACACATGCAAGTGCCATATGAGCTTACAGCTCTTGTTTTAAGAAAAGTTGTTTCTTTAGCTTCCAACAAAGTAGAACTTTTGTGCATTCTTTGGCAACCCTGACGGCGCTGCGCTCTCCTCGGCCCGCTGGCGGAACCAACCAATCGATCTGATTGGCTTTGCATAAGGAAGAATAGGGCCGAGCTCTATTTTCCTTATTCACCTTATTACAGTGCACCCAGAGGAAAAGAGGAATCTGTAATAAGGCTTATACGCGGTAATACACGTTACAACACCTATTTGGACAATGCTTTACGGAAGTAGGTTGCATTGGCAAAACAGATACGACGGGTCCTTTAAGTTAATAAACAAAAAAGGGAAGCTTTCACTTTTGAAGTTGAAAGGGGTATTCGCCTTGTTCGAGTTCAACGCTCCAAGCGGGCTAGTTTCTGAAAGTCAACCATTGCCTCATTATCAACAGTTTTGACAGAGACATAAGTTGCGTTTTTGCAGATACCATGGTATCTGATACCACGGTCTAAAGTCGTTTTTGCAGTTATCGTGGTATCTGATACAACGTTAAAAAGGCATTAAAAAGGCGTAAAAAAGGCATATTCAGATACCACGGTCCGACCGTGGTAACTGATCTGGTATCTGAAAAAGTCATCTTACTTTCATAAATTTTTGTCAAATTGGTGGGAAAGAAATTTGGCACTTAGTGATGTGAGTGAATATCAGCTTTTGGGATCCCAAAACGTAAGTGGAGGGATCCCTATGACATCGCAAAAGTCGTCCGTCCGTCTGTGAGCACGATAACTCTCGAAGAGAATGAGATATTTTGATGAAACTTGGTGTGAGGATTCTTTGGGTCAAGGGTAAAGTCAAGTTCGTAGATGGGCTCTGTAGCCGTACATTTAGCGGTGGGGGTCTGGGGGAGTGGGTTCAAATTAAGGGGCAAACAAAATATTTGTAAACAGCTAATGTGATAGTCGATTCTGGGGTAAGAAGATATGTTGAACGCGACGATGAAAACCATTTTCTCGCCGGAAAAGTAGTTCGTCCGGAATCCGGCAAAAAACGGAAAGTTTGCCAAAAGTAGAAGTTTTATTTGATGTTGATTAGATGTTCGGTTAAAGGGTAAGAAGTCATGCTGAACACTTATGTGAAAATCATTTTCTACCCGGACAAGTAGTTCGAGCGAAGTCCGGCTAAAACCGGAAAATTTGTAAAAAATAAAAGTTTTATTTGTAGTTGATTAGATATACGATTTAGGAGTAAGAAGAGATGCTGAATCCGTTTATGACAATCAGTTTTTACTCGGAAATATGGTTTGCCCGGAATCCGGCTGGAACCGGAAAATTTGTTGAAAGTTAAATTTTTATTTGAAGTTGATTAGACGTTCGATATCGGGGAAGAAGATACGCTGAATTCGTTTTTTATCTTTTTTTTCGCCGGTCAAATAGTTCTGGAGTTCGGCCAATACCGGAAAATCGGCAGAAGTAAGGCAGGGAGTTTTCGTCAAAATAGATATGACTTATAGGGGTAAACACACATGCTGAATCCATGTCTGAACTTGTTTTTTTCAGATGATTAGTTATTTGGCCTTAATCTGTTTCTGAATTTTAAAGTAAAATGTTCAAGGAGTCTGGCGACGACTGGGTCTGGCGAAGACAAGACCCAATTGTCTGGATTAGTATTGAATTTTTGGGATCCCATCGAAACCATTGGTCTTGTTCTTTTGGGATGACTTCGAAAAGCGAAAGTTCGGCAATTGTCGTTTTTGCAGATCAACCGTATATCAGATACCACGGTAACTGCAAAAACGACTAAATACCGTGGTAACAGATACCATGGTATCTGCAAAAACGCAGCTATAGTAGAAGATGGATCAAAAAGGCAATCAGTAGAAAAAAAGCTTTCTACTTCTACTCTAAATACAGTGCAAAACGTCCGTTGCTCGGGAAGCAGGCTGCAGATTATCTATCATCAACTTGTGGATCATTTCTGTCATAAGTGTTTATAGTGAGACTCTGAACTGGACTATTATTTATTAGATTAGATTATTAGATTATTTATTAGAATTATTATAGGAGGTTAGGATCCCCCTAGTGCAGGGTGCGTGCCTGTTGTTTAAAGTTTAACCGAAAGGGCTGGGATAGGACAATCTAGTTACCCATCACGTATTCACATAAATTGGCTTGAAGATCCGCTGGAAATGCGTTACTTCGTTGTTCCGCTATTCACGAATAATCGATTTTCAAATAGTGGAATTTCCGTGTGATTTATGGTACCTCTATGCGCTTGTATTTTTGTTGTATGCTTTACGAGAAAGATCAGCTGCGTTTTTTGCCGCCATCCGGTTAACCGACCTACAAGATTTCCCACTATAAGTCGTTTTCCTTCGGTTAACCGACCTAAGTTTTTATAAGCCGTTTTTGTGGCTCCGTTTGCCAGTCGGTTAACCGACCTCTGGACTGAGACGGGAGCTCCATCCAATCGACCTACGCTCTTGGCACGGCGCGAAATTCAAAATTCTCATTGGAGAGATAGGCGCAGGCGAGAGGAAGACGCCATTTTTTCTTATAAGCCGTTTTTTAGAGCTCAGTCGAACCGACCGGCGAGACGAAAAAACGGTCAACAGTAGCAAAGAGGTCGGTTACCGACCTATGGAGAAAAGGCAAAAAACGCAACTTTTTATGATTTTCTTTTTGTTCAGACACTAAGCAATCTTCACCAATATCACCACTGTCAACTGAAATGCCGCGTCTGTGTTGGGATTAAAATTTCCAGCGTCATAGTAGAATTTACGCTGTGGGGAGGTCCACAGATATTCTGAACGACGTAACTAGAGCAGACAGTGGAAAATAAAAAATCCCTTTGCAGAATCCAAAGAATTCAGTGTATTCAGTTAAGTGACACAAAAATAAGTTGGCTTTTCAGTTAAACTTAAAAGGTAATGTGCTGGGATACTGCGTTACAGTACTAAAGACGATGTTCCGCATGTTCTTAGGCTGTTCTTGCTCCTGTTTTGTCTGTCTACATCTTTTACTCGGCTGCGAGCAAACCGTCTCCCAGTTTTGGGGAATATATGAGATATTAAAAGGTCGGGGTCAAGGGATAAGCCGAGGTGCCAATTTTGTAAAGCTGATGTAGGGGATTTGGACCATCTTCTTTGCAAATGCCAGGAATTATCCATCCCACGATGAAAGTTTTTGAATGGTATAGTTACGTCAGTTAAGTACTTAATTAACTGTCCAAACCCCAGATTTATATGCAGGATTGATGCATTTCTGGACGATTTAAGTAAGATAATTAAAAGTACGTGATGATAGTTTGAGGATGAATGAAGTTGTATATTTCAGTTGATTAAAAGTTCGCCCGTATACTAATGTAAGTGCTGTATTGTTTTTTTCATGGCTCTCGGCCTTCATTAACATCTATCTTCGGTTCAATTCAATTCAATTCAATTCATTTTAATTTCAACATTCCTTAAACAAAACAACAAACAGAACGCTCCCCAGAAGGGCACAACCTTGTCCTGTGCGGGAGTGCACAAATTTTAATCACCTATTACAAACAATGACTCACAAAAAACGATTGACTATGGTAGACGGTGTTGGGTGTTTAGAATTATAAACGCTCTTTCGGCGCAAGTTGACGCCGAATCATAGATTCAAAATTACGATGAACATATATGTCTTTTAAAGGGCCGTCTTACCTATAATACTAACGAAACCTACTTCCATAATCACTCCATATATTTCTAAACCCGGAGACCCCAATTTCGTACGGTACATTCTAACCCCTCTAACAAAACCCCGCTGATTTTCTCACTTGCCGTGTTTTGCTACCTTCGATGTGTATCACGCTGTCGACGGTTGTCCGCGAGAAGTTTTTCCATCAGAAAAACCGGTTATGTAAATTGTTTCCCTGTTTTCGCTACAAGTCAGCGGGTCTCGGAAAAGGCTTAAAACAGCTAAAACCGTGGTTTATCTGTTGAAAGCACAGCCTAGTTTTCAAGTATTCAAATATTTTAAAATACTGTAAGTTGAAGAGTAAATAAAGTAAATTAAAGTAAATAATAAGTAATAATAAAAGTAAATTTTCTTTAGAGATAATTCGACCCTTCTTGGCAAGGTCCTCGTCAGGCTATGGCTAAAAGAAACGAACCTGCAAGTCTAGCGCCATTTTTTATGTCACCTATAAAAGGGTAAAGCGAGGGAAAAATAGTTGCTAAAATAGTAGGTAACTGGATCTGCAATTAGTCGTGTGTGCAGTTACCGTGGTATCAGATACTTTGATGTGATTTCGAGGGTGGTGGATAAGGCTAGGTCTTGAACAGGGTCACTGGGTCCTGGTGGATAGCGCGGAAATCTGAAGACCGGCGGGCCTGACCTTAGGTTCCACTCTCAAAACCAATCAACAAAACGAGGGGTAGGGATGTCCTAGGTATCCTAGAGCTCAGACGCACTCTTCTCTCTCGATAAAATAAACGTATACTCAGCTACTATTTACAAAAGTCTCCTTTATCAACAAGATGGTAAGTCGATGACTAATCTTCCCTAAACGACGTGAAGATAATGATGGCGGATGAGCATCATCCAAATATCAAACAATGTCACTAAGACCATTAGAGACATACGCCATCTATCGGCAATAACCTGAACGTATTGCCTAGATGAGGTATATGTTTATACCTTGGTTGGGAATGATAACGACACTAGACGGGGCCCTCTTGAGTCACAACCCGGTTGCTCTGCAAAAACGACAACTGCGTATATTGCGCTTTTCGAAGTCATCCCAAAAGAAAAACTGATATCCAGTAACAGCACTAAGTGCCAAACTTCTTTTCCACCAATTTGACAAAATCCTAGGCTCTATTGTTGGTGATGATGAGAGTGAGATGATTTTTTCAGATACCACGATCGGACCGTGGTATCTGAATATCAGATACCACGGTAACTTCAAAAACGCCTTTTGACCGTGGTATCAGATACCACGGTAACTGCGAAAACGACTTCAGACCGTGGTATCAGATACCATGGTCTCTGCAAAAACGCAACTAATCATTCCCCAAACCCGTGTACACCGGGTGCCGGGAATGTGTGAGCATTCTGTGCCGGAGAGAGCGTACCCTTTGTGTGCCAACAGTAGGGTATACATATTAGATTTTAAAAAAAGAAATTTAACGCACTACGAGGAAAAAACAACGGATGAAAAAACAAATGGATGATGTAAATAACGTATCATCAGACTAAATAATTAGGATCAGCCTAAATTAGTTACCCGAAATAATCCAACCTGAAGATCCCCTCTCGGTCATCTTCGCGTCAAAAAAATTAAATAATAATAATAATAATTAAATAACTACAACTTGGGTAACTTAACAAGTTCTGTCAAGTGAAGTTTTTTTAAAAGACAAATTCTGTTATACTTTTATATTCCATATTTCATGTGATATTCCATGTTACATGTCATACTTTATAGGATAAACATATCGTAGATAGAATGCAATCGCTTGATAAAGTTTCTGACAAGTAAGATGAAAAGACAAGACACAGCGTTATAATGACTTAGTGTCGTCCACTTAAAAGTGAAACCGTATTGGCAGAGTGCCCGCTAAATTGGACTTAGGTTAGGAGCTTTATCAATCTTGCTGTCTGCATTCTCGTTCAACTTGCCATCTATCTTCTAAACGGCAATCTCCGTTTTCGAGCAGTGTGATAAGCGACGGCACGTCGTCCAACGATTACACTTAAACGGTAAGTTTATCACTAAATAAATCTATCTGCTAACAAATTAGTTGCTGACAAATTAATTACTGATTTAGTAGCCTTCAATCTGCCTAGTTTTCTGAGCCGCGACAGGCCGCCAACAGTGATGTCTTCTGTTAATGAGTGAGCGCCATCTAGTGCACCGATCCCGAATAAGAACGGATTGATATACAGACAGATAGATGGCGTGATGATCCGGATATTTGTATTCAGGGGCGTCCCGAGCCTTTCTTCATTGGGGGGGGGGGGGGGGGGGAACCTGGTAAAAATTGACCGAATCGGTACCTGATATTGACCGAATATATTTTTTTCTAAAACACCGCGAGTTGCCTTCAAGAAGCTATAATGTAAAAAGTTGCATAGTATGTACAAAATCAAGTCTAAAGAGAAAATTTGGCGTGTTTTCACGCTCTCCCACTTCTTTGTTTTTCGGGGATACGCCGTCACTAGCCTTTTACCTTTGGGGAACGTCCGGTTTTCGCCAACAGGACCTGAAAATGTGCCGACAAAAAATGCAGTTGCTGCCAAGCGACAACGTCGTGAACGGCTGTACCCCCGGAAAATTAAAGCGCCGCAGGAAATTTTTTTTGAATCTGCCTTTTTTTTCTGGCAAATTCTAGCTTTTAACGTGGTTCAAGCACCTCAAAATTCCAAGCCTCAAACGCCAACAAAATGACGTACCCTTCTTCTAAATAGTGATGACTGCTAAATGTGCCGCAGGCGAAATTTTTTGGAAACACTCATGATCAAAGTGCCTTTTTGCGATCCCAAGGCTACCTATTAAACCACAGCTGCCTGGCGAAAAAAGGGTCCATTCATTGTTAAATACGTGTAAAGTACGTTTATTCTGAATTTACCTCAAACAAAAATAGGCTAGTTTTCACGTCAGGAGACGTGCTTATTCCTAAAGTTCTGCAGTCATTAGAAGTGTAAGTTAAGTAATGGATGGAAACCAGCTGAAGCTATCGTTAAATGGTAAAGAACAAGAGCTAAATAAATGCCACTTAGCATAATAACTGGGCACATTTACAGTAACTGGGGTGAACCAAATAATGAATTCGTACTACCAGCGTACTACCGAAAAATTAACCAAAAAAATAAGGAGCAGATCGGGAGCGGTATAACGACCGAATTTGGGAATGGGATAAAACTCTTGGGAGAACCACCTAGAACAACCGAATGTGGTAAGTCTGGTAACAGATGCGGACCAAACAAAATCAGGTGAATTACCGAATTTGGTAACGAACCAAATGAAACTGATTAATGACCGAATTATGAAATGGATTGACCGAATGCAATAGAACAGATACGGACTTGAGAAAAGTCCGGTGAAAAACCGAATTCGCTAACGAATGAGACCAAATAAACACGTTAAATCACCGAATTTACGTGGGGACGTACCGAATGCGGTGAAATCGACTCGGACTGAACAAAAGCTGGATGAATTGTCGAATTCGGTCACAAATCAGAACCAAATGAATCTGATCAATGGCCGAATTATGAAGTGGACTGACCGAATGCGACAGAACAAATACGGACTTGAGAAAAGTCGGGTGAACAACTGAATTCGCGAACGAATGAGACCAAATAAATACGTTAAATCACCGAATTTACGTGGGGACGTACCGAATGCGGTGGTATGGACTCGGACTGAAAAAAAGTTGGATGAATTGTCGAATTTGGTCACAAATCAGAACCAAATGAATCTGATTAATGACCGAATTATGAAGTGGACTGACCGAATACGATAGAACAGATACGGACTTAGTCCGGTGAACAACCGAATTCGCTAACGAATGTGACCAAATAAATACATTAAATCAGCGAATTTACGTAGGGATATACTGAATGCGGTGAAATCAACTCGGACTGAACAAAAGTTGGATTAATTACCAAATTCGATAAAGAATGGGAACCAACAAACACGTTAAATCGCCTAATTTGGAAATGTGGGCACAAGAGATTTTATAAAAACAGGCATCACGGCTTCGCCGCGATGCCCGTTTTGACCGAATTTTCGAATTTGCGCCCCCCGCCCCCCCCTCGGGACGCCCCTGTTTGTATTTCCCCCTTTCTTAGTTAATTCGGCAACATTCTGCAGGCATTATTTCAGTTTCATTCCTGTTTTCCTGCTTTAAAGTGCGAACACATGCTCAGGATTTCCTGCACTTTCATCATCAAGTTGAAAAAAAAATCAACTTTTCCATATGGAAGTGATGATGGTGCCAAAAATCCGGGCAGGAATTCCAGTCCGGGAGCTCCCTATCCTGATCGTGTGTTTGCACTTTCAACTTAGGCCCGTCACACCCCTACCTACCCCACCCCATTACAATTTTAGTGCTGCCAGCCACATAGGATGATGGAATTTATATTAAAAGTATTTCATCAGTAGCACCCAGATTCAAAGCTGGTTTGTTTCGATAGTGATTAGGAATATATCAAGCCCTTCGAGAGTTAAAGCCAGGCTTCAGCTTCCAGATTTTCTTCCGGATTCCAGACATCCGTTTTCGTCTAGACGGATCTGGAATTTGAAGCCAGCCCAAAAAAGTCTGGAAGACCCTAGATTCCGGAAATCTGAAAGGTGTCATAGAGGCAACATCCCGATGAAAAATGTGTAGCATGCGTAGTTGTATGACAGTTAAAAGTTGCATGTATTGATATGTAATAGTAAAGAGTATTATCATATAATGTGCCTCAGACTGGGCCAATCTTAAGCACTAGTATCCAGTACCATCCTGTCTTGTTATAGTGGCATCAAGTCTTGCTAATAGTAGCATACAGTAGAATTAACACGATAGCCTTGAAACAGAAGCATGTAGTAGCATCAGTTTGTACTGTATCCTACTTTTTCGTACAACGTCATACTACTATTTTTAGACAAATTTTGTATCAGGATTCAAGAGACCCAATAAACATAAAAATGAATGCAGTAAGAGAAATAGGAAAGGCGACTAATGTTTGTGACTGGGAAGCAGATATTTGAAGGGGACATCTAGGAAAATTTACAAGCTAGTGACGGTAGGCGTCATCATTACACGCAAATACGGAAGGGTTGACTTGCCTGTGCGGAAACACCAGATATCTGGAAGATGGCGCCCGGCTTTTATCGTGCTAACAGACGGACAGATAGCTTTTACGAACTCATAGCTATCCCATCACTGACATTTTGGGACCCATAAAACATAAGCAGGCAATTTATCATCTATTTGTCTAGGACCTAGTCAGAAAGCGATGTACCCCCAGCCCTCCCTCAACCAGTCAGTTGCCTTCACTGCCCTGTTCACTGTCGGAGTAGCCACTGCCATCTTTTCCTACTACCGGAAACGGAACACCCGACCGAAACCGGAAAACCTAACCGGATGGAAACATGCCGGAACGGTCCAGAACCTATGGATCTACCCCATCAAATCCTGCAAGGGCATTGCACTAGAATCCTTCGACTGCACAAAACTAGGACCCAAAAAGGGTCCTATGCGAGACCGAGTACTCCTATTCGTCAACGACCATGGAAACTTTATAACAGCCCGTCAACACCCCAAATTGGTCCTGGTAGAACCGAAGATTACTGAAAATGAAATAACCCTAAAAGCCCCGGGTATGGAGGAACTACGGGTCGAAATACCCAGAAAAGGGAATGAAATGAGGATAACACTATGGGGTCAACTTCTCAAGGCTACTGACTGCGGCGAAATAGCTTCAACTTGGATTTCAAGCTATTTGGGAGAGAGCACGTTCAAAATGGTCTATCACACGGAGACGGAGACGCAGCGAGTTGTGAAGACAAATGAAATCTGGCCGCTGATGTACAAAACAGACGGTGCAGCATTCACTGATCTCGCCCCCTATCACCTAATCAACGAGAACTCAGTTCAAGACCTGCGTCGTAAACTCGAAGATCCGGATTCCGTGATCACCATGAATTTCCGGCCGAACATCGTCATTTCCGGATCCGGCGCGTTTGCGGAAGATAACTGGTCGTATTTGCGGATCGGTGGTGTGGTTTTCCGGCACACTAAGCCCTGCGACCGTTGTGTGCTCACCACAGTCAACCCAGAGAAGGGAGAAAAGGACCCTAACCAAGAACCCCTTCGCACCCTGAAAGAGTACCGCTGTGCTACCGACCCTAAAATAAAAGCTGTCCTTGGTACCTCACCCCTTATGGGTATCAACCTGGCTGCAGAAACTTTGGGACAGATTAAAGTGGGAGATACAGTTGAGTTTATCTAGGCGCATACTGTGTGTTCTTCATGTTCGGTGGTGATTAAAGGATTAGTTAACTGAGTTATTTTTTGTTCGCCGATATTTCGGCCTTTATTGACAAGGGTCCTTTTCAGAACGTAGCCAAAATTCAAACTAGTAATCAAACTTGAAGGCGAGTCAGCTGTTCAGCTGATATTTCAGTCAGCTGATATTACAGTCAGCTTCTAGCAGATAAGTCAGCTGATCTAGCGATATTTAAGTTTGGCGCTATCAAATATGCCTTGCAGTCAGCTTGGGCTTAAAGGACCCCTCGCACTATTTACTCTTTAACTTACAGGATATTAAATTACTTGAATACTTTAAAACTAGGCTGTGGAAACAATTTCAGGGAAACAATTTGCATAAACGTTTTTTCTGATGGAAGAACTTCTCACAGACAACCGTCGACAGCGTGACACACATCGAAGGTAGTAAACGCGGCAAGTGAGAAAATCAGCGTCATTTTGTTAGAGGGGTCAGAATGTACCGTACCGTACCAAATTGGGGTCTCTGGGTTTAGAAATCTATGGAGTGATTGTGGAAGTAGGTTGAGTTAGTGTTATAGGAAGATAGGTCCTTTAAAGAGTACTTTTGATCAGGACCTTTGTCAAGAAGGGCCGACCGCGGAATAAAATAAATCAGCTGACCCAACTGTCAAAAGTGTCATAACAGATAACACAAGAATATGCTGTTTCAATAGATAAATGTTAGCTGTTATGATTCTATGCTGTTATGGGCCACACAAACGACCATGGAAACACTCTTTTCGAGCCACAAACTCTTTGTGGGATCGCGGAGAAACGCCATTATCTCGCTCTTGGTCTGTGTATCTGTAAGCTTCGGTTTAGACTGACTATGTGTTGGGAGTTTCCGGTTAGTTTAGTTAGTTGGTGTTTAAGAGATTACGTCATCATATAAGGGGAAAACAGCCATTGTCTTTTCAGTTTACCATTAATACATATTAGTAGGTTATGGATAACGTAAATAGATATCGCTTTTATTCTTCTCGAAATATCATGGTAAAATGAAAAAATCTGAAATCGTCAGTATACACAAATGTAAACACTTGTCAAGATTAAAAACATTCACGGAAGACGGTACAAAGGTCTTTTCACACCGTACATGGTTCATACCGCAGAGCTGCTGCGAGTCCAGCAAATCCGAGTCCGAAACAAGTCCGACTCCTTGGAGAAGGCGTCTCGAGACGAGTCCAGAGTCCGAGTGCACCAGCTCTGTATTACCGTATCATGCAGAAAGATACATAATAAAGTAAGGGCGCGGACCCTTGTGTTGAGTGCTATCTAACTTACGAACTATGTCCTTGCAATCAATCGACTCTTCTTCCCAAACTTCTCGATCCATTATTTCGAAACTCTGAATCTTGTACGATATATCCGTCCTAGATCTGTTCCGATCGTGATCTACTTCGAGACCTTCCGGTCTCCTGCGTCACGCTAGCCATGCACCGGGGAAACCGGATTCGCGAAAACTGCCACGGTTTCCGCAGCGCAGCGCCCGAGTCCCAAATGTGGAAAATATGGTTAAAGGACCTGTTGTAGACTACCTGTATTACTGATTCACTCTCTGTCCCGAATCATTCCCGCCATTCGCATTTCTGAGAATTCGCAATTCCGAAGTAATTTTATTTACAATAACGACACCACGCCGATTTTGCCATCTGTCATACCTGGCACTTTTGGAAGCGGATCAGGCTCCCGCGGATTGCTTTCGAGGAGCGCGTGGTCAGAAAGACTGGTTATGCAATTTTTCTGAGTTTCTCATCGAAGTTACGGGTGCCGAGCGCGGCTAAAATAGCCGGGACGAGTCGGTAATTTGTTGAAAAACACAGCACAGTTTCAAAGGAGTCCAGTATATCATACAGGAACAGAAACTGTATCTACTGCCCCTTGTGGTTTAAAGCACAACTTTTACTATAGATTATCTTTTCACGATGAAATGGCTCAGACGGGTTTTCGAAAATACCATTACTTGCCACGAGAAATTAGCGATTGTCTTGTTATCGCTTGTCGACTCTATCCAGCCTTCCTCGTCTCCGACGCAAGCCGAAAAGTGGAAAAAAACAAGCAAAATAAATGAAATCCAAAACAGAAAGTGGACATGATAGTCTACCATGTTTTCCGAAATGAAAAATAATATTTTGAAGCTTCTCATGTTCTAATGTGTCAAAGAGTTGTCGGCGGACCTTGAAGCCTTTAGCGAAGTTTGCGTTGCGCGACTGTCAAAACTCGGCTAGGCCGAAAAAACGCTATAAAGTCGTAGGTACAAAACGAAACAATGGCGAAAGGCGGGGATATTCTTGATGACTAACTCTCCTTGCCGATGCAAAATCGCCGTGTACCTAGCGGAAGAGCCGGAAACGGCACCACAGCTGTCCCGAACGAGCACCGTGATTGGTTGACACATGATCTAAGTTGTTGAGTTTGAGTCGTTAGTGAGACGTTTTTTCGTTCTTCCTGAGGATCAGTGGCGTGTTTTGGATTTAGTCATACAGAGTATTTCAGAAGATTCAAATCCCATAAGGGAGCTAAGGATAATACGAAAAGCAGGGTAAGCAAGAGGGGTCCTTTAAAAAATGTGCGTTATCTTTCCAGCCTGAAGAATGACTAGAAAGGAGGAACATACTTTAAACATTGGGAAACAAACGCTATGACTGCTGATAGTCTCTAGGAAACATCCGCCACATAAAAAACATAAACATAACTGTTTCAGCCCGGTCTCCGCCCTTTTCTCCATGTGTATTTTAATTTCTTTTCTTTTAAACTCATTTACAGCCAACAAGAACTATAGAAACAAACAACAGAAAAAATATACAACAAAATACACAAAACGGGGACTCAACCCTTTTTGAAGAAGTGAAAATATGAAGAAATGTCCCTGATGTGTAAAAAGAAATTTCGCGTATAACCTACAAAACAAACAGTGCAAAACAAGTGATGCTGTGGCGAAAAGACCCAATGTAAAAACACCCAAAAACGGTTTAGTCACGTTTAGTCCATGAAAAAACAAGAGCTGGAAGCTCATATGGCACTTGCAAGGCTGGGTCAGATGGAAGTGATGGTTAAAAGTGTTTTTTTCACTTTTCGGTTAAGATGCGTCAAACTTGCAAGGCTGGGTCAGAGGATAGAAGTGATGGGTAAAAGTTTTTTTTTCACTTTTCGTTAAGATGAGCACTTTAAGCGTGCTAAAAATTAATTTCTAAGCAAAACCCTTGAGGCTAAAAGGATCATGTGCTCCTGGCGATCGTGAAAAAATAAATTATGGTTAAGAGTATTGTGTGTATTTTGCGGTTAAGATGAGTTCTTTAAGGGATGGTCGGATCGGAGAAGTGACGATGTCTAACCTAATGATGTCAAGTTTATAATGCTTCAGCAAAGTTTTATCGTCCTTGGAAGTACCTTAAATCACGATCACCGGAATTCCGGACACCCCCCTACAGCCCCCCTCCCTCGGTACCCGACTCCGGTCCTATTCTGTCGCCTAGGACTTGTGTCTGTACTTCCCACCAAGTTTCATCCTGATCGCTCCAGTCTATGCGTGTCACAAGATTTCCGGTTCTCCCCTCCGACCCCCCCCCCCCCCCCCCAGTTCATTGGATTCGGTACGGATTTGAAATGGAGATCTGAGTCTTTCAAGATATCAAGTTTCATTAAGATCCGAAAACCCGTTCGAAAGTTACGCGTACATGCCACTAATTTCCGGATTCCGCCGTCTCCCCCTCCCACCACGATGGTCGGATCGGGCGAGTGACTGTTTCCAAGTTAATCTGGTCGGATCCCTGATGTGCCTGCCAAGTTTTATCGTCCTAGCCCACCTGGAAGTACATTAACTACGGATCGCCGGAATTCCGGAACTCCCCTCCAACTCCCCCAGTGTCCGAATCCGGTCCAGTTCTGTCAGTTATGTACCTAGAGCTTGTGCTTGTTCTTCACACCAAGTTTCATCCCCATCGCTCCACTCTAAGAGTTTCACACGATTTCCAGGTCCCCCCTCCGACTCCCCCCCAGATTCATCGGATCCGGTCAGGACTTGGAATGAGACACGAGGTCTTTCATTCCTTCATTCATTTAATCGTACTATATAAATTACATAACATAAATAGAAACGCAACAAACAAGACCCCCTGAAGCTATCTTGTTGGGGATATCAGCTATCAAGTTTCATTAAGATCCGATCACCCATTCGAAAGTTATGCATGCCCCTATTTTCTGGATTCCGCCACCTCCCCCTCCCCCCACGATGGTCGGATCGGGCAAGTGACTATTTCCAAGTTAGTTTGGTCGGGTCCATAATATGCCTGTCAAGTTTCATCATCCTAGCACTTCTGGAAGTACCCTAACTCGAGAAGAGTGGACCGACAGACCGAAAAGTGATCAGTATATGGCACTCGAGCGAAGCTGCAAGTGCCATAAAAACGTGCACAACCAATGCAGCTGCTAATGATTGCAGGTTAGTCCCAAGGCAAAACGACGCAAAAACGGTAAGTCGCATACAACCCACAAATCAAACCCCCAGCCCCAAAAGCCCCAAGACAAAAAGGTGTACAGACGGTAAGTCGCATATAACTCATAAACATTAACCGTGCACAACCATGCAGCTGCTAATCATAGCAGACAATTCCCAAGGCAAGAAGATGCATAAAAGGTAAGTCGCGTGTAGCCAGCAAAAGCAAACCGTGCACAACCAGTGCAGCTGTTACTAAACGGCTTATGCGCGCCTATCCCCTCACCACGTCTTATCCGTTTCTTTCGTTGATCTTGTGTGTATTTCGTTGTTTTTTATGTGTTTCTTTACTTATTCCTACTCCACCATATTTACTTCATGTATCGTGTGGGTGATAAATAAATCAAATTAATTAATGTGCAGAAAAGCCCCACGGCAAAAAGACGGTAAGTCGCATATAACTCGTAAACACTAACCGTGCACAACCAATGCATCTGGAACAGATTTCTGCTTAATAGCAGAATAATCCCAAGGCAAGAAGATGCAAAAAAAAAAATAAGTCGCGCATAATCCACAAAAGCAAACCTTGCACAACCAGTGCAGCTGTTACTAATTTGCAGAAAAGCCCCACGGCAAAAAGACGGTAAGTCGCGTATAACTCATAAACATAAACCGTGCACGACCAGTGCAGATGAAACAGATTTCTGCTTAATAGCAGAATAATCCCAAGGCAAGAAGATGCAAAAAAAGTAAGTTACGTGTAACCAAGAAAAGCAAACCGTGCACAACCAGTGCAGCTGTTACCAATTTGCAGAAAAGCCCCACGGCAAAAAGACGGTAAGTCGCATATAACTCGTAAACATAAACCGTGCACAACCAATGCATCTGAAACAGATTTCTGCTTAATAGCAAAATAATCCCAAGGCAAAAAGATGCAAAAAAAAGTAAGTCGCATATAATTCACAAAAGCAAACCTTGCACAACCAGTGCAGCTGTTACTAATGTGCAGAAAAGCCCCACGGCAAAAAGAAGGTAAGTCGCGTATAACTCATAAACATAAACCGTGCACAACCAATGCAGCTGAAACAGATTTTTGCTTAATACCAGAATAATCCCAAGGCAAGAAGATGCAAAAAAAAGTAAGTCGCATATAATCCACAAAAGCCAACCTTGCACAACCAGTGCAGCTGTTACTAATATGCAGAAAAGCCCCACGGCAAAAGACGGTAAGTCGCATATAACTCATAAACATTAACCGTGGACAACCAATGCAGCTGCTAATCATAGTAGACAAATCACAAGGCAAGAAGATACAAAAAAGGTAAGTCACGTATCACCTACAAAAGCAAAAATTGCACAACCATTGCAGCTGTTAATAATTTGCAGAAAAGGTCCAAGGTAAAAAGACAAAAAAATCGCGTAAACCCTGCAGATACAAAATGGTAAATAATACAAAACGGACTTACCAAAGAGGCTGCGTCGGTCTCAACATCTGGCGTCCTGATCTCCTTCATCAACTCGAGAACACTTTCCTTATTGACCACAAGATACTGCGATTCGTTAGCCAATGAAAGCACAGAGTTGGCTTCGAGTTTGCTCGGTCGGCGGGTAGCCTTTCGAACAAGCCTAGAGAGAATGAAGACAAGTTTTAACCAAGAACGTATAAGCGGTTGAGGAGACAGGCCTCGGGGAATGTTAATAATTGAGTGGGCGTCGAGTCTGTTCGCTTTCGCAAGTTTGTTAACAAGCCTGGCGAGAACAAGATTATCCCTTTATGTGTCTTTATGTGTTTTATTTATTTTCTTTCATTTACTCCGCTTTTTCAAAATGGCGGGTTTTAAATAAATTACTTACTTACTTACATTGTAACGCAAGTAAACAGATAGGAAAGAACAGTCTGAGCACTAAGGAATACTTGATGTTTATGTAAGATGGAATGTTTTACAAGGGATTTTCACAGTAACAAATAAACCAGAAGTAATTTAGAATTAAATTTACAAGTCTCAACGTACTCCAGTGTCGAAGCCCCCCTTCTATCGGGAGATTGTAGTAATTTGCGAACTATGTTAACAAGCTCAGTGGTAGAGCGTGGGCAATGAAAGCCGAAGGTCGTGGGTTCAAATCCCGTCTGAGGAACATTTTTGTTTTCAGTTCACTACTTTAAGGGAATACTTTTTCACTGAACACTAGATACTGAGCTAGAGAATGAAGAAATTTTTTATTAAAACCGGACAAGCGGTCGCGGAGAACAGATCTCAGCGCTCAAGAATGCTTCCTTTATTCGCCACTGGACAGTGCGACTCGCATAGATTTGGCGTAGACTTGCTCGGCCGACGGATGAGCTTGCGAACAAGGCTAGCGCAAGAATAAAGACAAGTTCTTTGTAAAAGAACATATAAGCGATCGAGGAGAAAAGATCTCAAGAATGCTTTCTTCACTTGATACCGCGAGGAGTTGGCCAATAGAAGCAGAGTTGGTGCATGCTTTTGCAAGACAAGCTTAGCGAGACCAAAGATGAGTTCTTTGTAAAGAACGTATAAGCGGTCGAGGAGAACAAATCTCATCACTCAGGAATGCGTTCTTTATTGAACAATACATGCTGCTATTCGTGGCTAATGAAAGCACCGAGTCGGCTTCGAGTTTGCTAGGGCTCGAGTTTGCCGGGAGGTAAGCTTGCGAACAAGCCTATCACGAAAAAGTATGTGAAAATTAAAGTAAAGTGAAGTTTTTTTTTTGTTTTGTTTTTTTTTTTGGGGGGGGGGGGGGGTACTGGACCCACAGGCCCATTCGGGTTTTCCTGCAGTCAGAAGTATCAGCTACATGTCTAAAGGATGGTAAGAGGGTTACAAAAGGTGCGTTCATGTAGTTTAGCATATAAAAGTTGGTTTGTATAATAAAGAGTATTAAACTAAAATTAAAAAATATAAAGGCGAGTTCTTTGCAAAGAATGTAGGCTATTCATCCGACGTCTAAAAGCACATGTGATCTGTGAGCTGGTAGAACCTTCTTCATTGACTTACGGCTCCTATAACGAGACACTTCCGAGTGTAGAGGGAATTAGGGTGGGGCTTTGTCCCCTGCTTCCGTTGGCTGTAAAATAGTACAGTAGAGAGACAGGGGAGAAAAGAAAGACGATGAACAGAAAGTAAAAATTATTCGCTAGGGACGCGGACAGAACTTTAGAAGTAGTCAAAAGTGGTCAATGTCAGCACTAAACATAAATAAATGATGATCTAATCCGTAACAGAGGCGTTACTAGCCAAAATGTTTGGGGGGGGCAAGGTATTTACCGACTGGCTGGTCATTTTTACCGACTGTTTTTGCAAATACAAACGACTATTTTTGAGAAAAAACGACTGTGTTGACGAAAAATCGGCTGATTTTAAGAAAAACTACTATTTGAAGAAAAATCAACTATTTTTACGACAAACCAACTGTTTTAAAGAAAATCGACTGTTTCCAAGAAAAATAACAACTGTTTTTACGAAAAAATCGCGGCGTTTCGCTCCGACTCGGCTATTTTTTACCGACTGGTCGAGAACATTCGGGGGGGGGGGGGGGGCGACTATCAAGCACTATCAATCAACTCGACAGGGCAGTATTACAGTAGAGGTATGCTTATTTGAACACTTTTTTTAAATGTTCCACTACCTTGGCTTCTTCCTTGCATATAAAAAAGTAAAATGGTAAAGAAAAATAACAAACTTGATGTCAGCTAACAGCCAACTATTTCAGAGTTATCCTGAAGTAGAAATCCAATTAACTTTCTTTGATTTTGAATTTATTAAAAAGGTCCTTCCTCTTTTGAAGGCATCTGCAGGTTCGGACCGCCATCTTCTCCATTGAAGGTGCGTTCCTCGTGGCAAACTTTTCAAATTATAAAAAGCAAACGAGGTGTCAGCTGAGTCACTTTCAGCTGTGAATCAGCAAAGTATTCAAAAAGTGACAAAGCGTAAGTAAGTAAGTAAGTAAGTAATTTATTTATGACCCGCCATTTTGAAAAGGCGGAGTAAATGACGAAAATAAAGAAAATAAACAAAACACATATATACACACAGTGATTATATACACAGTGATTATTACTAGTATTGATAGGAAAAAATGCCTGGTTTGGGTTTTAGTTTTTCCTTCGGCGATCGTTCACTGTTAGCAGACGTTCACAGAAGCATAACTCTACTGTACTTATCTGATAACATTAAAGTTTGTATATAAAATATAACGCGATCTAAAATTTGTACCTACAATCTGAAAAAGAAAATTTTTGAAGAAGGGCCAAAACTTCGAAAAAAAAAGAAAAAAACTGGAATGTGAACAATTAAAGTACCTGTATCCTTTCAGCCCAAGTGCCCGATACAGCCATTCCGACACTTCGTCACCACAGTCTCGTATCGATACACGATCTCCACACACTCGCGTTTGGCACAGGTCGATACTCCCTTCACTGAAAGTGATATCGGTAGGCTCGAACGGTATAGTCATTGGGTCCAATCCTGTAAAAAAAAGGAAAGCTGGTGATTTTATATGCCCGATTATGCCCGTTTTATAAACGTTTTGTCCCCACACTTCCAAACTGAGTGATTTAACGGGTTCCCATTCTTCATCGAATTCGGTAATTCATCAACTTCTGTTCCTGGTCCATTTACACAATGCGTAAAATCCGAGCGTATTTTGAAATCCGAGCGTATTTTACGCACGTTTTGAGCTTGAAAAGATTTCTAGCAATACGGACGTATTTAGATACAAAACGGACCGATTTCTCAAATAAGTCGGTATTGCTAGAAATGTTTTCAAGCTCAAAACGTGTGTAAAATACGCTCGGATTTTACGCAGTGTGTAAATCTATTTCACAATCGGTGCGTCCCTTCGTAAATTCGGTGATTTAACATGTTTATTTGGTCTCATTCGTTACCGAATACGGGAATTCACTAAACTTTGACATGCACGTATAGATGTTGCTTCAGCCCAAGCTGACTGCGAATCATATTTGACGGTGCAAAACGGATAAGTCAGCTACATTTTATTGGAGCATTATTTCGGCCCTTCTTGGCAAGGGTTAGTTTTTCACAAGTTCATTTTCCAGCTTGAGCCTGAAGAAGACCCTTTCCAAGAAGGGCCGAAATATAGCTCTAATAAAATGTGGATGACTTATCCGTTTTGCACAGTCAAATAGCATGTATGACCTTAATACTGTCTCCTAGTTTCCTAGCCCCAAATCTAAACGTTTCCCAAACATGTAATATATGATTAAAAAATATAATTACATTATAAATATAATTTCCCCTAAACTTCTTTCTCAAAGTCGTCCTGATGAGGTAAGAGTTGCGTCGACCATTACACTGTCAGAAGTTTCATAACAGATAACACAAGGATGCGCGGTTTCAACAGACAATGCGTGACAGATAACATTTCGGATGTTATCTGTTGTGTTTGAAAATGTTATGCATAACAGGCTTTGTTAGGAAGAGCCAAAAAAGCCTCTACTGCCTTTATCTTTATCGTCATGATGTCGGAAAACTCAGAAGATACTTTTTGGCGGTTTTTCGGTTCTTCCTGATGGTAACGCTTATTATGCACAACATTTTGAAACACAACAGATAACATCCGAAGTGTTATCTGTTACGCATTATCTGTTGAAACCGCGCATCCTCGTGTTATCTGTTATGAAACTTCTGACAGTGTAGCATTCAAATCAAAGGATGAGTCTTTTTTTTTTCATCTACAGTAGAGGTATGCTTATTTGAGCACCTCTCTAAATTTTTCGATACATTACAAAAAGGGACTGTTTCAATGTCTGATTTTTTTTATTTGTAGTGAATTAAGAGGCGTAACACATTTTTCGAGAAATTTTGCATTTTCGTCTCTTCTAGCTACAGCCGGACGAGGGCCCTAACCAAGAAGAGCCGAAATATCGCTTTAAAAAATCTTAGCTGACTTACCCAAACCCAAATCCATCTATCCAAATTTAGCGGAACTTGCTGAAATTCGAACGAGGATTTGTCGCTTATAATTAGAAGAAATGCGATACTGGAGGTGTCAAGGATGACTGTATCCTACCGAGTTTCAGAGATTTTACAAAAAAAAAATAGAAAAAAAAATAAAATTTGGACGACCCAACCATTGTAGTAGGAGGGACCTCTACACTCAAATATTAGAATGAGCTTCTTCTCCTTCGGCCGGATGGATCATGCAAAGCTACAACCAAATTTACCGGAACATGTTGAAATTCGAACGAGATTTTTTTTTAGATGATTAAAAGACGCATTTGACAGTGCCAAACGGAGCAGTGCAAGCCGCGCCGAAAATCGAAAAAGTCAGGATTCCTATCCTTCTGATTTTCTTCTTCTTCTTCCTTAAGTCAGGATCCCTGTTCTGAGGCAGGATCTCTGTTGTGAGTTCAGTCAACGATCCCGGATTTGCAATTATGTTCGGCTTTACAGATCACTCGGTTTTGTTTCTTTCTGGTATTGAAGATATCAGTTCAATTCGTTCTTATTATTTCCGGTTTTCCCGCTTTCTATTGTATCTGCCTCCATGGTACAGAAATTGGAACCTCATATCTGTTTACAGTTTCCCGGAAATCGGGTCGAAACTTACGGAGCTTGCTGGGAAATTACCCCAGTCAACTTACGGTGGGTTTACACACTGCGTAAAATCCGAGCGTGTTTTGAAATCCGAGCGTATGTTACGCATGTTTTGAACTTGAAAACATTTCTAGCAATACGGATGTATTTGAGAAATCGGTCCGTTTTGTATCAAAATACGTCCGTATTGCTAGAAATCTTTTCAAGCTCAAAACGTGCGTAAAATACGCTCGGATTTTACGCAGTGTGTAAATGGACCATTATAAGTATCTGCCCGCCCACAGTGGCCTTTCTCATTTGCTTTAATTTCTTCTTCTTTCTGTTTTGTGAAGTGTTTGTTTTGTTTCTTTCATTGCTACTCTGCTTTGATTTTTTTTGTAGAGGGTCAAAAATATATTATTATTATTATTGCTGTCAAATATGATTCACACACTCTAAAAAGTTTCTCCGAATAAGGATGCAATATTTGCTACTGGGATTAATCTTTTCTCTATTGGGATAAAATTAATCCGAATTAGGGATAATCTTATCTCAATAAAGACAAGAGTAATCCCAGTAGCAAATACTGCAAGATTTTTTTGGCAGTGCAGTCAGTTTGGGCTGAAGGAATCTTTGATTAAAAGACGAAGGACGCTGTAGGATTCTAGAACGACTGCCGTGAGTTCTAGAGACTTCAGACGAACAAAAAGATTTAAACGAGAAAAATGACCGATTTAAGCCTTGATGCCAGAGATTGAACGCCACCTACCTTCGAACTCTAGAGTGAGCGTCTTTTCCTCCGGTCTGACTGTCGGTCGGATCATGCAAAGCTTCGGCTCCCTTTTCTGCGTGACACTCGCACCCCCGGGACTGATAATCATCCATTCACGATCATGTAGAAGTCCAGTTGGACCAATGCACCATTTCTGGACTTCCTGATATCCACAGGATTTGACAGGAAAAAGCCGGATTTTCTCCAACCGGATTTGGTGGGCAGGGCTGCTAGGAAGTGGGTTGGCTTTCCGCAGCTCACGGTCTGGAAACAAAACATAAACAATAGTGGCGGTTTTTGCCGTCATCCAGTTAACTGACCTGCAAGATTTCTCTCTATCAGCCGTTTTCTTTCTTCGGCTAACCGACCTAAATCCTTATAAGCAGGTTTTTTCGTCGGTCGGCTAACCGACCTGTGGACTGAGCTCTGAGCTCCTTCCAACCGACCTACGCTCTTGGCACGGCGCGAAATTCAAAATTCTCATTGGAGAGATAGGCGCCTGCGACTGGAAGACGCCATTTTTTCTTATAAGCCGTTTTTTAGAGCTCCGTCGAACCGACCGGCGAGACGAAAAAACGGTCAATAGTGGCAAGTAGGTAGGTTAACCGACCTACGGAGGAAAGGCATAAAACGCAACTAATAGCACTTTTGTACCTGAAACTGCTGGCAAGGTATGGCGTCCCCACCGAGGATTTACTGCGAGTGTACATTTCGTTTATTCGACCGGTACTGGAGTACTGCTGTCCCGTCTGGCATTTTGGGCTGACGCATGAGCAGTCGGGCTCGATGGAGAGGATTCAATATCGAGCCCTTTTAATTGCTGCTGAATCCCCAAAGGTGCCGTATTTAACTCTTCTTAATATGTTTCATGTAAAAACCATTTCCCAACGCAGCGAAACCCTGTCATTTAACCTTGGAAAACAAATCCCCAACCCTACGCCCCATCCTGCCCCCTGATTTCGCCGCAATTTGAGTCAGGCCTGGCAGAGCAGCTTCCCAACCGATTCCGGTAATACAACCGGTCACATGCTCTCATGCTCGGTATCAGCGTAGCTTCGTGCCCTCATTCGTGAGCCGGCTCAATTCTGAAGCAGTTTCAACAACTGCCAGTATTCTAAACATACGTCTAAAATTTTCATTTGTTCTTTAAATTTTTACTTACTTTTATTGCTGTCTGAGAATCTTGTTTGGTTGTTGTTGTTGTATTTATTCACTTTACGTTTGACGTCATCATTGTTGTTGTTGCATTTATTCACTTTACTTTTGATGTCATTTGATCTTGATACATAATACATAGATGGCACTTCTTACACAAGGGGTACCGTGACCAATAAACCAGAAACATTTTTCGAATATAATTAAAAGTCTAGGACTCCATTGTCGGAGCCATACGTAGACATACCAGGACCCACAAGACGGGGTCTCATGGTGAAAACCAGAGCCTCGTTTTTGTTGCATGCTGCAGGTCCACTTCTCCGCCGATTCCGGACTGATTCTTTCTACATCTGTTTTTGCACTGCAGCGCTTCCAAGGAAGACGGCAGCGCTTCTCAAGAATCACGGACTTGCTCACCGACCAAGTCCGTGCTTCCCTGCAAGATGCTGCAGCGCTGCCGCTCCAACCAAGAAGAAACTGAATCCAAAAACGCATATTGTGCAAAAGCAAAGAAGTGCTGCAGCAGCGATGCGGAAGCGCTGATGCAACAAAAACGAGGCTCAGATGAAACCAAATATATAATTTTAATCGGGAAGACGCTCTTGAGATGGAAACATTTTATAAGTAGTGAACTGATAGACAAAAATGCTCCTCAGCCGGGATTTGAACCCAGGACCCTCTGCTTACAAGGCAGTCGCTCTACCATCTGAGCTACCGAGGGGCTTGTGAAGAGAGTTCGCAAACCACTACAATAGTCTGGTAGAAGCCGGCCATAGGATTCAAATCCCGGCAAGTCCTGGGTTCAAATCCCGGCTGAGGAGCATTTTTGTCTATCAGTTCACTACTTATAAAATGATCCTGATACAGTTATTTTTGTTGACAAAAAACCAAAATTCGGCTAGTCCGTGAATGTTCTGGAAATAAATTGAATTGATTGATTGACATGTATTTTTCTCTTCTAACCAAAACACCTTCGGATTTTTGTTTTAGTACAGGCTGTAAACCGGTAATACCACGAGCATGCTCCACCCTTCTAACAATCGTAACTATTAGTTACTATTTCCTTTCCAGCCTTATGAAAAGTTACTACATTGACCGTTCCAACCTTCTCAAAATAGTGACTAATAGTAACTATTTGCTTATCACGCCCGGGTGAGTAGTAAGCGTGGTAACTACGCATCTCTGTGAGTGAAACCCCAAGAAGAAGATATGTTATTATGTTTCACCTTATAATAATAATAATAATGACAATTTGTTTGTAACCCACTGCACAAAAAGAATGTGAAGGTAGTGGAGTAAAAAAGAGAAAGAAACAAATAAACAACAGAAGAAACACTCGTACAACAAAATAGACACACAAATCAACAGAACAAACAGAAGAGTCCGTGATATGGAGTAAGCCATTGATATGCGTGTCTAGATAAATTGCGGAGAAATTATATTGGTAGAGATAGGAAAAGTACTGGTCCTTATTTTTGTCCAATGTGTGGTATTGAAGGAGAGGATGCGGTGCATTTGATATGTTATTGTGAGGAGTTGAAAGAATTAAGAAAGGAAGTGTTTGGTCGGGAGGCTTGGGAGGAAAGGGATTTGGTTTCAAGTATGGGAAGTAAGTGTTTTGGTGAGATCCGAAGGCTGGGTAGATTCCTGAAGCTAGCTATGGCCCACCGTGAACTATTTTTATAGAAGTTGATTTTTTGGTTTGTTGTTGGAGTTTATGATATCTTGTTTTTGTTATTGTGTTATGTTTCCCGCCATGGCCCTTGGGCTTTATTGGGAATAAATTCATTCATTCATAAAGCTCCTGGAGTTTTGCCGTTATATCGGGAGCTTTGTATTTTCGGATTATTCTCCGGTTTCGATACGATATAGGCAAAAAAAGCAGGTATTTACAGTAACATCTGCGTAGTTTACATTTGTCACTGAGAATGTATCTGTTATGACTCTTTTAAATGTAATCTTTCGCGAAACACGACATTTAGAGTTTAAGTGAAAAGCCAACTTATTTTTGTGTCATTTAACTGAATTGAAAACCAACAAAAATTAACAGAAAAAACAGAAGAGTCCGTGATATGGAGTAAGCCATTGATATGCTTGTCTAGATAAATTATCATAAAGCTCCTGGAGTTTTGCCGTTTTATTGGGAGCTTTGTATTTTCGGATTTTTCTCCGGTTTCGATACGATATAGACAAAAAAAGCAGGTATTTACAGTAACTTCTGCGTAGTTTACATTTGTCACTGAGAATGTATCTGTTATGACTCTTTTAAATGTAATCTTTCGCGAAACATGACATTTAAAGTTTAACTGAAAAGCCAACTTATTTTTGTGTCATTTAACTGAATTGAAAACCAACAAAAATTAACAGAAAAAACAGAAGAGTCCGTGATATGGAGTAAGCCATTGATATGCTTGTCTAGATAAATTATCATAAAGCTCCTGGAGTTTTGCCGTTTTATTGGGAGCTTTGTATTTTCGGATTTTTCTCCGGTTTCGATACGATATAGACAAAAAAAGCAGGTATTTACAGTAACTTCTGCGTAGTTTACATTTGTCACTGAGAATGTATCTGTTATGACTCTTTTAAATGTAATCTTTCGCGAAACGCGACATTTAAAGTTTAACTTAAAAGCCAACTTATTTTTGTGTCATTTAATTGAATACACTGAATAATTTGGATTCTGCTAAGGGATTTTTTTATTCTCCGCTCTAATTATGACGTTCAGAATATCTGCAGCCGTCCCCACAACGTAAATTCTACTATGACACGGGAAATTTTATCTCAACACAAACGCGGCTTTTCAGTGGGCAGTGGTGAGCTTAGTGAAGACTGCTTGGTGCCTGAAACAAATTTAAATCATAAATCTCTCGCGTAAGGCATACAACAAAATACAAGCGCATAGAGGTACCACAAATCACACGGAAATTCCACTATTTGAAAATCGATTATTCGTGAATAGCGGAAAAACGAAGTAAGGCATTTTCAGCGGGTCTTCATGCCAATTTAAGTGAATAAATGATGGGTAACTAATTGTCCTATCCCAGCCCATTTCGGTTAAACATTAAAAGGACCATAACATAAATTTTGTCTCAGTTTAGTTTAGTTTAGTTTGTTCATAAAAATAAAAAACACCATTAACTGTTTATGGCCCCACCATAAGGCCTAACATAAGGCCTAGCAATGGGCGGGGCTTATTCTTTATTCATTCATCTAATCTGAGTTAATCAAACAGGTAATCAAACCAAAGAAATAAAAAAAGATAGAAAAAGAAGGAGAGAAAAAGAGAAGAAGAAAAGAAGAATGAAGACATAACGAACTGACAAGAAATATCCACTAGCGAACGATCTTCCATCACCAAAGCGCCCTTGCCCCCCCCCCCCCAAAAAAAAAGAAAGGAAAAAAGAAAGAAGGAAATTATGTTTTGGAACATTATGTTTTCGATAAGAAAAAGGACTTGGTCTGTGACTTGAAAGCCGAAAGGGTAGATGCAGCCCTTACCTCCTCAGGCAGGGGCGTCACGACTGGGGGGGAGGGGGGGGGGACGCCCCCCCCCAATGCTGTCGGCCAGTCGTTAAAAAAAAATGAGTCGGCGCGAAGCGCCGCGATTTTTCGTCAAAACAGTCGATTTTTTTTCAAGAAAACCGTCGTTTTTTTTCTGAAAATTTGTCGATTTTTCGTCAAAATAGTCGGTTTTTCTGAAAATCAGTCGATTTTTTTCAAAAATGTCATTTTTGTTGTTGAAAACAGTCATTTTTTCTGCAGAAAAAGTCGGTAAAAATTACCAGCCAGTCGGTAAATGCCTCGTCCCCCCCCCCAAACATTTTGGCTAGTAACGCCTCTGTCCTCAGGTATTGAATTCCACCCCCCCCCCCCCCCCCCGAAGCAAAGTGTTTTATTATGAAAGAAGCTCTAGTTGTTTTACGGGGGGCACTCGCCAACTGACGGGCATTCCGAGTAGAATACTCGTGGCAATCCTGATTCTGTGAAAACAAATTCTGAAAAGACGAATTTAAATGATCATTAAAATACTTATAAGTGAAAACTGCAACTTGGTAGTCTCTAATTGTGGAGACTTCCATTATTTTATTAGATCTAGAACGTTCACTGTGATTCTTATTGGGGTCATGCGACGTGATTGCCCGGATAGCACTGCTCTGTAGATTTTGAACTTTCTTGTAACAAGATACAAAATTGCTAGCCCACACGGAGCACCCATAAATTAAGTAAGGATGAAAAAAAGCATAATATATATGTACCGTGTTCTTCAAAACTGAGATAACTAAAAAAAAATTGAAAACTGAGTTAACTATACCATTGGGCAGAACAAAGCTGATTAGGTATTCTGTTAAATTTTGCCAAGTATTGAATAACGACATGAGCACCATCTAACAGGTAGATTATAGTTTTAACTTTCTGAGTTCCTACTTTCTTCGTGCAGATGGCATACACAAAACTGGGCCCAAAAATTATGAAAATGTAGGTTGCACAGTTTTGAAGAACACGGTACATATATCATTCGTAGAATTTTAGATGATGCAATGTTTTTGACTCTAAATGTAACTAAATGTCTCGAAATGTAACCTTTCAAAGAGTCATAACAGAAATATCCTCGACAGCCAACATAACCACAAGGATGCTCAACCGTGTGTTATCTGTTATCAAACTTCTGACAGTGAACAAGTATAATACCTGAATTCTCTATTTACCTTTAAACGTTCTCACAAGCAGTGAAAGAAAGGCATCGATTTCCTCGACGGTGTTCTGCGGGCCGAACGACAGACGGACGGCCCCGGTCGGAAGGCCTTCAACGAGGTCATTCTCATCTCCGCATACATGACCAGCCTGTAAAGAAAGAACTGAACTTGAAGGACCTGTAAGCCAACAGATCCTCCGTCTTTGGTCTTATGCACCGACTATGGATACACCGATATAGTTGCACTGTAAAAAGTATCTACTACATCGGGCTTTAGTGGTTGCACATCACCGAATTCGGTGATTTTTATTCCGAATTCGGAGATTTTAAACCCGAATTTGGAGAGTTCAAATCCTATACAGGATTAAAACGCTAGAATGCAAAATAATGCAGATTAGGATAACTTAATCTGCAGTATTTTGCATTCTAGCGTTTTAATCCTGTAGCAGATTTGCACACTTCGAATTCGGATTTGAACTCTCCGAATTCGAAACAAAAATCACCGAATTCGGTGATGTGCAACCACTAAAGTCAGATGTAGGAGAGACTTTTTACAGTGTGAGCGATATTCGATATATATAACGATATATCGATATATCGGACCAAATGTCGATATCGAAATGTAAATATCGATATCGTAAACGATATTTTTTCATTTATAATTATTGTAGATCATCCAGCACAAGTCACATTTATGTATCCGAAACTGGAGCAATATGTTCTTCCTAATTCAGTTTTTATTTATTCGGAGTCCGAGTTGATGCAAGATGCTTTTTTACGACATTTCTGCTCCTGAATTTTGGTGAAACGTGACGTATACTATAGCGAAACATGGTACCAAAATATCGATATATCAATTGTCGAATATAGAAAGCGAACATATCGATATATCGAAAAATCGAAATATCGCCCAACACTACCCCGACAAAATTGAGCAGAGACTACTTGAAGAGCTTCGAGTTGACAAGTGTTGGGCGATATTCCATATCGTTCACGATATATCGATATATCGGACCAAATATCGATATCGAAACGTAAAAAACGATATCGAAAACGATATATGTTCATTCATAATTATTGTAAATAATCCAACATAACCTACATTTATATACCCGTGGAGCAATGTGTTTTCCGTGATTCAATTCTTATTCATTCGGAGTTAAAGATGATTCAAGATGCTATTTAACGACAATTGTGTTCTTAAATTTTGGCGAAACGTGACGTCTCCTATAGCGAAACATGCTAAAGAAATATCGATTATCGAATATCGAAAGTGAACCTATCGGTATATAGAAAAATCCAAATATTGCCCAACACTACCCAGACAAAACTGAGCAGGGCTAGAGCTACTTAAGAGCTTTGGGTTGACCCCGACTTCTTCCCTCTTGGCCGCTACTTGCGACGCACTGAGAGGAAAATACCTTAGCAGCCGTGTATGACCCGCCTCTGCAGTGACGTTACAATGTTAAACAACCAATACTCTTGATGACTAACTCTCCTTGCCGATGCAAAATCGCCGGGTACCTAGCGGAAGAGCCAGAAGCGGTATCACCTCGGGTATCACAGCTGCTCCCGAAGATCGCCGGGATTATTTGACACAGGATTTAAGTTGTTGAGATTGAGTCGTTACGGAGACGTTTACTCATTCTTCCTGATGATCACTGGCGTGTTTTGGACTCAGTCATATAGGGCACTGTCGCTTCCTCTCGCGTTCCCCCCCCCCCCCCCGGGGCTCTACTGCGATATGCTGTTTGTAGACCATCACAAGCTGTGATGGTCCGAGTAGCTCCCAACTCCACTTGTTTGCATCGGGAATCCATTCGACTCCGCGTGGTCGTATTACAGAGATCGGGAGACGAAGGTTATTTTGCTTAATTTGTTCTTGATTATCCCTACTATCATTACCTAATGCTTCATCGCTAAATGTTAAGAATTACGATGCTCTTTATTTGACGACTCAACTAGGACTGACTACAAAATGTAGGCTGCAGTAAATGAATACGACTCCCCGTTCAGACAGCGTCGCGGTCCTATTGTCACTTTCTTTTGGGGAACCCAGGTTTTATGGGGGCCACAAAACATATGTGAAGGGGTTGACAGCTCTTCTGTTCGTAACACTCCATCCATTCTCATTTCCCCGATTTTTGAACTTACAATGTAACTTTTACCAAGACCAACTACACTACACAGATCTTGGCATCTGTTATGTGTAGCTCTTTTCAAAGCGGCCTTCAAATCAAAGCGGACAAGAAAAAATAAATAATCCTTTGTTACGATTCTCATCGAAGGGGCTAAATCAGCGAGGTGGCGTCTGTAGCCTAACCTTTTTAAAGCGCAGCATAGTTTCAAAGGAGTCGGGTGTTCTGAAATAACTAGTGCTTTTTAACTCCAAGCAACTCTCACAAAGGAATTCACGAAGTCAAATATTTAACGCTAAACTAGAATCTCAAGTTTGTTTTCCCACTAGTTCGTTTTCCAACTTGAGCGGCTTTGAGCCTGAAGAGGACCCTTGCCAAGAAGGGCCGAAATATAGCTCTAAGAAAATTCAACTGCGTATCCGTTTTGCACTACTAAATCTAGTGCTACTTGTGCCTAAAAGTACGGATTGGCACCTGACAGGTTGCATATGGAATTTAACGCTAAGCTAGAACCTCAAGTTTGTTTTCCCACTAGTTCGTTTTCCAACTTGAGCGGCTTTGAGCCTGAAGAGGACCCTTGCCAAGAAGGGCCGAAATATAGCTCTAACAAAATTCAACTGCGTATCCGTTTTGCACTACTAAATCTAGTGCTACTTGTGCCTAAAAGTACGGATTGGCACCTGACAGGTTGCATATGGAATTTAACGCTAAGCTAGAATCTCAAGTTTGTTTTCCCACTAGTTCGTTTTCCAACTTGAGCGGCTTTGAGCCTGAAGAGGACCCTTGCCAAGAAGGGCCGAAATATAGCTCTAAGAAAATTCAACTGCGTATCCGTTTTGCACTACTAAATCTAGTGCTACTCGTGCCTAAAAGTACGGATTGGCACCTGACAGGTTGCATATGGAATTTAACGCTAAGCTAGAATCTCAAGTTTGTTTTCCCACTAGTTCGTTTTCCAACTTGAGCGGCTTTGAGCCTGAAGAGGACCCTTGCCAAGAAGGGCCGAAATATAGCTCTAAGAAAATTCAACTGCGTATCCGTTTTGCACTATTAAATCTAGTGCTACTCGTGCCTAAAAGTACGGATTGGCACCTGACAAGTTGCATATGGAATCACTTGAATCAAGAAATTAAAACAAAGAGAAATTTCTAAAAATTTTGCTCCGGTGTAGTAATTACGACTTTTCACTGCTTCAAATGACTCGCCACTTCAAATCTGCTTCAAATGAGGTGCGGTGTCATATCATGGGCACGCTTAAAGTTTAAATCAAAAGGGCTGAGATGGGACAAGTTAGTTACCATCACTTCCTCACTAAAAGAGGCTTGAAGACCCGATGGACAGGCGTCACTTCGTTGCTCCGCTATTTGCGAATAATCGATTTTCGTATAGTAGAGTATCTCTGACGGATCTGTGGTACCTCTATGTGCTTGTACCTGTGTTGTATGCTTGACGAACACGATTTACGGATAATTCGTCTTCACGCAGTGAGCAGTCCACCTGGCGCACCATCAGCCGCAGAAAACCGGCGTTTGTGTTGAGATTCAAATTGTCCGCGTCATAGTAAAATTTGTGTTGTGGGGACGGCCGTAGATATTCTGAGCGTTACTAGAGCAGATAGTAGAAAATCAAAAAATCCCTAGGCTGAATCCAAATCTGGCAATGTATTGAACTGAACGATGAAGAAACAAGTTGGCTTTTCAGTTAAACTTTAAAGTACCGAGGGCATCCATGACGCTTTGCCTCCAACTTGTGTATATTCTCGTTTTCGCCCGTGAACGAACTTTCTCCCGAATCCTAACTTTACGCCTACAAAACAGAAGTCATGTGCCATGAAAACCAGCCTACACGTTGCTTCTCCCCCCCCCCCCCATCATACAAAAATAAAATGTGATCTTACTTGAAAATATTTGCCCTGGCCAAATTTGGTTTCCCACCAAGCCGCAGTAAAAAACGAGGGAGGCATACGACCCCTGTTCTAATACTCTTGATGACTAACTCTTCTTGCCGATGCAAAATCGCCCTGTACCTAGTGGAAGAGCCGGAAGCGGTATCACAGCTGCTCCCAAACATCGCCTTGATTAACACAGGACTGAGTTGTCGAGTTTGAGTCGTTAGTGCTACGTTTTCTCGTTCTTCCCGAGGATCACTGATGTGTTTTGGACTTGGACATATAGATTCAAACAATGTTTACAACGGTTACGTCAGCTACGATTCTTCATCAGCGATATTTCGGCCCTTTTTGGCAAGGGTCCTCGTCAGGCTGTCAATCTTCTGGTTCAACTTCGGGGAAGGAAACAAACCTGTAAACTAACCTGTAGATAAACCTGTAGATTACAGGTTTGTTTCCTTCCCCGAAGTTGAACCAGAAGATTGACAGCCTGACGAGGACCCTTGCCAAAAAGGGCCGAAATATCGCTGATGAAGAATCGTAGCTGACGTACCCGTTGTAAACATTGTTTGAATAAATGTTTCAAAGTCAGCTTGGGCTCAAAGAATATTTATGGACATATAGAGTATTTTCTTCATCTTCTTCCTTATGCCTGGGCCCTACTATAGTCACACCTGATAATAGCGCAGGTTATTAGACCGTTTACGGTCGAAACTGGGAAAAAAAGACGCTGAAAACGTAAGATAGTCGAGATGGAAAAATCCATCTCGGCCGTTTTGAAACGTATCTTTGGACCAATCACAGACCAGGGTCACTGACTTTCGCTAGTTTTGCACTGTCAGAAGTTTCATAACAGATAACACGAGGATGCGCGGTTTCAACAGATAATGCGTAACAGATAACAATTCGGATGTTATCTGTTGTGTTTCAAAATGTTATTCATAATAAGCGTTACCATCAGGAAGAACAGAAAAACCGCCAAAAAGTATCTGCTGAGTTTTCCGACATTATGACGATAAGGAATAAGCCAGTAGATGCTTGTTTGGCTCTTTCTAACAAAGACTGTTATGCATAACATTTCCTACATAACGTTTTCAAACACAACAGATAACATCCGAAGTGTCATCTGTTACGCATTATCTGTTGAAACCGCGCATCCCGTGTTATCTGCTATGAAACTTCTGACAGTGTCTTTACCTTTCAGTGATGATGGTGGTAATGTCCTGAATTTCTTTGTTCCAAATGTGACCAGGTGAAACGTAAAGAGTGGGTATACGACCAAGCCCAAAACACGCCAGTGATCCTCGGGAAGAACGAGAAAACGTAGCACTAACGACATCAAAATCCTGTGTTAACCAATCACGGCGATGTTTGGGAGCAGCTGTGATACAGCTTCCGGCTCTTCCGCTAGGTACACGGCGATTTTGCATCGGCAAGAAGAGTTAGTCATCAAGAGTATAACCAAATTAACCAACCAATTACGTACAGATGTGACTGAATGTGGCCCGGGCATTAAAGCTGAGGACGCGAGGCGTGTTCTCTTTGACAAATCACGATGTTCGGAGCCATCTTTTGCAACAACCTCATCGACCTATCGATCTCGTTGAAATATTTCGTAAGGTCTGTTTTAGTTCCCCATCCTACAAAACTGAAAGTTTGAGCTTACCTCAAAATGTTTTATGAGGTCCGTTTTGGACAAGTTCAGGAAAGACTGACAAGCGCCTGGATTGCAGAAACAACCGGTTCGAATGCAGCAACTGTTGACAGACGCAATTTTCTCAACCTAAAAAGAGAGCTCAGTAATGCAGTTTTGAAATGAAATTCAGCTCAGAAATGCAGCTTACCAAGTGCCATCCGACATTGGTAGTAGCTAAACACTCTCCACATGCTATTTGTACCAGCATACTCTCCCTATTTTGAATAAATCAACATTGTAAGCACGTGTTTTCACGTAAAAATACTGCAAGATTTTTTTTTTCACAGTGTGCTTATAACTATTAACAGAACCAAGTACAGCACGAAAAAAACAGTTTAGATATATTTCAATTGAAACTACAGATAGTTTGTTAGCCTGTTTTAGTTCCCTGGGCAACACTGATATGCTAAGTTCCGAGCTGAGACGTTTTCGGGCAAAGTTAATCCTTACGATTAATGTGAATGTCTCCTTTAATTTATGTTTCTATGCTTGCTCGGAATTGGTGGCTATGCAGCACAGGAGTGGCTGGTACTGATAGTACCTGGCTGGTACTGATAGTAACCGACAAGAGAGGGTAGGTTTTTTCATGTGTTCAGCAGAAGCTAAAGACTGGATTCGGACTATTATGTCTAGGTTTTGATACGAACTTTAAGAGGGCACATAAATCGCTCCATGCGCTTTCAGAGACACTGTTTGTTGTTATTTGTGTGGTAACTGGGGGCGCCTAGTAGCCTAGTAAACATTCCCGTATTCCGTATATGGAGTTTAGGTTCCACCCAAAAAGTAAAAATTAAAAATATTTTAACTTTAAAAAAGTCGAAAAATCCAGGCGGAAAAATCCGGTCTAAATCTGGAAATATCCGGAAATTACATTTATACTGTGAACACACAATCAGGATTCTTGGGCAGATTTTCTGCATTTTTATCATAAAGTTGAAAAATCTCACTGTTTCCGTACGGAAATGATCAAGGGGGCGAAAACCCTGGCCTGAATGATGGTCAGTGATCACCTGACCGCCTACCCGCAGCTATAATCCGTTTACCTCTGCATATCCGATGTATCCGCCATCTGATGTCTTCATGTTGAAGCTTAGTATGCCACCTTGCGACTTGAAATGGGAATAATCGGTGAGGCAGTATATTTCAAACAAGGCTTCTCCATTGCTGTGGCGGGAGTTTTGAAACTGGTGATACGCGTGGGCTGCCAGGCCAAATGTCTTTTTGGACACATCGCTCCATAAATCTGAAAAAAAAAATAGTTGGAAAAATGGTAGAAAGTGAGTGGAAGTGATACAGCTCCCCAAATCCAAATGCTAATCCACGTTTTATTATTGCAGTTTTGGTTTGACTCTCGGTCCTGTGTTTTATCTGTCCAGAACTGTGTGAAACCAGCTGACCCCAACAAACTGCAGGTCTCCCTAGTTTTCACATTCATTGTCTTAACCAGTCGTGCACAAATCCTCAATTTTTGGGCATGGTGCCCAAACGTCTGAGCATGCCCCCCACATGTGGGCGTGGTGCTCATACATTAGAGCACAATGCTCTGCAGCAAGGGCATGACACCCCCACAACAATTAATTCGTATCTGATGGTGCGCAACGGAAAAGTCAGCTACAATAATACATATATGGCACTTTACACAAGGGACTTGTACCGTGACCAATAAACCATAAACATTTTTCGAATATAATTTAGAAGTCTAGGACTCCATTATCGGAGCCACGTAGACATACCAGGACCCACAAGACGGGGTCTTATGGTGAACACCAAATAAAACCAAATAAATAATTTTAATGGGGAAGACGCCCTTGAGAAGGAAACATTTCGTAAGCAGTGAACTGACAGACAAAAATGCTCCTCAGCCGGGATTTGAACCCAGGACCCTCTGCTTACAAGGCAGTCGTTCTACCATCTGAGCTACCGAGGGGCTTGTGAACAGAGTTCGCATACCAGTACAATAGTCTGGTAGAAGCCGGCCAAAGGAACAGTGATCCCACCCGAAGGCAAATTAATCTGACCAGTTCACATCTCCACGTCATGGAAATTTGTAATAATACACAGATGGCACTTTACACAAGGGACTAGTATCGTGACCAATAAACCGTAAACATTTTTCGAATATAATTTAGAAGTCTATGACTCCATCATCCGAGCCACGTAGACATACCAGGACCCACAAGACAGGGTCTCATGGTCAGAACCAAATAAAACCAAATACATAATTTTAATGGGGAAAGAAATCCTGGGTTCAAATCCCGGTTGCGGAGCATTTTTCTCTTTCAGTTCACTACTTGTGAAATAAGTCAGCTACATTTTGTTGGAGCTATATTTCGGCCCTTCTTGGCAAGGGTCCTCTTCAGGCTCAAGCCGTTGAAGCTGGAAAATTATTAAAGATTCTTCCTTAAAGGGCCTTTCTTACCTATAATAATGACGCAACCTACTCATATAATCACTAAACCCGGAGACCCCAATTTCGTACGGTACATTCTAACCCCTCTAACAGAACCACGCTGATTTTCTCACTTGCCGTGTTTTGCTACCTTCGATGTGTATCACGATGTCGACGATTGTCTGCGAGAAGTTTTTCCATCAGAAAAACCGGTTATGTAAGTTGTTTCCATGTTTTCGCTAAAAGTCGAAGGGTCTCGGAAAAGGCTTAAACAGCCATAACCGTGGGTTACTTGTTGAAAGCACAGCCTAGTTTTAAAGTATTCAAATATTTTTAAATACTGTAAGTTGAAGAGGGGTCCTTGAAGTACCTTTAAGTAACTTCAGCGGCTTGAGCCTGAATAGGGGTTGAATGAGGGGTCCTTTAAGTAACTTCAGCGGCTTGGACCTGAAGAGGACCCTTGCCAAGAAGGGCCGAAATATACCTCTAATAAAACGTAGCTGACTTATCCGTTTTGCACAGTCAAATATGCAGTCAGCTTGGGCTGAAGGAATATCTAACAATTGGTTCAACAGAGAATCTGGCATTTCAAACAGATTTTCATTTGGTAACCATGTGCTCATGCTAAAAAAAAATAAGGATTTGTGTATGACGGGTCTTAACAGACGTATAACAATACCCAGAAGGAGAGATTTAGTATTGACGATACCCGGGGTAATCCATGGTAGCTCAGTGTGTAGTGATTTCACTGTCGGCCCTGTGTTTCAACTGTCCAGAATTGTTCCAAACAACCTATCTCCAACAACCTTAAACCCCCACATGCTTCCACATTTAGCACTTTAACCGACAAAAGAAGAGGCTAACGATGGTTGCGTTCCAAAACTTAACGATTGTTAACAAATTGTTAACGATTGTTAACTTTTTGCGTTCCAGGTTTCTGATTTCGAAAGTTAAGCTCCGCCCACCTACGATTTCCGTTCCAGAGCTTAACGATTGTTAACTATTTTGTAACGATGGTTGGTGAGCATCGTTGGGAAAAGTTAAAGACCTAATCCAAACATTCTGTTTATCTTCTCTTAGAGATCGCATGCCACGGGTTTGTTTAGATTTGAACTCGATTGCCGAGTTGCTGTTTTGGCTCGAGAAAAAACCCACGCACAACGTCTTCTTTTCTAGATGGCGAAATTTTCCAGGATTGATTAGCAAAGAATTATAATAATTTTTGTATGTCTTCAAAGGTACCACACTTGTCTTGGTTTATAATTTCTTTGTATATGTAATAAACAGTTGGAGCATTAGATGGAAATTATTGTTTTGACCCTTGGATCCCTACGTGCCATAACAACTGTCCGGGATAATCGGCTGAGATTTAGTCCAGACAGAGTTATTTCAAACCTAGGAAATTTGGTGTTTTTTTTTTAGTTTGCTCACTGTTTTACGATGTTTTTAGTGGTTTTGAAAATTCATAGTGACAGTAGGGATGGTTAGCACTGTATGTGTGGTAGAAAGACCATTTTTTGTTAAGTTAACGATCGTTAAAGCTGCAGTTGGCTCCGCCCCGAAATAAAATTGACGATTGTTAACAATTGCTAAGTTCCGGGAACCTGGAACGCAACCGACACCTAAGTTGCGTTTTCAGGCTCGCGATTCTCAACCAGTGTTCGTCACAAGTCGTTTTTACAGAGCGGATCCAGTGCGCATCTTAACACGGGTTCCGTGTTCTATGGCTTCAAGTATTTTTAGCTCCCGTGTTTCTTTCGAGTTCAACACCGAGTCCAAAAACAAATGGACTCGGTAGAGTATCTAATCCTTTGCCGGGTTCTCTTATGCAAAACACAGGCGCTGAAAACGGGCGACAGCGCAAAGTTTTAGGATTCGACTTCAACAAGCTAATTGCTGAAAACGCAACTCTAGATGGTGTGATTGACTCTGAGGATGATGATGAAATTTTATTTACGCACTTAAGAAGAGCAAAATAGTGCAGTATAGACAAAGAAAAGGAAAAATACACTGAGCTTTCAATAATGTAGTAAATGCACGAGATCAAAAAAATAAACATTTTAAAAAAAGAAAGAAGAGGGACTAATCGGGTCTAAAAAATCTTCTTCCTAGATGGAATGCGGAGAAGTGGCCAAGGGCAGAAACGTGAAGGTCCTGGGTAATTGAAGATAACTTCGCACAAGGGTCAGAGGGCAAAAAAGTTGCAGTTCCGGGAATTCCTATAATGTCGAGGAACGTACAAGAGAAATTTACAATATTTGAAACAATAAGTCCTGATACGTTTTAAATCTTTTCGCCTCAGAATACCAAACTTCCGGAACGGTTGCAGTCAGAGGGAGAACAGAAACTATTATATAAACTATCAAGGGCTATGTTATACCTTCCTCTATTTGGAACTATTTTTCCATATCCGACACGAATGGAATCGTGAACATCCTTATATCTTATACTCTTGGCGGTATCCACGGCTGCTATGTGTCTAGTGGCGTTATTCTCAGGCATGTGATTTGAACGTCAAGATTTCTGGAACGACCTTTCCCCAACAACGTAAAACCCTCCCTTCCTTCCACATGCAAGAGTCTTAATGGCCACCTATCACTATTTAATGTTTCTGCTAAGTAAAGTGCAAGTAAAAAGTTTCTAAACATTTCTTGACAGACCACCGTTGACAGAGTTTATTTAATTTGTTTCATTGGTTGGATGATTTTGGAACGACAGCATGGTTTCCCAGCTATTGTTTTATTTTATCTTTGGTCCTTCCTCTTCTTATCTTTCAGTTTTCCCGAGAGTTTTCCTTCCTTTTTTTTAAAGTATGTAGGCCTAACCCGTTTGAAAGCCTTAGACCTAGACCTGCGCGAATGGTTTTGCCTAAGTTACATCCTGTTTCTGCATCTCTTGACCGATACAAAAAAAAACTTCGTGCCGTCATTCGTCGGAATGTATAAATCATCGTAATTGTTGTATAACTCATCGTAATTCTTGCTTCTTTTATAAATGTTTGAATCCTAGTTTTGATATACGTCTAACCGGCTTTAGCTCCAACCAATTTTCAGAGAAGAAGTTCAAAAACAAAATCAGATATTTAAGGAAGAATCTTTAATCCTTTCTCCACAAGTTCATTTTCCAGTCTGAGCGGCTTGAGCCTGAAGAGGACCCTTGCCAAGAAAAGCCGAAATATAGCTCTAATAAAATGTAGCTGACTTATCCGTTTTGCACCGTCAAATAATGTGACATCATTCGTCGAAATGCATAATTCGTCGTAACTCTTGTTTATGTTATAGTTATTTGATTTTTAGTTCTGATATAAGTGTAATTGTAAATGATCACTTACAGTGATTCGAATTGTATATAAGTTTATTATTTATGACAAAATTATGACAAAGATGTTCATGTTATTATATTCACGACGAAAAATCCAATGTTCGGTTTGCCCGTGAAGGAATTCTGAAAATAAACTGAAACTGAAATATTAATTTAAAGTGAAGATTTGCTTGACAGCCCCCACAGGCCCATTCGTGGCCCATTCTGGCTTTCATGTAGTGACAGGTACCGACTACATATGTGAATAATAATAGTGTTTTCTCTCCTCTTTCCATATCCCTTGCCTTGGACGACAATTGGCAAAATTTGCATAACCGTTCTTCGGACCAATAAGCTTTTCGGAAACAACGGGAGCCGGATAGGTCACGTAAAGAGACAAACTGCCAAGCGTGATAATCAGTATTATGCTATTAGAGGAGATCGGGTACACTTCTGAAGTGTAGGATCGCGGGAAAGAGAATGGATGGAAATACTACTGAAGTAGCATGAATTACCATCATAAGTAAGACGTGTCCTTTATCAGACATTGCAAAAAATAAAGGATAAAGAGCAGGAAAGTCGAGTAAAGTAAAGGTTAGCTCAATGTCTAATGGCGAACATACACAGCCCTCCTACAAAACTAGAGAAGACCCACCTCGCTATCCTAAACACTACGCAACCGATCATCCATATACACATCAAATCTCCTCTCAGTCACGAACACCTCACACAGCAGCAACAATCAACACACAAAAACACCGTTCTTATTTTCACTCTAACCCCCCAAACCCAGCGCAATGACTCAAGTCTCAGCTCAGCCCAGGGCCCAGGCTCAGCCTCAACTCAAGTCTCAAACTAAACTGACGACAACTGACACTGACAACTGACAAGCCTAGACTACCCACGGCCCACGGGCAGATCCAGGCCAGAGCCTCGTTTTTGTTGCAATAGCACTGCCGCATCGCTGCTGCAGCACTTCTTTGCTTTTGCACAATATGCGTTTTTAGATTCAGTTTCTTCTTGGTTGAAGCGGCAGCGCTGCATCATCTTGCAGGGAAGCACGGACTTGGTCGGTGAGCAAGTCCATGATTCTCGAGAAGCGCTGCTGTCTTCCTCGGAAGCGCTGCAGTGCAAAAACGGATGTAGAAAGAATCAGTCCGGAATCGGCCGAGAAGTGGACCTGCAGCATGCAACAAAAACGAGGCTCAGATCTGCCCAGACCAGACGTAACGACTCCACAAGTCAGTTTTTAGCGCCAAATGTTTACTGGATCGCTATTGGCTGATTCTGATGGGAGAAAGAAAAGACGATGACTAAATCTTAAGTTGCGTTTTTTTTATGTAGTTTCGGCGTAGTTTCGCTTAAAAGCCGTTTTATTTGTCCATTCCATTTGCTCTAGTTTCGAACCTGAAACTACTGAGCTCAAACTAAAAACTACCTCGCAGACGTAGTTTGGAGTAATTTGGCTTTTCGGAAACAAGAACTCAATAAAACGCAAGTAAGACAAAACAACAGCCAAACTACAAACTTTGACGAAACAGAAGTTAATCCAAAAAACGCAACTTTACAATGTTTCAAGCAATCGTCAAAGAAGCCTGAAAACGAACGAAAAAGAAACATGCAGAGAATACCATATAGTTTGGGACCAGAACAACCCGTTTTTTAAACAATGTGTTTAAACGTATGGTAGCTACTTGTTTACTTTTGCGGTACCGTATGTTTTATTTCACCCCAAAAAGAGCAACTTGATTAGAAAAAACCTAGACTGGGGTCCCAAAATGGATTGCTGGCCGCCCTCTGAAGTTTGCTTAAATGACGTCAAATCTGAAATGGGGTAGGGTTCCCAGCATCTGGGATAACCGGCGTTCGGGATAGGCTATGCTAAAACTGTGGATATACCAAGGATATACCTCTGGTATAACCCACGTCTCGCATAGTCTAACCAAAAATCAGGGATTTGTGGTTGGCTGCCAGCGTCATTTTTACTCCGAGGATTTTTACTAAAGCTACCGTCCCCAACAACCGAAAAACTCAGGTTCAGCGTTTTAACACATGTAAAGTAGCAAAACTAAATGATCCTTAAAGTTCAATGGGCAGATCAAACAATCATGATGCCCCATTACCACCCTCTAGACCTAGAATACAATGTTACATCAGAAATCAGCCGATTCCTGGACAACCTATTTTCGCTAATATATCATTACGGCTTTTTTTTTGCCGACTGCCATACTCCGATTTACTAGCTTCGACAAATATAAGCGAAGTTTCTTTTTTAAATATTCTTTGAGAAACAAACCTGTAATCTTACAGGTTACAGGTTTGTTTCCTTCCCCGAAGTTGAACCAGAGGACTGACAGCCTGGCGAGGACCCTTGCCAAAAAGGGCCGAAATGTCGCTGATGAAGAATCGTAGCTGACGTACCCGTTGTAAACATTGTTTGAATAAAAAAAAAATTTCTTATCCATTCGTTGATATTATACACTCCACCCAGAAAACAAAACTTTTCCTGCGGTACTACCAAAAACAGAAGTTTCACCAGATAACACTAGAGCAATCTGACAGCTTTAGAGACAGTTTATTTTAGCAACAATTGCACTCTCATCACTCAGCTCTTCAAAATGATTGATTTTAGTACATGGCAGGTAGTTTTTGAATTTCCGCGCCTTGCAATACCATGCTCTGAAATCATCTCCGCCGAGACGCCGAAGAGGTAATGACAAGCGATAACAAGAAAACGGATTACTTTTGAAGCGCTATCTAATGGAGGTCAGAAATTTGTATCTGTGAAGCATTTTTTAAAAATTAAAGCATAGTTAGTGCCCATTGTGCTTTAAAGGAACAGAAAACTTGACTCGCCAACACGGCCAAAGGCGAACTTTTTCAGTGCATAAGTGCATAATTACAGTGCATAAGGGGCAAGGGCCTGCCAGCTAGCTCTGGGAACACTAAGGAGGGGGTTCGAGATAACAAAGAGGGGTCCTGTCCGGATTACTACCGGGTCCTGTCCCTGTATCTTTATCTAAGCCCCCAGGTCGGTTTGATGGCCGAAAGTTGCGTAGTCAAGTTTTCTGTGCCTTTAAGCATCTCAATGACTAATAAAACATAAACGTCACAGTCAAATGTCGTAACTGTTCAAAAAATTCCATGTTCACATTCAGCGTCCTAACAGGCATATCAAGAAGTAAATAATACCCATGCTAGGTAAATGTTGAAGCCTCTCCACCAGAAAAATTCCTCATAGGGGTGAACTAGAAATCGCATAAAACCAACCTAGGATATCGCAAAGCTCTGTACTCCATGTTCACCTTCGTTCTTACACTCACTAGCACGTCACACCACAATGATAATCCGCACACTCTAATCCTCATAATTAATCACAACCTTTCACACTTCACCCTAACTGCCCGTCTGAAATCTGAAACTAAACTAAATAAACTGACCGAAATTGGGGACTTGGGGTGGGGCGCGCGCCAGACCCTCCGGCAACAAGTGACGTAACATACCAATATTGTAGGCTTCAAATAAAAACAGATCGCTATTGGCTGTCTGACTGGGCTTGTACAAAGTCGAACAAAGTATAGAAGTGAAAACTCCAAAATCATTGTTTCTTCTAACATAGTAGAGAAGTACAGTAGTGGTATAGTAAAAACAGAAATTGTACAGATTGTAAAGAGTAGATTGTTAAAATTTTTGTATCCTGCTCTGAAAACAGCAGAAGTTTAAGTACTGCTATTATACATAAGCAGCCCATTGAGACTTACAAAAAGAAGTACCTGAAGTTGGCAGTAGTAGGTAAAACACAACGTATTCAAACTGAGAGAGGAAAGATGGCCCAGCAGAGATAAAAACGTAAGTAATGAAAAAAACATGATAAGAAAACCTATAAAAATACCTCCACTTGTTAAAACTGTATTTTTTTTAAGTATTGGAGGCAGAGGCGTCACTAGCCAAAATGTTTGGGGGGGGGACGAGGTATTTACCGACTGGCTGGTAATTTTTACCGACTGTTTTCAACAACAAAAAATGGCAGTTTTGAAAAAAAATTGACTGATTTTCAGAAAAGTCAACTGCTTTTTAGAAAAACCGACTATTTTGACTAAAAATTGACCAATTTTCATAAAAACCGACTGTTTTCATGAAAAAAATCAACTGTTTTGACGAAAAATCGCGGCGCTTCGCGCCGACTCGGTTATTTTTACCGACTGGCCGACAGCATTGGGGGGGGGCGTCCCCCCCTCCCCCCTCCCAGTCGTGACGCCCCTGATTGGAGGTAACGTAAAGTCCGTATCAAAACCTCGTCTTAATCTAACCTTCAGCATATATCAACCAGTTAGGAACGACAACATGATAGGAGACGTTATAAATGATAGGAGACGTTAAGCTATTCACAAGGCTGAACGTATTACATGCTGATATTTAAAAGTCATAGAAATTACAATCAGGCAATGATGATTCATATTGCTCACGGGGTCGGCGTCGCCGAACCGCATCTAGGTTGAATGGTAATACTAAATGTCTGAAATATAGGGTCACTGAACGTAAATAAAACGAAGTAAATAAAAACAAATGAGAAGGTTAAGACGAGAAACGTGTGTCATCACTTGTAGTAGGTGAGAAAAAGTTGTGCACTCCCGCACAGGACACGGTTGTGCCCTTCTTGGGAGCGTTTTGTTTGTTGTTTCGTTTAAAGAAAGTTGAAATTAAAATGAACTGAACTGAATATTTGATGGTGGAAAACGGATACGTCAGCTGAATTTTATTGGAGCTATATTTCGGCCCTTCTTGGCAAGGGTCCTCTTCAGGCTTAAAACCGCTCAAGTTGGAAAGACGAACTTGTGGGAACTTGTGGGAACTGAACTGAAATTAAAATAAATTGAACTGAGCAAAGGGCAGCCGTAAGAAAAGATGCATGCAGGCTTGTCAAAAAAAAGTAATATTACAGCCATCCTCTTTTTGCTTTCCGGAGCCAATCGAAACAGGTGTTGAGTCTGACAATTTCCAGAAAACAAAACTGTGAGAAAATAAAGAGAAAACAGAAACAATGACATGCGGGCTTACAGAAAAAAAAGACAGTCAACTGATGTTTTGAATGTTTTGTACTGTGAAAAAACTTGGATGTTACGTGAGGCTTGCGATAGAGCATAGAACGAAATTCTTAGAATAGGAGCAGTGTTTAGTTCTGTAAGTTAGTGAATTTCTTATACAATTTTTGTTGCCATGGCCCAAGGGCTTTTTTCGGTAATTACATTCTATTCTACTCTATCTGCTTTTTAAAGACAATCAAAACTAGCGTAGAGACTGATAATTTCCATAAGTAAAAAAATGAGAAAATTAGGAGGAAAAAAGGAGAAGGAAAAAAAATTTAGGAGGAAAAAAAAGTAATAGGACAGCCATCCTCTTTCTGCTTTCCGAAGCTAATCGAAACAAGTGTTGTGACTGACAATTTTCAAACAAACAAAACTGTGAAAAAATAAAGAGGAAAACAGAAACAATGTCATGCGGGCTTACAGAAAAAAAGGACAGTTAACCTCCATCAGCTTTTTAAAGACAATCGAAACTAGCGTTGACTGATAATTCTTTAAAAAGTAAAAAAAATTAGAAAATTAGGAGGAAAAAAAGGAAAGAAAAGCCGACCTCTATCTGCTATTTGAAGCCAGTTGAAAGCGCTGGGACTGACGCAGAGGCGTTACTAGCCAAAATGTTTGTGGGGGGGACAAGGCATTTACCGACTGGCTGGTAATTTTTACCGACTGTTTTTGCAGAAAAACCGACTGTTTTCAAGAAAAAAAATGACAGTTTTGAAAAAAGTCGACTGATTTTCGGAAAAACCGACTGTTGTGACTAAAAATCAACTTTTTTTCTGAAAACGACTGTTTTCAGTAAGAAAATCAACTGTTTCGACGAAAAAATCGCGGCTTTTCGCGCCGACTCGGTTATTTTTTACCGACTGGCAGACAAGATTGGGGTGGGCGTCCAATCGTGACGCCCCTGGACTGACGGTTTCCAAACAAATAAAAATATGACAAAATTAAGAGGGAAAAAGGAAAGAATCCTCTCCCGGCATCCTCTACCAGACACTAACCAAAAGCCAGTCCCAACATCATGTGTGACTAACATCACTCAAACCAGCGACAACCACAGGTGGACCATCCACCTTTGTCGCTGGACAATGCGATTTAAGGTAATTTAAAGCGGGCCACAAAAAATGGTCTTTCTACCACACACACAATGCTAACCATCCCTACTGTCACTATGAATGTTCAAAACCACTAAAAGCACCGTAAAACAATGAGCAAATTAAAAAAAAACACCAAATAACTCTGTCTGGACTAAAGGCGTATTCTCGCCGTTCCCCGAGGACTCGACTTGAGGAGTCCCCGCGTTTTTTGTTTGTCCCGGGGACTCACTCCCCGTATTCTCGCGAGTCCCCACGGACGGGGAATGCTCCGATTATTATCACCATCATCAAAAAGGACTCCCTTCAAATTCGGAGGGGAATCAATTTTTGCTGTTGTAGGTGCTATGTAAAATTAACTAAAAAAGAATCAGAATAAACAAAACCAAAAATAAAGTGGATGTAGACTAATTTTTTCAGCTGCATATTCATTTTTCGAACAAAATCCATTTTAGAAGCATTCCCCGTATTCTCGCTGTTTCTGTACGCGGAGTCCGCGCGGAGTGACTCCCTCTATTCTTGCCGTTCCCTTCGATTCCCCAAGGAGTCCTCGGAGAACGGCGAGAATACGCCTTAAATCTCAGCCGATTATCCCGGACGGCTGTTATGGCACGTAGGGAGCCAAGGGTCAAAATAATAATTTCCATCTAATGCTCCAATTGTTTATTACAAATACAAATAAATTATAAAACCAAGACCAGTGTGGTACCTCTGAAGACATACAAAAATTATCAGTTAGGTCTTATAATTCTTTGATAATCAATCCTGGAAAATTCCGCCATCTAGAAAAGAAGACGCTGTGCGTGGGTTTTTTCTCGAGCCAAAACAGCAACTTGGCAATCGAGTTCAAATCTAAACAAACCCATGGCATGCGATCACTAAGAAAAGGTAAACACAATGTTTGGATTAGGTCTTTAAAGGCACAGAAAACTTGACTACGCAACTTTCGGCCATCAAACCGACCTGGGGAGCTTCGATAAAGATACAGGGACTTATTGTCGACAGGATCCCCCTTCTTTGTTATCTCGAACCCCCTCCTTAGTGTTCCTAAAGCTAGCTGGCAGGCCCTTGCCCCTTTTGCACTGTAATTATGCGCTTATGCACTGTAAAATTTCGCCTTTGGCCGTGTTGACTAACACATCGGGAGAGTGTTCTAGAGGTTGTGCGTTCCGATTCCTACTCCCGGCACACAAACCTTTTGCTTTTTTTTTCTACTAACTCAAAAGTCGAATTCTCGGAAACTGCAATGGTCGTAACAAGAATTTTCCTTACTCTCAATATCGACTCAGGGTACATTCTTGATTGGTCAGCCAGCTCCCCGAGTCAAGTTTGAGTCAAGTTTTCTGTTCCTTTAAGGTAATGGTATTGACTAAACTTGAGCCGATTATCTACGGCCCGTCACGTTTTCACGACGTCATGAAAGAAATAGGAAAATTCGATTAAATTAATGTTGCAGAATATTTGATTGTATCTATATATCTATAGAGCCGAGCGGCCAGCGAGGCGCCGGACGCGTTCACAGTTACAAACCGATCTAGGGACAATCAGTTCCGTCAGTAAATGAAAAATATAGACTTTTTGTGTGACTTCACGACACGTAGATAATCGGCTAAAGTTTAGTCAACACCGGTATTATGCGGGTTTATAAGAAAAGACAGCCAACCTTTATCTATTTCTCGAAGCCAATCAAAACAAGCGTTGAGACTGACGATTTCCAAATAAGGAAGGGTTCCATCCTCGAATCTGGAACGGATAAAAAATAAAAAAGGCAATTTCTGGAAGATAAACAACATTTCCAGCATTTTCCTCAAAGCATCGCTCGCTATTCTCTACCTGCACTAAATCATACGCCCTACATTTACCCTGAACAGTTTTATTGCCGGTTTGTTTCCTTCCCCAAAGTTGACCCTGAAGATTAACAGCCTGACGAGGACCCTTGCCAAGAAGGGCCGAAATATCGCTGCCAAAGCATCGTAGCTGACATATCCGTTTATGCATTGTTTGAATATATGTTTCAAAGTCAGCTGGGGCTCAAGGAATATTCAGAGTTAGCATCTTTAGAAGTAACACCCCCCTTGGTTTTCCGGCGGGACTCCGGTTCAGCTAACCTAATCCGATCACGACACTACTTGGAAAACCTGGTGTTACCAGAATATTCTTCTGCCCACGCTGACTGCGAGTCGCGGTTGACTGCGTTAAACAGATACGTCAGCTGATTCGAGCGATATTTCGACCTTTCTTGGCAAGGGTCCCCTTCAACTCGGCCTGTCCTCCGACAAAACCTAGTATCTGCACCTGAGTAGCTTCCGAGAAAAACGCGAAAGCGTTGTTTTTTAAAGCTGCTTCTTTTTTCGTATGCATTCAGCAAACTAATGTAGTTTTGTAAAGAATAAAGTGATGTAGCTGGTGATTTTTGTATGCTGGTAGAGCGTAGGTTTGTCAGAGACTAGGTTTTGGCGAAAAAGCATATTTATAGTATGTACATGCTAGGTAAAACCCGAAAATAAAGTTGAGACCTTATTTAGATACTAGGTGATATTTGAAAAACTAGGCCTCGTAGAAAAATTCTGATTTCACCATGGCATTCCTCGTAGTCTGATTAGGTGGGATCCACTCTTAACTAAAATACGATTATTTTTGTAGATACTAGAGAGGACAGCCGAACTCAAGGTTCACGTTTCTAGTTTGACTCTCCGACGTGTCGGCTGGACGCAAAACATTTGAAAACCGAACGCGCCGTGGTTAAAGAGTGGGAAAACCAAGCGAAACGAAAGTCCAAAACAGCAGGTAGACCTGATGGCCTGCCATGACTTCCAGAACGAAAACAATAGTTGCGTTTTGGCTGATACCATGGTATCTGTTACCAAAGTAACTGGATCTGCAATTAGTCGTTTTTGCAGTTATCGTGGTATCTGATACACGGTGCTCTGCAAAAACGACTATTGCCGAAATTGCACTCTTCGAAGTCATCCCAAAAGAAAAACAGATACCCAGTTATATCACTAAGTGCTAAACTCCTTTCTCACCAATCTGATAAAATTTGATGAAAGTGAGAAGGCTTTTCAGATACCGCGACCAGTTACCACGGTCGGACCGTAGTATCTGAATATCTGATACCACGATAACTGGACAGATACCACGATAACTGCAAAAACGCCGTTTGACCGTGGTATCAGATACCACGATAACTGCAAAAACGACTTTAGACCGTGGCATCAGATACCATGGTATCTGCAAAAACACAACTAATACTTTGAAGCTTCTTTCGTCCTTAAATGTGAAAGAGTTGTCGGCGGACTTTGAAGCTTTCGGCGAAGTTTGCGCTGCACGACTGTCAAAACTCGGCTGGGCCGAAAAAGCGCTGAAAAGTCGCAGGTATAAAATTAACGAACGGCGAAAGGCGGGGATTTCAGAAGCTTATTTGGGGTAATGCGGCTTTCACACTGAGAACGCAAGATGCTTGCGTAGAGTCAGCCTTACGTCTGTCTTGCGTCGGACCTTTCACACCGTGAAGGCTTGTGCGTTGCGTTTTCAGAAATGGCTAGTTCTGATGAAGACTTATGATGCCTGGATCAAACATGGAGCCTATGGGTAGGCAAATTCAGACAATTTTATTATTACTATTTGCTACTTGAAAGAAGACAAGGTCCAATCAAATGTAATGTGATACAAAGTAGGGTCAACTTATTACCAGTCATGCTCTTACTAAACTCCGTGTTGATGATTTCACAAATTGATAACCATGTATTATTAATGAAAGTCTTGTTGTGATATTCATGCACCTTTTTATCATGTAGTCCAGGTCTCTCTTGAACTAGTTTAACCAGTTTTCTTCAAAAACTTCCATTTCAATGAAAAACAAATTGAAAAATCTGATGCGTACGCGTCGGACGCAACGTAAAAATAAAGCTCAGTTTTATTCTTGCGTTGCGCGAATTTTTTAAGCGCAAGCTTCGCGTTGCGACGTCGAGAGCGCAACGCAAGGCTTGCGTAGCTCAGTGTGAAAGGCAAACGCGTCAATGTGAAGGCAGCTTAAGGTGTAAAAACTGAAGACTGGGAACTAAGCAATATGAATCAACGCAGCCTTACCTTTCTTCAGTCTGGGCTCTTGGAATGTGAAAATCTTCGGATCCGGCAGCCACGAACACAGTCCCACCTCCGTAATACTCCTTCCTCAGTGCTCCCTCCGCTCCCCTCCGGACAAGAAGTGCTCCTAATCCGGTCGGATAACCGAAAATCTTGTAAAAGGACACGCACACGAAATCCGGTTTGTATATTCCGAGATCCAACCGGTTCGTGGATACATATGAGGCAGCATCCAGGCAGACGTATGTTGCTGCGGGTTTTGAAAATCTGATGTTTTCAATTAGTTCAAGGGACGGTTTGAAGCCGGAAAAATTGCACTGGGCCGGAAAAACGACTAGATTTCGACTAGAACGGACGCCGGATCCGATTCTCCCCATAGAGTAGTTAGGGACGGAATTGTTAGAATTTTCTTCACTGTGATCGCTTGTAACTACGGTGGAAACAGTAAAGGCAGCGGAGTTAAAGTTTCCGGCCGTTTCCGGGTTCCGCTGAGAACCGGTTTTAACGCCGGAACTTTCCATTAGGGAATGAGTCCCATTAGAGGCTTGTTCGGTAGACTTTGTTCCAATAACATCATCGGTCAACACTATGTGGCTTGACAGGGAGCCGGCGTCGCAGAATCCGGCCGGTTCCGGATTCCTACGGAAACAGATTCTTGCGTTGGGGCTCTCAGTCTCGGAACCGTTCTCAGCGGACCCCCTTGCGCTAAAACCACAACCGCCATTGCTACGGAGCGGAAAACCGGATTCTCCTGGCCTTCCAATGTCCGAATTACAGGTGGAACCGGTATTATGAGCTAGATGGTCGGTGGAAGAACCGGTCTTAGACTCTTTCAAGCAGTTATTACGGCTGGTTGTCTGACTAGAAAATTGTGTCGCCAGGTCTTTAAGTAGAACCGACTTCACCGGGACACTTTTCCGAGCTGCATAGGCTCGCATGCCTAGGCATGAGGTATGGATTTCCTGGGCGTGGATCAAGGAGGCGTTCTGAGGCGGGCCATAGTCGAAGCATTCGCCAATCAGCTTCAAGCTGGCGGTAGCTCCAGAAGTGAAGATGACGGAATATTCGGTGGAATTCGTGCCGAAGTATGACAGAATCCTAAAAGGTTAAAAGTTTCGGCGTCAGAGGAATGCGTATACCTCGTTTCTGAGTCAGATTCGCGAGATAAAGCTACAAACCCGGTAAGATTTCGTATGCAAAATTTAGCGTCACTATGGGAAACAACACGCACTTCGTCTATATTTCTTCGTAAAAGGCAAATGTTCGCGTTCTTTATTGTGCGGTACTCCGTTTCGCTCCGTTTGTCTCTGCCTATCTGGCTGCAGCTATCCGAACCTGAAGCTGGTTAACTGTTTGTTTGTTTGTTGTTTTGTTTGTTTAAGTTTGAATTGTACAGTGTAGATTATGTTATTTGGCCGGAATAAAGCTATACTATGGGATGGGATCCATGACATGATCGCCAATCTCCATCAGCAATGCTCGGATGTCAAATTAGAAGTCAGCAATTCCAAAAGTCACGTCATGAGGATTAACTTCACTAAACAAGTATTACAAACAGTCGAGTCGGAATCGTTGATGAAAACTGAAAATTCTGTAAAAATTCTTGGCATCATTCTGGATGATAACCTCCAATGGAAAAGTGAAGTGGGAAAAATAGTGAAAAATAGCTGTGCTACCCTTCGTTCATTTTCATACCTGAAGCGGTTTGGGGTTCCACGCCATGAACTAGTGACACTTTATAAAAATTATGTAAGGCCCATTTCAGAGTACGGCTGCCAAATTTGGCACCCTGGCTTAAGTAAAGCTCAGGATGCCGAAATCGAACGACTGCAGAAGAGAGCCTGCAGAATAATACTTGGTCACAATTACACATCCTACAACAAAAGCCTTCAAATCCTCGATATCGAAAAACTGTCTGAAAGAAGACATAATCTTCTCATGCGTTTTGGCCACCAAATTTTGAATTCTCAGCACCACAGGACCATCCTTCCGGACTTCGTTACACCCTCTCATGGACACAACACGCGAAGCAAGGACGACCCAAAACCCAAGCTTGTTCGCCCACCTACAAAATCTTCAGAAAGATACCTAAATTCATTCGTTCCGTATTTTACTAAACATTTTAACTGTTCATGATTCATGTTCGTTTCTTATTTATTTATTGTTTGTTAGTTTGTATTTTATTTGTATTGTTAGCGAGTGTTTATTTTTCCAATTCCCGCCCGTGTTAGCCTAGTGCTATTAGGGTTAAAAATAAAATTGATTGATTGATTGATTGATAACTAACTTACTAACTAACATCTTGGAGCGGCGAAAAATGAAGTTTGTATCCGACTGCGAGACTCGGACTACTTGTGCACGTAACTTGACCTAGAAACGACGAATGAATAGTGGCTGCTAGTTGTTTAGAAAACGGCCAAGGAGCCCAGTTGATTTTAAAGTTTAAGTGAAAAGGCAGCTCATTTTTACATCTGATATAGTGTATCTGATACACTGAATTATTCTCACTCATCTAAGGGATTTTCAATTTTTTCACCCGGGGCTCTAGTAATAACGTTCAGAATGTGCGCTGCTTGCACGACAACCCAAAATTCGTCCAGACGCGGAAATTTCGAATTTCAAAAAGCCTGCATTTCCATGTATAACGCATGCTAAGCTACGCGATAAGATACGTATATATCTTATATGACTGTTAGTTCTCGGCACTCGCTTGTCTTTGTAGTTGTTGAATATTTCAAGCATAGAGGTACCACAAATCCGAAAGAATAATTTCATTCGATTCAAATCATTTATCTGTGGATAGCGGGCAAACGAACACACTTTTATCGGTTTTTATGGCACTTCCCCTTCGGTCCGGGGTTTGCTAGTTCGGGCACATAAGCCACATAAGCTAGGACGATGAAACTTGGCAGGTGTATCAGGGACCCGAAAAGATCAACTTGAAAATATTCGCTTCCCTGATCCGACTATCTGGGGAGTGGGAGTGGAGGGAGAGGGAGTCCAGAAAATCGAGGTATTTATTGCCTTCGAATGTGTGATCGGGTCTTGACGAAACTTGATACTTGGAAAGACCTCGTGTCACAGACGACCCACTTCAAATTTGGGACGGCTCCTGGGACTTTGGGGGAAGCTGGGGGGCGGAAATTTTGGAAAACGATTAGAGTGGAGGGATCGGGATGAAACTTGGTGGGAAGAACAAGCATAAGCCCTAGATACGTTTTGGACATAATCGGGCCGGTTTTGGGCTCATTGGGGGGAGTTCGGGGGGGAGGGGTCCGAAATTCAGGAAACCTGAACCCGAACCTGACTGAAACTTGATTGAAACTTGATTGAAAAAAACAAAACAGATTGAGTTTCAGTAGGGAAGTTCACTACCGCCAGTGATGCTAGTGTCGCTGCTATTCGTGTGTGTCACTTCTTTCAAGTTTTGGCGCTACTCCCTAGTGTTACTTTCCTCTGGTTCTCATCTACTTTCTCACACTACCTACTCATAAGAAGTGCCATACGAGCTCGTAGCTCTTGTTCACACCTATTTAAGTACATAAGCCTGTCGGATCTCAGCCCAAGTCGGTTAAACTTTAAGATAGCCACAGTATAATCAGCCAACTAACATAGATAAACTTGCAGATGGGCTCAAATATGTTGTTTCTGCTTTAAACTAACTATATTCTCTATTTCCTGATAACTAGATATTCCTCCACTCCAAGCTGACTGCAAATCATGCTCGACAAAGCAAAACGGATACGTCAGCTACATTTTATTAAAGCGAATGACTGAATTCATTTTCTAGCTTGAGCCTGAAGAGAACCCTTGCCCAGAAGGGCCGAAATAAAGCTATAAATATTCTTTGAGCCCAAGCTGACTTTGAAACATTTATTCAAACAATGTTCACAGCGGGTACGTCAGCTACGATTCTTCATCAGCGATATTTCGACCCTTTTTGGCAAGGGTCCTCGTCAGGCTGTCAATCCTCTGGTTCAACTTCGGGGAAGGAAACAAACCTGTAAACCTGTAAAGATTACAGGTTTGTTTCCTTCCCCGAAGTTGAACCAGAGTATTGACAGCCTGACGAGGACCCTTGCCAAAAAGGGCCCAAACCTGTAAAGATTACAGATTTGTTTCCTTCCCCGAAGTTGAACCAGAGGATTGACAGCCTGACGAGGACCCTTGCCAAAAAGGGCCGAAATATCGCTGATGAAGAATCGTAGCTGACGTACCCGTTGTAAACATTGTTTGAATAATATAGCTATAATAAAATTTGGCTAACGTATCCGTTTTGCATTGTCAAACATGATTCCTGATAACTCTAAACAAACTTCTTTTTTCACGTTAAACCAGGGTTGTGCACGAATAATCACTATCACAAATTGAAAAATATATATTTCGCCAATCAACGACTTTTTATGGCACTTGGCCGAAGGGCCAGAAGGGCCGAAGGGCCTTCTAGATGATCCGATGCGGTGCCGGCAATGATCAGACTCGAGTGAAACTAGATACCCTATTTCTAGGTCCGACCCTAGGAGGTTGAAGTGGGTACTTTGAGCGTGTTCCATCCTACTGACCGTAGTTACCACGAATGGCGTCACAAATTCTGCCTTTTTGTCGTAGAGGCTGGAACGATTTTTCTATTTTCCAGCGGAATATCATGCCACGGGGGAATCCGACCAATCACGTGACAGAGATTCGTGGTTAATGAATAGTTACTATTAGTTACTATTTCGAGTAGGCTGGAACGGTCAGCGTAGTAACTTTCCGTGAGGTTGGAACGGATTTAGTAACTAATAGTTACTATTGGTACGAGGCTGGAACACGGTCTTTGTGTCGTTCTCATCTACTTTCTTGCAACATCTACTCGTAACAAGTGCCATACTAGTTCGTAGCTCTTGGTGAACTTACTTGTACCGACATTGCTCAATTTCTTCGAAAGTCCTCCTCCCAGAGGCATTGTTGCTATGCGGATTTCCAAACTGGGTTGACCTTATTTTCCGGAATACGCGGTCGAGTAGCTGAGGGTCCGGAATTGCCGCACCGGCATAGTCAAAGTAAGAACCTGAAATAAGTGATTATCAGATATTCAAATAATGCATAAAACGCATGTGTCAGCTATGATACTTTAGCAACGATGTTTCGGCCCTTCTTGGGCCTTGGCAAGGGTCCTCGTCAGACTGTCAATATTCAGCGTCAACGTCGGGGAAGGAAACAAACCTGCAGTCAAAAAGTGTGTTTCAGAGTCAGCTTGGGCTCAAGGAATATTTAGTGATTATCATATTTTCATCGTCATTAGTTGTAACTGCAAAATAAATTTTCTTTTCAGCTTTGCTTTACTTCTAATTTTTTACTACGTCTTCACCTTGGGCGGAAAATTAATACAAATTAATTAATTTAATCATTTTACAGAAATAACTGAGCTGAAGTATTATTTCAGCAACAAATAGTTTATTGTCTCACCAAAGCAGGCATCTTTCAAGAGGGGCGTTTTCAACTAGACATGCAGGAGTAGCGCTATGGAATGAAATACCTCTGTGTTAGGAATGCAACAAACCTTCAGTCTTTAAAAACCACTGAAAGAGTTATTTTCAAGTGATAGTAGTTGAGAGTTGGTATTTGTGAATGTATATAAATAATAATGTTTCTTTTTACGTTTGTTCTAAAAAGAAGTATTGTTGAATGAGCTCCTTACTTGTATTTTCGCTCCCATAGCCCGCATGGCTTTTTTTAGGCGGACATACAGTTTGTTCCAGGAATTATGCTATTTTTTATGTTAATAAATAATCTGAAACTGATTTCAGCCCAAGCTCACTGCAGATCATGCTCGTCGGCGCTAAAAGGATACGTCAGCAAGACTTGCCCCAGCGATGATTCGGCCCTTCTTGGCAAGGATCCTAATCAGGATGTATCTACAAGAAAAGAACCTGCAGTCATTTTCAGTCATTCACTCATTCATTTACTCATACCGGGGGCGCTATAATCGTAAAGCTTTGGGAAAATTGTACAGCACCTTCTGCGCTCCTTCTATACTATTTCGTTCTGGTGTCACTCATGTTCTGCGAAAGGAGGAGATCAAAAAAATGAGATCATGTTATTTTAAATATGCAAAGCACCTGCTCCATTTGTCGAAATTATGCCATAAAAATAAATTGACGGAGAAGTTCAAAGTTCAAGATGCAAGTATTACCCTTTTGGATGTTTCTTCGTCATCATAAAAAATCATTGACAACAGAGCCCAACCAGCGCACGACCTTCTACACTGCTTCCTAGCCGATGACGGAAAATTAGTGTCTTTCTCTGTGTATTTATGTCTTTTATTTATTTTCTTTTATTTACTCCGCTTTTTGAAATGGCGGGTTAGAAACAAATTACTTACTTACTTATACTACAAACAAGACCCCCTGAAGCTATCTTGTTGGGTCAGTTCGAAGGTTTGTTACTTCGAGCCTAACGAGGAACCTTGCCAAGAAGGACCGAAATATCACTGGTGCAAATCTTAGCTTACTTGTCCTCAGCGCCGACAAACATGATTATGTTTTCCAACAAACATAACTCTGGTGGAAAATAAGACCAGAGCGCATTATATACAAGATACAAGATGTAAAAAAAATCTTGCAGTATTTGCTACTGGGTTTAAAGTTTAACTGAAAAGCCAACTTATTTTTGCATCATTTAACTGAATACACTGCATTTTTTGGATTGTGTTAAGAGATTTTTTTTTTTTCACTATTTGCTCTAGAATGACGTTCAGAATATTTATGGTCGTCCTCAACATAGATTTCTACTATAATGCAGAAAAATTTAATCTCAATACATACGCGGCGTTTTCAGAGGCCAGTGATCAGCTTACGGAAGGTAGCTCACTGCGTGAACACTAATTTTTCGTAAATCGTTTTCGTCGAGCATACAACACAGGTACAAGCTCATAGGGCATACACAAGGAAACTCCAACTCCGCTATTTGCAGATCGATTATTCGTGAATAGCGGAGCAACGAAGTGACGCATTTTTGCCCGGTTTTCAAGCTTCTCTAAGTGAATAAGTGATGGGTAACTAGATTGTACTATCTAGGCCCTTTTCAGTTAAACTTTTATCTTATCTCTAAAAACATAAGCTTGTCTCTAATTCGGATTAATCTTATCTCAATAAAAATAAGATTAATCCCAGTAGCAAATACTGCAGTTAACTTTAATCCTTACTCGGAGAAACTTTTTACAGCGTAGTCACACTTTGGCCGCTTTGGTTCTCAAACTAGGTTTTCACATTCATGTTGATGATTTAGCCAGGCACTGATTTCAAGCTCACTTCCCCAACAGGACCAAAGGTTTCGATGGGATCCCGAAGGGGGAATTCTTTTGGACTTCTCTCATACCATTGAATAAACTATGGGCTACGGGACTCATCTACGAAACTAACCTGTATTTTGAGCCAAACGATCCTGACACCAATCGTCTGAACAAAGCATCTGAAGTTCGCTGAGAGTTATCATGCTAAAAAGACGGACGGACGGACAAACTTAACAAACTTTATAGTTCGACAAAGGTATCCCGTCACTAAAGTTTCGGGATCCCAAAAGTGATCCAACATAGTGCAAATACATTTGTCCTAAAATCTTCCCATCCTGGCACCTGAAGTAACAATCACACCAGCACATCATAGGTTAAGACGAAGCTGACAGACTTAAAGGCTAGATGGCGCAGGCTTGACAGAATACAGATTGACGACAAAAATGAGAATGGAGAACGAGAAATTTCGCAAGAGCAAGCAAACTCCTAAGAAATGGTATCCTCAAAATTGGCACAGTCGTCGTTTTTTTCGATTTTTTTGTGGTATAGTATCGCTTATCATCAGTTTTCATGAGTGACCTTGGTCAACTGATATGGCGCAACCAGATATCACAATTCTGATGAGAAACTGATTTTTGATGGCTATGTTTCTGTTTTCCCTCGGTAGATCCGGACCCCTTTGGAAGGACAGAGAGCAGCCGCCCCCGTGCCCCCCCCCCCCCAAATGGCGCCCCTGCTCCCCCACCCCTAAACGTAGGGCTACAGAGCCCATCTACGAACTCGACCTGTCCCTTGACCCAAAGAATCCTCACACCAAGTTTCATGGATATATCTCATTCTCTTCGAGAGTTATCGTGCTGGCAGACGGACGGACGGACAAATTTTTCGTAAGGTGTCCCTCCACTTACGTTTTGGGATCCCAAAAATCTAGAACGTGAACTGGCTTTAAGACAGTCTCTACCGTCAAATACATAAGCTGATGATCATAAGATGAAGGCTAGATGGCGTAGGCAGCGCAAGACGCTAATGGGCGTCAAACGAAATGTGAGTTTTGGGAAAGGCCATGCCAAAAGCTCATCAGATTCGTCAGAGTCGTGCTTTTCTTCGATCTAATCCAATCTTCAAAGCCCTGGAAGGTGAACCTTTCTCTGAGGTGCCACCTATCCTCAACTACGCTAAAGCTGGAATCATAAAACGCTAGACGGCGAACGCTAGATGGCGAGACATTGCAACATCGATCGCTACAGACCAACAAACGTATAATGAAAAAGACAATTTCGGAACGGCAAGCCAAATTCCTACTAGACTTTCCGCAGTCGTGCTTAACTTTGGAACTGACAAATTTCCGAACTTTATGAATAGAAATAGAGGGATATTTTGTGCCTTAGAATCAGTCCGATGACCATGGCAAAATAAACACAAAATCACAGAGTTAACAATAGTTACTGAGCGTGTCCGAAAGCTTTCAGGACTGTAAATGCTGCATTTAATGCTGCATTTTTATATTTATTTTCGTCCGAAAGCTCTTACCTTATATGCAGCATTACATGCAACATTTACAGCACTAAAAGCTTTCGGACACGTTCTTTATTTCTTCTCTGACACTTCTAATTCCGAAATTTAGCCTTAATCGCCAGCTCCCCAATTTCTTCTTGAAAATTCAGCGTAAGATTTAGCATCTTCGCTGAATTTTTCAATGAATTTTATGCTGAATTAATGCTGCATTAAATGAGCGAAAATTTAAGTCCGAAAGCGAAATGCTGCATAAAATGCTGAATTAATTCAAGCATTTTCGTTCGTTTCCGAGCTTTCGGACACGCTCACTATTAGTTACTATTTCCGTTCTATCCTCACGAAAAGTTACTACGCTGACCGTTCCAACTTTCTCAAATAGTAACTAATAGTTACTATTTGCATACCATGCTCGAGAGCGTGGTAAGCGTAGTAACTACGCATCTCTGTAACGTGATTGGTCGGATTCGCCCGTGGCATGACATCCTGCTGGAAAATAGAAAAATCGTTCCAGCCTTGACAGCAAAAAGCCAGAATTCGTGACGTCATGCGTAGTAACTACGGTAAGTAGGGTGGAACATGCTCTAAGTGATGATGCCGATAAATACGCTGACATATCCCCTAGGCTTTGTCGACGCCATGCGCGCCACTGATGGCTCAGGAGGGAAAAGGAGGAAAAAGGTCTAAGTTTTAAAGTTTAACTGAAACGCCAACTTCTTTTTGTGTCATTTAACTGAATACATTGAATTATTTGGATTCTGCAAAGGGATTTTTTTTTATTTGCCACTATCTACTCTAGTTTTGACGTTCAGAATATTTGCGGCCGTCCCCACAACGAAAATTCTACTATGACGCGGGAAATTTTAATCTCAATACAAACACGGCTTTTCAGTGGGCAGTGGTGAGCTAGAGCCGTTACATTTAACGGTCGACATTAAAGTTTAACTGAAAAGCCAACTTATTTTTGCGTCATTTAATTCAATACACTGAATAATTTGGATTCTCCTAAGGGATTTATTTTTATTTTCCACTATCTGCTCAAGTTATGACGTTCAGATCTGCGGCCGTCCCCACAACGAAAATTCTACTATGACGCGGGTTTTAATCTGAATACAAACGCGGATTTCCAGTGGGCAGTGGGGAGATTGGTGAAGATTGCTTAGTGCCTGAACAAAAAAAAAAACATAAATCTTTCTGGTAAGGCATACAACAAAAACAAAAGCGCATAGAGGTACCAAAAATCACACGGAAATTCCACTAACTGAAAATCGATTATTCGTGAATAGCGGAACAAAGAAGTAACGCATTTTCAGCGGGTCTTCAAGCCAATTTTACTGAATAAGTGATGGGTAACTAGATTGTCCTATCCCAGCCCTTTTCAGTTAAACTTTAAAGATCTACGGTCTAAAGGTCTGAGATCTGGTCAATTTTACAGACTGCTTTTGCAGAAGCAGATTAGTGTTCAAGAAAAAACGACAGTTTCAACGAAAAATCGACTGATTTTCAGAAAAATCGACTGTTAACAAGCATACGAGCTCATATGTAACTTGTTACGAGTAGGCGGTAGAAGAAAGTAGATGACAACGTCACAAAATACACCCGCCATCCAAAAATGCAATTCGGACCTAGAAATAGGACATGTACTTTCACTCAAGTCTGAGCATTTCCGGCATCGCCTCGGATCATCTAGGGCAAATGCTAGTTCGAACTTCCAAGTTTCAGCCCAATTAATCCACTCGTTTGATCTCTAGAAGCACACAAGATTTACGGTACCTCACTCCAACTTGCCCTACCGCTGCGGAATATTCGGACTCGCGAATGGATCATCTAAAGCATCTTCTATTACCAACTATCAAGTTTCACTCGAATCTGAGCATTTTTTTTTTAATTCCGGTCCTTCCCCTCGCCATATCGCGTAGGGATCAGTGGCCTGACCATCCGTTGAATCTAAAGCAACGCACAAATTGGACCCCGGTGTGGGCAGAAGTAAATATAAATTCTTGGTGCGACATTAAGTGCGTTTAGCCCTCAGCTGCCTTTTTTTTTCTCGAAAGATATTCTCGAAGTGCGAGTTGAATTTTTCCCAATTTCCTGTTTGGCCGGATTCCGGGTAAACTTCTTGTTCGGCTAGAAAATAAGCTTCAGACCCGGATTCAGCATGTCTTTCGTGTAAATGTATTCTATTATATTCTATTGACTATCTCACTGGGTGTAAGACTTCCAGCTAAATATCCGGCGGCCGGATTTCGCGCCAGCTACTTGTCCGGCAAGAAGCTAAAGTTCAAAAACAAAATCAGCATGTCTCCTTACCCCTGAAACAAACCTCTAATCAACTTCAGATGAAATTTTAACTTTTAAAAAATTTCCGGTTTTGGCCGGATTCCGTGTGAACTGCTTGTCCGACGAGAAAATAATTTTCAAATTCGGATTTAGAATATCCTCTAGCCCCTAAATCGTCCATCCAACTGGCTTCTGGAAGATATTGTTTGAGCCCCTTAGTTTGAACCTCCCCCCCCCCCCCCTAAATTAGGGCTACGAAGCCCATTTGTGAATTTGACCTTTACTTCGACCCAAGGATCCTCACACCAAGTTTGGACAAAATATCTCAATCCCGCCAAGATTTATCGTGCTGACAGACGGACGGACGGACAAACTTTTTTTGTAGGTTCGACCCACCTTAATTGAGGTTTGTGTATCTTGATTGTTGTAGGCTTCGTGCCTTCAGCAATTTTTTTTTTTTCTTTGTGTATATAAAATGATTTGTTATGTAGCAGCCCTACTCGGTTATATTTTTAAATATATAATAAATAGATGAAAAGGTGTCGGTGGCGTGCCGGCGGCTTGCGGTGGAAGGCGGTGGCGTGCCGGGGTCAGGTGATGGCGTTCTGAGGCACGCCGGGACGTACGCCAGTGGCGGAGAGTGAACAAACCCCTCGGAAGTTTTTTGAATTGGTGTTTGTAAGTACATAGAATAGTGTAAGAAATAGTTTAACAAGACCAAAGGTTTCGATGGGATCCCAAAAACTAAATATATGATCCAGACAATTGGGTCCTGTAGATAGCCGGTCTTCGCCATACTCCTCGAACATTCGCATATTCTTAAAATTTACAGACATATTAAGGCCAATGGCTAATAATCTGAGAAAACCAAGTTCAGATCTGGATTCAGCATGTGTGTTTACCCTTATCCGTCATATCTACTTTGACGAAACTGATCAACACTTCCTACCTTACTTCTGCCAAACTTCCGGTTTCGACCGGATTCCGGGTGAACTATTTGTTCGTCAAAATGCTAAAGCGCAAACACGAATTCAGCATCAGACACCATCGAACCTATAATCAGCTTCAGATGAAACTTTAACTTTTAACAAATTTTCAGGTTTTGGCCGGATTCTCGGGCGAACTATTTGTCCAGCAAGAAAAATAGTTTTCATATACGGTTCCAGCATGCCTCGTTACCAATACATCGAACCTCAATCAACAAATAAAACTTTTACTTATAACAAATTTTCCGGCATTCTGCCGGATTCCGGGCGAACTCTATGTCTGGGTAGAAAATGATTGTCATATACGGATTCAGCATGTCTTCTTTCCCCTTAATAGAACATCTAATGAACTTCAAATAAAACTTTTACTTTTAACAAATTTTCCGGTTTTGGATTTCGGGCGAACTACTTGACCGACGAGAAAATTATTGTTATATACATGTTCAACTTGTCTTCTCCCTAAATCAACTATCTCATTAGGTGTTAAAACAAAATTTGTTCGCTCCATAATCTGAACCCCCACCCCTAAATGTAGGGCTAAAGAGTCCATCTTATCCTCACCCCAAGTTTCATCGAAATATCTCATTCCCTTCGAGAGTTATCTTGCTGACAGACGGACGGACAGACGGACAACTTTTACGAAGTCATAGGCATACCTCCACTTACGTCTTGAGATCCCAAAAGGAGTTGAAATAGTAAGGAGATTAAATGTTCAAAGTAAAATATATAGGCTATGCTAAAGAAGGATTACACTAAGTTTACACTACTGTTTTTGTGATCCCAGAACATAAGTGGAGGAATACCTATGACATCGCAAAAGTTGTCCGTCTGTGAGCACGATAACTCTCGAAGGGAATGATATATATATTATGATATATGATATATGAAATTTGTTGTAAGTTAGATTTTTATTTGAAGTTGATTAGATGTCCGTCATAGGGGAAAGGAGATACGCTGAATTCGTTTTTTAGCTCTCCGGAATTCCGAAACGGGAAAATTGGCAGAAGTAAGGCAGGAAGTTTTTGTCAAAATAGATATGACTTATAGGGGTTATGCTGAATTCATATCTGAACCTGGTTTTCTCAGATGGTTAGCTATTTGGCCTTAACCTGTTTCTGAATTTTAATAGTAAAAATGGTCAAGAAGTCTGGCGAAGACAAGACCCAATTGTCTGGATCAAATATTGAATTTTTGGGATCCCATCAAAATCTTTGGTCTTGTTTTTTTGGAAAGAATAGGTTACCTTCAATAGGTTAACAAAAAAACCTATCAATCTTACAATGGTTGCGCTTGGCGGATACGGTGACAGGCGATATAGAAAGTTGAATGGATTAAACTTACAGGTAGGCACTAAAGGGCTTCATTTATAGTCGAACGCACCGACGTACATAAAGACACAAATCTGTGAACGATGACGTTCATCTTGTGCTCTCCGCTTGGATCGTTCGTCGTCAAATCGACAGACTCTCTACGATTGCTTGGCATAACATTCAGATCATCGTTGTCATAATTTTGCTCTTCGGTTGTTCAAGAAGTTTGTAGATCAATCTGTACCGCCTATGGGCGCATCGTCCCCAACCAGGGGCGCTATAATCGTAAAGCTTTGGGAAAATTGTACAGAACCTTCTGCGCTCCTTCTATACTATTTTGTTCTGGTGTCAGTCATGTTCTGCGAAAGAAGGAGATTAAAAAGATGAGATTATGTTATTTCAAATATGCAAAGCACCTGCTCCACTTGTCAAAATTATGCGATGACGGCATAATCGTCAATGAACTTACATTGATGGAGAAGTTCAAAATTGGCGATGCAAGTGTTACCCTTTTCGATGTTTCTTCATCGCTATCAAAAATTATTGACAACAGAGCCCAACCAGCGCACGACCTTCTAGTTCTCCACTGCTTCCTGGCCGAAGATTGAAAATTAGTGTCTTTATGTGTTTTATTTATTTTCTTTCATTTACTCCGCTTTTTCGAAAGGGCGGGTTACAAATAAATTACTTACTTACTTAAAGGACAACTCTTACTAGAAATGATCTTTTCCCTATAAAATGGATCAGAAAAAACGTTTTCGAAAACACCATTACTTTCCACCTGAAACTAGTGATTCTCTTGTTAACGCTTGTTGAATATATCCAGCCTTCCTGCTCTCCGACGCGGCGGCGGGGCGCAAAAGATTTGAAAACTGAACGTACCTTGGTTAAAAAGTGGGAAAACTGAGCAAATAAAAGAAGTAATAAACAGAAGATTATCACATCCTTATATGTGAAAGAGTTATTAGCGGACAACGAAGATTCCGGCAAACTTTTCGTTGGGTGTCAGGAAAACTCGGCAAGGCCGAAAAAGCGCTAAAAATTCGTAGTTACGAAACGAAACAATGGAGAAAGATGGGGATTTTAGAAGCTTATAATTCCACATCGGAGCTAAGTATATTATAAAAGGCAGAATAGGCAAGAGGGGTCCTTTAAGAAATGAAAAACAAGAGCCCACCACCTCCCCCAATCCCTCACAAAACAAACAGAAACAGCAAATACGAACCAGACGACTCCATTAAAGAAAAAAAAATATCCGGTTCTGGAAGATCGTCTCGTAATCTACTGAATATTTTGGTTTATCCGCAAATAGTCATGACGAATAATTGCCAAGTCACGTATTTGGATGCGTACAGACGTCACAGGTTGAAAGTCCGAACGTCCACTTAATTTTAATCTCACCGACACAATAAATCGACGCAAGATAGCGTAGGTCACGCATTCTAAGAGGACACAAAAACTCCCATCCCATTATTTTTTTTTTATTACTGATGAATTTTAAAAGTTTTTTAGTTTTAGTAACAGAGGATATGTGTTAGCCGTAGACATTGCTTCAGAATATGATAGAATTTTCCACGCTTGGGCCCTTATGGTGCATTTGAACACTGCGTAAAATCCGAGCGTATTTGAAATCCAAATTACGCAATCAAGAACTATAAAAGTGTCGAAGCCAGGGATGGTTCCATTTTCCCTGGAAATTTGAAATTACCCGATTCACTGCGATACTAGGGTGGGTATTTTAGAAATAGTAGAGTATTACGCACGTATTTGGGCTTGAAAAGATCTCTAGTAGTATAGGGCATAATTGACACAGGCGGGCATATGGTACCTGCCGCTTCAAATGTATGGTCAGATTGAAGCGGTCCTATGGTACTTGCCCGCCTGTATCAATTATGTGACATGTGTGGACTTAGAAACCTTAGCTTAACGTTCGGGTGAGGGGGAGGGTGGAAGAAGGGGTTTTTATGTGAAGGGGAGGGATATCAAGTGACCCCCTAGCCTCCTCCCCCCACCTTAGATTCACCCCCCTCTGTTTTGTAAGGGATTTGAAAATGACCAAAAACTATCTAAGGGGTATCGATCCTGGGACCTTTGGATCACGAGTTGACTGCTCTACCAGTTGAGCCATTGAGGCTTGTACTTGAAGACGGTGGGGCTTGTATGGTGTTGATGTGCATAGTTTGAATGCCAGATATCAACTGACTGTATAATGAGAATGCCCGTGGTTTTATTGGACTTTCACTACCGAAAATGGGGGGGTTGACAGGAATAAGGGTGTGAACAGGGTCAATGTACTCATTTGCAAAAATGAGCGTGCCTTAGTCCCTTGAATCTTATGAAAAAGGGCACCTAAGGCACGCTCAAAGGACCTAGCCAGGAATCGAACCTGGGACCGCTAGTTCAGAGTTTAGCGTGATAACCATCATACCACCGAGGTCATTTATTTTGAACTTATTAAGTGAGTAGAATATAGTGCAGAATGAATCCACATTATGCGAAGGGTAGATGAACTTTCACTCTCTGGAATGATAATGAGGCCGGTAAGGGTGATGTCCTGATCATCTGAATGTGATTACCCTTTTTCCACCTTATTCCTTGGGGGGTTGTTCTACTTTCACTATCGGAAGTGAGAATCAGGTCAGGAGGGGGAGTTGACCTAATTATGATAATGTATTCAGCCTTTTCCCCTCTCTTCTCTAGGGGAATGAATTTTTCTTGGAACTCATTTAAATCCAGGAAGGGGTAACCTGATTATACTTGACCTACCCTGATAATGGGGTGTGAACTAGCATAAACTAGTTATACAAAACCGGTTTTCCCCTATAAAAAGTGGAAGGACGCTTCAGTTCGGTATGCAGTCGAACAGTGCACATCATAGTGATAACAAGTATACCATTATGGCAGAATCACTTGTAAGTAACTTTTAACTTCTTTTTTCTTTTTCATATTCTTCTGAAATAGTGTTTGTTCTTTTCTGTTTGTTCTTTCTTTTTCTGTTTTTCAAGGCAATGTTTTGGATTGTAGAGTAAATTTAAGACTAGATGATTTTGTAAAATAACAAAATATTGTTTTGACATAACATTCTCTAAGAGTGTTGTAGTATGAATGACTAGTATGCACTAGTTTTATCATTCAGATTGTTCCATTTGTATATCTTAACCTTTTGTCTGTCCGCCCATTATATACGGTCGACGTTTGTATATGTTGTTTTTTTTAATACATTTTGTTTTTTTATTTTCAGATCCTTACAAACTGCCCGTATTGCAACTACGTTTTGGGGACGCAGCTGTGTGATCGGTGTTTCGAGCCGGCAGGAGACATTGATATGAATGTATGCGGATTCTGCGAGCCCTGTGGTCGGCATGGAGGTCCATCAGGGATTGTCTACAACTGCAAAGGCTGCATGGAACTGGCCTGTTCCGACCACGCGTCCGGATTTCTATCTGGGGACTGCCACATGGATCTATGTTGCCAGTGGCGTGACACCGCCCCCGAAAATATCAGTAGATGTCATATCGGAGAAGACCCTGAAGAACTGAGGATGTTCTACGAGGCGACGGGGTTCACTGTCCATTACATGACAATGGATGGACCCCGTCTTCGTCAAATCTCCACCGACGTCCTTCCAGATGCCCCCGAGGAGGAGGAAGTCAAGGAGAGATTTAAGATCTGGTTTCTTCGACACAGTTGCCACCAGCCATTTCTACCAGGGTATATTTACAACCCTGGTGATTTTATCTGCCAGATTACGCCATCAGAGATGTCATCAAACCAGATGATTCAACGATTGAACTGGAGCCAGCTCGAGACATTCAATATATGTATGTGGAATACATTCTCCAGTACTAATTACACACGAAATATGGATCCGCTGGAGAACGAATTCTACTGCCGGCGGTGTAACCCCAACAAACCCTCTCAACAAATTGATTCCGACATGGAAAGGATGACGATATGAATATTGTCGTTGTTATTTTATGTGTTTGTATATATTTTTTGTGTTCCCTCAATATACTGTTGTTTGTTTTTTATTCGTCTTTCTATTCAGAAAAATAAAATACACGTTGGATCATTGAAAAGAGTATTTTATTTATATACAAGACTACAAAGCTTACTTTTATGGCACATGATACGAAGGGTACTAAAATCTACATTATATAAATGACACAATACGTTTTCGACAAGGAAATCATTTTAAATGGGCACATCACTGTAAATACTAAGAAAGTATGAATATGAATAACCACGACATCGAAAAATAAGAAATAACAAAGCATGAAATCCACAACTTTTCGTACTGTAATCCTGAACTTGACGAGTGTGTTGGATGATCTTCTTGCGACGCCGATGAATGAAATCCACAATATATGGTTGATAGGTGGTGTAAGGAAACGCAAGGGCATCAAATATTTCCGTGGTAGATGGCGTTAAGAATAGGGCCAGCCAATGGCCATCTGATTCTTCGCTAGGGCTCGAGTTGACAATACAGATGGCTCTTGGAGTTGTTATACCCGATAAATAATCGGCTGGAACACAGTATTTTTCAAACTGAGATGTCATAGGGTCCATTTCCAGTACTCTTAGAATTTGATCGGTATTCATGGCGCAAGATCCAGAAGGACTGATCCATCCGGTGTTATTTCCCAATAGGTCTCAAACTGAGCAAGTGAGATGAGCGTTATACTCTCTGCGAGTGCTGTATTAAAAGTGCATTCGAGACGAACTGTCCCTGTCTTTATAATGGTTAAATCTTGAGAACCAGACAAGTCGAATACAATCATGCCATGATTTCCAGCAAACATGGTTGGCGTTATACCATTTTCATAGAGTTGATTATCTCTGTCCAAAGCATACATTGTCATTTGGTACAATGTATTAAAAGATCTTCCAAATGATAACTGGGAAAGCGGGACTCCGTTGACTTTCACGTTTAAACTGTTGAGCCCAAACAGTTGAAATGCGTGTGGTGAAGATCCAAAGTCACCCACCGAGCTAATGCTACGTACGAACGCAATGGCTAGTTTTGACGGGATTTCACCAGAGATAAATGTTGAATCTGTAAAGTTCAGTGAGCCAGCAGGAATATGACGTTGTGTCCCTACTGTTCTTGGTACCAACAATTTCATGTTATTCCCTTGAAGCCGTAGTTTTTCAACAGCAAGAGCAACACTACTCATGACTTTTTGTTTCCTAATGTTAAAGATAGCCTCAGTGATGGCTACTTTAACATCATGAGCGCCAGGAGCTAGCTTTCGAATGAGAAATGCGGATGGTGCCATCTTCATTTTGAGTTCAATACGCGTATTAGGTGGGAACCATGAACTAATGTTGAACAGTTCATGGTTAATTTTACCCACAAGATGAAAGTCAGTATGAACGGCTGCTGTTAACCCATCTGTAACGGTGTTATCTTCATTGTAAAAGTATCCCATGGCTGGACCTCTCGTTTCTTTAAAATCTCCAGGCGTCATTAACATAAATGTGATGTAACTAGCATAATGTGCTAAATTGTTACTGGAACTAACCAGTGTCCCATTAATATGAACTGTAACATGCTGGAATAAGTTGTGGAAAACACAGTTTTCGTATCCCACTTGATCTGTTGCTGCCAAAGCAGTGCCGTCTGTATGTCGTACACGAAGAGTGACTTCCAGGAAACTAGACGCCAAATCCAGGAAATAGTCCTCATTGGAAAAGATTTTGAATTCCAAAGGGTTGGGGTCCGTAATAGGATGCTGTGGATAATACTGTTCAAAATATCCATGTTTGACAGAGACGTCGACGTTTTCAGGATTAAAGAGGTTCAAACAGGATGACATAGACGGATGAGCATCTTTATGGGGTAAGTAAGTCATCCTTTTACGAGAAAAAATCAGCTCTTGCTCTTACAATCTTCTTCCGTCGTTTAGTTTTCTTCTGGCCACTCGCTTTCACTGCCGGATACAAACTGATCAATTCTGGAGCTGAACGAGGTCTTTTCAACCCTTTTCCAGTCTGCCCTCTCAACTGATCACTCACATTCCGGGCTGTCTCCTTAAGATTATCTGATAGACTTTCTTTAAATTCTTTACCAGAGCTCCAATCCTGTAGCGTCGTTGCTGCCACATTTGTTGCATGTGGCAATATGTATTTTTTAGCCAATGGAATAGCTGACCGAAAGAGTTTAGCAAACCAACTGCCCAGACCATATCCAGACATCGAAGTACGACCTTTATAGTACTCCAGACATGAACCAGTTTGACGTGGCCGTATTGCATCATAGTAACAATCAATGTCAGGACAACGAAAAAGCGTTCTATGATTGGGCATTCTTTGGACGGAAATGACATGTGAACACACAGAGACCTTTGGGAATGGGGAGGGGATCACCAAATTCTGTTTTCAGTGTGATCTGACAGAGTTCTAGTTCATTACTGGCAACAGGAACATACTGCAACTGTCTAATATTGTAATGATACGTGGTCTCATTGGTAGATTTTTTATCCAGAATTCTCAGCAAAGGAGCACAGGTATTACCAACCCTTGAATTTTCAATAAATGAAGCATAAATGAATATACAGGAATAGGCAGTAAAAAACCCTGGTTCAAAGTCACCATAGACACCATGTACATGTTCAATCGGTGTTCGAACCATAATGTTATTGTCAAGAAACCCCAGTAGATCTTTCATGTCTTCACTGAACCAGAGTCGATCGTTTTCTTCTAAACCTGTTACCAGTACCCGCTTATGTGAGGGGAGAAATGACAAGGTAGGTGCTTTTTTATTTTTTCCACTCAGATGAGCATTCAAGTCACTACACAAGTCTTCAATTGTTCTGTATTGCCGATATGGTAGTGTGTATCGAGGATACCTTTCCTTGTCAACAATCACATTTTCCGGCCAACTGAATGGTTTCAGCTGAACATCATAGGATTTGTATTTCTTTATTACATCAAAACTATTTTTAATGATGCAATCCACAAGTGCAACCTCATAGTCGATCTTAAGTTGAATAGGTGGTGTTAATCGTGTCCAAAAATCAGTGGTCTTATTCAGAGCATTTGTTAACGGATCAGACACGTTGCTGATAAAAGTCACTAGAAAATCATCAGACATGATGAACTGATGATGCAGGTACCCAAGAATCGTGAGCTGAGGTGTATCCAAGCCAACGCACGATCAACTGCTTCTGGCCACGTACATACCGGGTCTTAAGTATCTTTTCAACTTTGTAACTCCCCAGGTCATGGACTCTCTGTAGTTCGTGGTCGTAGAATCCACCTTCGATTGTTTCATCTTTATAATCGCGAAGTTTATACGTCACCGGATTGGTGAATTTGATTTCAGCTATCTTAAAAAGCTCTGTACTCCACAGATGGTTACCCTTCTCAAAATAACCCTGTAATCGGTTGATTCGTACTGTATCACCCACTTGATACTTGGGTGGTTTCGGTGAAGGAAGGATGGGGTAAATTTCACTAAATATGCTACTTGCATTTTCACTAGTAATATCCACAGGTCTCCTGAAGCGTAACGATCTATGAGGTGAATGATTATACTGATTTACAATTGCCGGGATTGACGGTATAAATGAGAATGTGTTTTGTAATGTACAGTAACGACTAATCATCAATCGTAGCGTTCGATTCATTCTTTCAGCCAAAGCAGCTTTAATAGGAGAATGAGTATGGAACAGTTTTGTGTTGTATCTCTGCAGAACCTTTTTAACAGCTGGATTTACATACTCTGATCCCCTATCCGTTTGTAGTAGCTTATAGGGCCTCTCTTTCAAGACAGATTCTAGTGCAAGAGCCACTTCCTTGCCTGTTTTCGTTTTCAGAGGGCGAACATTCACATATCGACTAAACACGTCAATGATGACCAAGAGATAGCGATATGGATGATTGTGCTTTATCAGGTGTTTATCCAGTATAAGCAAATCCAACTGAGCAAACTCACCAGGATAAAGGGCTTTGGTGCGACGATAATGACCAGCCTTGAGGCGCCTATTTCGATGTAACGTATAACTTTCTTCACTTTCCAAATGCTTCAGAGCTGACTGTAATGGAACGTTCGCGGCACGAGCTAAAACACCTGGAGCTGAAATACTTCCAACTTCACCAAAGTTCCGATGGATATTTCCTAATGAGTCATCCATTTCCCTTTTAGAGATATACCAGTACCAGACTGTTGACTCATCAGTCGAGAAGCCACTGATCGTGTTGTTCGTGGGCGAGGGGTGCTTGCAGAGTGAGGGGTAGAGACTGACGTACTAGGACTATATACACTTTGAAAATGTGTACTCAGAGATTTCCATCCATTGCTTTCTTCTTCTAATTGCTTTACAGTTTGGAGTACCGACTTATTGTTAATGAGACTATGTGGTACTTTTGAACTGATAAGAAGTTCATACACTTGATCGTCTACACAGTGTAAACGTCGTTTATTTGATACTAAATCGTGTAATAAGTCAACGATGGAATACCTATTCCCCATAATTTCAATCTCTGGATCACCAGAAGAATAACTCACATTTTGTGCAGTAATAAAATACTGCAAGAGACGTCTCGCTTTCTCCTGGTAAGAAAGAGGCAACGCAAGTACAATGTCTTTGTGTGTTTCTGTCACTGGAGAAGACGGAGGAGGAGGCGGGGGCTTTGATGGGGTACTATCTTTCACGATATCCACTTTGATCGGTTTTTGAAGTTGAGGTTTAATTCTATAAATACGTTGAACTCCTGATTGTAGTAGTGATAGCTTAATATCATCTTCAACAGCTGGATCACTAAGGAAACTGCCTAGAGCATCTTCAAATCGACGTGAAGGGGATAGAGCAACTTCTATCGGTGTGAGTTTATAAGCTTTAGCCATTTTATAGAGCAGCTCCAACTAAACTGGATATAATCGGTAAAAGAATACTGAAAAAGCTTCCACCAATCTGTACTAAGCGTTTTCGTTTTATTTTTATACCAGATTGTTTCGCCAGAGCACGAATCACCGAACGATGCTTACTCGCGTGCTTCTTGATGGCATCTGATACCTCAACATTACCACCAGCTAGATTTAAACACAATTCCGACAAAGCTTTGACAAAATCATTATCGATATTTTTTAATATTGCTTTTCGAAGTTTTGGCTTTGCTTTCGCCAATAATATGAAAAGAGGGTGATGCTCATGTAGCTTCTTCAACGACATTTTCGTGAATGGTGGTTCATAGTTGAAGTACTGGGTATATATACAGTACACCCATCTTTGTCTAAGAGATCTGATAAGACCCGCAGTTCCTCGGGTGTATTTTGATTCAGGTCCAATACAATGTAACCATATGGTTGAGATGTAGCCATTTTATAGGCAGCAAGTAAAAATCCTGGTAGACCCGGAAAAACTTGACGGTTTAACGTAATCAGTGAACTGGAGTTACGTACAACTCGATAAATAATATAATAAGTACAATTCAAGGCAAGTGTTCGAAAACTTTTACTTGGGTAGTACAGATTGTGAGTAATGCTAAAAACAGAAATGTTTTCATGATGACTGCGAATAGTAAACAAATTAAGCAGTTGTTCACTGTAATTGTCAAATGACTCTGCTAAATCATCTAAGATCAATAGAGTAGAACTCCTTAGCATTTCGAACACATCCAATCCTTGAACAAATTGTGTGTCTGGGATCAACTCTTTAATCCTATCATAAAGAGGTTGCCAGGATGCATAGCAGACGACCACATGATCGGGGACCTCAGAAAACATTTTTTCTCGTTGTTCAATGATACGAGTTAGTAGGGTTGTTTTTCCGCTCGAAGAAGGCCCGCAAAGAATTGTTCGGAAAGGGGTTTGAAAATTGAAACTCATGTTCACTCTCCGGCTAGTAAAGGTAGACTAAGCTTCATACATCTGAGAATCACGGTATATATACATATTTTATTTACCAAAGAAAAAAGATCAACAAAAAAAAAATATGTCTGTATAATGAGGGCGATGACATGTACAAAATATCACTAGCAATTACGCGCTTTATACATTTTGAGAATCACGGGATATATACATTTTTATTTACAACAGAAAAGGAAAAATCAAAAACAAAAAACATGTCTGTATAATGGGGTGATGACGTGTATACCACTAACAATTACGTTTTAAATCTTCTAAAATTTGTACACTCTCTCTGTATTCAATACATTCAGGACTGTCGGAAACACTATAGTGTCCATAGGGGACCACGTCCACCCTGTTCTCCATCACATAGCACTTGTCAGACACAGCAGAGAGAGCAACCTTGCTAAATTCAACGCTGTAGTTGACCATCTTAAGCGAGCGAATAGCTTTCAGTGAGGCTGTGACACCTTTCCCTTCTTGAACAACGCCGTGGAAAGTATCATATGTAAAATGGTTTTTCACATACCCACGCGGAACCCCTTTGCAACCGATTTTTGGACCTTCTTCTGTTTCGAAGAAATAGGATTTTGGACCGGCTATGACCCCTCTTTTATCCCACCCACTCCCCGTTTCACTTTTGCAAAATCCCAGAAGGTTTGATGGACGCATGGTCACCAATGCCCCATACTTTTCTTTGTCCCAGTTCAACTGGTACCTCAACTGGTAGAGCAGTCAACTCGTGATCCAAAGGTCCCAGGATCGATACCCCTTAGATAGTTTTTTGGTCATTTTCAAATCCCTTACAAAACAGAGGGGGGTGAATCTAAGGTGGGGGGAGGAGGCTAGGGGGTCACTTGATATCCCTCCCCTTCACATAAACACCCCTTCTTCCCCCCTCCCCCTCTCCCGAACGTTAAGCTAAGGTTTCTAAGTCCACACATGTCAAATAATTGATACAGGTGGGCAAGTACCATAGGACCGCTTCAATCTGACCATGCATTTGAAGCGGCAGGTACCATATGCCCGCCTGTATCAATTATGCCCTATACTACTATCTCTAGCAGTACGGACGTATTTGAGAAATCGGTCCGTTTTGTATCTAAATACGTCCGTATTGTTAGAAATCTTTTCAAGGTCAAATTCATGCATAAAATATGCTCGGATTTTACGCAGTGTGTAAACCCACCATTAGAGCTTTGCGTAAGAAGGGAGCACTCATGGGAATAGTACTCGTGTTGCGTCGGTGGTTTGGATCTTGTCGAGTTAGAGTTCTTTGGAAGGGTTCTTTCACTGATTTTGGTGTTGTTTCAAACCGGGGCCTTCGTCAGTGTGGGATTCTTTCTTCGGCAATTTTCAATATACTCTTTTCCAAGTTAAAGATACAAGCGCCACACTTTGGGAAATTTCGTCGGCTCTGCCAAAATCATGGACAACAGGGCCCAGCCAGCACATGACACTCTACATTCTTTTCTGGCCGATGAATGAAAAATCGTATATTGTATTTGTTGTGTTTTATTTTCTTCTTTTATTTTATTTTACGTGCTCTGCTTTTAAATGGCGGGTCAGAAATAGATTACTTACTTACTTACTATATAACAGCCGCCACATGCCTCGATGGTATACAATCTTCTTTTATTTATGGTAAAGGTATCCTAGCTTCTCTTATAGCGTATGCCGAGGACCTACTCCTTATTAGCCGTTCTCTATCGCGTCTTCAGAATAACGTAAATTATCTAGTTAAGTCTTTTAAAGAATATGGCCTGATTTTCCAACTTGACGAAACCCCCTTGACAAATTTCTCTTCCAGTATCTGTCCATATAAATAATTCAATTCTGAAACCCTGTGAGTCTTTAAAGGACCTGTCTTACCTATAGTACTAATGCAACCTACTTCCATAATCACTCCATATATATTTCTAAGCCCGGAGACCCCAATTTCATACGGTACATTCTAACCCCTCTAACAAAACCACGCTGATTTTCTCCCTTGCCGTATTTCGCTACCTTCGATGCGTATAACGCTGTCGACGGTTGTCTGCGAGAGTTTTTCCATAAAAAAAAAGAGCTACGAGCTCATATGGTACTTGTTACGAGCAGGTGGTACAAGAAAGTAAATGAGAACGTCACACAATACCCCGACATCCAAAAATATGGTTCGGACCTCTGGGAAATAGGATATCTAGTTTCACTCAAGTCTGAGCATTTTCGGCATCGCCTCGGATCTCCTCGATCAAATGACTTTTCTACCTTCCAAGTTTCAACCCCAATGATCCACTCGTTTGGTCCCTAGACATGCCACACGATTTCCGACACACCCCTCCTACTCCCTCTACCGCAGCCGAATCTGGTTCGGACTCCTAAATGGATCATCTAAAGCATTTTATCTTACCAGCTATCAAGTTTTACCTGAATCTGAGCATTTTGGGAGACTTCTAGTAGCTCTTCGCCCCCCCCCCCCCCCATTATGGTCGGATCAGGTTCGAACCCCACATGTGGTTCGGACGCATGTTTTGCTTGTCTAGGTCATGATTGGACCTTAATTTTCATTAAGGTCTGATCTACCGTTCGTAAGTTAAAAATATTTCCCTTTTCCGGATTCCCCCTCCCTCCACGCCCCTTAGATATTCGGATCGGGAAAAGATCAATGCCTGGTCAATCTGTTCGGATCCCTGATCGGCCTGCCAAGTTTCATCGTCCTAGGACATCAGGAAGTACTGAACTCGCGGTATCACTAGAAATTCGGATCCCCCCCCCAACTCCCCACAGTGAGCGGATCCGATCCGGTTATGTCAATCACGTATCTAGGACTTGTGCTTGTTCTTTCCACCAAGTTTCATCCCAGTCTCTCCATTCTAAGCGTTTCCAAGAGTTCCGACTCCCCCCTCCTACTCCCCCCAATGTCACTGGATCAGGGCCGGATTTAATATGGGACGTACGACACGCGGTCTTTCTATATATCAAGTTCGAAGAGAAGAGAAGAACGAAGACATACCTAGTTTTTTCGGATTCCCCCTCCCCCCCCCCCAGATGCTCGGATCGGGGAAGTGACTATTTCGAACTTAATCATTTGGGATCCCTGATATGCCTGCCAAGTTTCAACGTCCTAGCTTATGTGGAAGTGCCCGAACTCACGAAACCTGGACCGAGCGACCGACAGAAATTGCGATCGCTATATGGCACTTGGCGAAGGGCAAGTGCCATAAAAACAGTCATGTAAATTGTTTCCCTGTTTTCGCTACAAGTCAACTGGTCTCGGAAAAGGCTTAAAACATCCAAAACGGTGGGTTATTTGTCGAAAGCACAGCATAGTTTTAAAGTATTCAAATATTTTGGGCATCAAATATCTGGGCATCCCTTACGGCCGTTAAAGACTTTGTCTTTAACGACAGCTTTTACAGTAAAATATGTAGAGTCACGCATATCTTTGAGTTTCGGGGCGGTGATTTGTCTTAGAGATTTCCTGCCTGTCTAGACGTAACCTTGCGAAGATTCTTAACACTGTTGCTCTTCCACAAACCTTGCTTCAGTTACTTGCATCTTCTTTTAGCTTTCTTAACGTTTACAAATTTATCTCGTACTAAACTACTTTTTTAAATTTTGGGAAATTCTTACGCCGGTTTTCTAAATTGCAATCTAGTTCTTTTATGCTGGAAAAGTATGGTTCAAAACTAACATTGATATTTTGGAAAAGAAACAGGAAACATTTTTTCAAAATTTTGTAACACAAAGCACACTTTTGGGGATCCCGAAACATAAGTGGAGGGATACCTACAAGGCCGTATCCAGGGGGGGGGTAGGGGGTTGCCCCCCCCCCCCCCGAAACATACAAAAATAGTCATTTTTATAGGCTTTTCCCTCTGATCCATGTCTTTTTTTTACTTTTTGTCCGACCCGCAGGCAACCCCCCCCCCCCCCCCCGAAAAAAATTCCTGGATACGGGCCTGGATACCTATGACTTCGAAAGTTGTCCGTCTGTCAGCACGATAACTCAAGAATGGGTAGATATTTTCATCGAACTGGGTCAATCTGTACAGGCCAAGTTCGGAGATAAGCTCTGTAGCCTCATATTTAGGGGTGGGGGAGGGGTTTCAAGTTAAGGGACGAACAAAAATGTTTTTAAAAATCAATCAGATAGTCGATTTAGGGGTAAGGAGACATTCTGAATCCATATCGGAAACATATTTTCTCGTCGGACAATAAGTAAGTAAGTAAGTAATTTATTTATGACCCGCCATTTTGAAAAGGCGGAGTAAATGACAAAAGTAAAGAAAATAAACAAAACACATATATACACACAGAAAAAGACACTTAATTTTTAATCTTCGGTCAGGAAGCAATTAGTTCGGTCAGGAATCAATTAGTTCGTCCGGAATACGACCAAAACTGGAAAATTTGTTAAAAGTAAAAGTTTTATTTGAAGTTGATTAAATGTTCGATTTAGAGGTAAGAAGACATGCTGAACCCATAAACGACAATAATTTCTACCCGGACATATAGTTCGCCAGGAATCTGGCCGAAACCGGAAATTTTTAAAAGTTAAAGTTTATATGAAGTTGACTAGAGGTTCGATATAGGGGTAAGGAGATTTGCTGAATTCATTTAGACCTTTCGTTATTTGCCGGACAAGTAGTTTACCCGGAATCCGGATATTCGGCAGAAGTGAGGCAGGGAATTTCGATCAATTTCGTCGAAGTAGATATGACGTATAAGGGTAAACAAACATGCTGAATCCATACGTGAACTTGGTTTTCTCAGATGACTAGCCATTGGCATTAATCTGTTAACCCCGTGTCTCAATATGATCATTTGTCGACTTACTAAGTTGATCTACAAGTTGATGAGCAGAAAATCTGCTATATGCTTGCCGGTAATGCTATGAAGTCTATCTTTGGAGAAGAAAGTGATAGCTATAATGTTCATCTCGTTACTTTATTGATCCATATTTGACTTAAAGTTTAACTGAAAAGCCAAATTAATTTTGTATCATTTAACTGAACACACTGCATTATTTGGACTGTGTAAAGGGATTTTTTTTTATTTTTCATATTCGCCCTAGTATGACGTTCAGAATATATCCGGACGTCCTCAGAGCGCAGAGTTCTACTATGACGCAGCTTTTCAGTGGCCAGTGACCAGCTCGCGGAAGGTAGCTCACTGTGTGACCACTCATTTTTCGTAAATCGTTTTCGTCAAGCACACAACACAGGTAAAACTGGTAGAGGCACTACAAACCCGACAAGTAAATTCCACTATATTCAAATCGATTATTCGTGAAAAGCTGAGCAACGAAGTAACGCATTTTCATCGGGTCTTCAAGCCTCTCTAAGTGAATAAGTGATGGGTAACTAGAATGTCCCGTCTCAGTCCTTTTCAGTTAAACTTTAATGTCGACCGTTAAATGTAACGGTCGACATATTTAGGGCCAATTCGGCGCTACGAGTTGTATCAATACAAATTTTCTATCTATATCTATCTATCTAGCTCTTTGTCACAGGTGTCGGTAAGGAGCCAATGGAGGACTTTGAAAACCTTCCGCTTGGAGCGCTGAACTGGAATAACGCGTATCTTAGCAGAAACACTAGTTGGCGCGAGGTGCCCTTTAATAATCTTCCGAGTTGTAGGCTCTCAATAAGAAATTCTATCTATATCTATCTATCTAGCTCTTTGTCACAGGTGTCACTAATGAGCCAATGGAGGACTTTGAAAACCTTCCACTTGGAGCGCTTAACTGGAATTACGCGTCTCTTAGCAGAAACACTACTTGGCGCGAGGTGTCCTTTAACAATTTTCCGAGTTGTATCAACAAAAACTTCTATCTATATCTATCTATCTAGCTCTTTGTCACAAGTGTCGGTAATGAGACAATGGAGGACTTTGAAAACCTATTCCGCTTGGAGCGCTGAACTGGAATAACGCGTATCTTAGCAGAAACACTACTTGGCGCGAGGTGTCCTTTAATAATTTCTTAGAAAAACAAGTTTGCCAAGACCAAATGGCTAATTTTCTCCCGACATTTCGCCAGAGGGCCTTATTTGTCCAACTAATAAGCCAGCTCAGCAGCCGAAGACATGTTGACACAATCCTCTAAGTGACTCGCAGTTTAGATCAACTTAATCCCATTCCCAGTCGCGTTACGTCTATACTCCAGCTTAAACAAGCAATTTCTAAGGGATCTCCGGACCCGCGAACGAGCGAAAAGTGACTGTTTGCCTTTCAGCTTGTGTTCTGCCTTGATGAGGTGTAATCCAATTTCCCCGCGGGGCTAATTGAATCAGTGACGATCAAGTTTGGAGACGGAAATTTAACGCGGGAGGAAAGGGAGGGTGGTGTCGGGAATAATTTCAGTTTAAGTTAGAATGGTAGGGTTGACGGAGCACGGTTACATGATTCAGCGGACGCAGTCGCGTTAAAGCACCGCTCTACGTCCGACTGCTCCGAATTTGAGAAACGAACGAGGGGGTACCCGCTCCCCGGCACCTGCTGTACATCCTTTCCAAAAATTAGGCGATTCTGCAAAACATGCCAATTTTAATGTTCTAATACGTGATGACGAGTGCGGCACCGCGGTACCGGGCACTTGCTGTACACTAACATCGAGAGTGGGCAAACGAATGGGATTGCTGCGGTTCAGCACTGGTTTTCGGATTCTCTCCCCATTCACTACCATGAAAAATATGTCTCAGAAAAAAAAACCTACTTATGCCAAAAATGTCATAGAATTCTGCGGTTTCGGGCTTATGGCCAATTTTGAATCAACCCTAACAAAAATATCGCAGCATTCTGCGATCTCAAGTTCTTTGATCTTGATCTTCAAGTTTGCTTCTTTCAAAGCAACTCTTTCCGGAAAAAAGGATTTACTTGTCCTACGACAATTAACTTGCCTTATAAAGAGTAAAATGGGAGTATATTTCGAACCCAACTGATTTGTTATAATTGATCACGTGACGTATTAAGTTTTCTTATCTCGTATAGCCTATTCACTCGTTCGTTTTCAAATGAACAAAAAACGATGAAATCTACATCACTTAAAAATGGAAATTAGGATATCTTTTTTTCTACCCTTCTTATACTCCATTTGTCACATTTTGTGTTTAGAATGGGTTGATAAAATCATTCATTCATTCATTCATTAAAGAATCACAATAAACACATAAATGAATGAATCTTTCCGAATCTTTCCTCAGCAATAAAAATAAATAGGTTCCTATCCGTAGGTCGCATACTTACTCCCGCCGTTCCAGACTCACCACCGGATTGACCCATCTTTGATAATCATGCTAAAATACTGGGGCATGCTGTTGGGGGTGGCATGGTCCTCATTCGTATGCGTACCTCACATACCCCTACTAGCTTTCAAAGTCCAAACAAAATACTGGTTTGTCTAATTACCAAAGTGTACCCTGCATATCGGTGCATACTGCGGCATAAGGGGCATATATATATATATGACCCCTGCGACCACATTTGAGCATGGTTATTAAGAAAAGGGGCTCAGTTTATTAGACGGCTCAAGACGAAGTTATTATTCTTCCTACCCAATTTCCGGTTTCATTGGATTCCGGCCGAGGTCCAACCTAGCAGGAAAGTAAAGCTTATGGAAGGATTCATCCGTCACATAACCTGGCTAACAACTTGAGAAATAAATTTTCAGAACAAATTCCCTTCTTTCTTCGGATTCCGGCCAATCTGGCAGACATGTAGGGAAGATAGGAAAACAAGACAGAATGACTGATTTTGCTTGTTTTCCTGACCCTATTTCCACTGCGATCCACGCCACGATCGGCGTTTCCCGCCCTTCCCACAACTCAAATCCGGTCTTTCTTCAGTTATTATAGCTTCATAAAATTTCAGTAGTAGTAAAACATAACGGATGACAAGTTAGGAAAGTTAAGATTTCAAATATTATAATAATTAATCTTCATTTTAAAATGAACACATGACACGTTGAGGAGCCTGAAAAGTCCTTAATCCCTGCAAGTGCAGTTTCAGGTAAAACAGGGTCACTACACATCCACTACTCCAGTTCCACAGTGTGCCGCACAAAGCAGCATGTACAGACTGTCCCATTTTTTATGGCACTTGAGCTTACTCAAGTGCCATATAGCGATCGTAATGTCTGTCGGTCTGTCCGCATTTTGCTAGTTTGGGCACTTCCACATGACCTAGGACGATAAAACTTGGCACGCACCCAATCGGATTAACTTGGAAATAATCACTTCCCCGATCCGACCATCAATGGGGGAGTGGCAACATGGGGAATCCGGAAATTAGTAACATTCTTAACTTTGGAACGGATAATCGGGCGTGCATTAAACTTGACAGGTATCAAGCAAATATCTTGGATGTTCATTGTCAAATTCGGATGGGATTTGGTAACTGGGGGGGGGGGTCTGGAGGGGGACACCCGAAATGCTTTGTCTAGTTTTCGTCAAACCCCTACCCCTTCCTTCGCACTAGTATAGCTCTGCGCATGGATGAGTCATTCTTTCATCACACTAGTATAGCTCTGCTCGTGGATTCTTTGCAAGAATTCGCTCGGAAAGAGATAGATCAACCGAAGGTCGAAGGGGTTGGCAAAATATGTTGTTGGACCTTGGTAGGGGTTGATATAGATTAGGGGGTGCTAGGATGATGAAACTTGGCAGGCGTATCAGGGACCCGACCAAACCAACCTGGAGATACTCAGTTTCCCGATCCGATAATGTCGGGAGAGTGGAGGGTGGGGGAATCCGGAAAATTGAGTGGTGTGTAACTTTCGAACAGGTGATCGGATTGAAATGAAACTTCATTCCTGAATAAATGACATATTTCTGATGTTCCATTTGAAGTCCGAACTTCATTCGACAGCTATGGAGGAGGGGGGGGGGCCGGAAATTCCGAGAAACGATTAGAATGGAGGGATCCGAGTGAAACTTGCTGGGAATAACCAGCATCTTCTCCAGATAAATCGTTTACACATTTGGACTGGATCCGGACACTTGTTTGGAGGGGGTGGAGGCTGGATGGAGGGGTGTTTCCCGGAATTCCAGTGATGGCGGTTCTGGGGATTTTCACGACGAAACTTGGGAGGCGTGTCAGGGACCCTATCAAACTGACTTGTAAATACAAATTTACTCGATCCGATAGTCGTGGGGGGGGGGGGGGTAGAGGAAGGGGAAATCCGGAATATTGAGTCATGCGTAACTTTGGAACCGGTGATCGGATTTGAGTGAAATTTTGTAACTGAACAGAGGACATGTCTCTGGTGATCTTTTTCATGTCCGGACCGGATCCGACAACAACGGGGGGGGGGGATATGCGACCGGCTTAGACTGGAGAGATCGGGATGGAACTTTGTGGGAATAACTAGCAGATGCTCCGGATAAATCATTTACAGAACCGGATTGGCTCAGGCGACTGTGGGGGGAGTTTAAGGGGGAGTACGGAATTCCGGTGATCGCGAGTAAAGGTACTTCCAAATGTGCTAGGACTATGAAACTTGGCTGGAATATTTGAAATTCGACAAGATTGGCTTAGAATTTGCCACTTTCCAACTCCGACCATTCCTGAAAGTACCAATCATGACCGCAAATTAAGAAAAATACTTCTGAGCAAAATATGCATTTTCATGATCCTCATGAGCCCATTACCATTTTTGCCTCAAGGGTTTTGCTTACAAATGAGGTTCTAGCTCCCTTAAAGTGCGCATCTTCACCGAAAGGTCGAAAAGTACTTTTATCAACGATACATCTCAACCCATGATCATTTGTGCCACAAGGGTTCTATTTCTGACCAAACTGTATATATCAATGCTCCCTAAGAGCCTGCTATCGTTTTTGCCTCAAGGGTTTTGCTACAAGATTACAGGTTTGTTTCCTTCCACGAATTTGAACCAGAGGATTGACAGGCTGACGAGGACCCCTTGCCAAAAAGGGCCGAAATATCGCTGATGAAGAATCGTAGCTGACGTACCCGTTGTAAACATTGTTTGAATAAAGGTTTTGCTTACAGATGCATTTCTAGCGCCTTTAAAACGGGAAATTACGCAGCAACAATTCAAAGAAGAAACGTACTTGATATAAATGTCGAAACCATATTGAACGCCATTGAACCGCCCAACGAAGAAGAAGAGTTCTACAAATGCCTTTTACAGTACTTTTTACTTACTAGTGTATAATAAAATAATATTCAACTCTGTACAAAACAAGAACCGCCCAACGAAGAAGAGGAGTTGTTGAAATGCCTATTACAGTACTTTTTACTTACTAGTGTATAATAAAATTTTGCTTCTTCTTACAAGTGCCATATGAGCTTTCAGCTCTTGTTTTATTTTATTTCTGTCTTCTTAAGGGTTTTCCAGGGTTTGGCCGCTACTGATGTGCGGCCTGGCCGTTGGACACTCCGTATTACATTGCTCGGATCCAAACCACACAAAAATATACACATCATTAAATGATTAACATCATTGACTCATCACTTGTTCACTTAAAGAAGTTTGAGACCCGATAAAATGCGTTACTTCGTTGCTCCGCTATTCACGAATAATCAGTTTTCATATAGTGGAACTTCTCTGTCGGACCTTTGGTACCTCTATACCCTTGTACCTGTGCTGTATGCTTGACGAAAACGATTTACGAACAATAAGTGTTCACGCAGTGATTTGCTTCCCGCAAGCTGACCACTGGCCACTCTAAAACCACGCTTGTGTTGAGATTCAAATTTTCCGCGTTATAGTAGAATTTGCGTTGTGGAGACGGCCGTAGATATTCTGAAAGTCACCACTAGAGCCGATAGTGGAAATAAAAAATTCCCTTTGCAGAATCCGAATAATTCAGTGTATTCAATTAGATGATACCAAAATATGTTGGCTTTTCAGTCAACTTTAAAGCATCTGAAAATAATGTAAACCTGCAACATTCCGCTAAAATAAGCTTTAGGGACCTTACATGGCCTTGCTAAAAAAAAAGCTGTTTTTTAAGATTACAGTGTATGAGTAAATATCCTAATATCTATTAAGAAACTGAAAGACAAATGAAGTATCGATATATGGCCACGAAAAAGCACCATTCATGAAGTTCCACAGACAACATAGCTTTCGAAAACACGACCTTTGCCGTCATCGCCTCACTCCCAGCTCTGAACTCAAGCACCTTATTAATTCACTAATTACCATTCTGCTTTATCAGTCCCGACGTTTACTTTGCGCATTATTTACCTCTTAACACTCCGCCAATCATTACAAAGCAAGTCCCTCCCTCTCCCGTATCCTCATTGGTCGGCTCCAGGTTCTCCAGGAGCTGGATTGGCCCAGGATCATTTCTTCGGTAAAGAGACTCCAATGGGACATAATCGACTCGTTCCAAAACGCTTCCAGTAGTCAACGAGTGAACTATGGCAACTGACTCGTTTCGAATTGATTCGTTACTAGCAACAAAAAAATCAGCAGACTCGGATTCGGAACGATCGGATTCCGAGCTCGGAAGACGCTCAGAAACGCCGAATCCGGTTGACGAATTCAACAGGAGTAAAGAGCTATTGGTGGACGATGCAATGTTTGTGGACCGGTGTGCGAACCAGTATCCGAGGAGTGTGTATCCGTCCGTGAATTTTCCGGTGGCACCTCAAGCGACAATGCCCATAGCGGATTACGGGGTAAGTAGTTATAGCTTTTTTGTGATTCCGGTAAATCTAAGCCCCTATGCCAAGGACCCATGCTACAATAGTAGTGAACTGAGAAATAAAAATGCTACTCAAATGGGAGCTGAACCCGTAAATTTCGGCTTGATTTACCGACGCCCTAGAATAGAATAGAATTTTATTTTTCAAAAGTACCTGTCACAGCGTTACCGCCGAAATTGACCTTTTTGTCATACAAAATGAAAAATGCATAACACTTTGTAACAAATAATAAAAACAAAAACAAAAACGCTAAAAGGGACTAACTTATTGGTTGTTGTACAACTCAACAAATGCTGGAAAAAAACTCCTTCTATATCTTTCATGAAGAGGGGCCACAGGGGCTAGTTTGGGGATTTTCTGGGATTTCTCTCGCTGGGGTCTAATACGTATTGGAGAATAGGGGGGTGGGAGAATATTACGTAAACGGGGAACAGATAGGGTTTTAATACCGAAATCGATGCTAAGGCGGGTTCGTCTCTCTTCCAGGGTAGCCAGCTTGAATCTTTTTAGTAGGTAACTGTAAGGCACTTTACCCTCCCCGTTTATAATCGTGAGGGCCCTTTTTTGAATGTTCTCGATACGGTATGTGTGTTCTGAAGAGAGCCCGAAGTGCCAAACAGGACAAGCGTATTCAAGAATAGGTCTGATAAAACTAATGTAAATTTGGAGGAGATCTTTAGAAGGGCAAGAAAATTTTATAAGTAGTTTCAAAACGGCAATACATGGGGAGGCTTGTTTTAAAATATTTTTGATGTGGGCATCCCATTTTAAATCATTGGTTAAAATAAACAAAACCCTAAACAACTGAGCAAACGAGGGGGAACGCATTTAGGGATACAAACCACTACAGTTGCTAATTAGTTAGTAAGCCTTTGTTTTTTTCCGTTTTCCGCTTTGTCAGGTCGAATTTAAGTGGTATATAAATCTGTGATTAAAAGTAAGTAAATATGTACACATATGTGATTAAATCGTTTACACTCAGGAAAGAAAGCCTAGCCTTGTTTACGTAGCATAATAGTTCTAGAGGTGTAAAAGTTTATTGGTGTAGTGAAACATGTATTTAATCTTGTATGGCCTTTTGGCTCAATAAACAAACGTTATTATTATTATTATTATTTACATGTGTCAATTTTCATCATCCTAGCTTATGTGGAAGTGCCTGAGCTACGAATAGCCCAGTCGACCGGGATCAGGGTTGCCACACGATAGTATAGTTGTCACTATATTTCGTTTTTGTCTCTTTTGTCCTACGTAGGACATAAAATTCACTCTATACAGAAAATGTCCACATGTGTCATTTTCCAGCAGTAATTCCGACCAAAAGTGAGTGTCTTACGTTTTTTCTTGAAAATCAAGTCAAGATGTGTTATTTTTGCAGGAGTGGTACCGACCAAAAATGACGGTTTCACATTTTTTCATGAAAATAAACTTCACTCTCAATTCACTCTCTCTTTTCGACCAAAAGTCACTCTCTAACTTTTCCGATGTGGCTATCCCGACTATAGGATACCGACAGACAAAAAACACTACCACCGCTATACGGTACTTCAGCCATTGTCCCGAAGTGCGACGAAGTTCCTTCTTTGCATAAAAAAAAGCTAAAACAATCCAGCTTATATTAAGTGCAAAAGTTAAGCGGATAAAATTCTAAAAAGTATTTAAAGAAGCAGAACCAAATACCATGAGCAGTGGTGAACTTTTGCCAAGGGGCGAACCCTTGGGAAGGTTTTTCCCGGGGGGCCCGGTTTTCTTCTCCTTCTTCCTTGAGTCAGGATCCCTGTTTTGATTTCAGTCAACGAACCAGGCTCCTACTTCGGACTTCCAAATTTCAGTCCGGCTTAACCCGGCTACTTTGGTGAAGTGGTAATTATAATGCATAAAAGAGAACAGTCTATCTTACAAAATTGGTTTTTCGCTAAATGTAACTCGGTTAACTGCCTTTGGTTCTATTTGTACGTCCGTCTAATTTACGTGGATTACCATATTTCCTGGTTTTTAAAGCATACCTCGCACTATTTGCTGTTTGTGTTCCAATGTTCAAAGATAACTGAACAGTATAAAGCAAGGCCTTTCTTTTAGCAAATTATCCACGGCTTTGGGTGTTTTAAGCCTTTCGCGAGACCCATCGACTTATAACAAAAACACGGAAAAAATCAGATAACCGCTTTTGCGCACCAACAGCATGCTAAGCCTATATTCGTCGGGAGCACGATACGCATGGATAACAATGAAACGCGGCAAGTCCGAAAATTATTAAAGTGTCGTTAGCGGGTTTAGATTTAGAATGTAACATATGAAAGTACGGTCTCCAGGTTTAAGAATTAGTGGAGCAATTACAGAAGTATGCATCGACATTATAGGTACGACGGGTCCTTTAAAGATAAAACGATAATGACATTTATTTTTCAGTCCAACAACAACTTCTTCGATCCATCTGTCCTGCTGCACCAGCAACTGCAAGCTGCGGCTTTAGCAATGCGTGGTCAAAATGACCTACAGGTGGCCCAGTTGGAATGGCTAGCCCGTTCGGGAATGTTCTACAACAGATTCGCTGGTGATTTTTCAAGTAAGCGTCTTAAATATAATTAAGGTACAACGAATAGGTCTGAGACTCGACGGTCTAGTTACACATCACATATTCACTTAAAGTTTAACCGAAAAAGGCCGAGACAGAATAATTTAGTTACCCATCACTAATTCATTTAAAGAGGCTTGAAGACCCGATGAAAATGCATTTCTTCGTCTCCGCTATTCACAAGCAATGGATTCTCGAATAGTGGAATTTCCCTGTCGGATTTGTGGTACCTCTATGCCCTTGTACTTGTGTTGTACGCTTGACGAAAAAGATTTGCGAAAAATGTGTGTTCAGGTACAAAGTAGTCCTCACCAGGCTCACCACTGCCCACTGAAAAGCAGCGTTTGGGTCGAGATCCAAATTTCCCGCGTCATAGTAGAATTTGCGCTATGGGAACGGCCGTAGATATTCTGAACTTCACTACTAGAGCAGATAGTACAAAATAAAAAAAAAATCCCTTGGCAGAATCAAAATAGTCAGTGCATTGAGCTAAATGATACAAAACTAAGTTGGCTTTTCAGTTAAACTTTAAATAGGCCAGAAAATTCGATAAGAATTCGTTACTTCGTATGTCCATTATCGGCAGATAACCGATTTCCCGAATGGACTTATTCTTTCGGATTTGTGGTACCTCTATGTGTTTGTCCCTGTACGCTTGGAGTTTTGATCAGCTACAAATTTAAGCTATTGCCGAAAATTTCCGAGGTCAGTTTCCTAGCTTTTCCGAGCTCAGCATCTCTAACCCTGGAAATGCAGGACTTTGTTGAAATTCAATTTTCCCGCGTCTGGGTGAATTTTGGGTTGTCTTGCAAGCAGCGCACACTCTGAACATGATTACTAGAGCCATGGGTGAAAAAATACAAAATCCACTAGATAAGTCAAAATGTTTGATTGTATTCTATTATCAGATGTAAAAGTAACCTGCCTTTTCAGTTAAACTTTCAAGTACGTGCCCAGACCGTCCTATTTTTGCAGTCCGGTGCGAATTTCCGGAACCGGGAACGCTTCGGAACTTGTGACGCATCTCGTGAATGTTTTGTCATTGTGGAGGCGAATTTCGCACGAGTATTTTTACATGAAACCCTATCGGAATACTCTTGATGACTAACTCTCCTTGCCGACGCAAAGTCGCCGTGTACCTAGCGGAAGAGCCGGAAGCGGCACCACAGCTGTCCTCAGCAATCGCCGTGATTGACTACACAGGATTTGAGTTGTTTGTGTTTGAGTCGTTAGTGAAACGTTTCGTTCTTCCTGAGGATCACTGGCGTGTTATGGACTTAGTCATTAGAGTGTGTGTGCATGTCAGCTCGCAGGCAACAGCATGTGGGAGCACATTTTCCTTCTTCCCGAACAGCAGCACAGAAAGGGTTATAAAAAATAGACTATGTGATAGACCGCTGAAGCTAAGAGCGTTTACGTGTTGAGGCTCCTTAGCCGCATGGAAGTTTTTTTTTTTTTTTTTTTTTTTAATGTGTCTTTTGTGATGTGTTTGCATAGCCTACGATATTATTCGCATTAGCTTGTTCAGGTTTTTAGTTATTTCATGATTTTTAATGATATCTTAAATTTTAATATGTGATGTGTAATATCACGAATTATAGAAATTGATTGATTGATATTTTCCTATATTTTAATAGAATTTCTAAAATTGTGTTTTTTGTGATCCCAAAACGTAGGGACTTTTGACTTCGTATACGTTTGTCCGTCCATCCGTCTGTCCGTCTATTAGGACGATAACTCTCGGAGGGGTTGAGATCATTTGCTCAATTAGGTGTGAGGATTCTTTGAATTCAGAAGGTCTACCCCACATACAGGTCAATTCCTTAGGCGGGTCCCGTATCCCTAAATTTAGGGGTGGGGGAGGGAGTTTCATTGTCAAGACATGTTGGAAAGTTTAATCGAGCACTGGAAAGGTGATGTGCTGAATCCATACCTGATGGTGCATTTAAATGAAATACGTCCGTATTGCTAGAGATCTTTCCAAGCCCAAATACGTGCGTAAAATACGCTCGGATTTCAAAATACGCTCGGATTTTACGCAGTGTATAAACTCACCATGAGCTTGGTTTTCGCGCTATACAAGTAGTTCGCCCGGAATCCGGCAATAACGTGAACTATTTGAGAAGTAAGAGTTTAGTTTGAAATCTGTTAGGCTGTCGATATAGTGGCAAGAAAACACGCCGCATCAAATGCTTCGGCCAGAACCTGCAGGAAAAGCAGGAATTTCGGTAGTGCTTATAATACAAAGAATTACCAGTGGATCTGCATAAGCGGTTGACTAAGCATAAATAACATGACTATGATTTTAATTTCTGCCCACTTTTTTAGATAGACAGATAGATAGATATATATAATGTTCAACTTTCACCATAAACATACACTAAAAAAAGAAAATAAAGATAAAAATAACAGAGCTGAACAGCAACATCCCAGCCATCACTCGAGCAGTGCTTGGTTAATCTTCAGGTTTGAGAAGAGTGGGTCAATTGCATGTTTAACTAGCACATTATCCGACTTGTGGAGTCTCAAAAATAGGCTTAACCTAGCCTTACGGTTCATCTCATCAAATGTTAGACATCGCCTTGAGACCATTTCACCAGACACAGAGACGAGATGGTTGTATAATAAGTCGTAAAAAATTTGTCACCTTAAAACGTGGGTTTTTGCTAACGGAGGAAAATGCCGAAACTTGCTAAGGAGGAAACCATGTCCGAATCCATGGCAACGTTCAAGATTCAGTTACAAATATCAAATACAATATCAACAGGATAATAAATCCTGAAAATCAAAATTATAAGCGAATAAGACAAGACGGCCATCCGACCAGGCAACAAACAATAACCAGAGTATAACAGATCCGTCATCGATCTTATTCGCTCCAAAATAGCAATTAAGGTATTCAAGGTAATAAAAGTTTTTGAAAGTGTAGAGTTTAATTTCAACTCGACATTTTCAAAAACTTGCTCTTCGATTGTTAAAGACGTATGTCCATCTATCCGTACCGCTTATGGACGCATCGTCCCGAACCGTGGGCGCTACAATAGGAATGCCTCTTTTTGTGCCCCATCCATTTTATTTCGCTCTGATATAGCACATGTTCTACAGAAGAAGCAGTTGTAGAAGATGAGAAGATGCTATTTTAAGTATGCAAAGCACCTTCTTTATTTGCCAAAGTCATACCACAGCCACATGCTAACGGATCGTTTCCAAGTTAAAGATGCAAGCGTCACACTTTTGGAAATGTCGTCGGCTCTGCCAAAAATCATGGACAACAGGGCCCAGCCAGCACATGGCACTCTACATTCTTTTCTGGCCGATGAATGACAAATTGTATATTGTATTTGTTGTGTTTTATTCAATTCTTGTATTTTATTTTACATCCTCCGCTTTCAAATGGCGGGTCAGAAATAAATTACTTACTTACTTGCTTATTACTTACTATAATTTGGCGGAGCAGATTCATCTGAATTCTGAAGTGGTCCAACTCAGTTCGGTTTTGTGGTCTCATGCAGGGTTGCCACCGGTAGTACAATTGTACTCTTTTTAGTACTTTTTTTTCAAAGTAGTACGTACATTTGAAAAAAGTAGTACTTACGCAGTCCATTTTAAGATATGTAGTACCATTCGAAAAAAATATCCTTTCTGTAAAAGTTCACGTGGCCTAGTTGTATTTTGCCCATTTTATCTGAAATATTTGGTCTGATTACTTTAACTTTAATGTGGTTCTGAATGAAACCCCTATTTTTGACGAAGGTTCGATTCAGGTCAAATTGGTAGGGCCATGCTAAAGTGATTTGCATCAGCAACAGTCAACAGTGGAGAACAATGCGCGAAGTGCAACGCGCGCACAGTTCAGGTTCACAGTTCACTTTCTCCTCTGGTAGAACTTTTTTGCTACATGGGTAGTGCACTTTATTTGAATCAAGTGGCAGCCCTGGTCTCATGCCCTCCCTCCCAACCACCGATAAAACAAATTCAAAGGTGCTTTTCGCTATAGAATCTTCCCCGTACCGTCATGTCATTTTGTTTTATATCTCCGCGTCAACACAGCGATTTTCCGGGGAATTACCCTTTATGACAGGGTCCAATCTTCGTAATTAGTCTTATTATTACCCCACATGCCCTAAGTGGCGCTGGTCTCCTTCTGCACTTGTCCTTAATTCAGCGCTGGAGCAGCAGAAGGACTGGCGACTCCACAAATGGGTACACCAACAAAATATGTCATGTCGATAATGTCCATAACAGATGTGCCTATTTGTCAGTACAAGTATCAGCAAGAACGGATAAGGGAGAATGATCAAATGCTAATTGCAGCTCTGTCGTGTTTTCCTCACTTCTAGAGAGGAATCGGCTGTGAAGCAAGGATTTATAGGCTACATTCTCTTAAAATTTAGTTTAGTATGATTTATTCATAAGAAATATAATGACAATATTGACTCCTCCAGATCTACCATGGCCTTACATTTATATTCTGTATTTTCGTCTGTGTTCAGTGGTTCATGCTTTAGGTCTTATCATTATTTAAGTGTCATTTTTGTATACCACTGGTATGTTTAGTACTTTCTTTATCCTACACCTATTTCCAATTCAATAAAAATTCTTCCTAGCTATCTATTCATATGACAGAAATCAAGCAAACTAGAGAAAGAAAAGGGACGAGAAAAGAATATAACAAAATAGGGTACAGAAGCTACAGGTTAAAAAGAACAGATAAGACCTCCCGATGAAAAAATGTGTAGCCTGCGTAGTTGCATGATAGTTGTACGAAAAAAAGTTGCATGTATTGATATGTCATAGTAAAGAATACTATCATTTAGTGTGCCTCAGACTGGGCCAATCTTAAGCAGTAGTATCCAGTAGCATCCTGTCTTACTATAGTAGCATATAGTCTTGCTAATAGTAGCATGCAGTAGAATGCAGTAACGCGGTAGCCTTGAAATAGAAGCACGTAGTAGCATCAGTTCGTACTGCATGCTACTTTTTCGTACAACTTTATACTACTATTTTGGGTTAAATTTTTCATCGGGCGGGGCAAGCACTGACTGGGGGTGCATCAATTGTTCCCACTCCTTAACTGCGCACAGCTGTACCCATAACCTATCATTAGTTTAACTTATTTACAAAAGAAAGAATTACAACACATCCTTCTCCATTCCCCCATAAACCCAACGATGGGGCTTAAAATTCATTTATACTTCGTATTCATCAGAAACAAATCGAACGAACTATTAATTAAGTAAGTAATAAAGTAAGAAATTTATTTCTGACCCGCCATTTTCAAAAGCGAATAAAATAAGTAAATTAAATAAAACACAACAAAAAACAAATGCAATATGATTTTAAATATAATGTCTAAACTAACTGAAGGTTAGCAAGAACAAAAACAAAACCGAATGGACAAATGATAACTAAAGACCTTCGCTCATCACATGGATGCGGTTCGGCGACACCGGGATTCTTAATTTTCTTCCATGCGCTGAAAGTTTAACCGAACAGGGCTAGGATAGGACAATCTAGTTACCCATCACTTGTTCACTTAAATAGGATTGAAGACCTGATGAAAATGCGTTACTGCGTTGCTGAGCTATTCACGCATAAACGTTTCGAATAATGGAATAACCCTGTACCTGTGTTGTGTGCTTGATGAAAAGATTTACGAAAATTTGTGATCTGCCGCTAAGCAGTCTTCACCAAGATCACCGCTGGCCATTGAAAAGCCGCGTTTGTGTTTAGATTCAAATTGTCTGCGTCACAGCAGAATTTGCGTTGTGGGGATGGCTGGAGATATTCTGAATGTCAGTACTAGAGCAGATATTGGAAATACAAAAATCCCTTAGCAGGATCCAAATAATTCAGTGTGTTGAGTTAAATGATACAAAATAAGTTGGCATTCCAGTTAAACTTTAAGGGGTAATCACTGATCAGTGAATAATTATCAATGTCATATATAAGAGGTTGAAATATCACCTTGTAAAAAGTTCATCCTTACGTGAATGTCTCATTTCATGTTTATTTTTGTTTGTTGTATTGTTGTCATGTTTTCTAAAAAAAATAGCGCTTGAAGACCCGTAACACAATTTTCTGTAACATTAAGGGATAGTTGACAAAGTTTCATCTGCTGACACTGCGTACCCTTGTGTCAAATATTGTCAGACTGCTGACAGCGCAATCAGTTGAGACCAAGGCTCCAGTAAGTTTAGATATGACAGAAGTACACCATCGATATTCCTATTTACCGACCCCTCGGTAACAGATGTGCGCCGGTATACGACAATTGCTCAGCTCGATCTCCTGGACCCGGCCGCTTTTGTTATGGAAATGTAATAATCGGGAAATCGGAAAAGATCCCCCACAAATCGGTGGACGATATCCGTGTTGAAATAAATGGCTCTTTAAATGATTATCTAATTGACACCTTTCGGATTTAATACTTTTAAAGGAATTGATAGCTGTAGAGTTCAATATGTCCTAAGTGGGCCAAGACAGATTACTAAGGGGAAGGAAAGGGTGGACTTGGCAAGCAACTCTAAAGCAATGTGGCTGCAAGGTTTTACCAGAATCCTTTAGTCGATTACGAATTGACACATTTTGGATTCAAGAATTTTAAAGCTTTTCTGATTGATGGTAGCCTAGTTGTGATTCCTGTTCCATTCTTGTATTATGTTATTACCGCCATTGAGCAAGTTCAAAGAAGAGCAACAAAAACAGTGCCAGCCATTCGCCATCTGCCATATGAAAACCGCTTCAAAAACTACAATTACCCAGTTTCTGTTACGGAGTTCTACGAGGTGATTTGATCAAAAATTTTAAAATTTGTCATAGTTATTATGATAACATAATGTCCTCACTTTCAATCACAACGGTCTTAGAGAACACAACTTGAAACTGAGTAGTAAGAAATTCCGAAAAGACATTGGAAAATGGAGCTTTAGAAACCGAATGGTAGAAGACTGGAATGATCTCCCAGAAAGTGTGGTAAATGCCGAAAATATCAACCAATTCAAAGCAGGTGTCAACTACCACCTGGCTGAAATGCAATTTAGTGTGTAAAGTGTCCCGAAAAATTTATAGAGGCGAAAGCCTTATTATTGCAATTATATTATTATTATTATTATACGTTCTGGTCATCTTTTACGCTGTTTATTTTACGTTGTTTCTACTCGACTATCTTTTGTTGTAAATATGTTTTTTGGGTCCCGATGAGCTTTATTTTATATTGTATCATATCATATATTTTTAAAGGAATTGATAGCTGTAAAGCTTAATATTGACAATATAGCCTAAGTGGACCGAGACAGATTAAGAATGGGAAGGAGAAAGAAAGATTGGAATTGGCAAAGAACTCTAAAACAATATGGCGAGTTGCAAAAATTAACACAACTTTATAATCTATTCGGCTACGAAACTCACACATTCCGGGTAATTTGTGTCTGTGAAGTTCAACATGGCCGAAAGATTACTAAGGGAAACGAGACAGAAAGGTTGGAAATAGCAAGAAATTCTGAAATAATATGGACAATTATAAAATTTGATGAAACTACTTAAATTAAATTCCGACTCTTTAAACTCGGGTATACAAAGAAAAAGTTGACATCTGTATAGTTCAACATGGCCTTAGTGGGTAAGACAGATTACTAAGGGGTAGGATAAGGAAAGGTTGGAAACAGCAAGAAACTCTGAAACAATATGGCGAGTTGCAAAAATTTGACAAATTCTTTTAACGCCTTTCCGGTCTGACAATTTTAAAAGGAATTGGCAGCCGTTGTGTTCAATATGCTTTAGGTGAGAAAAAAACCGATTAAATTGGGGAAGGACCCATAAAAGAAGGAAAAAAAAAAGCTATTGAAATAAATAGCCCCGGAATACCCTTTTACTTTGTTACAGTAACCGAGGGATTGCTCACTCCCAATATAGATGGACAGTAAGAGCCCAGTGCCCAGCCGGTGCCCATGGGAGGATGTACAAGGGTGCCCACCAAGTGAGCAACCCCTCGACCATAACCTGTCCGCTATATAACGGCCTTGGTGACTTCTCGCCGTAATTATGCACGGGTGACAAATTAGTCGGTAAACACGATGATATTCAATTACATCTCTATTACACACCATTTGCTGTCCAAACACTCGGGTATCCCACTCCAGCCACCTGCAACTACTTTGGGTTGCTTATAACTATACACCTGGGCTAATGTTGCTGTCATCTTAACTTGGTCACGAAACGCCTAGTTTGGAGTTATACCTTCTTCGGAAGAATCATCGGATAAATTATTGATTGATCTCGTTATTTTTGTTTATTTTGTTCTTGTTGTTACTCCATCGTTTATGATTCTTACAAGGTGTGTGCCAGGAATAAATAAGGAACCAAGGGGACAAGACCGGTTAAAAACTTCGGAAGCTGTTTGTCTTATTTTTATGGCACTTGCAGCCTCTGGCTCAAGTGCCATATACCGATCACAATTCCGTCTGTCGGTCTGTCGGTCGGTCCGAGTTTTTTGTCCCACATATCCGAGTTAGGGTACTTCCAGATGTGCTAGGACAATGAAACTTGGCAGGCATATCAGGGACCCGACCAAACTAACCTGGAAATAATCAGTTTCCCGATCCGACCATATGCGGGGGAGTGGGGGCGCTCGAAACTTGAAAATTTAGGGCATTTTGTCACACTTTTTCGAGTTAGGGTACTTCCAGATGAGCTAGGACAATGAAACTTGGCAGGAATATCAGGGACCGGACCAAAGTAACCTGGAAATAATAAGTTTCCCGATCCGACCATATGCGGGGGAGTTGGGTCGCTGGAAACTTGAAAATTTAGGGCATTTTGTCACTTTTTTCTGAGTTAGGGTACTTCTAGATGAGCTAGGACAATGAAACTTGGCAGGAATATCAGGGACCCGACCAAACGAACCTGGAAATAATCAGTTTCCCGATCCGACCATATGCGGGGGAGTGGGGGCGCTCGAAACTTGAAAATTTAGGGCATTTTGTCACACTTTTTCGAGTTAGGGTACTTCCAGATGAGCTAGGACAATGAAACTTGGCAGGAATATCAGGGACCGGACCAAAGTAACCTGGAAATAATAAGTTTCCCGATCCGACCATATGCGGGGGAGTTGGGTCGCTGGAAACTTGAAAATTTAGGGCATTTTGTCGCACTTTTTCGAGTGAGGGTACTTCCAGATGAGCTAGGACAATGAAACTTGGCAGGAATATCACGGACCCGACCAAACTAACCTGGAAATAATCAGTTTCCCGATCCGACCATATGGGGGGGAGTGCGGGGCGCTGGAAACTTGAAAATTTAGGGCATTTTGTCACACTTTTTCGAGTTAGGGTACTTCCAGTTGTGCTAGGACCATGAAACTTGGCAGGCATATCAGAGACCCGACCAAACAAAATTAGGAATAATCAGTTTTTTGATCCGACCATTTTGGGGGGGGGGGTTGAGGGCAGGGGAATCCGGGAAACTGAGAAGTGTGTAACTTTCGAACGGATGATCGGATTGTAATGAAACTTCATAACTGAAGAGAATATATATCTGTAATGTCCCGTTTAAAGTCTTGACCGGATTCGGTAGCCAGGGGGGAGTTGGGGGGGGGGGGAGACCGGAAATTTCAAGAAATGGGTAGAATGGAGGGATCGGAGTGAAACTTGCTGGGAAGAACAAGCATCTGCTCTAGATAAGTCCTTTAGACCATTGCACTGGATCCGGACACTTATGGGGGGGGGGGGTCCCGGAATTCCGGTGATGGTGTTTTTTTGGATTTTCACGATGAAACTTGGCAGGCATATCAGGGACCCAATCAAACTGACTTCAAAATAAAAATATTGTCGATCAGATAATGGTGGGGGAGTGGAGGGAGGGGAATCCGCAGGGGAATCCGGGAAATTGAGAAGTGTGTAACTTTCGAACGGATGATCGGATTGTAATGAAACTTCATAACTGAACAGAATATATATCTGTAATGTCCCGTTTAAAGTCTTGACCGGATTCGGTAGCCAGGGGGGAGTTGGGGGGGGGAGACCGGAAATTTCAAGAAACGGTTAGAATGGAGGGATCGGAGTGAAACTTGCTGGGAAGAACAAGCATCTGCTCTAGATAAGTCCTTTAGACCATTGTGCTTGATCCGGACACTTATGGGGGGGGGGGGGGTCCCGGAATCCCGGTGATGGTGGTTTTGGGGATTTTCACGATGAAACTTGGCAGGCATATCAGGGACCCAATCAAACTGACTTCAAAATAAAAATTTTGTCGATCAGATAATGGTGGGGGGAGTGGAGGGAGGGGAATCCGAAATTTTCAGTCATGCGTAATTTTGGAATGGGTGATCGGATTCGAGTGAAATTTAAGAATTCAACAGAGGACATTTCTCCGATGATTTTTTTCATATCCGGACCGGATCCGGCAACTATTGGGGGGGGGGGGGGAATACGTGCCCCGTTTAGAATGGAGGGATCGGGATGGAACTTTGTGGGAAGAACAAACAGATGCTCTAGGTAAGTCATTTGCTGAATCGGATTGGCTACGTACACCGCGGGGGAGCTGGGTGGGGGGGGGGGGGGGGTGGACCGGAAATCTCGAGAAACGGTTAGAATGATGGTATCGGAGTGAAACTTGCTGGGAAGAACAAACATCTGGTCCATGTAAATCTTTTACATAATTTGACTGGATCCGGACACTTGAGGGGGGGGGGGGAGGGGTATCCCGGAATTCCGTTTTTTGGGGGGTTTTCACGACGAAACTTGGAAGGCATATCAGGGACCCGGTCAAACTGACTTGGAATAAAAAAAAATCCTCGATATGATAATCTTGGGGGGGGGGGGCGGGAGTTGAGGGAGGGGAATCCGGAATATTGAGTCATGCGTAACTTTGGAATGGGTGATCGGATTCGAGTGAAATTTAATATTTAAACAGAGGACATTTTTCTCTTGTGACCTTTTTCATTTCCGGACCGAATCCGCCAATTATCGGGGGGAGGGCGGAAAATACTTGACCCGCTTAGACTGGTGTGATCTGGATCGAACTTCGTGGGAATGACAAACAGATGCTCTGGATTAATCATTTACAGAACCGGATTGGCTCCGGTTATTGTGGGTGGAGTTGGAGGAGGGGGAGGGGGGTCTGGGATTCCGGTGATCGCGCGTTAAGGTACTTCCAGATGTGCTAGGACGATGAAACTTCGCTGGAATATTGGAGACTCAACAACATTTGCTTAGAAATTGCTACTTCCCAAATCCGATTATTCCTTAAAGTACCAATCTTGACCGCAAAGTAAAAAAAATACTTTTAAGCAATATATGCATTTTCGTGATGCCCATCAGCCCATTAGCAGTTTTGCCTCAAGGGTTTTGCTTACAAATGAAGTTCCAGCTCCCTTATAGCGCGCATCTCAACCGCAAAGTCGAAACTTACTTTTGATCAATCAAATCATCTTGACACATGCAAGTGCCATATGAGCTTACAGCTCTTGTTTTGTTTTAAACAGAAAGAAGTTCCAAAGAAGCCGGCAATGTTATAATATTGGAACCGAACATGACGACTTCAATTTTTTTTTTTTTAACACGACCTGGTAAATTTAACATTGAGAAGGATCTTCAAGGTTGCCGTACTCCACCAAGGGGCATTTCTTTTAGTTTGAAGTAGTCTATTTTTTTTTCCTTCCATTTAAATTCGTTTTTTCTCCCCTTTAAGATTTTCTGTCGTAACACCATACTATGAAAATTAATTGGCGTTCTTATTATCGGGGTTCAGGATTTTTAGTTTTAAGAGCCCTTAAACAAAACAAGAACTACGAGCTCACATGGCAACGAGTAGGCGGTACAAGAAAGTGGATGGTAACGTCACAAAATACACCGGCCATCCAAAAATACGGTTCGGACCTAGTAATAGAATATGTTTTTTCACTAAACTCTGAGCATTTTCGGCATCGCCTGGGATCATCTGGGGAAAATGACTGTTCACTTCCAAGTTTTTCAGCCCAATAAACCCACTCGTTTGATCTCTAGACGCGCCACACGATTTCTGGTACCTCCCTCCAAATCCCCCTACCACGGAAGAATCTGGTTCAAACTCGTGAATGACCATATGAAGCATCTTCTCCTACCACCTATCAAGTTTCGCTCGAATATGACCCCCCCATACGATATGTTTTTTCACTAAAGTCTGAGCATTTTCGGCATCGCCTGGGATCATCTGGGGAAAATGACTGTTCACTTCCAAGTTTTTCAGTCCAATAAACCCACTCGGTCGATCTCTAGACGCGCCACACGATTTCCGGTACCTCCCTCCAAATACCCCTACCACGGACGAATCTGGTTTGGACTCGTGAATGGATCATACGAAGCATCTTCTCCTACCACCTATCAAGTTTTGGTCAAATCTGAACATTTTTTAGAAAATTACGGTACCCCCATCCCCGTGGTCGGATCCTTAAATGTGTGATATTGGGCATATAATATATCTGTGTTCCAAGCTTCATTTAAATCGCTGCACTCATTAGACCCCTATGAAACCCACAAAATTCCGCCCCCCCCCCCCGACTACTGTGACCTAATACGACTTGAAAAAGTAAGAGCCGCATCTCTGACATCTCCTCTTCCCGTCCATCAATTTTGACTGGAATCTGAGCCTAGCATATATGCAAATTTCAAGTTTCGCTCAAATCTGATCATTTTTTAGAAAATTACGGTACCCCCCTCCCCGTGGTCGGATCCTTAAATGTGTGATATTTGGCATATAATATATCTGCGTTCCAAGCTTCATTTAAATTGCTGCACTCATTAGACCCCTATGCGACCCACAAAATTCCGCCCCCCCCCCCCCCCGACTACTGTGGCCGAATACGACTTGAAAACGCAAGAGCCGCATCTCTGACATCTCCTCTTCCCGTCCATCAATTTTGACTGGAATCTGAGCATAGCATATATGCAAATTTCCGGTTCCCGATTCCCCCCCCCCCCCCCCCCCTACCGTGGCCGGATCCGGCCCGGACGCCCAATAACAGATCTAGGCGGCATAAAATCGCTACTGTCGAATTTGCACATCCCATTCGGTCCATCCGTTTGTTTTTTCTGAATGTCAAAGGTTTCCGGACCCCCCCCCCCCCCCAACTCCCCAATCGTGGCCGCATGCAGCTCGAACACATGTGTTGCCTGTCTAGTTCATCAATTCTTATCACTCGAATCGAACTATCCGTTCGCAACTTACGGAAGTCAATTTCCATATTCCCCTGCCCTCACTTCCCCCAAAATAGTCGGATCAAGGAGCGGAAGTTTTCCTAGGGCATTGTGCCGGGTTTTTAAGTCAATTTGGTCGGGTCACACCCTCCAACTCCCCCCACAGAGCCCCGAAGCGATCTTGCTCTACAAATTACGTATCTAGGACTTATGCTTGTTCCGATTGACGTAAAAGTGATCGGTATATGGCACTTGGCCGAAAAGCTGATACCTCATGTCTCAGAAACTTGGTGGGAAGAACAAGCACAAGCCCTAGATACATCAGTGACAGAACCGGACCGGATTTGGGCACCGAGGGAGTTGGAGGGGGTGGGTCCGAAATTCCGATAATCGGGCACTGGGGGGAGCTGGAGGGGGTCCGGAATTCCGGTAATCGGGCGGGGGGGGGGGGTTAATTAAGGTACTTCCAGATGTGCTAGGACGATGAAAGTTGGCTGAAACATTACAGACTTGGCAAGATTAGCTTAGAAATTGTCACTTCCCAGATCCGACCATCCCCTAAAGTACTGATCTTAACCGCAAAGTTTAAAAAATTCTTTTAAACACAATTTACATTTTTCGTGATCGCCATGAGCCCGTTATCATTTTTGCCTAAAGGGTTTCACTTAGAAATGATTTCCTAGCTCCCTTAAAGTACGCATCTTAACCGCACAGTAAACAAAAAATATTTTTGACAAAACGATACATTTCATGATTCCCGCGGGCCCATGATGTTTGTGCCGCAAGCGTTTCGCTTAAATGAATTTTTACTAGGCTACCCTTAAAGTGCGCATCTTAACCGAATAGTGAACAAAAAACTTTTGACCAAACAATACATATTCGTGATCCCCAGGGGCCCGTCATCAATTTTGCCTCAAGGGTTTTGCTAAGTGAATTCCTTGAAGTACAAAAAATACTGTTCAGCAAAATATACGTTTTTATGAACCCCTATCGTCATTTTTGTCTAAAGGGTTTTGCTTACAGACGCATTTACATAGCCGCTTACACAGCCAAGTGCAAAAATTAAATGCTTTTTACCAAATGATACATCCTCGTTATTTCCAAGGGTTGTCAACAGCTTACACGTGAACCAATCAAAAGTATCCTTTACCGCGTCTCTCGGACCAGCGGATGTGGATTAATGAAAGCTGTTTATTCCAGACCCAAGTGCAGCAACGACTGCAGCGCTGCTTGGCAAAGCTCGGAGACCTCGAACAGCCTTCACAAGTCAACAGTTGTTGGAACTGGAAAATCAGTTTCGCCAGAATAAATATCTATCACGACCCAAAAGGTTCGAAGTGGCAACAGCGCTAATGCTGACTGAAACTCAGGTACGTGACATCCTTGCTCACTCCAAGGGCCCAAATATTTTCCATCATCGCAAACAAACCTCTGCGATACTCCCTCGGCTAACACTCATAATTTTTTTTATTTATTATTCATCACCGTCATTTCAAAAAGAAAAAGGACGGAGTAAAAAAACGAAAAGAAAAGCAAAACCAAAGAAAAACATAACACTTTCATAGGAAACAAAATAAAAAATTAAAACTGAAAAACTCTCTGATTGACAACTCAACACGATTACATAATGCACACTTTGACTCGAATTTTACTCCAGGGGTGGGACTGGATTTTTTAGTTGTCCTTGTTAATCAGGTTAGCAATAGTAAGCAAGGGTGTCTTATGTTATACAGTTTCATAATTTTGGTATTTCTGCCCACGATCACAATGCCCACGACTCAAAATGCCCACGATTCAAAATGCCCACGGCTCAAAATGCCCACGGTTCAAAATGCCCACGACTCAAAATCCCTACTACTGTTGAATTCTTTGAGGTGTTCAGTCCGTAGTAAACTGGAATTAGGTGTGGGTTGGCAACAGTAGGAGTCGCCCAATGAGAATGGCGATAATCGTATGTTAAACTGGTATAATCTCAATTACAAAAAAAAACTGAATCCTAAACAGCCATCTTGAAACTGTTATTTTTAACTAAGGAACAAACCGTACCGTAGTTTCGGTTTCTGCTTCGGAACAATTTTACATGACATTTCTTCTGTAATTTCGCGCAAACAATTCCGAGCCGATGAGTATTGTTTTCATACCTTCTCCGTGGTTATCCTGTCCCTTACAGACACGCTGTCCGAGGATCAATTTGGCATCCCCTTAAAACAGTTAGACCCGTCGGAATTTTGAACCAGGGCGACTGTACTAGACCCGTGGCATTTTTTTTCGTCGGCTTTTTCAGCCAGCGTCATTTTGGACGATTTCGGTTTCGGGGTCTTCGACCTCACTTGTGGGCATTTTGAGTCGTGGGCATTTGAACCGTGGGCATTTTAATCATGGGCACTCCCAATCGTGGTCATTTTGAACCGTGGGCATTTTGATCATGGGCATTCTGAGCGTGGGCATTGTGAGAGTCAGAGGCGTTACTAGCCAAAATATTTGGGGGGGGGGGGGCGAGAGCAAGGAATTTACCGACTGGCTGGTAATTTTTACCGACTGTTTTTGCAGAAAAAACTACTGTTTTCAAGAAAAAACGACGGTTTCGAAAAAATCGACTGATTTTCAGAAAAAGCAACCGTTTTGACGAAAAGTCGACTGTTTTAATGAAAAAAATCCCCCCCCTCCCCCCAGTCGTGACGCCCCTGGTGAGAGTGGGCTTGAGAGTGGATCGTGGTGATATTTGAAACCGTGGCGTGAGAGTGGATCGTGGTGATATTGGAAACCACCCGTCAAACTTGCTATTTAAGGTAATTCTATTAATGCAAACGAAGCAATTCAAGATAAAGAGAACTTTCTACATCCCAGTTCACAGCAACCACCCAGTTGGGTTCCTATTGGTCTCCAAACGATCCTCACCACATCAATAAAACTCTGCTCGGATGTTTGTTTAATTAAATACCTTCAGCAGTTAAAGTTTAACTGAAAAGCTAATGTAGTTTTGTGTCATTTAACTGAATACACTAAATTATTTGAATTCAGCACAGGATATTTTTATTTTTCCACGATCTGCTCTAGTTACGACGTTCAGAATATCTGCGACCGTCCCCACAACGTAAATTCTACTATGACACGGGAAATTCAGTGGGCGGTGGTGAGCTTGGTGAAGACTGCTTAGTGCCTGAGCAAAAAAAATCCATAAATCTTTCTCGTGAGGCATACAGCACAGATACAAGCGCATAGAGGTACCACAAATCACACGGAAATTTCACTATTTAAAAATCGATTACCCGTGAACAGCGGAACAATTCATTTTCAGCGGGTCTTCAAGCCAATTTAAGCGAATAAGTGATGGTAATTATTTTGTCGTATCCCAGCCTTTTTCGTTTAAACTTTAAAAGGTGCGAACCTTTCTGACGATCAGACTCAATTGCAAAAATGAAAACTATGCGTCTACTGTACTATCTCTGTATGACGGATGCTGATAATGGGGCTTAGAGGGACAAAAAAAGACGAACCCACTGTGATCCCTGAACTGGTATAAATATATATAAAATTGTAACCAAATCCCACAACTGTAAACATACTTACTAATTTTTACCACCCACATTTTAATACTCGTTACTGTATGTCGAGTCCACATCGTTTTTCTGGGTAATTGCATGTCATTGAACTGTTTTTCGGATCCGAATCTTTATGGGACGTGTGATTTAGTTTATTAATCGCTGAAGACGGCTGCCGGAGATGCCACCGAAATATCCTAAAATTGTATTTATCCTCTCTTAAAGACTTAATCCAAACATTATGTTTACCTTCTCTTACCGATCGCAAGCCACCAGTATATTTAGATTTGAACTTGATTGTCGGGTTGCTGTTTTGGCTCGAGAAAAAAACCACGCAGAACGTCTTCTTTTCCAGATGACGAAATGTTCCGCGTTTTATTAGCAAAGAATTACAAGACTTAATTGATTATTTTTGTATGTCTTCCGGAGTACCACACTGGTACTGTTTTTTTTTATTTATTTGTATTTGTAATAAACAGTTGGAGCATTAGATGGAAATTATTGTTTTGATCCTTGGCTCCCTGCGTGCCATGACGGCTGTCCCGCATAATCGGCTGAGATTTGGTCCAGATCGAATTATTTCAAACCTAGGAAATTTGGTGAGTTTTTTTTTTAATTTGCTCACTGTTTGACGGTGTTTTTTGTGGTTTTGAACATTCATAATGGCAGTAGGGATGGTTATCATTATGCGTGTGGACGAAAATCTCGATTTTATTTTTTTCAGAGAAATACATACTGACCTATTTTCGTTCTTCAGGTCAAAATCTGGTTCCAGAACCGAAGAATGAAATGGAAAAGGAGCAAGAAAGGACACCAGGAATCCGGTAGTGAAAAGAAAATCAAAGAGCGACCCAAACCAGAAGAACCAAATCCGGAAACCTCTAACAACCGAAATCCGGAGAGCGGCTCTAGGACAACCGGGAAGTGGAACCCGGCGCCACATTCCCACCAACCTTCCGAAGAGAAGTTTCCTGTGCCGGAAAATGAAATTCAGTCACTCTCTAGTCTTTCCGAAAATTCGGAACTTTGCCGGAGTTCCGCGTTTCCAACAAAAATATATAATCCGTTTTATGTTTGAGCAGTTCTGTTTTTGCTGATTTTTATCGTGAGTAAATTCGATTAGTGTTTTCATTACAGTTTACAATGAATAATACATAGATGGTACTTTACACAAGGGACTTGTACCGTGACCAATAAACCATAAACATTTTTCGAATGTAATTTAGAAGTCTAGGATTCCATTGTCGGAGCCACGTAGACATACCAGGACCCACAAGACGGGGTCTCATGGTGAAAACCAGATAAAACCAAATATATAGTTTTAATGGGGAAGACGCCCTTGAGGTGGAAACATTTTATAATTAGTGGTTAGATGAATTTGCCTTCGGGCGGGATCACTGTTCCTATGGACGGCTTCTACCGGACTATTGTAGTTGTCTGCGAACTCTGTTCACAAGCCCCTTGGTAGCTCAGATGGTAGAGCGACTGCCTTGTAAGCAGAGGGTCCTGGGTTCAAATCCCGGCTGAGGAGCATTTTTGTCAATCAGTTCACTAATCATAAAATTGTTTACAACGATATTTGATGGTGGAAAACGGATACGTCAGCTGAATTTTATCGGAGCTATATTTCGGCCCTTTTTCACAAGTGTTTCCCACAAGTTCGTCTTTCCAACTTGAGCGGTTTTGAACCTGAAGAGGACCCTTGCCAAGAAGGGCCGAAATATAGCTCCAATAAAATTCAGCTGACGTATCCGTTTTCCACCATCAAATATGATTCGCAGTCAGCTTGGGCTGAAGAAATATTTATAGTTTACAACGAGCAGTCTATAGCTCTTGGAAAACCAAACTGCATAGGCTAATATGATCCGGTAGGCAAAGTAAAAAGCCTGAAGAGGACCCTTGCCAAGGAGGGCCAAAATACCCGCTGGAATAAATCTCATCTGACAGCATCAGCCGTGATTAATGAGCTAAATATTTAATGAGCTAAATATTTAATGAGCTAAAGGAATATTTAAACTAGTGGTTCCCAACCTTTTCCGCACCGCGTATCCCTAATTAAGGTTCATAAAGGTTGCGCGTACACCAAATATTTGTTTTTTTTTCACAACGTCAAAAAGAAGATAATTCTTGTCTATATGATAAGGCATAAATTTGTAAAAAAAATATATACAAAATAGATGGGACACTGCTCAATGGACAGCTTTGCAGCTAAAATTTTGTCAAATCTTTGTCGATGTCACTTCCGGCAATATTAAGATCATTTTGTACATTCGGATTGTTTTCTGTGTTTGGATTTGATCGAAGACATTGCAGAAAATGGGATTTCGCGAAGGTAGGTAGGTCCGAACCGAGATACGAAAGGCAACAAAACAGGCAACGATTCCATTTGATTCTTTCTATTTTCCTTGCAGCTCAAACCAAAGCTGGAAAACATTTTAGATTTGGAATTTCAATTCAAAGGTACGATCAGTTGCAAGTTCAATCAGATTTTCTGTAAGCTAAGACCGGAGTAAATAGATTTGTATCTAGTCGTTTATCTTGGGTCGATGGGAATATATGAAACAAACAGCTTGTTCCATCCTGCTAACAACAATAACTATTAGTTACTATTTTCTTTATAACCTCGTGAAAAGTTACTACGCTGACCGTTCCAACCTTCTCGAAATAGTAACTATTTGCTTACCACGCTCGGGAGCGGGAGCGTCGGATCTCTGTGACGTGATTGGCCCGATTAGCCCGAGGCACGATACTTTGTCGAAGATAGGAAAATTCGTTCCAGCCCTAACGCCAAGAAGCCAAAATTCGTGACGTCATGCGTAGTAACTACGGTAAGTAGGTTGGAACACGCTCAAAACCATCTCGCGACTTTGTCAGATGTTTCCAAATACAATCACAAGTTGGGGTGATTCCCAAAATCAACAACATTTACCAACACCGGGTAAAAAATGATTGCGTCTCTTCGTAACCCTAAATCTGCCATCTAATCAACTTAAAAGAAAACTTTTGCCTTTAACAGATTTCCCTTAATCTCATTGGCTGTTCAAAATGTTTTGTTTGCCCCTTAATTTGACCCCCACCCTAATTGTAGGACTACAGAGCCCATCTAATCTACGAACTGGGCATTTCCCTTGACCCAAAGAATCCTCACACCAAGTTTCATAAAAATTTCTCAGTCCCTTCGAGAGTTATCGTGCTGACAGACGGACGGCATCTTTTGCGATGTCATAGGTATCCCTCCACTTACGTTTTGGGATCCCAAAAAGCTGCTTGGGCTACCAGGGTCCTGCATCCTGGTAAGTCAATGCATAGTTTCTGGAGGTGAAGCAAAAAGCATTTTAAGCTTTTTAGATAATAATTAGATAATTTGTTACCTTATTTCCCCCCCCCCCCTATTTTGCAATGCCTATGTGGGCCTCGGAGTACCACTTTTTTTTCGAGAAAATAACACTTTTTCCAGTCATCACCAGCATAAAATTTAATTGGAGTGGCAACCCTGCCTGTAAGTCTTTTTACCGGTCAAATAAGTACAAGGATCAAAGACGGAGAAAAAAAATAAGGAAAAACAAGAAGCTGAAAAATAACTGACGAGACCCGTTAAAAGAATATCTAGCCGCATTTTCCTTCCAACCTCGTGAAAAGTTACTACGCTGACCGTTCCAACCTTCTCGAAATAGTAACTAAATAGTAACTATTTGTTTACCATGCTCGGGAGCGGAGTAAGCGTGGTAACTACGCAATTCTGTAACGTGATTGGTCGGATTCGCCCGTGGCACAATATTTTTCTGGAAAATGAAAAAAACGTTCCAGCCTTGACGGCAAAAAGCCAGAATTTGTGACGTCATGCGTAGTAACTACGGTAAGTAGGGTGGAACACGCTCATTATGTTCACCGCCTACAGTAGAGGTATGCTTATGTGAACGTCTGCTAACAGTTCAGTTCAGTTCAATTTATTTCTGACGACCAAAATAAATTTAACTATGATGCCAGTACCCGCCCAAGAAAGGTACAAAAAAGCATTTGCAATTGGGCGGGTACATAAAACTCATTTCCTAACTAATAATTAACTAAAAACAAAACATAACAGAAAAGAACACTAAAATAAGAAATAATAACCAATCTCTCATCAACTCATTTAATAATAATAATGAGAAAAAAGAAAATAATAAGAAAAATAAGAAAATAAAAAAAAACTATGAACCTTGGCCTAACAAATACTTTTTCAATTTATTTTTAACTAGCCCCAGGTGCTCAGCCGCCCGAATGCTCTCCGGAACAGAGTTCCACACATTAGGCTCTGAAAATCTAGTAGGGAAGCCGGCCCTGGTTCCAGTTTTATGCGGGACGACGAAGTCACTAGCATGACGCGTTTCATAATGATGCAAAGATCTATTGTCACTAACGGTGAACGATCGCCGAAGAAAAAACTAAAACCCAAACCAGGCAATTTTTACTATGCGTACTTGTAATAACCACTCACGCTTTTGTCATTTTGAATATTTTGCTAATACACGGCTGAAAATTAAAAATCTAAGAAAGCTAATTAGATTTCTACTTCAAGTTTGTGCCAGGATAACCCTGAAATAGTTGGCTGTTAGCTGATATCAAGTTTGTTATTTTTCTTTTCCATTTTACTTTTGTATGTGCAAGTAACCAAGCCAAGGTAGTGGAAGCATGCCTCTACTGTTCCAGATCAGAACCTGTCAGTACAGGTGGCTGGAGCAGGTAGTTTCAGATCCAGGTTAAATCAAATTTTATTTATAAGCCTCCTAGATAAAGACGGAGTATGGTAAAAAATGAAAAAAGAAAGAAACAACGCAGCAGCCAAAAAAAAAAAAAATTAAATTCGCTAAACCGAGACATGTGTGGTTACAATGTGGTTACAATTTTATGTTGATGAATGAATGAAAGAATGGATTCCCAAAAAAGCCCTTTGGGCCATAGCGGGACAAAATATAAAATAAATAAGCACTCCAACTGCAATGTACCAGTCTAGATATTCAACACTCAACTCATAATTCTGATAACTAAATAACTATCAAACAAACTAACACCTATCCCAACCACAACATGAACCTACAATAAAACGTTCACGGTGCTCCATGGCAACCTTCAGGAATCTACCCAACCGACGCAGGGCAGCCGCAGACGGGTTAGGTATACGTCCTTAAATGCGAAAAGGGTGTTGACCGCCACCCAGGAAATCTGACGAGAGGATTAGTGGGTTCAGAGAGTGCGGTCAAATCAGTCAGACCGAATACTTCGACGGGGTGTTGAGCGCCACCGCGAAGTGTATGGAGAACTGGAAGAACGGCTTTAGAAAGTTAAAACGACGTAGCCTATCAAGAAGGAAAGTCTCCAATAAAAGTTTTTCTCCTGGCGACTCCTCGCCTTTTAAAACTCGAAAAATTTTCGGTTTCAGGTTTGTATTTTTTTAATTCTGATCTAAATAAATCGTTATTTGTCTTTAGGTTAGCATTAAGCTTCGTATTAGCTACGATTAAAGCAAATATAGCGTTGGTGGCGGTCAACACCCTCTTCGCATTTAAAGACTTGAATCTAGAACTACCTGCAATAGCTACCTGCACTGACGGGTTCTGGTCTGGTAGGTGGTGAAGATTTTTGGGAATGTAATTACAATGAATGATGAAGTATGGATGATGAACGTTATTGGAAGTAACTGTTTTCAAGATGTGAAGAGGCTGGTAAGGTTCCTAAAGGTAGCTTTAGCCCACAGAGAAAATTTCTTTTAGTTTAGTTCTATTATTTCGTTTAAGTGTTCTCTTTTTTGTTTCAATTTTTGCCATAGCCTCAGGCTTTTCGTGCAGTAAATTCTACTCTATTCTATTCTACGGTAGCAGTTAACCCACCGAAATATTTGACCCTACCCTTCGACCCAGCTAATCCTCTTGGTGACGCAAGATTTCCTGAGTTAAGTTAGCATAAAGCTCTATATTCGTATTAGCTACCATTAAAGCAAATATAGCGTTGGTGGCGGTCAACACCCTCTTCGACTTGAATCTAAAACTACCTGCATTAGCTCCCTGCACTAACGGGTTCTAATCTGGTAGATGGTGAACATACGGTAGCGGTTGACCCACCGAAATAATTGACCCTACCCTTCGACCCAGCTAGTCCTCTTGGCGACGCAAGATTTCCCGAGTTAAGTTAGCATTAAGCGCTATCTTCGCATTAGCAGGGAGCCGTAAATTTCCTGTAACGACTCGCCATTCAGGGGGCTTGTCATTTCCTATGCTTCTATGTTGCTATGTTGCCCGAGCCTCACCTAGTTTGCAAAAATTCCGCATGGGTCGAATCGGCGTTCTTGCTCACATAGATCTAGATAGCCATCTTCAGTCAGGACTATTTAGCATGCCACCAGGTACCTAAGCTAGGACAAAAGATCCAGGATACTCTTCCATTACAGAGAAATATTCCTTGTTCAGCACAATAGCTGCGAAAGATTTTGTCTATCTGGATAGTCGGGTATTGTATCCCCGTGGGTATTTCTCGAACTATCTGACGCTCGGTCAAGAGCGCATCAGAAATCTCTTATTGACAAGCCCCCTGAATGGCGAGTTATTACAGGAAATTTATGGGTCCCTGGCATTAGCTACAATTATAGCAAATATAGCGTTAGTGACGGTCAACACCCTCTTCGCATTTAAAGACTTGAATCTAAAACTACCTGCATCAGCTACCCGAACTAACGGGTTCTGATCTGGTAGGTGGTGGACATACGGTAGCGGTGGACGACGGTATTCGAGGGCCACCCACTTCCTTACAACTTTTTAGTGTCAAAAGGACACTAAAAAGGGACTCACTTTAGCGACGCAAATCCTGTACTGCGTTTGCGAAGACGCAACACAAGCTTTGCGTAAGGAAACGCCTGTGATTCAAGTCAATTTTTGCGATTGTGCTAGCGCAAGCCAACCCGTAGAGAATCCAAGCCTGTACAAAAACATGGGGTTCTTACACTATGAGAAGTTAACAGAAAAACCAAGGATGCGCTGTTTCAACAGACAATACTCAACACAGCACTTGGGATGTATAGGCTGTTTTTATTTTTAAAATGTTAAGCATTGCCGAAAATGCCGAAAAGCATCTGCTGGCTTTAGATTTGTCGTCATGATATCGGAAATTCAGCAGATACTTTTTTGGCGGTTTCCTCTTCCTGGCCATGCTTGATATGCATAACACTGTTATGTATAACAAATGCATAACAAATCACAACAGATTACATCCCAAGTGTTGTCTGCTGAAACTGCGCATTTTATTTATAACAAAACCGAAGTTGATCAAAATGCAGAAAAAAAACCTTTCCTGTCGTCGCCCCAATCGTGCAGCAAAAACAGCGTCCGTGTCAAAAATTAAATCTCAGGACTAGTTTTTCACTAAAGTGGTATGTGAAGGTAATTTATTTTAATAAGATATTTATAGTCGGTAGAAGCTTCAGTTATTTGTTACAGGTTTGTTTCCTTCCCCGACGTTGACCCAGAGGATTGACAGCCTGACGAGGACCCTTGCCAAGAAGGGCCGAAATATCGCTGATGAAGAATCGTAGCTGAGGTATCCGTTGTAAACATTGTTTGAATAACTGCGCATCCTTGTGTTATCTTTTATGAGACTTCGAGAGTGTAGTCCCAATCTTCAGCTTTTGCTCCACGCTCCACTCGAAATCACCATCTGATGTGGGTTGTTGGACGCCAACAATTTTCGCCCATTAGAATCTTTCCACCCCGCTTATGTCGTATTAGAAATTGGCTGAGTGGGATTTGTCAGGGATTCCTTGTCAGTTTGTTGTTTTGCTCCGAAGCTTTTAAGCAATTGAATGGCCAGGGAGTAATCGGCTGGAAAATCAGCTTGGGTTATTACTGCTGTCATCTGGCGGGGGGATTCTGTATTATTCATGGTCGATCTTTGTCCGCCAGAATCGGGAAATAGCAGATTAGGAAGAAATGGGTAGCAATTCCCAAATTGAGAAAGGACTTCATGTGGAATGAAACGGGGTAAGAAATTGCCTTTCAGTGGAGTGATGAGAAATAAAAAGTAGTCTGAGACAAACTAAAAAGGGCAGAGGATGAGTTCCAGGGATGTTCAGTTTAGGCAAAGGTGTCGGGAAAAAAAGATTCCGAGCTAAACGCACAGAAAACTGGATTTTTTTGTACCCTACTCTCCTCAAGAAAGAAGGGCGTCTGAAACTAACAATAACAATAATAATTTTGAAAATGGTATGAATGGTACGAGGTGGTTGTCCGCTCTGGATTTTGGTGTACACCAAGTGCCCGGTGCTGGAAACGGTGTACTCCATCCAACTACCGGGGAGTGGGAACCCATCGGAAAGAAAACATCGCTCCCGATCACGGTTCGATTCCAGATTGTGAGGTCACTTCCAGAGGCGTTACTAGCCAAAGTGTTTGGGGGGGGGGGGGCAAGGTATTTACCGAGTTGCTGGTCATTTTACCGACTATTTTTGCAGATAAAAACGACGATTACTGAGAAAAAATGACTGTGTTGACGAAAAATCGGCTGATTTTAAGAAAAACCTACCATTTTAAGAAACAATTGACTATTTTTACGAGAAATTGACTGTTTCCAAGAAAAAATCGACTATTTCCAAGAAAAAAAATCGACCAGTTGTACGAAAAATCGCGTCACTTCGCGCCAACTTGGCTATTTTTTACCGACTGGCCGACAACGTTCGGGGGGGGGGGGGAGGCGTCCCCCCTAGTCCTGACGCCCCTGTTCACTTCTGAAAAAGTCCGTTATTGCGCGCGAACTCCGGCAATCGTTTACTGTTTCGCAGTTGTTAAATATTTCAAGCATATAGGTACAAGTGCATAGAGGTACCACAAATGCGAAAGAAAAGTTCAGTCGATGAAAATTGGCCAAACTCCAGTTCAGCGCTTTCAAGCGGACTATAGATTCTGTAAAACCCCCTATACCTCACCCTCAGCACTTGTGTCAGACATAGTAAAATAGATCTACTCTACAGGTTGGTTAGCAGAAAATCGTAGGATTAAACGAACCTACCTTAGGTGAAGTTTGATCCTGGTTATGCCGACTAATAGGAGCATTGGCGTAATGAGGGTTCATTTGGCCTCCCTTCCCTCCCTTTTGTGTTTGATGTTAGCTGTATGATTCCCTCTAAATCCTGATAGGCTACCCACCGAAAGGTTGCAACGTCTTATACGACGTTTCACTATGTTTACACCAGTGTTGATTCTATAAACAGTGGGGGATTAACAGAAATACACAGTAAAAAAAATCTTGCAGTATTTGCTACTGGGATTAATCTTGTCTCTACTGAGATAAGATTATCTCTAATTCGGATCAATCTCATCCCAGTAGAGATAAGGTAGCAAATACTGCAGCTAACTTTAATCCTTACTCGGAGAAACGTTTTACAGTCTAGTCCACTTGGAGCGCTGAATTAAAACAAGGTATGTAAAAAAAACAACATTAACTTGATTCACGCTTACGATCCTCTGCGTACCTTCTTTCTTATTGACGCTAGTTAGCTTGTTCATGTTGTTTTGTTATTTTTTTTTTTCGTTATTTATCAGTTTGTTTTATTCATAATACTCCGTATTTCGGCCCTTCTTGGCAAGGGTCCTCGTCAGGATGTCAATCTTCAGGTCCAACGTCAGGGAAGGAAAAAAACCTGTAATAAATTACTAAAAAAATATTTATTACAGGTTTGTTAACTAAAAAGTTATTTATTACAGGTTTGTTTCCTTCACTGACGTTGGACCTGAAAACAGCCTGACGAGGACCCTTGCCAATACGGGCCCTCGGAAGGGCCGAAATATCGCTGATGAAGATCGTAGCTGACGCATCCGTTGTATACTTTATTTGAATAAACGTTTCAAAGTCAGCTTGGGCTCAAGGAATATTTACTCCGTATTCTGTGTTTTACACTTTACGGGTGATAAAGTTCATTCATTCATAAGGCAAATTGATTGTATGAACAGCGGAACACCGAAGTAATACATTTTCATCGGGTTTTCACGCCTATTTTAGTGAATGAGCGATGAGTAATTAAACTGTCATATCTCAGTCCTGCTAACACTCATACTGCCCACGATTCAGATTGCCCACTACCAATCCCACGGTTGAAAATGCCCTCGACTCAAAATGTCCCCGGGATACGCCCACGGTTCAAAATGCCCACGACTCAAAATTCTTACGACTCAAAATGCTACGGCTCAAAATGTCCACCGTTCAGGCTCATTCGCACAGCGTCTCGATCATCGGTCCCTCACCTCATCCAGCCAGTAGCTCCTACTCTGACATTTTGGCCATTTGGTCACTACAGACGGCCCTTAGTCACCAGTCGGTGACAATCTTACAACGGAAAACGGAGCAAATTAGGACTTGCTCGCATTATTCTCTTCCCGACCATTTTCATTAGCGGACAATCAAGAGGGGATGTGTCCCCTGATGGCTATTGTCTTCTGCCTTCATTAGGACTTAACAAGTAGGACGCGAAGTTCTGCTAATTAGTCGGTCCGGAAAACCTTAGGACATTTTCCGGTTTTATGGGGCAAAAAGTTCGGAAGCGGCGAAATGGCTATGGCAAAAAAGTTGGAATGAACTGGGGGGTGAAACTTCGCGGTTATTCGAAACTAAAAATGAGGGGTCGTGGGCTTGGGAATAGGAGGGGATCCAGGGGTTAAGAACTCGATTTGCTTGTGTGCAATGGTGGATACACAAAGTTTGAATGAACCGGGGACGATACCGCGGGTTTTTTCGAAACTAGAACTGAGGGGTCTCGGGCTCGGAAAAAAAAAATAATATCCAGGGGTTAAGAAATAAGAGACAAAGAACAGACAAAATAAGGAGTGTAAGCTGGAACCCCTTTCTGTTCGTAGAGACAGCTGTGCCAACGTTTCGGAACAAATATGTTATCCCACCCTTTCTACCGAAATATGCTTCATCCACCCTTTAAACCGGAAAGAACCAGACCTCCAAGAGAAGCAGCTATGAAAGTACCAAAACTCAAACAATGTTTACAAGCTTGGGGTCAGCTTGGGCTCAAAGAATATTTAGTACCAAAACTCACACCTGTCGCTTGTAAAACTGAAAGGTACCGTAATAGTTTTGTGCCTCAGTTTACCTTGTATCATAACAACCTTACTTGAATTACTGTATTTATTTTATGACAATTGTATATATGTTTTAGTTGTAGGTTAATGACAAGTGCCAATTAATTTGCTAGCGCATGAAATGTTGTGCCGCATTTATTTTGAAATTAAATTAAAAATTAAATTAAATCTCTTTTTTTTGTGTACAATGAGTGGATACACAAAGTTCGAAAGAACTGGGCGACGATACCTCGGGTTTTTCGGAACTACAAGTGAGGAATATTGGGTTTGGAAGAAAATAAGGTATCGAGGGGCTCGTCCAGGGGTTACGAACTCGATTCGCTTGTGTAGGCGTACATGTTAAAACACAGTTAGAAGGTTGATAAAAAGAATATTCCCACACTGTCGGAACACTGTATAAGGTTTGAAGCCAAGCTGGCCATTCATTGCAAAAGAAATAGAAAAACGTGATTTTTCTGTGAAAGTGTTCTGGAGCTCTGTGAAAGAGTTTATTTGCAGAGGTTGGTAGTGATGGGTACCAGAGAATTTTCTGGTCTGATAATTTTCTTGTCAGGAATGCCGCTGATCCCCTTTTCAGCTGCCTTCCTGTGAGGAGAGCGCTCCTCAGGGACGTGTGTCCCTAACTTGTTCTAGTGCTTGTTAACTTTTGTTGTGTTCTTGTTTGTGTGTGTATATGGCCTCTGGCTGAAATAAAAGTTATTATTATAATTATTATTATAAGAGTTGGCCAATTCTGGGTAAAAGCTTCTGCGCTTTCCCAAGCGAATAACTGTAAAACAGTCAATCAATTGTAAATAGAAACAGAACACAGAATTGTAAAATAATCACAGATTTGTACATATACACTTTTTACAAACACGCACATTTTAATATTCGTTATTTTACTTTTATTTGCATGACGCTCAATCCACATCGTTCTTCTGTTTTTTGAGATTCCAAAACGTGAGTGGAGGGCAAAAGTTGTCCGCCCGTCCGTCCGTCCGTCTGCAAGCACGATGACTCTGGGAGGGAATGAGATATTTTGATGAAACTTGGTGTGAGGATTCTTTGGATCAAGAGTAAAGTCGAGTTCATAGATGGGCTTTGTAGCCCTATATTTAGGGGTGGGGGGAGGGGGTTCAAATTAAAGGGTCAAACAAATAATTTTTAAAAGCTATTGAGATAGTTGATCTAGGGGTAAGAAGACATGCTGAATCAGAATACGAAATTTGTTTTTTTGCCGGGCAAGTAGTTCACCCGGAATCCGGCAAAAACCGGACACAAAATTTGTCGACCAATTTTTGGCTATAGCAATCCCTACCCCTTTATTCTCAGACCAGTATAGCTCTGCGCGTGGATGACGACATTCATGTGTTTATTCTATGGACGTCGGAGAGATCTAGTGTAATCGAAGGTCGAAGGGGTTGATATATAATGTTCAAACGAGGAAATATATTCTTCAAGTGAGGATGTTGTTCAATGAGGATTCACTGGTAAAGTACAGGTCAAGTTCGTAGATGGGTCCTTTAGTCCTATCTTTAGAGACAGAGGAGGGGTTTCGAATTTACGGTAAAAACATGTATGTTTTGTAAGCTAATAAGATATTCATTGAGGGGTAGGGAGGTCCGCTGAATCCATTTATGACGAACTCGGCTGAAACTGGAAATTTGGTTGAAGCTCAAAGTTGTTTCTAAATTAGATTAGAGATTCGGTATCGGGGCAAGGAGACACGCTGAATCCATTTTTGAACTTTCTTTTAACATTTAAAATATTTAAGGAATCTGACGAAGACTGAATGGCGAAGACATGACCCAATTGTTTGAATCAAGTGTTAGATTTTTGGGATGTGTTGGTTCCGCATCGTTTTTCTGTCGGTATTGAGGTGGATTTTATGATTTAATTTGTTTTTCACTGAGTTTGCCGGAAGTGCAACCGAAATATCAGAAACTGTATTTATCACTCGCACATCATCTTAGAGGGATAACTAGTTAAACAAGAAAAAACCCGAAAATCACGGTTTTGATTTCTTTTGTCAAAACTTTGATAACATTAACATATGGGTGCGCGTCCGTGTGATGGTGACGGATGCCGAAAATATTTATATTATTACTCTTATAGTACGGTATTATGTTTCGAGAAAAATTAATATATGGCCTCTGGCTGAAATAAAAGTTATTATTATTTTAAACTACGACACGACAGTAAAGGAGAAGCAATGCCAAAGGTTTTGATGGGATCCCAAAATTTGTTATTTGATCGAGACAATTGCGACTTGTAGACAAGTCCCAGAGTCCGGTCTTCGCCAGACTCCTTGAATATGTTTACTCTTAAAATTTAGAAACAGATTATGGCCAAATAACTAATCATCTGAGAAAACCAAGTTCAGATATGATTTCAGCATGGGTGTTTACCTCTATGCGTCATATCTACTTAGACGAAATTAATCGAAACTTCCTGCCTTACTTCTGACAAATTTCCGGTTTCGGTCGGATTCCGGGCGAACTTTGCGGTATTCCGGGCGACTATTTGTCCGGCGTGAAAATAATTTCGAATTCTGAAAGCTCTCCGTAGGTTAGTTATATAGATTTTTAAGCATCCGTGTATTACAATTTGTATTTGTATAAGGCCCTCGGTCTTTTTTAATACAACTATTATTATTCAGAACAATTATCTGGACAGAAGACGTCCCACAAATTTCAACCTTTATCAATAATATTATAAAATTACACTAACCTGTCATTAACCCCGAATTATGATCCTCGGCTTTAGCTGCCATTGGCTTGGCTAGTTATGGGATTTGGGAACGACTTTGATCCTTTTTCCTTACACAGCGCGGCTACCACCTAGCGGCTCATAAAGGACTCACTTTCACTAGTTTTTTGTGGCACGACACGAGACAGCTATTGCGGGTATATGTGTAGCTATCTTCAGATTGTACTTTAAGAGGTAATAAACTGTAGTTCTTTTCACCTGATATAAGCACATAAAAGAAAAGAAAAATTCAAATTGTACATTTGGTCTACTATCTAGAGTTTCTTCTTTTTAACCGCTAGGTAGCGCCGTCACCGGTAAAACTGACTGAAAAGAGATTTAAATATCTTGTGGCGCTAGAGAGAACTATATTTACACTTCTAGTAATAATTAGGTTGTACTAAAAAAGCTCAGAAACCCTTGAACATACCATCAGGTTACATACTAAAGTATTTTTGTTACTGATTCTTACCGTATCTTACAGTTGTAAGCTTTTCTGGGTTAACAGAATGAACACTGGATATGCTATCATCAACCGCAGGTGTTGGTGCTGCAAAAAGGTTCCTAGCCCTAAGATTTTGACTTCTTTTTCAAAACCATCATGCAGAAGAAGAAGCAGAAATTGCGAAGTTAAGTTAGCCAAGATCCTAAAAGCCAAGATAAAAAACAGTTTCCTATCCTGCCATTCCAGTATTTGTGTTGTGAAGATTTAGTTAAGATGACCGACATAAACCTAACTGCTATTCGCCGTGATGACCCATATGCTGAATCTATTGTCGGGAGTGCCACTCAAGTTGCAGTTTACAAGTTTAACTCGTCTGGAAATGAATGGGTGAGTCTTTTTTCTTAGCCTGTATAAGAATCTTTATTCAGAGCTTTGTCTAAAAATTTTCTAGCCAGGTTTATTTCAAGTTATTTGAGCAGAACCAAAGGATGCTGCTTGTAAGACAGTTGTAAGCTGGTTGTAAGACCTCCACAAATGCCTAATTTTTAGAAAGCCCCTAGTAGGGTGGACACTAAAAGCGCCATCACTCAGTAGAAGAGCAGCAGTAGATCAAGTTTGCAGATAACCGTAATGAAAAGATGAGTTGCATTGAATTTGTCTTATTTGTTTTTCAGTTTTACTATTTATAAAAGCTTCCAAAAATATAGAAAATACACTACTGGATCCACTGCCAGTCCACTGCATGCACTGCATCCAGGTCTGAAATCTAAATTATCTTACTTTCTCTTGTAAATCTCTTATAACTTCAAACTTTCTCTTATGATCAATTTGTATCTTAAGCTAATACAGTTAAAAAAACTAACACCCAGTTTCAGTAAATGCACATGCATTGAAATTATGTTACTCGATATGACATCATGATTCTCAGAATTTGTCTGTGAGACAAAAGTAACGCAGTCTAGTCAGTCATACAAAAATCCTCAGTATTTGGGCATGGTGCCCCAATGGCCCCAACGTCTGGGCATGCCTGCACGTAAGGGCGGGTGTCGGTGTCGACGCGGAGCGCCAGCAAACACAGAAGAACTCGTCGGCACAATTAGGAATCCAGATTTTTATGTTTTTGTCGGGCGTCGGTTGACTCGTCAGCACATCAGGTTCTTTTTATACGCAAGAAATGAAATCGTGCAAACATTTGTCGGGCAAAACACTGAAGAAATTGAATTCTGCATGCTTTTGTTGTTCCTCAGTATTCTCGTCTGCACAGCGGGTTCTTTTTATTCATAAGGAATCCAGAAGAAATAAATTTTTTATGCTATCGTCGGGCATCAGTCGACTCGTCGGCACATCCCGTTCTAGTTATACGTAAGCAATCAAATTCTACAAACTTTGTCCATGGTACCTAGCAGCAATTTTCTGACAAAGGATAGAGTAAACCCACTAGAAAAGAATTGGCCTCCAAAAAACTCTATGTATCTTGGAAGTGCTCTAACATTTTGAAACTTAAAAAATAAGGTTGAAGAGAAAGTAAAATCAGGTATCTTTTGATCTAGGACAGGAAGAAGACCCTATTTAGGTTTGTAGCCAGTCTCAGTTTAACCAAATTTCACATGGGTACCATGCCCATGCTCCAGGGCATGGTGCCCCAACGTAAGGGCACCATGCCCTTACATCCAGGCATGCCCAGACGTTGGGGCACCATGCACCAGGCATGCCCAGACGTTGGGGCACCATGCCGAAAAATTTAGGATTTGTGTATGACTGAGTCTAGTACACTAGCCCTTTTTCAGTCATGGTGCTCAAATGTCTAGCACCATGCCTGAGTGCTAGATGGTGTTCAAGTACTTTCAGCACTGTATGCTGAAATCCATGCAGGATTTCAAAGTACAGTACTCAAACGTCTAGCACTCAGGCATGGTGCTAGACGTTTGAGCACCATGACTGAAAAAGGGCTAGTGTACTAGACTGAATTAACGCTGACAAAGGACTTTAACACAATTGTTTTTGCATGATCACATTGAAATTACTGTTTTTCTGATCAAGAATTTGAATACTTAGCAGCAAGTTAGAGAGGCAGGAGCGTCCCAAGCTTTTCTTCATTGGGGCAGCAAACCTGGTAAAATTGACCAAATCGGTACCTGATTTTGGCGGGATTTTCTTTTCCTAAAAACACAGCGAGTTGGCTTCAAGAAGCTACAGTGTAAAAAGTTGCATAGTATGTACAAAATCAAGTCTAAAGAGAAAATTTTGCGCATTTTCACGCTCTTTAACTTCTGTTTTTGTTAGGGACATGACGTCACTAGCCTTTTACCTTTGGGGGCATCTAGTTTGGCCAACAGGACTTGAAAATGTGCCAAAAAAAACCTGTTGCCGCAAAGCGACAAAGTCTATGTACCCATGATAAATTAAAGCACCCAAGGCGAAGTTTTATTTTTCCACCTTTTTCTCTGGCAACATTTAACTACTTTCCATGCAAATTCTAGCTTTTAATGTGGTTCAAGCCCCCCAAAATTCCAAGCCTCGAATGCCAACTAAGTGACGTACCCTTCTTCTAAAGAGTGAGGAGTGCGAAATGCGCAGCAGGCCAAATTTTGTGGAAATATTGATGATCAAAAGTGCCTTTTTGCTTTCCCAAGACTACCTACTAGACCACACAGCTATCTGGCAAAAAAAGGGGCCATCCAGGGTAACAGTAGATACAAAGTACATTTATTGTGAATTTACAGGAAAGAAAAGTAGGCTAGTTGTCAAGAGACATGCTTATTTCTGAAGTACTGCAATATATACTGCAAATATTTTGTGATTATTTTATATTTCTTTGTCCTTCGTGACTGCACTTATGCCCTTGGTCAGCTCGTCATGATTTCTTCATTCATTCATTGCTTAATTGGTTTAAAAGCAATTGCATGTAGGCCTATTAGATCTGGCCCTTTGGCAGTGAAGAGCTGCAGGAAGGAGAGGGGAGCAGCAATTTCTGACTGACTGGTTTCTCCTCCAAGGCGGGGCCACCTGTCACTTGTCACCACTTGAATCCTCCCCAAGGAGGAGCCAACTCATAGCCATCAGCCAATCCCAGTTTTTAACCATTGAAATCTCTTTCAGGAGAAATTGGATATTGAAGGTGCTTTCTTTGTTTACTCAAGGTAAGAATGTGTGAGATGGATTTGGTAGAGAATTTATCCAACTACTTGAGTCGCACTTTTATAGACTAAACGAAGATAGTTGTTCATTACTGGATTTAACCTGCTTGCTGCTCTGTTCGTCAAAGGGCATCTTTTTTCACTTAATAGCATATACATGATTACCTTAAACTCCCTTAAATTGCACTTGCAGTCAATAAGCATTTTGAATCCCTATGAGTAGCTTGCGGTTGATGATGGTGTTCATTTATTACCGGATCACTGTTTCTGGGGCACTCCAGTACACTTTCCACGGTTGCGCACACCAGTTTTTGAACCCCTCAGGGGTTTCGCTAGTCGCAGCTGAATCAGACAGGCCGTTCCACAGAGGAATAGCACGATTGCTGAAGAGCGTGTTCCATCCTACTTACCATAGTTACTACGCATGACGTCACGAATTCTGGCTTTCTGCCGTCAAGGCTGGAACGATTTTTCTATTTTCCAGCAGAATATCATGCCACGGGCGAATCCGACCAATCACGTTGCAGAGATGCGTAGTTACTACGCTTACCACGCTCCCGAGCATGGTAAGCAAATAGTAACTATTAGTTACTATTTCGAGAAGGTTGGAACGGTCAGTGTAGTAACTTTTTGCGAGGATGGAACGGAAATAGTAACTATTAGTAACTATTGTTAGAAGGGTGGAACACGTTCGAAGAAGTGCTGGTGAACACGAGAGGAGCAGGATCTTCGGAACAGCTTCCGAGAGTGACCCCTAGTCCGTGAATTGCTGTCAGGAGCGAAGAGGGAAGGGATACAATTGGAGTTGAGTTTGAAGACAAGTAGCATGTCTCAAGTAGCATATATCTTATATATTTAGAAACCATCTAATTTTGGAGTAAATTATGTCTAGTTTAATCATTTGTTATACCTATGCTGGAAAACCACTACCGGTCCTCTCTTTCTGCTGCTTATGAAAAAATGTTTTGTTTGCTGTGGGAAGTAACTATAAAAATATATGAATGCGTCATGCTTTTTCATGAACTGCATGGATAAGATGTGCAAGTTTGATTATTTATTATCTTTTGGTCATGAAGAGTGGCGAATAGGACGCAAGGGGTTACGCACTCCCGGTACCTGTTGTACACCCTTTCCTGGCACCGGGTAGCACCTGCCAAAACCAGCGGTGCCAGCACCAGTGCCGGCCATAAATTGGGCGATTCCACTTCTTAGCATGCTGGTTTTAATGTTATAACACGTGGCAATGGTGCCAAATGGTGTCAGCCGTGCTGGCACCGCTGCACTGGGCACTTGCTGTACACTAAAATTGAGAGTGGACAACCCCTCGGTAGGATGTGCACAACGTTTAACGCTTAAAACCCCTAAAAACCCACAAAACCCCTGTTGCGCCCTTTTCCTTGTTAAAGGACCCCTCTTGCTTATTCTGCCTTTTATAATATAAGCTTCTAAAATCCGCACCTTTCTCCATTGTTTCGTTTCGGAACTACGAATTTTTAGCGCTTTTCCGGCCTTGCCGAGTTTCCCGTCACCCAATGAAAAGTTTGCCGGAATCTTCGACGTCCGCTGACAACTCTTTCAGCCATAAGGATGTGATAATCTTCTGTTTATTACTTCCTTTATTTGCTTAGATTTCCCACTTTCTAATCAAGGCACATTCAATTTTCAAATATTTTGCGCCCAGCGTCGGAGCGTCGCGTCGGAGAGCAGGAATGCTGGATATAGTCGACAAGCGCTAACAAGAGAACCGCTAGTTTTAGGTGGAAAGTAATGGTATTTTCGAAAACATTTTTTCTGATTCTAACCATAGGGAGAAGATGATTTCTAGTAAGAGTTGTGCTTTAAGAGAAATATCTATGGATGGGCTGTACTATCGTAATTGCATTATACCCCTAGTAAATTCGTCTGACCGATATTTATCATCATTCATACCTTATTTTATTTATCTTTTCAACTCTTGATGCTTGTTCATATTATTTCCTATTTTAATTCTTGTTGTTTGACATGTATTATACTATGTAGGCCTATTCATTATTATCATATACTGTATATATTGTACGTCACTGCTTTGACATGTGTTGCGTCATGACGATCCTCTGCTAGCCATATTATGTTGTGCTATTATGGAAATAAAGAATATATTTAGTTTAATTAAAAAAAAACATGGAGTCCAAATAAATAATTTCTGTTTTGTCTCTGCCCCCCCCCCCCCCCCCTCCCCTCTCCCACCCCCAGTTTCAGCTATAGAATGCCGATAAGTTTACATATTTGACGGTGCAAAACGGATAAGTCAGCTACATTTTATTAGAGCTATATTTGAAGCTATATTTGAAGGAACATCTAAGTTTACAGTTCACTATGTTGCCTCAAGGAAGCTGAGGAACCAATTAAAAATTGTCTTTTAAACATTTATGAAGAGTGTGATCCAACCTCTTACTTCTAGTTAATTATCTGTAAACCTCAACAGGTATAAGTGTTCATAGTATAGGCTGCTCTGCCTTAAGTTACCTTGAATCGCACTTTCTAGCGAGATTAGGGGGGGGGGGTGATCCTCCTGTGTTGAATGGGCTCACTGGAAGTCCAGTGTAACCGACATTCCTTGGTTGACAGATCTTAGTTGCGTTTTTGCACACACCATGGCATCTGTTACGACGGTAACTGGATCTGCAATTAGTCGTGTTTGCGGTTACCGTGGTATCTGCTACATGGTTGCTCTGCAAAAACGACAATTGCCGAATTTTTTTGTTTTTTTTTCATTATGTTCTCCAAATGTTCTTTTACAACGAATAGCATAGGACGTCAACGAAAATAACAACCCTTTTTGATCTATCATTGACTAATGGCGGTTGCGCTTTTCGAAGTCATCCCGAAAGAAAAACTGACATTCAGTAACATCACTAAGTGCCAAACTTTCTTTCCCACCAATTTGACAAAAAATTGATGAAAGTGAGATGACTTTTCCAGATACCACGATCAGTTACCACGGTCGGACCGTGTTATCTGAGTAGTAGTAGTAGAACAGTTTTATTGAAATAAACATTTTGTTTTAGCACAACAACAGCGGGGCTTGCGAGGCTGTGCTAACTTGTAAGAGATAAAAAAAAAAAAGAGAAGAGAGAGTATGGAGAATGAGACCAAGTACCGATACGAAAACAAAACAAAAACGTTGTATACCATGATAACTGGCCAGATACCACGATAACTGCAAAACGCCTTTTGACCGTGGCATCAGATATCACGATAACTGCAAAAACGACTTTAGACCATGGTATCTGCAAAAACGCAACTCTTATTGTTACGCCCGCTGTCTGGCATCCAAGTGTAGCCGACGTTCAGCATGTTTCCAATCTTCCTCCACGCCTTTTCTAAAGCCATCAAGGGGTTACGCTCCTTACGGACGAAAAGCTGAGCCGCTCCCGCCTTTTACAGGTGGTCAGTTAGAGCTTCTTGGAATGGCGTCTCGTTGAATGTGATCTAGCCTAGTTTTTAATGTTATTTTTTCCTAGATTAGCTGAGCCACGCCATAGTTTCTTTGTAATGAATCGTCTGAGTAAGAAGAACTTCGGAGAATGTGTCATCAAAGAGCTGGAAATTCAGTGTCAGCTGCCCTTTATTCTCTTCAGAAATGATCAGTGTGAGTAATGCCTTAAGGCGTATTCTCGCCGTTCCCCGAGGACTCCTCGGGGAATTTTTTTTGTGTTAATTTGTTATTTAGTATAGTGAAGCAACGCAAATTAGCTGTCAGCTACGATGTTGTTTAAATAAACCTCTCTCTCTCTGTCAATCGAAGGGAACGGCGAGAATAGAGGGAGTCACTCCACGCGGACTCCGTGTACAGAAACAGCGAGAACACGGGGAATGCTTCCAGAATGGATTTTGTTCGGAAAAAAAGCATGCAGTTTACGGAATTAGTCTGGATCCACTTTATTTTTGGACTTGTTTATTCTGATTGTTTTTATTAATTTTACATTGCACCAACACCAGCAAAAATTGATTCCCCTCCGAATCTAAAAGGGAGTCCTTTTTGATAATGGTGAATTCCCTGTTTGTGGGGACTCGCGAGAATACGGTTGAGTGAGTCCCTGGACAAAACAAACGTATCCTCGGGGAACGGCGAGAATACGCCTTTAAAGGACCGGTCTTACCCATATTACTGCTTCAGTTTGCGTCCCTAATCGTTCTGTCTGTTCTTATTACCAAAATTCCAAACATCCTATGTCAGCTACTCTATACGCTAATTTTGGGATTTTCCGTGTTGGGCTCTTTTTTAGGCGGATCAGGCTCCCGCTTGCGTCCATACAGTGCCCAGTTGCACGCTCCAACTTCTTCACTAGTATGTAGTAGGATGCGAAGGAAACGTTTATTAGTTGCGTTCTTTGCCACCGAAGTACTCACTCGTGGTCTATGGTCTTTCCCATAAGGCATTTTTGCGTTTATATTTGACGGTCAAAACGGCTAAAGTTTTTGCACCGTCAAACATGATTCACAGCCAGCTTGGGCTGAAGGAACATCTATTTTGGGGTTCAGTGGTTATCACTCTCTAGCCTTATAAAACCTGCTCGAACTCACCAGTTTCTGATTTGTGAAGAATCATTGTTCTACTATTCTAATAAGATCTGTCACGATCAGAGCTCCAAAAAGACGTCATTTATTCTCATACAAGATAAGGGATTAATGTGTAATAATATAAATATAAATAAATGGGATACTTGAGGCTGCAAGGTTGTCAATTTCATTCTCGTCCGTAAGCTGGTCAAGGATCAGCAAGACACTTGGGCTGTTTCTTTCAAACTTAACTCTAATCTCTTGACGAAAGCAGACATTTTCGAATTCGCTGATTTGGGACCTTCGCGTACCCCTTTGGGTACCCGTACCCCCGTTTGGGAACCACTGCTCTAGCCAGAAGTCACCGGGAAATGGTTAGGCTAAAAAACTCCTTATGGAAGAAACTCCAGACAATAGTGAGAAAAAAAAGAAAAACAGAAACTACGCCTCTTAGAAGAACTGATACCGGCCGGTCCGACTGGCAGCGGCGACCTTCTGCCGAGTCCCCCAAACTCGGAAGGGCCAGGGGCCGAAGTGGTAAATGCAGAAATTATAATTTGTACAAAGTAAACGTGGTACTCGTCCGTTTCATTTCTGAGTCTGCTTGTCTGTTTTCCAAAGTTGAAGTACGTTAAGGTACACAAAAATAAGTTTATTTTGTGCAAAATTACCAAAAAGGGAACCTCGATTCTGTTACCTGCCTTGGGGCCCTGGATTTCTATGCCCCTACCGCTCGGAAGACCTTCGGCGGAAGACCTTTTGGAATGCTGCTGCCCGGTATAGGGACCCCAAGTACAAAACACGGTCTATCTATCGGAAGCGCTCGAATCCGTACAGAAACACGCAGCAAAAATTATAATGGGTCCTGGCTATACGGCTGGCTTACGAGCAAGCACTGTCTCTGTTGAGAAGCCCTAGCCTCTACAACCGAAGAACAGAACTGATACTAAACTTTGGAAAAAAAAAACTGTTAGCAAATGAGAACAATCGATCATTGCTCCCCCATGATGCTCCGAAAAATAGCAGGACAAGACAGCAAAACAAACTAGTGCCTGTCAGAGGACGAACTTCAAGGTTCATGAACTCGTTTGTGCCCTTTTTTTTACAGAGATTTTTCAACTACGTGAATAATTAATGTAATAGATCTTTATGTTATTACTGTATGACCAGCGTAATTTAGCATCTTCTGACGAAGAAAGCTATGAATTTGGTTTGTCAGTAAACGATTTGACGGCTTTTTTCTGCTAAATAACTTATCTTTCTTTTTAGTGCACATTTACGGCATTTGGTTCTACGACCCCTCTGAGTGTAAGAGGATATTCAAGGAGTTAGAGACTCTAATTCAGCTTGATACAGACAGACGGAAAGCGGAAGCCGCTCGTAACGCAGCCAGATCAGAAAACAAAGATGTACTTTCGCTCTTGATGAAAGCGAAGGAACAACAGAAAAAGGTAACCAGTTGGCTTAAAGGATAAGCGAAATACTTTTTAAATATTCCTTGAGCCCAAGCTGACTTTGAAACATATATTGAAATAATGTATACAACGGTATTTGATGGTGCAAAACGGATAAGTCAGCTACATTATATTAGAGCTATATTTCGGCCCTTCTTGGCAAGGGTCCTCTTCAGGCTCAAGCTGGAAAATTTTCAATATAATGTAGCTGACTTATCTGTTTTGCACCATCAAATATGATTCGTAGTCAGCTTGGGCTGAAGGAACGTCTGTATACAACGGATACGTCAGCTACGATGCTTCATCAAACACATTCATCGGCACATCGAATTCTTTTTTCGAAATATCGCTGATGAAGCATCGTAGCTGGCGTATCCGTTGTATACATTATTTGAATATATGAAATCCTTTTCTGTCTTTTCAATGTAGTAGTAGTAGTAGTACAGTAGAGGTATGTTGTATAAGTAGTGAACTGATAGACAAAAATGCTCCTCAGCCGGGATTTGAACCCAGGACCCTCTGCCTACAAGGCAGTCGCTCTACCAACTGAGCTACCGAGGGGCTTGTGAACTGAGTTCGCAAACCACTACAGTAGTCTGGTAGAAGCCGGCCATAGGAACAGTGATCCCGCCCGAAGGCAAATTCATCTAACCAGTTCACATCCCCATGTCACGGAATTATTAATACATAGATGGCACTTTACACAAGGGACTTGTACCGTGACCAATATACCATAAACGTTTTTTTCGACTGCAATTTAGAAGTCTAGGACTCCATTGTCGGGGCCATGCAGACATACCAGGACCCACAAGACGGGGTCTCATGTTGAAAACCAAATAAAACCAAATATATAATTTTAATGGGGAAAATTATATATTTGGTTTTATTTGGTTGCATGTGTCAAGTGTGTGTTTAAATTAAGGGTATCTGAAAACACCTGTATAGGTATTTTGCATCTTCATTCTACCATTTAGCTCAAAACTGCACTGTTCACATTAAAGTAACTGTTCACATAAGCTCTACTGTATTAGAACAATTTTTTCAGTAGCACAAAAGCGGGGCTTGCGAGGCTGTGCTAATTTTATAGGAAAAAAAGAAGAGAGAATATGGAGAATGAGACCAAACAAAAAATTAAGGAAAAACATTACCGTGCGTGAGTGCTGTTGTACCCGATGCAAAATTTGTAGCCTGTGTAGTTGTATGATAGTTCTGCGAAACAGTTGCGTGTATTGATGTGTAATAGTAAAGAATACTATCATTTAATGCGCCTTAAACTGCGCCAATCTTAAGTAGTAGTATCCAGTTGCGTCCTGTCTTGCCACAGTAGCATCCAGTCTAGCTAATGGTAGCATGCAGTAGAATGCAGTAACCCGGTAGCCTTTAAGTAGAAGCATGTAGTAGCATCAGCTAGTACTGCATGCTACTTTTTCGTACAACTTCATACTACTATTTTGAGATTAATTTTTCATCGGGTAATGAGTGAAACAGTGAGTGAACACTGTTTAAAGCACGTATGTGGGAGAAGTAGTGCATCATCACAAATCCAAAGCGACTTGGACGCCCTGACAGAGAAGCTCGAAGAATGGCAACTTTCACCAAATGTAGCAAAATGCTCTGTCGTAACATAACATAACGTAACATAACGAATTTATTTCAAACAACCACTATCATGGCAATGCCAAATTTGGGTATTACGTCAAGCATAATGCACATTTTAAAATCTATACAGTTAATCATCAATTCGTCATCACAGACCTGTTATAATACATAAATGAAAACCAAAAACAGAACACGGACGTTGGAATAATATCACAGACAGCTACCACCATCATTATAAATTTTTGTGAAACTCGGAACGAAGCTTTTCTGGTATCGCGTATGTGTTGCAGGTACGGGGGACAACTTTGGAACCTTTGAACTTGCGACCCTTTCCTGTCGGTTTCTTGTGTTTTCATAAGGAGGAGGAAGGATATCGGATAGAACAGGATGGTGGAGGAGCTTATGACCAACCGCTAGGCTCAGCCGCAGTCTCCGACTCTCAAGGGTTTCCATCTTAAACTTTTTTAGGAGAGCAGAATAGGGAACTTTGGGCTCACGACTTATTATTAGGAGTGCACGTTTCTGTATTCTTTCTATTTGTTGTGTCTGTTCGGCAGTAAGGGCAAAGTGCCAAACAGCAGCCGCATATTCCAAAGTGGACCGAATGAAAGAAACGTAAATTCGGACAAGATGGGAATTAGGTACTTGGAACTTAGCCAGAAGTTTTAACAGCTGTAGACCAGCGTTTGCGCGCTTTAGCATTACGTTGGTGTTGTCCTCCCATTTAAGATCAGACGTGATTGTTACACCAAGGAGCTTTAGCTTCTGTACCTGTAAACCAGAAGGCAGTGTTTCTTCAAAGGAAATGCTAGTTTTGAGGAAGGAAAAGGTTAAAATTGCACTTTTATCTTCGTTTACCTGCATGTCCAACAACCTGGCTTCATCTTTAATGTCTTCTATTATGCCTGCAGCTTTGCTTTTAATATTTCTGTAGCATACTTCGGTTAAGCTTAAATCATCCACAAATTTCCAGCGATCTGGGTACTCTTGCGCTATATCATTCATCATTACAAGGAACAGGATAGGTCCAAGTAAAGTTCCCTGTGGAACACCACAGAAAATATCCGATAGTTCAGAGAACACGTTTTTGTACTTCGTTGTTTGTTTTCTATTCTTCAAAAATCCAACTAAAATATTTACAGTAAAAGGACTGACCTTGAACTTTTCGATAAGTCTCTTTATCAAAATTGTATGATTAATGAGATCAAAACCTTTTCTAAAATCTATGGTTATTAAGTTAATCCACTTATTAGGGTCGTCCAAATTCTTTAAAATAAAATCAATAAGACTAATTAAGTAATGACTGGTTGAAGTTTTAGGACGGTTCCCGAATTGTCTCGGGTCGATCTGCGACATTATCTCTGCTTTCAACCACGTGGATACGAAACTCTCGTAAATTTTGCTAAAAACTGGTGTTAGAGTAATAGGTCTAGTCCCATCAAAATCATTTTTTGCTCCTTTCTTCGGGATAGGCGTGATATAACCAACTTTCCAAATTTCAGGGTATGTACCTGTAAGGGAAATTGAATTATAAATATCTGTAAGTGGACCTGCCAGTTCCTTGGGAAAAGCCCTGATTAACTCGACGGGTATGTCAACAGGGGTTACACTAGTACGTCTTAAAGAACTTAACTTTTTTGAAACTTCGTCGCGTGAAATTCTTGGTACTTCTTTCTCATCAACTGGTTCTTGGGGGATACTTTCAATAACAAGAGGGGGAAGTGATTGGACTATTTTTGAAAGATGGGAATTTAACTGATTTGCTGTGCTTTTATCATCTTGATCAAGGTTAAAATCCATTGATTTCTCACTTTTACCACAAAGGCGTTTAACATTTTTGTACCAGTTACTAGGTTTAGACTGAAACAGAATTCCAACTTTATTTGAATAAAAACTTGCTGCTGCATTTCTAGTTTCTTTTCGTATTCTGTTTCTCAGCTTCTTACCTTCCTCCGTTTTTCCCTCCCTGAACAGTTTAATTTTTCGACGAATTAGCTTTTTTATGGCAGCCGTAATGTATGGTCGATCAGTAGAGCATCTCTTGTAAGTCTTTTCTGGAAAACACTGTTCGTACTTATTTCTGAGTTTATTTTGGAAATTTTTAGCATTTTCACTTACACCATTTTCATCTTTTTGATCAAACCATTTTTCAGTTAAAAGCCAATTCCCGAACTCCAACAGACCATTGTCTGTTATTGGTCGATGCGTAACCGTTGTAACTGTGTAATCAACCTTAAACGAAGATAAAGGTCGCCATTCCAACATATAATGGTAGCTTCCCCCAAGCGGCGGAAGCTCAGTTGGATTATTGTAAAAATTATCCAGGTTCGTACATATGACGTCTAGTTGGGTTCCACCTTTCGTTGTTGGAAAATCAACAACCTGTTTCAGGCTTTGGCCTTTCAGAAAGTATCCTAGATTTAAATCGTTTTTGTCACCAATTAAACAAATCCCGACGTTTGGATATTTAGAGGTAACAAAATCGGTACTTAACTGAAGTTTCTCCAAGAAATTTCTTCTTGCGTCGGCACTCTGATTAGGTGAATAGTAGAAAACGCAGATTGCCAAGTTGGAGTATTGCCGAGGAAGCCGTTTTGGTTTGACGTATACCCATAAGATTTCATCATCTTCTTCAATGTACGGAACTTGTATTTGACTAGGAGCCAATGTCTCACGACATAGCAACATTACTCCGCCTCCTTTACTTCCCAGTGAGTTTGTTTCCGTACGCAACTTAATGAACTCGGAATAACCTTTTATTTTCAGATGATTTTTATTCTGGCGTTGTACTTCGCTGACTGCTATGATATCCGAACTGAGGATCGACGCAGTACCTTCCAATTCTGCCATCTTGTCAGAGTTTAAGCTTTCAGCATTTGAATACAGGAAAGACGGGAATTGATAATAATCACCAGGTTTTTCCTGTGATTTTTCTTTAAATTGGCAACGTTCTAACTTTTTTGGTGTGATCTTTGATAGTTTTGAGGGGGTTTTAGAAACCTGAGACTCAGGGGCACACACTTCAATATCAAGGGGACTAAAACGATTCGAAACTAACACACAGGGGGAAAACTCTAACAAGTCGGAAACCGGGGCGGGGCCAATTGGTGGGTAAGTGGTGGGGGGTAAGGGATACAAAAACGAGGAATAGGTGGGTTCGTTACAGGCATGGGATTGGAATGAGATGTGCTCGGTCGGTAAGGTTGCGCGCATATTTGCGCATAAGTTTTCCCCGGGAGGTTGGGAGGAGAGCGCGAAGGGGGGTAGAAAGGTACCTGACCGGCGGGGAGAAAAGGCGGAAGTCTTGAATGCCTCAGGCGCGAGCTCTGGCGCTGCTCTAAAAAAGGCTGGGTCGTAGGCTTACCCTCCACCATTACCGGTACATGGGCAAAATTGCAAGATCTGTCAGAACATGATAAAAAGGCACAAAGGTCGACATGGTCAAAAGTACAATTGTCATATTTACAGACACCCGAAATAAAACCACAGCATATGTGTAAAAACTTACATCGTTTACGAAACTTACAACAACCGCGATCAAAAAAGTTGCATATCACATTTGCTTTTCCACTTTTTGTTAAGTTGTTTTTCCTCTCATCTCTAGCACTTTTCTCGAAGATGATAACTACGTCATCATCACATGTTACAGCATTCGCGTCGCTCTGCTGTGCTTGCTTGGTTGCTAGGGTGAAAGCAGGTTTTTGCGGATCGTTTGACGTCACACTGACTTTTGGCGCGGTTTCAGAAGTATCCACAGGGTGCGGGTTTAACACAGAGTTAGCGCATTCATTTTCTTTGTACGAGCTACTGAAAACTGGCAATTGTTCGTTCAGTGCGAAAATAACTGCTTCGCTGATTTTTGCGTCATCTTCTAACTGGAGAATCTTCGCAGAAAGTGTCGACTGATTACTTTGTAGGGCTGATAGCTCATCTTGCATGTCAAGAAGACGGGAATTACGCGAGCTGATTTCCACACTCAGCTTTTTTAATTCTGAATCTCGTTCGCACAGTTCGCCGTTTCCCTTCCTCAGTTCATTTGCAAAAATCTCAACTTGTTTTTGCAATTCGACGATCGCTGTTTCACGACTTGAGTGATTCTGCAGAAGTATACTGTATTTTTCTTGGAGGGAAGCTAATTGTTTGGTATACTTTTCACAATCAACACACGGGAGGGCTTGGGAGACTTGATTCTTTGAAACTGTCTTCGCCGTAGCTGGCTTTAGCGAGGATTTGGGAGTGCAACGTGGTACCTTGGCAGGAGGGAGAGAGCGTGGCGTTATTGGTGGTTCAGAAACATCGTTCAGCGGAACGGCAGACTGACAGTTCAAACAGTACCACTCACCGCGTTTTTTCCTCTCCTCGGTCGTTATTTCTGCACACTTTGGATGTAGCCACTGTTCGCACCGACTGCACTGAACCGTGCCACTAGCGGCGCGTAGTCTGCACTCCGGGCATATGTGCCTTGTAGGTTTCGACATAATGTCTTTCCAAAAACGTTGAAATAAAAACACTCTGCTTTAAGACTGTTGAACGTTGAAATAAAAGCACTCTGCTTTAAGACTGCATAATTCAAACAAGGTTATAGAGCTAAGGCGCCGTGCACGGTACATCCACCTGGTACGGACGCTCGATGAGAGTCGTCCATCTTGGCCGCCAAAATCCGAAGAACTCGTACAAAATGAAAGGTATCAACCTGACAAAATCTACCTGCGAAAAGGACCTAGGTGTAATACTGAGCTCGGACCTCAAACCAGAAAAGCATATCGGCCTGGTTGTGCGTAAAGCATCAGATACTCTTTGGCTACTCACTCACTCCCTACGATACCTTGACATTCATTCAAAGATCTCAGCGTACACAACCTACGTCAGGCCACAGCTTGAGTACGCCACTGTCATCTGGTCGCCATATCTCAAAAAGGATATTGACAGAATAGAACGAGTCCAGAAACGCTTTGTAAAAGGACTTCAAGGATTCAGAAACCTTCCGTATGACGAAGCTCTAAGAAGGCTCACTCTCCATAAACTTGAGACAAGAAGAACGATCTTAGACTTAAAAACCCTCTTCAAGATAGTTCACGAGAATTTTGGGAACGTAAAAGACAAGCTTGTTCAAATAACTCCCCAAAGCAGCACTAGATCGCATAGTCTGCAGTTGGAGCCTGTGAAGATGAAGATTGCAAGATCTAATTCTTACCATCATTCGTTCATACCCCGGGTCATCAGGATCTGGAACAAACTGCCATTTCCAGTCGAAAAGATGAAATCACTGGAAGCCTTCTCCAATAGCCTAAACATAAACATACCATATCTCGAAACTTTCAACGTAGGACGACTTTAAATGGCAATCGTGCCGCAGTCGATCCGCTCTTCGCCCTGCCATATAATTTTTTTTTTTTTTTTTTAACAAGTTGTCAGTTATGTAGAAATTGTGTATTGAGAGGCGTGAGGAATAAATTATTATTATTATCTTCACATGTCAGGCTGCATATGAATACAATTGAACCAAGAAAATAGAAAGGCATAACGAAGAGAGAATTTGCCAAATTTTGCCGACGCATAATACCTATGACTTTACACTGCCTACACTCCGCGGGCCATGGTAGTCAGCATAATAATAATAATGTGTATTTAAAGCCAGAGGCCATATACATGAACAGGTTATACACTGATTAAGCAACAAAATTAAACAAAATATAACAAAAATTCGACTTCTATTGTCACGAAACTTCACTCCTTCATCAATGAATCTACACACTTTGCATATTATCTGTGCCAATGTACAATCAAAGATGTCTGGAAGCCGCAAATTCCCCCCAAGCAAAGACACCCTTAAATCAGAAAGCTCATGACACTTCATCAAAAAGTGCTCCAAGTCATCATTCCCTTCATTACATAAAGGGCAGGGTGTCACTAAACTCGGTTCTCCATTTTTTCCTTTTAAAAATTTAAGTTTCCTATGTACTGGTAGGCAATTCGCTCTCAACTGAGTCCAATATTTGAGGTACTTATTAGGCAAATTCAATTTAAAATAATACTAAAATAATAATAGCGCGGCCACGCTACCACGCTGTTTTGAATTCTGTTCCCTTTGCCGCAACCAGTTTCTTAGCAACATAAGTAGCGACAAAAAACGCATAGCAACAAATTTTGATAAGAAATATTAATAAAAATCAAACGAGACATAGGAAATCTTCGTAAGGATGACCTTGTATGCTAGTATTAAAAAAAACACAAACTACATGGCTAGTCATTCATTCAAAATTCGTTATGATCATGGAAGGTAATTAAGAATCCCGGCGCCGCCGAAGCGGATCGGTGGTGAGCAAAAGGGTTAGCCATGTGCGCATAGCAAACTGAAGTGAATAACGTATGTGCGTTTTTTACCAGCGTTTATGACAATTTCTTAGAAGGAAAATGGTGCTGGTATCTGGAGCATTTAATTAAGCCCCCCCCCCCCCCAGTACGTGCTGCCTCTGACAGCATTTGTGTTATGTTATCTAGCAACAAAATGAACTGTTCAATGAAGCATAGCCTACCTCTACTGTATTTGGAGACCCTCATTTAAGCAGAAACTATTTATTCGATTCTGAGCTTTCGACGGGTTGGAAAGCCAATTCCCAATATCCCGATATCCCTTATTATATCCCGATATCCCTTTACAGCAACCTTGGCTTGAAGGATACTTATTTGAAATACAGTTTGGCCCACAATCCAAAATCTGTAGAGCCACTGGCCTTTTTTTTTTGGCGACAAGGTTTTAGCTTTACCGTTTTTGGAAATAATAAATAAACTAAATTACAATTCAATTACAATTCGGTTTATTTATCCATAGATATCTTTACAGACAAAAAATAGTGCTGGACATGTCATTACAAATAAAAAGATCAACCAAGGGATATATTTACAATGGTAACCTATGATTATATATACAATTCACGGTTTAAAATACAATTCATCAGAATACGAACGCGAATTACAATGACAAGTACAAAAATACTTCCTCATAAGTGTCACTACTGTTATACAATTCACGGTTTAAAATACATTTCATGAAAATACGGACGTGAATTAAAATGACAAGTACAAAAATAATTCATCATAAGTGTGACTACTGTTCTAGAATTTAAACAAATGTGATTGAGATAAAAGATGCAATGGTCAAACTATTTATGTCACAACAAAAACAAAGAAACGGGCTGAAAAGAAATAGACGACAACAACTTTTAAAGAGCGTTAAAATGTTCGGTAAAATATGGCACGAAAGAATTGAGAAATCGTTCCGATGAATGGGCATGAGACGGGGACTTCAGTAGTTTTTTCCCCGTTTGAAGTAAATTTAGCCTTGTGTTTCGCCGGCCGATGTTGCTGGCATATTCTGGAAGGATGTCCCTATGTAGATCAGATGCCAGTATCTTTCTGCCAAAGCTCAAGACTAGCTCGTGCCTCCGCTGGCATAGCGTCGTTATGTCCAGCGTTTCTAGGCTCTTCTCATAGTCTTTGTAGTCAGTCACAAGGATTATTTGGCATGCACGTTTTTGGATTTGTTCTATCCTTTGAGTTTGGTCATCAGAAATAGAACTGTGCCACACCGCGCATGCATATTCCGTTAATGGTCGAACATACGATTTATAGCAGTTTAGGAGGGCCTTTCTGCTGAAGCCAAACCTTCGTAAACATGCGAAAGATTTTAGTTGACCAGCTGCCTTTGCTACAAGGTGATTTACGTGAGTACGCCATCGGAGATTGTTGTCAATGTGTAGACCAAGGATCTTGATGCTTTGCGAGGAAGAGAGTTCGCATGCTGGCAGTTCGGGGATGTTCCTTTTCAGAAAGCTGACTCGGAACAGTATGCTTTTTTCTTCGCTTATGCCTAGTTTGACTGCTTCCGCTTCTGATTTCAACTCGTTGCTAATATTTGCTACTCCCCCCCCCCCCCGGACGAGGGACAGCCATCCCGGAGAAAAGTTTTGTATAGCTGATTCGTCTAATATCCCTTCTGCCCAAGCTGACTGCGAATCATGTTTTCCCAACAAGAAGGGCCGATAGCTCTAATAAAATTCAGCTGACAGTATCCGTTTTGCACTATCAAATAAAATTTAATCTAATTTAATTAGTATTGTAGAATTTGAAAACGAAACAGCGGGAATCTAATAACGAAACAGCGGGAATCTGATACCGAAACAGCTGTTATTCTTTATTCTCTTATTCTAATTGACTTATGTTATAGGAAACGACGAAGCCCACCAGCAATGGCACCACTAGCGACCCGATAAAGATTTTAAACAGCAGAAATGACGGCAGCTTAAGTGTTGCTGCCCTCTTTGGACGAAGCCACGAATCGGTTGAATCTTCGAGAGAACGGGGGAGACTCACATCTGGTGAGTTTAGTATCGCCTCAACATTTGGCTAGCAGATGGCTCTGCATAGATAGATAGATAGATAGTTATTTTATTGATCCAACTCGTAGCGCCGACATGGCACTAAAGACGTCGACCATTACATTTCATGTGTTAAAATACTTGAATATATACAATTATTACATATAAGAAAATAAATCACTTAGAATTCACTTGTTTTTTGTTAATCTTCTCAGTGAAATACGGTACAAAGGAATTCAAATACCGGTTTGTGCGACATTTAACTGGCACCAGGAGATTTTGATGCCTCGTCCGTCCCGTCACCGGTGCTAGATCGGGCAGAATATCTCTATGTTTTTCACTGGCAAGGACTGATCGGGCAAAACGTAAAATTAGGTTTTCCCGGCGGACATGGAGTGGCTCAAGTCTTAATAGGAGGAGGGAAGCTTCGTAACCATTGTATTTCAGCCCTAACATAATGCGGCACGCTCTGATTTGCAGTGATTCAATCTCTTCGTTATGTTGTATGCATCCCCAAGGTGCCTATTTCAAACAAGACGCGAACAGTAAGAAAGACAGGAAACTGCTGAAATCGCATCTTGGAAAATCGAGCTGATGACCGCTGCCTAGCGGTGGATCTTATTCCAGCTTTAAAGTTTAACTGAAAAGGGCTGAGATAGGTTAAACTAGTTGCCCATCACTTATTCACCTAAAGAGGATTGAATACCCGATGGAAACGCGTTACTTCGTTGCCCCGCTATTCACGAAAAATCGATTTTCGAATAGTGGACTTTCCTGTAGGATATTTATTTATTTGTGACCCGCTTTTTGCGTGACAGCGGAGTACGAATAAAATACACAAATTAAAACACTTAAACAAAATAGTGTAAATAAACATGACAACATTCTTTTCATATAGATAAAAAACACTAAATAGACTTAGAATTTGTACACATTGACAAGCACATTAATCGGGTTCAGGAATGAAAAACTGGCTAATAATTTCATGGGCTGAGAAAAATTTGGAAATATTTGGTACCCCTATGCGCTTGTACCTTTGGAGCACGCTTGACGAAAAATATTTACGAAAATTGCGTTCAAGGCACTAAGCAGGCTTCACCAAGCTCACCACTGCCTTCGGAAAAGCCGCGTTTGTGTTGAGATTCGAAGTTTCTGCGTCATAGTAGAATTTCCGCTGTGGGGAGGGCCGTAGATATTCTGAACGTCATTGCTAGAGCAGATAACTATTATTATTATTATTTATTACTGCTTTATTTCAGTCAATACGACCATAACAACAACAAACAAACATACACTAAAACAGACACTGAAAAAAAATACAAAAGAAATCTACCCCATGCAAAAGATATCTACGAGGATACCCTTCCATACGGGTAGGCATAGAAAATGGGTAGGGCAGCAAAAGCCACCAAATCCTTATCAATCTTTTAATCGGAAAACATAGCAACATTAGCTTTGCGGCGCAGCTCCTTCTGGGTAACAACTCTTTTTTCAACCATTGCACCACTGGCACTAGTTGCGTTTGTGATCCGAATTCTCCTTGCGATTCTCCTCGCAGTTCTCCTATTTCACTTTTTTGGACTATTCAGATTTAGCGAATTTCCCTTTTCTTGCGTTTTTGTCAGAATCAAGAACGGGAAAAGCCTCGCGATTCTGCAGAATCGAGAAGTTGCTCCGGTGGTGAATTCTCGATTCTCCTCTCTCCGTTCTCCTCCCTGATTGGTCAACAGAGTGCGGGTGTTCAATATGCATAATACACGTATTTGTCAAAAGCGAGAATGGAGAAGCCAGAGGAGCAAAAACGGTAATTCGTACGAGAATCAAGAATTCAAAAGCGACAATACTCATGATGACTATCTCTCCCTGCCGATGCAGAATCTCCGGATACCTGCGGAGGAAACGAAGAAACGATGTCAAAGCTGCGCTGACTCAGGATTTGAGTCGTTGAGTTTGAGTCGTTACGGACACGTTTACTCCTTCTCCCTGAGAATCACTGGCGTGTTTTGGACTTAGTCATATAAGGCGTATTCTCGCCGTTCCCCGAGGACTCCACTTGAGGAGTCCCCGCGTTTGTTTGTCCCTGGGACTCACTCCCCGTATTCTCGCGAGTCCCCACGGATGGGGATTGCTCCGATTACCATCACCATCATCAAAAAGGACTCCCTTTCAGATTCGGAGGGGAATCAATTTTTGCTGGTGTTGGTGATATGTAAAATTAATTAAAAAGAATCAGAATAAGCAAAACCAAAAATAAAGTGGATCCAGATTAATTTTGTCAGCTGTATATTTTTTTTCCGAACAACATCCATTTTGGAAGCATTCCCCGTGTTCTCGCTGTTTCTGTACGCGGAGTCCGCGTGGAGTGACTCCCTCTGTTCTCGCCGTTCCCTTCGATTCCCCGAGGAGTCCTAGGGGAACGGTGAGAATATTCCTATTGTGGCAGTTAGAGTTGCGTTTTTAGGCTCGCGATTCTCAACCCGTGTTCGTCACAAGTCGTTTAGAGTATTCAGAACGGAGAATTCGGATCAAAAACGCAACTACCGCATCGCCTAGCAAACGGAAAAATTTCCGAAAGCCCGCGTTGTAGACAACTTGCAAAGCTGACAAAGAGGAAACCAGAGGAAACCAGGCCAAGAGCAACAAACTGATAAACATTAAGTCTTGAAAAGGCTGACCTTTACAGGCTCGTCCAAAGGATGAAAGTGTGAGTAAACAAACAAAAAACGTAAACGAACCAAGAGGATTTGAAAACAACACGTGACCTGTGTAGTTTGACGATGATTTGACAAGACGATCAGTCGAAATATCAACAGAGCGATTTAACAACGGACCAACCGCTAGATGGGACTAATTATCACGAGCCAAGGGGGATATGGGAGTTTCCTGTCTTCCCACTGCTAAAGTCTTTGAGCTCAAATACTCCTATTCTAAAATCGCCGATAGAAATTCCAGCCCGTCAGATGGCCGATAAATTTGAAACACGAAAACTTGACCAAGAAATCGCGTGGGAAGACAGACCTGCCATCTAGGGTATGAAAACGCACTACATGTCATAACCATTCAAAAGCCAAGATGCAAGTGTTACCCTTTTGATGTCTGCTCATCGCTATAAAAGAAATCATTGAGAACAGGGCCCAACCAGCGCACGACGTTATCCACTGCTTCCTGACGGCAGATTGAAAATTAAATGTCTTTTTCTGTGTCTTTATGTGTTTTATTTATTTTCTTTCATTTACTCCGCTTTTTGGGATCCCAAAACGTAAGTGGAGGGATACCTATGACATCGCAAAAGTTGTCCGTCTGTCCGTTCGTCCGTCCGTCCGTCTGTAAGCACGATAAGTCTCGAAGGGAATGAGATATTTTGATGAAACTTGGTGTGAGGATTCTTTGGGTCAAGAGTAAGGCCGAGTTCGTAGATGGGCTTTTTAGCCCTACATTTAGGGGTGGGGGAGGGGGTTTAAATTAAGGGGCAAGCAAAATATTTTTAAACAGCTAATGTGATAGTCGGCTATGGGGTAAGAAGACATGCTGAACACGATGGTGAAACAAGTACTTCGCCCGGAATCCGGCCAAAACCGGGAAGTTTGTTAAAAGTAAAGTTTTATTTGAAGTTGATTAGATGTTCTATTTATGGGTAAAAAGACATGCTGAACACAATTATTAAAACCTTTTTCTCGCCGGACAAGTAGTTCGCCCGGAATCCGGCTGAAACCGGAAAATTTGTCATGAGTTACAGCTTTTTTTGAAGTTGATCAGTTGTTCGATATATGGGTAAGGAGATACGCTGAATTCGTTTTTGAGCTTTGTGATTTTGTCGGAAAAGTAGTTCCGGAAAGTTTCGATCAGTTTCGTCAAAACAGATACGACTTGTAGGGGTAAACACACATGCTGAATGCATATCTGAACTTGGTTTTCTTAAATGATTAGCTATTTGGCCTTAATCTGTTTCTGAATATTTATAGTAAAAATGGAAGTAGAAATGGAAAAATCTGGAAGACAGGACCAAATTGTCTGGATGAGATATTACATTTTTGGGATCCCATCGAAACCTTTGGTCTTGTTCAAAATGACGGGCTGTAAATAAATTACTTACTTACTTATTACTTAATATGTCGAAGTTTAGGATTGGAGTATGACCCGTAGACGAATCTACAGCACATCTGGTGGTATCCGTTTGAAGCTACTCTTGCATGTGCAAGATGTACATCGACCAAATCACTGACAGGTGTCACTCTTGATTTGTGTAGGATAGTCGAGGGCCGAGGTTCAACCCAGTCTAACATTAGGGTATGCCTCAACGTATGTATGACAGTGGCCTGTAGCAGGGGGTTTGTACCCCCACACACATACTGTTTAAGGGAAAGTCTTGACTTACCGAAACTGCCGCCGTCCTTCCTTCTCAACATAAATAATCCCCAGTCACTCTTCATCTCTTCTCAGTAACATGGCTTTGGGTTCGGGTGGTGCCGATCCGTTTGCCTTCCCTTTGCTGTTCTACATCATTCGATACTTCAGTAGATTGCTTTATGGCTGAGTACTGTGATGAACTCCCCGAATAGTTGTCGTTCTTTGGGTATGTCGGTTATCTCTGCTTTCGGCGATTTAACTTTTTCTTCTTTTTTTTCTCAGTCACAAGCACCATAGAGTCAAGTTAAAGTACCTCTGATTATGGCTCATGAGTTTCTGGTAGTGGCGTCAGGTCGCCGCGCGAGGTAGTAGCGCGCCGAAGCGCGAATATTTTGGTTAGACACTTTTCCTAAGAAAGACAAGTGCGCACGCGCTCAAACGTGGAGTGTGAAAGTAAAATGTTTATCACATCAACTTTAAAAGTAATTTCCCAGCCCTAGGATCTACAAGTCCAATGAATTTCATCGTCCTATGTCAAGCTCTGGTCAAGTTATGAACATTATTCACTGGGCAATCTAGGCCGATTTGCCCCTGAACCGGGTGGTTGTGGGGGTGGGACCCCCGAAAGGCACAACTAGACCCCAATACCCGCAGGTGTACCAAGTTTGAACTTAATACCTGCACTGGTTCACGAGTTATGAGCTCCACAAAAAACGGTGAAAACCGAAAGCTTCTCCGTATAAAGTTTCAGTTTAGCTTCAGCTTAGTTTATTCATAAAAAATAAAAACACCATTAACTCTTTGTGGCCCCACCATAAGGCCTGGCAGTGAGCGGGGCTTATTCTTTATTCATATAGTCTTAAGGGAAACAAACCAATGAAATCAAAAAAAAGAAAGAGAAGGAGAGAAAAAAGAAGAAGAAAATAAGACTGAAGACATAACAAACTGACAAGAAAAATCCACTAACGAACGACTAAAGAATAAAGTTAACTGCATTATTTGCTACTCAGATTCATCTTATCTCTATTTGGTATTAGTCTTATCTGCGTAGAGATAAGAATAATCCGAGTAGCAAATACTGCAGTTAACTTTAATCTTCATACGGAAAAACTTTTACAGTGTGGTGCTGAATGACTGATGAATATAGTTTCGAATATTTCGGTTGTACTTATGGCAACTATTTCTTTTTCAGCTCAGAACCAGACAGGTTCCTCCGACACAAACCTCCTGCGTCGTCTCATGTCTGTCCCTTCAAACTTCGAACCCTCCGTCCCTCCCCCCACCTCCGTTGTTATGGTAGAACAAGACCTGAAGGAAGTCCTGAAAATAGGGTCCAGTAGAGTGGGACATGCAAGAAGTGTCCCCAACCTGGCTCAGCCTGTGATACCTGGAATTTTCGTAAGTTCGGCCTGTTTCTGCCGTAGGGAGGGCAGGATTATCTTTGTTTGTGTTTTGTTTAGGGGTGGATAAATCGATACTGCATGGAGCGTATCAACACGTCATAGATTTAGCCAAGATAATAGTTGCGTTTTTGCAGATACCAAGCTTGGGCTCAAAGAATATATAGATACCATGGACCACCATGGTATCTGTTACCACGGTAATTCAATCTGCAATCAGTCGTTTCTGCAGTTACCGTGGTATCTGATACACGGTTGCTCTGCAAAAACGACTATTGCCCAAATTGCACTTTTCGAAGTGATCCCAAAAAACAAGACCAAAGGTGTCGATGGGATTCCAAAAATCTAAGATTTGATCCAGACAATTCGGTCTTGTCTTCGCCAGGCTAATCATCAGAGAAAACCGAGTTCAGATATTCTATCTACCTGTCTATCTATACCTCTATAAGCCATATCTATTTTGACGACACTGACCGAAACTTCCTGCTTTACTACTGCCAAATTTGCGGTTTCGCCCGAATTCCGAGCGAACTACTAGTCCAGCAAAAAAAAAGAAAATTCAGAAACGAAACCGGCGTATCTCCTTATCCCTATAAAGAAATCTGATCAACTTTAAATAAAATTTTGACTTAAAAAAAAATGCGGGTACAACCGGATTCCGGACTAATTATATGTCCGGGTAAAAAATGATCATCATATACAGACTCAGCGTCTCTTCTTACCCCTAAATCTATCATCTAATCAACTTCGGATAAAGCTTTTGCTTTTAACATATTTTCCGGTTTTGGCCGGATTACAGGCGAACTAGTTGTCCGGCGAGAAAATGGTTTTCACCATCGGATTCAGCATGTCTTCTTACCCCTAAATCAAACATTTACAACTTCAAATGAAACTGTTACTTTTAACCAACTTTCCGGTTTTGACCGGATTCCGGACGAACTGCTGGTCCGGCGACAAAATGATTTTCACCATCATGCTCAGCATGTCTTATTACCCCTAAATCAAACATTTAATCAACTTCAAATGAAACTTTTACTTTTAACCAACTTCCCGGTTTTTGCCGGATTTCGGACGAGCTACTCGTCCAGCGAGAAAATGGTTTTCGCCATCATTCTCAGCATGTCTTCTTACCCCTAAATCAAACATTTAATCAAATTCAAATGAAACTTTTACTTTTAACAAACTTTCCGGTTTTTGCCGGATTCCGAACGAACTACTTGTCCGGCGAGAAAATGATTGTCACCATCATGCTCAGCATGTCTTCTCACCCCATAATCGACTATCACATTAGCTGTTAAAAAATATTTTGTTTGTCCCTTGATTTGAACCCCCTCCCCCACCCCCAAATATAGGGCTACAGAGTCCATCTACGAACTCGACCTTACCCTTGAACCAAACAATCCTCACACCAAGTTTCATCAAAATATCTCATTCCCTTCTAGAGTTGTCGTGCTTACAGACGGACGGACGGACAACTTTTGCTATGTCATAGGTATCCCTCCACTTACGTTTTGGGATCCAAAAAACTGATATCCAGTTATCACTAAGTGCTAAATTTCTTTCTCACCAATTTGACAAAATTTGATGGAAGTGGGATGACTTTTCAGATACCACGATCAGTTACCACGGTCGGACCGTGGTATCTGAAAATCTGATACCACTATAACTGGCCAGATACCACGATAACTGCAAAAACGCCTTTTGACCGTGGTATCCGATACCACGATAACTACGAAAACGACTTCAGACCGTGGTATCAAATACCATGGTATCTGCAAAAAACGCAACTAATGGAAACGCGAAACGTTCTTGTTTAAATAAGTTTTAACACGTCGACAAGGCCGGCTACGTTATTTATTTATTTGTGACCCGCTTTTTGCATAGCAGCGGAGTATGAGTAAAATACACAAAGTAAAATGTGCGTATGTAAATGTATATTCGAACAGGATATATTCAGAAGGATCATGGTAAGATCATTAGCCCTACTAATATAGAGAGTTAATTTTGTTCATCATCTCAGAAGTCTTTCTCTTTGTATCATTCTTTTGAGAATTTTTTCATAGAAGATTATCCCCAAACATTGAAGTTGGTGCTATTTGACCTCCAACAGGAATCCAAGTATTTAATCCCGTCCAAATTCCTTTATTAAATACAGTAGACGTATGCTGGTTGAACACTTTCATGTTTCACACCAAACGAGAACAGTTATATTTTCGTACTTTTGCTCCCCCGCCCCTCACGAGTCACGTCGTTTGTGATTGATTACTGATGCCAACAAATCGGGGACAATGTTTGTTGGCGATGTAATTTCAAGATTGCGCGTAACAGATAATATGCTTTCACAGTTTAGAGACATTAGGCGTATTCTCGCCGTTCCCCGAGGACTCCACTTGAGGAGTCCCGGGTTTTTGTTTGTCCCGGGGACTCACTCCCCGTATTCTCGCGAGTCCCCACTGACGGGGAATGCTCCGATTATCATCACCATCATCAAAAAGGACTCCCTTTCAAATTCGGAGGGGAGTCAATTTTTGCTGTTGTAGGTGCTATGTAAAATTAATTAACAAGAATCAGAATAAACAAAACCAAAAATAAAGTGGATCTAGACTGATTTTTTCAGCTGCATATTCATTTTTTCAACAAAATCCATTTTAGAAGCATTCCGCGTATTCTCGCTGTTTCTGTACGCGGATTCCACGTGGAGTGACTCCCTCTATTCTCGCCGTTCCCTTCGATTCTCCGAGGAGTCCTAGGGGAACGGCGAGTATATACCTATTGTGGCAGTTAGAGTTGCGTTTTTAGGCTCGCGATTCTCAACCCGTGTTCGTCACAAGTCGTTTTTACGGAGTGTATGCTAACACGGGTTCCGTGTTCTGTGGCTTCAAGCGTTTTCTGCTCCCGTGTTTCTTTCGAGTTCAACACCGAATCCAAACATAAACGGACTCGGTAGAGTATCGAACCCTATGTCGGGTTCTCTTATGCAAAACACGGGCGCTGAAAACGGGTGACAGCGCAACGTGTCAGGATTCGAGTTCAACACAGTAATTGCTGAAAACGCAATTTAGAGCGTGTTGCACCCTACTTACCAAAGTTACTACGCTTTACGTCACGAATTTTGGCTTCTTGGCGTCAAGGCTAGAACGCAATTTAAATGTTCGGTAAAATATCACTCCACGGCAGCTACACTGGGTAATCCGGCCAATCACGTTACAAAGATTTGTACTTACCACGCTTACTACGCTCCCGAGCATGGTAAGCAAATAGTCACTATTTCGAGAAGATTGGAACGGACAGCGTAGTAACTTTTCGTGAGGTTTGGGTGGGAATTTCCAGTGATAAGCTCTTTAGCGAACTTTTAACGGACGCTGTTCCTTCAAACATGTACCATACTTTTTATTCTCCCAGCCCCTGGAACGGACGCCACCAGCATCCGGTGATGACAGTGATGAAATCCCCCTAATGTCTCCAATGGTGTTCCTGGGGGGTTCGGCGAAGAAAAGTCAGAATGTTCCTTCGCAGCCACCCAAAGACCACCCTTCTGCGGCGAAGTCCTTTGATTTGCTGGATCTCCTTACCCCACAGTCCCTGGTGAGTCGATATTTATTTAATCTGGAATATGACCACCTAAGGTCGAACATCAAAACGAACAAGAGCGCTAGCGCTCAGACGTGAAGTGTGAAAGAACAGTTGCGAACTTTGCAGATACCATGGCATCTGTTACCACGGTAACTGGATCTGCAATTAGTCGTTTTTGCAGTTACCGTGGTATCTGATGTACGGTTATCTGCAAAAACGGCAATTCCCGCAATTGCGCTTTTCGAAGTCATCCAAAACGAAAAACTGATATTCAGCCACATCACTACGTGTCAAACTTGTTTCCAACTTCTTTCCATTTGGCAAACTTGACTTTTTCAGATACCAGTTACCACGGTCGGACCGTGGTATCTGAATATCAGATACCACGATAACTGGCCAGATACCACGACAACTGCAAAAACGCCTTTTGACCGTGGTATCAGATACCACGATAACTGCGGAAACGACTTTAGACCGTGGGATCAGATACCATGGTATCTGCAGAAACGCAACTAGACCGTGGGATCAGATACCATGGTATCTGCAGAAACGCAACTAATGAGTTGACTTATGTTATATCTGGGGCTTCTGCACACTCAACCCAGCCCTTCCGGATTTTCATGATAACGATGCGAGCTAAAGTTTGTTATTCCTCAACGTTGCCTCAAAGTCCCATTCAAACATATTCTGTCTCCCGATCCTTCTTTCTTTTTGCCCTGCCTGCATATTTATCGTCTCTCAAAATGAGTAGACTCTATAACCCCTTCAAGGTTCCGGAACCTGGAGTGTCCGATACCCTGGACTTCCAGACATCTTTGCTCTTCTAGACATGTTCAACAACAAGTGCGCAAGCGCTCAGACGTGGAGTGTAAAAGAAGAAGTGACTTAGTTTCTCCCTTCCCGTAACGTTTAATATTCGTATTGCATAGTTGTACGTCAAGCCAACAATTGAGCTCTCGAAGAATCTACAAACACGGCTCAGTCCATCTCTCATGTAATTAGTTTTGCTCCGGTGATTTAACTACAAATAGAACTACGGAACTACAAATCGACCATACATGCCGCCGACAAGTATCCATCTTAGCTGGAAAGAAGAAGAAGAGACAGGTGACTCTACAGCCAAAATGCAGAAGAATCTCTACCCTTTCGACGACCCAATCGAACAGCAAAAACAGTAGCAATGTCCAGAATGAAATCACAGCACCAGCTTTAAGTCCAACCAGTTTTCAGAGAAGAAGTTCACAAAATCATATATTTAAGGAAGAATCGCTACAAGTCAACGGGTCTCGGAAAAGGCTTAAAGCAGCCAAAACAAGAAACCGCCAAAGCTAAGCCAAAACCACAGCCAAAACCGTGGGTTATTTGCTGAAAGCACAGCCTAGTTTTAAAGTATTCAAATATTTTAAAATACTGCAAGTTGAAGAGTAAATAATGCTAGGCCATGCGAGGGGTCCTTTAAGTACATAAGTACCCTAACAAAACCCCGCTGAATTTCTCATATGCCGCATTTTGCTACCTGCAATGTGTTGTTCGAGGGAAGTTTGTCCATGAGAAAAACCAGCCTTGCCGTGGGTAATTTGTTGAAAGCATAGCCTTTGAGATAAGCTTTTCCATCAGAAAAACTGTTTGGTAAGCCAACGGGCATGAAAAAGGCTTAAAACCGCAGCCAAAGGCGTGGGTAATTCATTGAAAGCAGAGCCTAATTTTAAACTATTCAATTGTTTTGACAAACCTTTGTAGAGGCTTAACGACCTGCCATTCAATTTGCAAATATATTATTATATGCCGAATGCCGAAAATGCCGATATGCCGAAAGTGATGCTAACGGAAATCCTGCATGCTGTCCTCAAGATTCTGGCTGTCCGGAAAACTCCGCTACACTGTATAAGAAAAAATCTTGCAGTATTTGCTACTGGGATTAATCTTGTCTATAAAAATACAGTCTGATCTCTAATTCGGATTAATCTTATCTCAGTAGAGACAAGATTAGTCCAAGTAGCAAATATTGCAGTTAACGTTAATCCTCACTAGGAGAAACTTTTTACAGTGTAGTTTATGCGTCTGCTGTTTTTGCGACTGGGCTAAAACCCGCTTCTCTGTCTTGGGCTGTTTTCAATCAATCAATCAATCAAGTTTAATCGGAATAGCTAAAAGCTAGAATAGGATTTTTTTTGTCTTGGCCCTCCGCTAGTGTCGGAAAGCGAATTGAATCGCCATGAAAGGGGAATTAGCGACGTAGTATTCTCGTCGACCTAGTGGTCCTCCTTTCTTCTGGCCAAATGAATGGGATTGCGAATGATAATTTGAGCTTGATAATGATAATTTTGCCTGACGAGGGCCCTTGCCAAGAAGGGCCGAAATATCGCTGCTAAAGCATCGTAGCTGCCGTATCCGTTGTATGCATTATTTGAACAGATGATTTGAGCCACTTCGATAGATAGATAGAAAGTTTATTCTAAAAATCGACTTTCGTGGTTATACAACCAAATTTGCGGTTATTGTCAAAAACAGAAAAAATTACAATACATGCGTCAATACACTTAACAATCAATCAAGCTTCGTTGAAAAGTTTCACGAACTCGGGAATAAAACTTTTTGCATGTCTGGCTTCTTTGTAGGTGCAGGACAAAGCTTGGATGTCCTAGAATATCAGACGGATACAAGCAGCGAAATTTCGGCCCTTCTCGGCAAGGGTCCTCGTCAGGCTGTCAATCTTCAGCGTCAACGTCGAGGAAGGAAATTGTATTGCAGGTTTGTTTCCTTCCCCGACGTTGACGCCGAAGATTGACAGCCTGACGAGGAGGGCCAAAATATCGCTACTGAAGCATCGTAGCTGACACATCCGTTTTATGCATTATTTGAATACAATCAATCAAGTTTTTTTCCAAATAGCTTAAAGCTAGAAGAGGAATAAAATATTTACGAAATACACAGACAAGAAAACAAATTAACTAGTACACTTACAAGACATGACCAGAAATAAATGATGGGATGAAACTATGTAAAAATTGGGCAGAAGAATTAGCAGGATATGGAAAAAACTGATATATTTGTGTGTGGTCTCGATTTTTAAGGACACCTCGCACTATTTACTCCTCGACTTACAGTATTTGAAAATATTTGGATACTTTACTATTATTATTATTAACTTTTAATTCAGCTTTCGCCATAAACTACTTTCGCCATTTAAAACTAGGCTGTGCTTTCGACATATAACACACGGTTTTGGCTGTTTTAAGCCTTTTCCGAGATCCGTTGACTTATAGCGAAAACAGGGAAACAATTTACATAACCGTTTTTTCTGATGGAAAAACTTCTCGCAGACAATCGTCGACAGCGTGATACACATCGAAGGTAGCAAAACACAGCAAGTGAGAAAATCAGCGTGATTTTGTTAGAGGGGTTAGAATGTATCGTATGAAATTGGGGTCTCCGGGTTTAGTGGAGTGATTATGGAAGTAAGTTGCATTAGTATTACAGGTAAGACAGGTCCTATAAGCGATACCTGACGCAAGCCGCTTGTGTGTCATGTTACACTGGTGCAGTTGAGTGTCCCTATAGTTGATCCCCCTAGTTGAGTGTTCTATGAGGTCCCTGCCTCTTAGTTGCACTGTCAGAAATTTCATACCAGATAACACAAGGATGTTTCTGGTTTATTGGTCTCGGTACAAGTCCCATCTGTAAAGTGCCATCTATTTATTATGCACTTGAGTTCTAGAAAGGACGAATGAATCACAATCACTTTGCTATGTACAACTTTTAATTGGATACTTGACAAAGAGGGCCGCGCGACACTGTATTATTTATACTAAATAGTACTAAATATAAAATATAAAACAGAACTATGCCTAAACCATCTGGTCCTTCAGTGACATAAATACTATAAAAAATACACGTGATTTCGACAACTGAATTACAGTTGTTTACGTACTATATTATTCACTTGTTAAAAAATGGGTACAGGCTGTGGGTTTGGAGGGCTACCGAAGCTTTTTTTTGGGATCCCAAAACGTAAGTGGAGGGATACCTATGACATCGCAAAAGTTGTCCGTCCGTCCGTCCGTCTGTAAGCACGAAAACTCTCGAAGGGAAGAGATATTTTGATGAAACTTGATGAAAAAAAATAAATGAAACTTGATGATATTTTGATGAAAAAATAAATAAATAATGTAACCGGCTTTATCGAGGTTTTAAAACTTATTTAAACAAGAACGTTTCGCGTTTCCATTAGTTGCGTTTTTTGCAGATACCATGGTATTTGATACCGCGGTCTGAAGTCGTTTTCGTAGATATCGTGGTATCTGCGGTCAAAAGGCGTTTTTGCAGTTATCGTGGTATCTGGCCAGTTATAGTGGTATCTGATATTCAGATACCACGGTCCCACCAAATTTGGTCCGACCGTGGTAACTGATCGTGGTATCTGAAAAGTCATCTCACTTCCATCAAATTTTGTCAAATTGGTGAGAAAGAAATTTAGCACTTAGTGAGAACTGGATATCAGTTTTTGGGATCCCAAAACGTTAGTGAAGGGAAACCTATGACATCGCAAAAGTTGTCCGTCTGTCCATCCGTCCGTCTGTAAGCACGATAACTCTCGAAGAGAAAAGATATTTTGATGAAACTTGGTGTGAGGATGCGTTGGGTCGTCGGACCAGTCAAGTTCGTAAATGGGCTTTGTAGCCCTATATTTAGGGCGGGGGAGGGAGTTCAAATTAAGGGGCAACAAAATATTTTGAAACAGCTAATGTGATAGTCGATTATGGGGTAAGAAGACATGCTGAACACGATGGAGAAAACCATTTTGTCATCGGACAAGTAGTTCGCCCGGAATCCGGCCAAAACCGGAAAGTTTGTTAAAAGTAAAAGTTTTATTTGAAGTGGATTAGATGTTCGATTTAGGGGTAGGAACGCATGCTGTAGACGATGGTGAAAATCATTTTCTCGACGGACAAGTAGTTCGCCCGGAATCTGGCCCAAACTGGAAAGTTTGTTACAATTAAAAGTTTTATTTGGAGTTGATTAGATGTTTGATTTAGAGCAAGAAGACATGCTGAACACTTATGTGAACACAATTTTCTACCCGGACATGTAGTTCGCACGGAATCTGGCCAAAACCGGAAAATTGTTAGAAGTTAAAGTTCTATTTGTAGTTGATTAGATAACCGATTTAGGGGTAATAAAAGATGCTGAATCCGTGTGTGACAATCATATTTTACCCGGACATATAGTTCGACCAGAATCCGGCTAGAGTCGGAAAATTTGTTATAAATTAAACTTTTATTTGAAGTTGATTAGATGTTCATTATTGGGGAAAGAGGGTACCCTGAGTTCGTTTTTCAGCTTTCTTTTTTGTCCGGACAAGTAGTTCTGGAGTTCGGCAAAACAGATATGACTTATAGGGGTAAACACACATGCTGAATCCATATCTGAACTTGGTTTTCTCATATGATTAGCTATTTGGCCTTAATCTGTTTCTGAATTTTAATGGTAAAAATGTTCAAGGAGTCCGGCGACGACTGGATCTGGCTAAGACAAGACCCAGTTTTCTGGATCAGATATTGAATTTTTGGGATCCCATCGAAACCTTTGGTCTTGTTATAAAAGTTCGTCATCTTTTTCTTCAAAATTAAAACTGGTTCTTTTACTTTAAAGTCAGAAACCAACTGATAAAATGATCTGGTTTTGGCGAGTTACTTTGCATGAATCGTGGGGAACTAAAAAAAAGCTTTAGTCGAGTATAATTCGCAGAACTTATCGTTATTATTCACGACGTGGAAAGTGATCTTGGAAAGGTGTATAGCTGGGTGTATAATTTTTGTTTCGCGTTTCGGAAAGCGAAGCCGTGAGAACACCGGAATCGCCCAAAAGATCTGTCAACAACTCAGCATCGGTAGTGAGGACTCATTTCGACGACGTCACTAGCTTTAAGCTGTTTGGTTCAGTAAATTTCTTGATTGATTGTAAATCTTGATTGATTCAGTGGTTGATTGCTGCTTCTTCTAGGTTTCTTCAAGTCCTGCCGAGCTAGAGATTCATCGCCCCACTCCCCAAGACAGAAAACAAATGTGCAGTTTCATCCCCATTGACGTTCCAGAAGTGACGCCACTGTCAAAGCAGCAGCTGGCCCAAGCACTCGCACATCTATTAAAGGTTTGCTATCCCACTTCCCCTTCATACCCATGGCGTTCCGCATCATGGGTTAACACCCAAACTCCGCCCTGCGACTGCACAACTATATACTCGCTCTTCCGCTGCACCAAGAGCTCACATCCAAACTCTCTTTACGACTGCACAAAATCTCATTACGGCTGCACAACAATACATTGACTCTTCGGCTGCGCCAAGGCTCACATCACAACTGCATCCTTATGTCTGCTCAACAATATACTAACTCTTCGGCTGCACCAAGGACTCGCATCAAAACCCTCTTTACGACTGCACCAACTCTCATTACGATTGCACAACAGTACAGTGACTTTTCGGCTGCAGCAAGGGCTCACATCACAGCTGCATCCTTACGACTGCACAACAATAAACTAACTCTTCGGCTGCATCAATGGCGCACATCCAAACGCTCTAAACGACTGTACAAACTCTCATTACAACTGCACAGCAATACACTGACTTTTCGGCTGCACCAAGGGCTCACATCACGATTGCATCCTAACGACAGCACAACAATAAACTAACTCTTCGGCTGCACCAAGGGCTCACATCCAAACTCTCTTTAAAACTGCACTAACTCGCATTACAGTTGCACAACAACACACTGACTCTGTACTGTACAACGATAAACTAACTCTTCGGCTGCGCTGAGAATATAATAAACCTTCAGAGCGTTCCGCCCGGAATCGCAACCGGTCTTTTTTCACCGTCGACAAAATGTATGGGCCTGAGCAGGATTGATCGAGCCCGACCAAATATGAGATTGTGAAAGCAAATAGTGTTTTATTAATCCTAAGAAAGCACCAAAAACACAGTGACGATCCAGAATTCCCCCCCCCCCCCCTACTTTTCTACTAGGAGTCCTATTAAGTATTTTTTTCACCAAGCACGTGAATAAGCTAAATGTTTTGTCCTTCCCGATGAAATTTTTTTCTCAAAATAGTACAATGAAGTAGTACGAAAAAGTTGCATGCAGTACTAACGATGCTACTACATGCTTCTACTTCAAGGCTACCGTGTTACTGCATACTACTATATGGTACTATTAGCAAGACTGGATGTTACTATGGCAAGACAGGATGCTACTGGATACTACTACATAAGATTGGACCAGTCTGCGGCACATTAAATGATAGTATTCTTTGCTATTACATAGTATTACATGCAACGTTTTCGTACTACTACCATACTACTACGCAGGCTACAAATTTTTATCGGGTTATCAGGATCCACAGCAAAATAACACTAGGAAGTAGCGCCAAGTAAGTAAGTAAGTAAGGTTTATTAGACAGAAACTTGCTAGCTAGCTAATTTGGTTGTCTTTACAAAAATTTCATTCTTTTAAACACTCACGAGTTACATAAATACTAAATACGGTACTACAGATATTAAAGTCACACTGACATTTTATTGAACATGTTAACGAAAAATGGCACAAATGTCTTACTCTGTCTCCTTGTTTTGGTTTTTACCGTTTTTAGTTTCAGCTGCGAACGCGTACGATTGTTTATTGGTGCATCAGGTGGGAGGATAGTTCGATGTTGGACCAAGACCTATGCTTCCCATGCTTCACAATCGGGTCATACTTGTAGTGCCGCCCACTATGCTTTTGACATTTAGAGCGAGACAAACTTGCGGGTTTAGAAATTTCTAGTAGAGCTAAGAGGCGGTCTGCACACAGAAGAAACAGGGGAGGTTGGATCATTTTTTTTTTGCTGTGTTCAGAATTTTAAGTTGTTGGAGCCAGCGCTGGTGAACGACTGATTGAATTTCACTAGGGATGTTCTCTATCACTAGTGGTGCTAGTGTCGCTGCTATTCGAGTGTGTGTCACTTTTTCAAGTCTTGGCGCTAGTCCGTAGTGTTATTTTGCTCTGCAGGATAGGACCCTCGATCTCCCTGACCGAAACTGTCGATCGTGAAGGAGATGACGCCACAAGTTGCGTGGGGTTTCTTAAAAGCGCCATGTTTCATTTTATGTAATTTTATACATAAAAAAACAAAAAGAAGACAAGTGCAGAATAATTCTGAAGATTCTAGTCGCCAGTTTAGAACAAAACTTCTGGCCAGTAAAAACAGAAACGGGCAGGCTTTGTTCAGCTATCGCGCAAACAAAATGTCATCGAGAATCTCTTGTTTACGAACGGATCTATGGGCATGGCACCTCAACTGGGATAGACACAGCGTTTTTTTAAAAATCCTCCACAAAAGAACAGTTCCCTTTTCAGAGGGACATGAAGCAAAAGGAACTTTTGAAAAGTTTTTCGTAAATCGTTCTTTCTTACCTCGTTCAGGAAAGAATTCCTGGTTTTATGTCCCGAGTGGAAACCGAAAAAACTTGACATCTTAAATTGGGGTTTGGCCCCAATTCTACTTTATCTCTTTTATGATATCATTCAAAGACTTAGCTTTACTACCGGTTTAGTTTTACTGCCGGAGCGAAAGCTGAAAGCTTGACCTCTTAAATTAGTTTTTGACATTTAATTTTACCTCATCCTTTCATCAGTCCCGAAAAGCAAAGGATAGATAAGGACCTGCAGTCTTGAGCCATTTAGCTGTCCGTGTCCTGTATTCTAGTCCGAGCATTTTGCAAAATGCTCACTCGAGGACCTCTATTCCTCTTGGTGACGTTGATATTTTTTATCGGTTACGTCACCTAAGGTGGGTTTCCGCGAGCTGGAAAGCGAAGTCGGAATCACTTTCCAATGGAGAATCAAAGAACCGTCAAGTGAACTGTATTTAGTCGAAAAAGTTTGTAATTCAACATTTTCTCGGCGATACCAGCTTTCCATGCGTTTTCGCATCAGTCCAGCGGGAAAGTGGAAAGTTATTCCAGGAATCGCTTTCCTACATTTTTCGCGATGCGCTTCGCTCGCCGGAAAGTGATTCCGAGATCTCGCGAAAACCCTCTTCTACTCTTTCCGAACAAAACTTCAATCTCCCTTTAAAGACTACTAACAACTGTGAAAGGGAAATCGAAAATGGAACAGTGTCAGTTTTCAGTTATGCTTTAAGTTCTTTCTTCCGAAGAACAGGGTACATTCCGGAGCAGAAACGAATTTTAGGGAGCGAAAAACGCGTTGTAGGCTATACGGACCAGAAATGGTGGAAAATTTATTAGACACATATAGTCCAAGAAACGGATTATAAAAATGATGGGATGTAAAGAAATAAGAAGTTTTGGTTCCTCAAGTTAGCTTTCAAACACTGGAGAAAAATCTCTTGTGATGGAGAGGTTGTATATACGGTGTTCCTTAAAATTATTTAATGTGTATGTATGGTAGCAGCGTTTTATCATCGTTTTTGTTACGTGATGGCCTTTATGGCTTTAATATGCAAATAAATAATTCGTTCATATTATCATCGGTAAAGTCGGTAAGTGCTTCAGGTACCCTACCGCATTTCCTTTAAGTCTCAGTTAAGATTACTTATGAAAATCGTTTTCTTTGTAGACGGACCCCAGCTTTATCGGTACACTGCACAACGCGTACCTTCAGTCATTGGAGAAAACACGGTTGGAGCAGAGGGATCACTTACACTGAGACCATGTTCAACTATCCATTTCGACCATTTTGTTACAAGTCACGAACAAGTTAATATACATTTTTTCAGGTAATTGTAACTTCTTTTTTAGTGGAGTGTTCATTTGTGAACAATACACTCTTGCCGCCGCTGTAGCTGGTTTTCGGTTTTCCATTTATTTTTTTACTGTCGTTTGCGGAGTTCACCACTCGTGAACCATGAAAGATATCAAGTTGAACTAACTTGGTATGTTTGTTGGCATTGGAGTCTATTTGTGCCTTTCGAGGTCCCCCCTCCCCCCACATGGTTCAGGGGCAATTGGGCCCAGATTGCCGAGTGACTAGTCTTCGCAACTTCCCAGATTGCCGAGTGACTAGTCTTCGTTAACTTACCAGAGCTGGAGAGAGGTCAAAAAATTCCTTCACTAATAAATAGACCCTATAAATTTGGAATGGTACTTTTCGAGTTGCAACTAACCCACCCTTCCCGTTCATGAGCAGTTCGTGAACCGTGACAGGTATCAACCTCCCCCCCCCCCACCCATCCCACCCCACCCAATCTTCCGGTTTAGGGGCAACTGGGATGGGCCCACTTCGTAACTTATGAGTCATGACTGTTACTAAAGCCCGACCGAAACCTAACCTAAATAATAACCAAACAAACAAGCTAATAAACTAAAATAGTTCACGCTTGCCAAACAGAAAAAACTCATAAGGGAAGCCCAAAAGGGCCATAACGAGAGGGTTAGTTGATCGAAAGATCTTTGTCCGGTGAGAAAGATACGTAAGTTCAGTTCACTGAAAGAACGAACGCCTTCACTCGCAAACAACCCCGACGTAGTCCAATTTCCGGGCAGAGCATGCGCTATGCAGCCACCGCAACGAAATATTAAATAAAACCCGAAAGGAGATTCCCATCCCGATCCCTCCACTCTTAACTTTCCCCCCTCCATCTACCGCGGATACTGGTAAAAGAACACACTCACCCCAAGAAAACATTGTCAAATGTAAAGTGCGAAGATAAATGACCAACGTAAGTGGATACCCCCCCCCCCCCTCCCCTCCCCGTCTGAACGATGAAGATTATGTGGTTCCGATAACTCAGACAGATCCTAGCAATCTTCGCACCAGCTGCTTCTATTATGCACAAAGATTTAATGAAATAGGGAAGGAAATTAGAGGATAACCGAATCTGGATTCTCCATCGTCTGCCACCTGAGCAGATAGAGACCACGTAGAAAGCAGAAGAAGAAGCTTAAGAGCAGAAGCTTAAAGCCAGGCTTCACCTTCCAGATTTCTCTTCCGGATTCCAGACAGCCGTTTTAGTCGAGACGGATCTGGAAGTTTGAGCCAGGCCAAAAACGTCTTGAAGTAAATATTCTTTGAGCCCAAGCTGACTTTGAAACATTTATTCAAACAATGTTTACAACGGGTACGTCAGCTACGATTCTTCATCAGCGATATTTCGGCCCTTTTTGGCAATGGTCCTCGTCAGGCTGGCAATCCTCTGGAATAAATATTCTTTGAGCCCAAGCTGACTTTGAAACAATTATTCAAACAATGTTTACAACGGGTACGTCAGCTACGATTCTTCATCAGCGATATTTCGGCCCTTTTTGGCAAGGGTCCTCGTCAGGCTGTCAATCCTCTGGAAGTCTGGGGTGCTGGACACCCCAGATTCCGGATATCTGAAAGGTACCTTTGAGGCAATCCGTTCGAGAGACAGAACAAATATGCAAATGTAGGAAGAAAAGGGAAAGTGATTGACAGTTGTGACTGGGATGCAAGAGATATTTGAAATACGAAGGGGACATCTAGGACATGATGAAGAATAGCAAAATTAGCTGCCATCATTATCATGAACATCTGGAAGGGGTTGGCTTGACTATGCGGTAGCTCCGGACGTCTGGTAATCTGGAATGTGTAGCCTGGCTTTTAATTGTAATAATTTGAATGCCAAACTCAACGTTCCACTGGGCTCAGAGAAAGAACAAAAAACGCAGCAAAGCCGGGACAACCGCCGATCCACTCATCCGAGCGTTTCCTGAAGTCATTTGGTTGGTACTTTGTAGAACATTGTAAGTAAGTAAGTAAGTAATTTATTTTTGACCCGCCATTTTGAAAAGGCGGAGTAAATGACGAAAATAAAGAAAATAAACAAAACACATATATACACACACAAAAAGACACTTAATTTTTAATCTTCGGTCAGGAAGCAGTGGACATAGTGTGCTGGTTGGGCCTTGTTGTCCATGAGTTTTGAAAGTGATGACGAAACATCCAAATGGGTAACACTTGCGTCTTGAATTTTGAATTTCTCCGTCAATGTATGGTTATGACATAATTTCGACAAGTGGAGCAGGTGCTTTGCATATTTAAAACAACATGATCTCATCTTTTTAATCTCCTTCTTTCGCAGAACATGAGTGACGCCCAAATTTCCCAAAGCTTTACGATTATAGCCCCCCCCCCCCCCCCCCCCGGTTGGGGTGCTCAGTATGTAATGGTGCACAGTATGCACACTGTGGTTAAAAGGGCATGGCATTATTTTTGAATGATTTGTCGACGGACCTCGAAGTTCTCGGCGAAGTTCGTACTCCATGACTGACAAACTGTTTTCAAGAAAAAACATTTTATGAAAATCCGACTGTTTTTAAGAAAACGCGACTGTTTTTATGAAAAATCGAGGCGCTTCGCGCCGACTCGGTTATAATGTACTATTTGATAGTGCAAAACGGATATGCAGCTGAATTTTATTAGAGCTATATTTCGGCCCTTCTTGGCAAGGGTCCTCCTCAGGCTCAAAACCGCTCAAGTTGAAAGAACGAACCTGTGGAAAAAACACTTTCCAACGAACTTGTGGAAAAAACATGTTTTTTCTGTGAAAAACTTGTGGAAAAAACAAGTTCGTTATTCCAACTTGAGCGGCTTTGAGCCGGAAAAGGATCCTTGCCAAGAAGGGCCGAAATATAGCTCTAATAAAATTCAGCTGACGTATCCGTTTGGGTGGGCGTCCCCTCCCCCCCCCCCCACCCCCATAGTGACGCGGCCTGGTCACAAGTGTTGACTATGAGGCACTGGGGAACGTTTGGTAACAAGCTGACAGTGAACGACGACACTTTGAGTGTGCTGAAGGGATAAGCCAGCAGAGGTTTTATTTCAGCGGTGCTGTCATGTAAGCAAGTTGATATTTATTTATGTTTTGCCTTAAGAGGACCCTTGCCGAGAGCACTATGCGGCAGTAAGAACAAATAATTATTTAAACTATAATATATAATAACAAATAATTATTACAAAACAATTCTTTATTGTTGGTGGCACCCCTTTATCTATCACCGGCTCTTTTAAGGTATGGCGATTAGAACCCTAGTTGAGAATTCAGGAGAGAAGTGGCGGAGCAAAGCATCTTGAAACCTAGTAACCTCCAACGTTAAAACCCTTTTTGCCACCCTCTAGTCCTGGTCATTAGCAAGAGCGATGATATTTGACGGTGCAAAACGGATAAGTCAGCTACATTTTATTAGAGCTATATTTCGGCGTATATTTCCAAGCTGGAAAATGAACTTGCAAAGTTGACGAACTCATTTTTCAGCTTTAGCGGCTTGAGCCTGAAGAGAACCCTTGCCAAGAAGGGCCGAAATACAGCTATAATTAAAGATAGCTGACTTATCCGTTTTGCACCGTCAAATATGATTCGCAGTCAGCTTGGGCTGAAGGAATATCTATAAGAGCGATGATAATCCTAGGAGACCAACATTTGAACCCTGGTAATGTGTCGGAGGGGAGAGACATTTGAGAGGTGAGGTCTAACCGACAGTCTCTAACAGGTTCATCGCCAGTCAGTGAGACAGGCCGACAAATTGCCAAAATAAAATCTTAAAATAAAACAAGTTACAAGGTTTTATTTATTTGTTTTATAATTTGTGACAAAAGTAGGCTAACATAGGCCTACATCGGACAAGCGTTGTGGAGAAACAGAAAAAGTCATCTCACTTTCATCATCACAGACACAAGAGCCTAAATTTTTGTCAAATTGGTGGGAAAGAAAACGCAACTAATATCATTATCATCACACACCGTGGATGTGGATGTGCTATCCCCTCATTGGGACCAGCTGGCTACTAGAGATCTGCCTCTACATTATTGATGGAAAGTATTTACTGAATTAACTCCGGCGGCAAACACTTGAGCCCATTCAATTTCCCGGGCCCGAGAAAGTGGCAGCGCGGCCATTGTTGGAATGTAGACATATCTCGGAAGGTGGGGGGATTAAAATCAGATGAAGATGGACTTGGCCAGGAAATAGGCAAGCCTTGGGGGGAAGTAGGAAGCGTGAGAGAATGAATTCAGATTAGAAATATTTAAGGTCTGCTCGGAATGGCTACTTCGTTCAGTAGACAGGAACGTTTCGTATCGGTGTCTTCTAGGGGGAGGGGGGATTGTTGGAATGTAGTATACCTCGAGATATGGGTGGATTATAATCAGACGAAGATGAAATTGGCCAGCGTTTAGGGGGAAGTAGCAGGTGTGGAAGAAGGAATTCCGATTAGAATTATTTAGACTTCATAAAAATCCTTTTTAGTCTTTCTTAATCTAATCTTCATTTTTTTTTTGCCTCAAACAAACCCACCCTCTGTTTTAAATCACTTTTAACGGGAGATGAGATTTCAGACATGAAACATTCCAGTTTGCATAGCAACACGTGTAAGAAAAAAAAACGACGGTATTCAGCTTAATTGTAAGGATTAAGTATTTACAAGTGGATGTCCAAAACTTTCAAATATGTCAATGCTAATTATTCACTGATTATTCGCGATGCTCATGTAGGGAATTTATAAACTCTGGTGCCGCGGAACTACAGTAGAGGTATGCTTATGTGAACGTCTGGTAAATGTAAACGATCGCCGAAGAAAAAACTAAAACCGAAACAAGGCATTTTTTCCAATAAATACTGATGATAACCAGTCACGCCATTTGCACTTTTCGAATATTTAGCTAATTCACTGATGAAAGTGACCGAACTATCAGCTGATTTCCTTTGTTAATTTGAAAATTTGCCAAGTGAAAAGATGGCGGTCCGAACCTCCAGATGCAGTCAAAAGAGGAAGAAGATTTTTTTGAAATTCAAAATCAAAGAAAGTGTATTGAATTTCTATTTCAACTTTGTGCTAGGATAACCCTGAAATACTTGGCTATTAACTGATATTAAGTTTGTATTTATTCTTTTCCATTTTACTTTTTTATATGCAATTGACAATAGCAAGGTAGTGTAACAGTTAAAAAAGTGTTCACATAAGCATACATCTACTGTAACACAAGCGAAGGGTATAGAAACTCTGCAGTTACAAACTTGAAGGACGTTAATAGTTGCGTTTTTGTAGATACCATGGTATCTGATACCACGGTCTAAAGTCGTTTTTGCAGTAATCGTGGTATCTGATACCACGGTCAAAAGGCGTTTTTGCAGTTATCGTGGTATCCGGCCAGTTATCGTGGTATCAGATATTCAGATACTACGGTCCGACCGTGGTAACTGGTCGTGGTATCTGAAAAGTCATCTCACTTTCATCAAATTTTGTCAGATTGGTGAGAAAGAAGTTTAGCACTTTGTGATGTAACTGGATATCTGTTTTTCTTTTGGGGTGACTTCGAAAAGTGCAATTTCTGCAATAGTCGTTTTTGCAGAGCACCGTGTATCAGATACCACGATAACTGCAAAAACAACTAATTGCAGATCCAGTTACCGTGGTAGCAGATACCATGGTATCAGCAAAAACGCAACTAATGTATTTTCAGTTTTGTCACTGTCTGCGACACTTCCGTGGGAAGAAAAAGTTTGAAGATACCAAATAAATAAATCGGTTTTAACAGGATAGCGTGTTTTGAGGTTAAATATTCCTTCGGCCCGAGATGACCGCGAATCATGATTGACAGTGCAAAACGGATACGTCAGCTGAATTTTATTAGACCTAAATTTCGTCCCTTCTTGGCAAGGGTCCTCTTCAGGCTCAAAGCCACTCCAGTTGGAACAAAACCAAAGGTTTCGATGGGATCCCGAAAAGCTAACATTTGATCCAGACAATCGAGTTTTGCAGAGGTCCAGTCTTCGCCAGACTCCTTGAGCACTTTACTAATAAAATTTTGAAACAGATTAAGGGAGATGGTAATCATCTGAGAAGACCAAGTTCAAATATGGATTCAGCATGTGTGTTTACCCCTATAGCCTGCGCAGGGCCGTCCCGAGCCTTTCTTCATTGGGGGGGGGGGGGCGCACCTGGTAAAAATGACCGAATCGGTGCCGGATTTTTACTGAATTTATTAAAAAAAAATTGTAAAAACACAGCGAGTTGCCTTCATGGAGCTGCAACGTAAAACGTTGCAGAGTATATACAAGTCTAAAGAGAAAAATTGGCGCGTTTTCACGCTTTTCCGCTTCTGTTTTTTTTTTCACGGATACGCCGTCACTAGCGTTTTACCTTTGGAAAACCTTTCCAGTTTTGCCAACAGGACTTGAAATAATCGCAACCAAATGGTGTTGCTACATAGCGACAACGTCGCTGACGGCTGTGCCCATGATTAATTAAGGCGGCGCAGGCGAAATTTTTTTAATCCGCCTTTTTTTCTGGCAACATTCAACTACTTCCCATGCAAATTCTAGCTTTTAACATAGTTCAAGCCCCCCAAAATTCCAAGCCTCAAACGCCGATTAAATGTGGCAACTTTTGTCTAACTAGTAAAGACTGCGAAATACGCCGCAGTCGAAATTTTCGAAACACTGATGATAAAAGCGCCTTTCTGCGATCCCAAGATTATATATTCAGCCCAAAGTTGTATGGCAACGAAAGGGGCGATCCAGGGTAAAGTGGATATAAAGTAGGCTACATTTGTTCGGAATATACAGCAAATAAAAGTAGGCTAGTTTTCACTTCAAGAGACGTGCTTATTCCTCAAGTACTGTAATCTTAAGAAGTAAAAAAAATTAAGAGCAACCAGCGGAAGCTACCGTAAACGGTAAAGAACGAGAGCTAAATAAATGCCACTTGAATTAGGCTACCGAACTCAGTAACTGGGTTGAAGCAAATAATGAATTCGTAGTATACCGAAAAACTAACCAAAAAAATAAGGAACAGATCGAGAGCGGTATCAAACCAAATTTCGTAATGGAATAAAACTCTTGTTCGAACCACCTAAAACAACCGAATTCGGCAAGTCTAGTAATAGAAACGGACTAAAGAGAAATCCGGTGAATTACCATATTCGGTATCGAATCAGAACCAAATGAATTCCACCGAATTTAATCATGAAACTGACTGACCGAATGCGACCGAATTACCGAATTCGGTAGAGAATGAGACCAAATAAACAGGTTAGCCTAAATCACCGAATTTACGCAATGACGGACCGAATGCGGCGAAACCGATGCGGACTGAACTAAGTTGGACGAATTATCCTATTCGGTCACGAATCAGAACCAAATGAACCTGATTAATGACCGAATTATGAAACGGACTGACCGAATGCGACCGAATTACCGAATTCGGTAAAGAATGAGACCAAATAGACAGGTTAAATAACCGTATTTGCGCAAGGACGGACCGAATGCGGACTTAACAAAAGTTGGATGAATTTATTCGGTCACGAATCAGAACCAAATGAATCTGATTAAATGACCGAATTATGAAATGGACTGACCGAATGCGATAGAGCAGATACGGACTTGAGAAAAGTCTGGTGAATTACCGAATTCGCTAACGAATGAGACCAAATAAACAGGTTAAATCACCGAATTTACGAAGGGATAGACCGAATGCGGTGAAATCGATACGGAGTGACAAAAGTCGGAAGAATTAGCAAATTCGATAAAGAAAGGGGAACAAATAAACACGTTAAACCACCCAACTTCGAAATGCGGGGACAAACAATTTTATGAAAAGGGCATCACGGCTTCGCCGCGATGCCCGTTTTGACCGAATTTTCGCCTTCGGCGAAAATCTGACCGAATGAACAAAAAGTAGGGGGGCGCTGCGCCCCCCCCCCTCGGGACGCCCCTGAGCCTGCATCGTATCTACTTTGACGAAAGTTCCTGCCTTACTTCTGCCAAATTTCCGGTTTCAGCCGGATTTCGGGAGAACTACTTGTCTTGCAAGAAACTGATTTCAAAAACCATCCGGCGAGAAAATAATTTTCATATTCGGATACAGCATGTTTCCCTATCCTTAAATCGAACCTCTAATCAACTTCAGATTAAACTTATTAAACAAATTTTCCGGTTTTGGCCGGATTCCGGGCGGTCTACTTGTCCGACAAGGAAATCATTTTCACATTTGGATTCAGCATGTCCCTTTAACCAGAAAGCTGACATCTAATCACCTTCAGATAAACGTTTACTTTCAACAAACTTTCCGGTTTTGGCTGGATTCCGGATATTCGTATTCAACATGTTGTCTTACCCCTTAATCGACTATCTCACTAGCTTTTAAAAATATTTTTTTCGACCCTTAATTTGAAACCCCTTCCCTAAATATGGAGCTATCGGGTCCATCTACGAACTCGACCTTTCCCTTGCCCCAAAGGATCCTTCCACCAAGTTTCATCAAATCTCATTCCCTTCGAGAGTTATTGTCCTCACAGACAGACGGACAACTTTTGCGGTGTCATAGGTATCCCTCCACTTACGTTTTCGGATCCCAAAAAGAAAGGAAGAAAATACAAAAATAACTATAACTACAAATACAAATGTGCACATGCTGATCCTGGATTTTTATTTCTTAATTTTTCTTTCCTTAGTGTTGTTGCTACGGCCAGTTGGCTTTTTGCAGTAAATATCGTAACATAGCATAATTTAAACAAAAAACAACTGGGCTTGTTACGTGAGGGTGAAGTATTAAGGTTGCGTTCCAGAGCTTAACGATTGTTAAAAAAATTGTTAATTGTTTACGTTCCAGGTTCCTATTTTCGAAATTTAAGCTCCACCCACCTACGATTTCCGTTCCAGAGCGTAACGGTTGTTAACTGCTTTGTAACGATGGTCGGTGAGCATCATTGGGAAAAGTTAAACAATTGTGGAAATGGGGAAAGTTAATGATCGTTAAAGCTGCAGTTAGTTCCGCCCCAAAATAAGGGTGACGATTGTTGACAGTTGTTAAGTTTCTGGAACGCAACCTAAGGTACAGGCAAAGAAACGAACCGCAAAAAGAGCACTCCGACCATCAGTGAATACCGTGTTCATTTCGCGTGAAACTTTGAAGGTGTCCGTAACAGCGAACAATCAGAAAGCTATTCCAGTCTAGTCTTTGTCCTGAGCTTCCTAATATTGCCTCTCTGTCCTCTATAACAGAAAGTCTAATAAAGCAAGAAGCTTTCGCATTCACGAAAATCACCCCCTCCCCCCACCATTGTTCACTCCTTTTTGTCTCGAGAAAGTCTCTTTCAGTGACTGTAAACAGACTTTCAAAAAAAGTCTTGTTTGAAAGGAGAAGTGGGACTTTTGAGGGAAGAAGGGAAAGGAAGAAGAATGGGACAAAAGATTATGATTGTGTGCTGGAAGATTGTAGCGGCTAATTTGATGTGTTCTATCATGGGCTGGTGCAGACAATGTATAGCAAACACTGACAGATTTTCCAAGAAGTTTTTCCATGTTCTAGAGTGGAATATCACTTTTATCGTGGGTTTCATTTCACGTGATTTAAAAGGGTCTGTGGGAACTTTTCTCGGAAGGCCCTTGTCCCAAAATCTGCAGCTTAGGAAATCAGTTTGCACCCAGATGAATAGCTTCTATACTCGCCCGGCTAAACAACTTTCCAAAGTTTACAAGTGCTATATATAATGGTTAGATCAAGAGCATTTGCTCCTACCACCTAACAAGTTTCTCTCGAACTGGAGCACATCTGCAAAATTCCCTCCCCCCACCTCCGACTCTCACACCGAGTTCGGATCCGATCCGGACACACAAATAACACATGTAGGGCATTTCCTGATGCCCCTGTTTAGTTTTACTCAAATTGGAGCACTCCCAGAAAATATCCCAACCTCCCCTCCAAGATAACGTATTTGGGACACATGTCCGAGCTTCAGACCAATCGCTCCATCCATTTTGTCCCTACGCATGTTAGAAAATCTCCTATGCCCCCCCCCCCCCGCAACGTCGATGCGGTTTGGACGCATTTATGAAGCATAGAAAATTCCTAGCTAGAAAATTTTCTCCCCCCCCCCCCCTTCCCCGCAATGTCGGACACGGTTCGAACACATGTATAGAGCATCTTGGGCTACCACCCATCAAGTTTAGCTCGAATAAGACCACCCTTTCACAACTTGAGTCACAAAATCCCGAATTCCCCCCCCCCCCACACGGATGGTTGGATTCAGTTTCAGTTTCATTAGAATATATTTAAAGACAAAAAAAAAATACAAATCAACATTCTGCCAGGAAAGCACAAAAGGAGTGCTTGGCTAGGGCAGGGAAATATCCGATATTAATTAAACAATAAACAGAATCAACTAACTGAATACTCTAGAGAAAGAAAAAGGGAGGAGACGAAAAAAAATAGCCAATGGTTTCAACTTTAAATGAAAAAGAGAGAAAAATCAGGGAAACAAGGAACGAGAAAGAAAGAAAACAAACATAAAACGGGAAAAGAAGGTTTCGTTGATCGTCACTTTATAGGCCTGTCAAATTTCATCGTCCTAAGCACCTAGATCATGTGGAAGCCAATGTGACTAAGAGGGACAGACATTACGATCGCTATATGGCACTTGAGCCGACGGCTGCAAGTGCCATAAAAATGGCACATCAGTTCCTCGTTTAAAAAGGAAGACGATCAGTTTTAAACCAGGAAAGTTTGGGCCTTGAAGCATCTGTATTCCAGGAAAGCTTTCGCCCTGAAGCCTCTAAGGATACTTGGGAAAATGTCCTAAAGGATAATAACCCGTATGGAAATAGTTCCAGTTATCGTATTATGGGACATTTTTCCAATCGTAAATAATTGGAAACGATCATAAACGATTGTTTTTTTTTTTACCATTGGAAACAGTTGTTTACGATTGGAAACAGTTATTTCCGATTGTAAACAGTTGTTCCAGTCTTTTGCGATTGTAAACAGTTGTTAACGATTGTATTTTTACGATTGAAACCGATTGTTTCCAATCGTTATTTTATGATTGGAAACAACTTAAATTATTTCCATACGGGAAGGACAAATAATAAGGATAAGCCCATCTTTATCCTAAATATAGCCCTAGTAACTCCTCCCCGTGGCTTGACCGTTTGGCACCTAAGCCTGGCCTGAGCTGACAATGCCAAACCATTTTGCAATGTGAGAAATTGGGAAAAACTTCTCTCATGGCAACGACCCAACTGAGCAGCGAAAAACAGGAGCATTGTCCGAAATAAAATCCCAGCTTTATCTTTCACCTCCAGCACTTCCTAAAAAGTAACCGGCCAAAATCGGATATTTATTGTTGCTAGAAATTTAATTGCAGGTTCGTTCTTCTAGCTATAGCCTATAGCTTGACGAGGATCAGAGCAAAATAACACTAAAGAGTAGCGCCAAGACTTGAAAGAAGTGAAAAACACTCGAATAGCAGCGAACAGTGTTGCCAGTGTGACAAACTGTGATGTAACAGTTAAGAAATGTTTTGAAATATGTTGTTACAAATTCAATTATTACCAATTTTGCGCGTTGTGCAGCGGAACGCAAACAAAAAAAAATCGAGGTGTCAAAAAGCACCTTTTTGTCAGGAATTGTGACACTTTTATGACTCGAGCTCTTGGCAACCCTGGCAGCGAAACTAGTACCATTAGCGATAGAGAACATCCCTATTGAAACTCATTCAGTCCTTCACCACCAGCATTGGCTCCTACAACTTCATATTCTGAACATAGCACAAAAATGACACCGCCTCCATTGTTTCCTTGGTGTGTGCAGGCCGCACCTTTGCTTAACTAAAAATGTCTAAGCCCGCAAGTTTGTCTCGCTATAAATGACGCAAGCGGTGCTACGAGTATGGTCCGTTTGCAAAGCATGGAAAGCATAGGTCTTGGCACTACTCCCTAGCGTTATTTTGCTCTGACGAGGATCCTTGCCAAGAAGGGCCGAAATCACTGGAAGAAATCGCAGCTGCCTTATCCGTTTAGGTCCATGCACTGTGAAATTGTTAATGAAACTAATTTTCGATCTTTCAAATGCAAGCTTATAGGACCTGGGAATTCGCCAAGTATGATAGTTACAGCTTTTTATTCTTAAAGTTTAACCAAAGGGCTGAGATACGACAATCTGGTTAGCCACTTATTCACTTAAACATGCTTGAAGGCCCGGTAAAGAATGCGATACTTCACTGTTCAACTATTCACGAATAGTCGATTTTCATATTGGAAATTTTCTCTTACGGATTTTTTCTTTTTTTGCACTGCGTTTTCTGTGCTCCCTTTTCTTGTTCAGTGCGTTAATAAAATATCATCATTATCATTTGTGGTAACTCTATGTGCCTATACCTTTATCCTTGACAACGACAACGACAAACGATTCCCCCAAAATATATATAAATGCGAAGAGTACTAAAAATGGCAGAATGTAAGTTTAGCGTTTAATTTCGTCTGATACCTACAACCTCCGAGAATTGGAAAAATAACTAATAAATAATTGACTCGACCACAGGAGAGGCCAAAAGCCACGTTTGTTCCCTTCTCACGTTTTTCTCTTTTTTTATCTATAGTTGAAACCATAAAAAAAATTTCCTCACCTCCTTTTACTTTATATAGGGTATTCAGTTAGTTGATTCTGTTTGTCTGTCTGTAATAAGTCAGCCGTCTAGTCAAATAAAGAGAGAACGGCTTATTTTACAAACGCTAAAAACTTGATTTATCTTAGCGCAAATCCGTCCTTCTAGCTACAGCCTGACAAGGACATTTACCAAGAAGGGCCGAAATCGCTGGAACAAATAGCAGCTGACGTTCCGTTTGACGCCACGGACCATGTAGTTACTCATCCCAGAAAGAAATACAAGAGCCTTTTTCTATCTTTTCCTTCTGCCAGCGACGATTGTAAAAGCTTCGTTTATTCAAATAATGTATACAACGGATACGTCAGCGACGATGCTTCAGCGGCGATGTTTCGGCCCTTCTTGGCAAGGGTCCTCGTCAGGCTGTCAATCTTCAGGTCCAGCGTCGGGGAAGGAAACAAACTTGTAATCAAACCTGTTTTCCTTCCCCGACGCTGGAACTGAAGATTGACAGCCTGACGAGGACCCTTGCCAATAAGGGCCGAAATCGCTCGAAGAAATCGCAGCTGACGTTCTGTTGCTCACCCAGAACGAAATACAAAAATCTTTCTCTATCTCTTCCTTCTACCAAATACGACCAGACATACCTCTGAAGCACCTTTCTCGAAGTATTTACCATCAGTGGAGCATTCCAAGGGAGCGACGGGGGGGGGGGGGGGGCAAACATTCTAATATCCCTTCCGAGGAATATTGGGGTTCTTTTGTCCGGGAATATTCGCTATTAGGGAAAAGTTATGAGTGGTTTCCAGTGTTTACGCCTCAGGATATTCCCGCACTGTGAAACTTGCAAGTGCCAAGCTACATAGCCTATATTCCTGTCTCGGAAAATCTAGGCAGGCTCAGAGACGGGGGTCGGAGATTACAGAATGGAAACAACATGTTGGAAACGGCCAAGAAGAACGGCAAAGGGTAGATATGCGAAGCGTCGTCACTATGTTCGGGATTTTTTTAAAGCTTGAAGTTTAACTGAAAAGCCAACTTATTTTTCTATCATTGAACTGAACACACTGCATTTTTTGTGTTATAGCGTTCCACTATCTCCTCTAGTAGTGATGTTCAGAATATCTAAAGCCGTCCCCACAACGCAAATTCTACTAGGACGCAGAGAATTCGAATCTCAACACAAACGCGGCTTTTCAGTGGCCAATGGTAATCTGGGTGAACTGTTTAATGCCTGAACACAAATCATAAATCTTTTTCGTCAAGCATACATTACATGCATACAAGAGCACAGAGGTGCCACAAATCCAACAGGGAAAGTCCACTATTCAAAAATCGATTGTTCGTGAATAGGGGAGCAACGAAGTAACGCATTTTCGTCGCGTTTACAAACCTATTTAAGTGAATAAGTGACGGGTAACTAGGTTGTCCTATCCCAGTTAAACTTTATCCCGGTTAAACTTTAAACGAATACATCTGTGATATGAAAGTCTAGTCGCCCATCGCTGATTGATTTAAATTGGCTTGAAGACCCAATGAAAACGCGTTACTTCTTTGCTCCGCCACTCGCACAATCGATTTTTATCGACTGAATTGATTCTTTTGGATTTGTGGTAGCTTTATGTGCTTGTACCTCTATGCTTGAAATACCCTGGATGACTAACTCTTCTTGCCGATGCAAAATCGCCCTGTACCTAGCGGAAGAGCCGGAAGCGTATCACAGCTGCTCCCAAACATCGCCCTGATTGGTAAAACAAGATTGACGTGTTGAGTTTGAGTCGGTAGTGCTACGTTTTCTCGTTCTTCCCGAGGATCACTGGTGTGTTTTGGACTTAGTCATATAGAGTAGACGTAGCAACTACAATGAGCGTGTTCCATCCTTCGAACAATAGTAACTATTAGTTACTATTTTCGTTCCAACCTCGTGAAAAGTTACTACTCTGACCGTTCCAACCTTTTCGAAATAGTAACTAATTGTAACTATTTGCTTACCACGCTCGGGAGCCTAGTAAGCCAGGTAACTAAGAATCTGTGTAATGTTGCTTGAAATGCTTGAATGCTGGAAATAGAAAAATACGTTCCAGCCTTGACGCCTAAAAGCCAGAATTCGTGACGTCATGCGTAAGCCGGGTGGAACACGCTCAATGTTACAGGACCCCCCGCACTATTTACTCTTCAACTTACAGTTTTAAAATATTTGAATACTTAAAACTGTGCTGTGCTTTCAACAAATAACCCACGGTTTTGGCTGTTTTAAGCCTTTTCCGAGACCCGTTGACTTGTAGCGAAAACAGGGAAACAATTTACATAACCGGTTTTTCTGATGAAAAAACTTCTCGCAGACGACCGTCGACGGCGTGGTACACATCGAAGTTAGCAAAACACGGCAAGTGAGAAAATCAGCGTGGTTTTGTTAGAGGGGTTAGAATGTACCGTACGAAATTGGGGTCTCCGGGTTTAGAACTATACGGAGTGATTATGGAAAGATGTTGCAGTAGTATTATAGGTAAGACTTAAGGGTAAGAAGACATGCTGAACACGTATATGAAAATAATTCTCTCGCCGGGCAAGTAGTTCGCCCGGAATCCGGCCAAAACCGGAAAATTTGTTAAAAGTAAAAACTTTATTTGAAGTTGATTATATGTTCGATTAGGGAGAAGTTGACATGCTGAATCCGTATATGAAAATTATATTGTCGCCGGGCAAATAGTTCGCCCGGAATCCGGCCAAAACCTGAGAATGTGTTATAAGATAAATTTTTGTCGGAAGTTGATTAGAGGTTCGATACACGTTTTTTTGCCGGATAAGTAGTTCGCCGGAATCCGGCCGAAATCGAAAATTTGGCAGAAGTAGGGCGTGCACTTTTGATCAATTTCCTCTAAGACGTATAGGGGTAACACACGCATGCTGAATCCATATCTGAACTTGGTTTTCTCGGATGATTAGGCTACCTATTAGCCTTAATCTGTTTCTAAATTGTAATAGTTCAAGGAGCCTGGCGACGACCGGATATGTACAAGAACCAATTGTCTGGATCAAAATATTACATTTCTGAGTTCCAATCGAAAATTTTATCTTGTTTTTTAAGATTTGTTGGTTAGCTGATGTTTAGCATTTGTAAACTAGTTTTGGGAATTTTCGAATGTTTCTGTCATTTATGGTAAAGCCAATGGCCTTTTCTTGCATTATATTATTATTATTATATTTGACAACTTTTGGTCTGTAATTTGCAATTAGCCTACTTGCAAGTCGAACCCATATCTACAAAGAACAAGAAGTTCATTCAGAAAAAAAAGTCAACGAAGAAACCAACGATAAAGGGGTTTGTAAAGGCCAACGAATATACTGAAATAAAAGGCGAATGTTTTTTTATTATAGTTATTCGCAGGTATTGGGGAGTGGCTCGCGGTCTTTATTTTAGGCTTTCATTTCTTCCAATTTTGTTTTAATTTTCGGTTTCTTGTTGGTTTTCTGCCTTGTTTTGGTTTTCTTGATTGTTGATCTTCATCCTCGTTTTGGCATTTTTCCTCGAAATTTTCTGTCTGCGCTGAAGAAGGGAGGCGGTTGTCCTCCCGAAATATTCGCCTTTTATTTCAGTATATTCGTTGGCCTTTGAAAACCCCATTTTCGTTGGTTTCTTCGTTGATTTTTTGTGATATGTCAGGCCAATGTGGTTTACGAAATTACCTAAATTCATTCAAAGAGTCCGCTAAATTCGTCCAGAGATAAATTCTGTCGTAGTAATCGGCTATATTAGAGATATTTCTAACCGTCATCAGAAGACCGCCAGTTTTTAGGGGCGGTTAGGCGCTTTCGATTTCACAGCCCAAACGTTGATTAGTTCGCCAGACATGCTTAATCATTTTAATGGTCCATAAAACGAGGAGAACCATCCGTCTAAACAAATATCAAACAAAGAACAGAGTTGGTGAACCGATCTGGGATGCTTTCTTTGTTAGCAAGAGGGTTGCTGAACATTTATTTGAAAATGAAAAATCATCATCATTTCCGGAATCCGGCCAAAACCGTTTGTGAAAAGTAAAAGTAAAAGAAGTTGATTAGAGGTTTGATGTAGTGGTAAGGAGTCATGCTGAATCCGTATATGAAAACTATTCTCTCGCCGCACTCCGGAATCCGGCCAAAACCTGAAAATTTTGTTTAAAGTTAAAGTTTTATCTTATGTTGATTAGAGGTTCGATATATGGGTAATGAGATATGCCGGATTCGTTTTGAGCTTTAGTTTTTATGGCACTTGAGCTCCGCTCCGCTCAAGTGCCATATTCAGATCACTTTTCGGTCTGTCGGTCTGTCTGTCAGGTCACTGTTCTCGAGTTAGGGTGCTTCCAGACGGGCTAGGACGATGAAACTTGGCAAGCATATCAGGAGCCCGACCAAACTAACTTGAAAATAGTCATTTGCTCGATCCAACCACCGTGGGGGGAGTGGAGGTAAGGGGAATCTGGAAAATTGACGTGTTTATAACTTTTGAACGGAGAATCGGATCTTATTGAAACTTGATATTTGGAAAAACCTCTCAGTCTCAGATGTCACACTTCAAGTCCGGAATGGAACCGGTGACTTTGGGGGCAGTTGGAGGGGGGAACCGTAAATCGTGTGACATGTTCAGAGTGGACGGATCGGGATGAAACTTGGTGGAAAGAACAAACACAAGCCCAAGATACATAGTTGACAAGACCGGACCGGATCCGAGCACTGTGGGGGGAGTTGGAGGGAGGGTTCCGGAATTCCGGTGATCCCGACTTAGGATGCTTATACATGTGCTAGGACGATGAAACTTGGCAGGCATTTTAGGGACCCAGCCAAACTAACTTGGAAATAGTCACTTCCTCGATCCGACCATCGTGGGGGGAGTGGAGGGAGGGGGAATCCGGAATATTGACAGATCTTAATAAAACTTGATATTTGGAAAGACCTCGTGTCGCAGATGTTTCAATTCAAATGCGGACAGGATCGGATTAATGTGGGGGAGTCGGGGGGGGGGGGGGCGAAAATTTTGTGACATGCGTAGATTATAGCGATTGGGAAAACACTTGGTGGGAAGAACAAGCGTAAGCCCTTGATACATCAGTGATAGAACCGGACCGGATTCGGTCACTCTGGGGGAGTTGGAGGGGGGGGGGGGTCCAGAATTCTGGGGATCACAGTTTATGGTAGGGTACTTCCAGATGTGCTAGGATGATGGAACTTGGCTTGAGCATTAGAGACTTGACAAGATTGGCTTAGAAATTGTCCCTTCCCATATCTGACCATCCCTTAAAGTACTCATCCTAACCGCAAAGTACAAAAAATACTTTTAAGCAAAACTTACATTTTCATGATCCCCATGAGCCCATGATCATTTTTGCCTGAAGAGTTTTGATTACAGATGAATTTCTAGCACCATTAAAGTGCGCATCATCACAGTCAAGTGCAAAAAAAAAAAAAAAAAAAAAATACCAGACGAAACATTCTCGTTATTTCCGAGGGTCCATCATCATTCTTATTTACCAAGTCTTGCAAGTGCCATATGACCTTCCAGCTCTTGATTGTCGGACAAGTAGTTCGCCAAAAATCCGGCCGAAACGGAAATTTGGCAGAAGTAAAGTTTAAGTTTAAAGTTTAAAGTTTGGCAGAAGTAAAGTTTTGATCAATTTCGTAGTAGATATGACGTGCCATATAGGGGTAAACACACGTGCTGAATCCATATCAGACCTTGGTTTTGTCAGATGATTTGCCATTGATCTTATTCTGTTTCTAAAAATTAAAAAACGTTCAAAGAGTCTGGCGAAGACCGGATATTTACAAGACCAAATCGTCTCAAATATTAAATTTCCGGGATCCCGTTGAAACCTTTGGTCTTGTTCCCCAATGGGCTCTGGTAGGGATTCTGAGAATATGAAAGACCTCCCGATAAGACGGGCTCCAGGACTGAACTGTTAAATTTACACAAGAGACCAAAGGTGATTGTTCTGACCTCTCCTCTGAGCGAGGTCAAGTTTCATAGCTGAGGAATCAAATATCAGACTTTGAGCGTGTTCCACCCTACTTACCGTAGATACTATGCATGACATCACGAATTTTGGCTTCTTGACGTCAAGGTTGGAACGCATTTTTAATTTTTTAGAAAAATATCACCCCACTGGGTAATCCGGCCAATCCCGTTAGAGATTTGTAGTTACCACGCGTACTACGCTCCCACATAGTAAGCATATAGTTACTATTTCGAGAAGGTTGGAACGGTCAGCGTAGTAGCTTTTCGTGAGGTTGGAACGGAATTAGTAACTAATAGTTACTACTTAAGGGTGGAACACGCTCTTTGGATATCAGAAGATCATAGACGTTGCAAATATCAGACTGGCAATCTGGCATTGTCAGTATTCTTATTTATTTATATATTTTCCGGGAATCGTTTGTCGTTGTAGCTGCTCAGTTATAAAAAACGCAGTTAAACTTTGAGAGTTTAACTGTTTATTACGCACCTCGCTCCTGCCAAGAATGGACAATACTCTTGATGACTAACTCTCCTTGCCCATACAAAATCGTCGGGTACCTAGCCAAAGAGCGGTATCACATCTGCTCCCAAAGATCGCCGTGATTGGCTGACGCAGGATTTGAGTTGTTGAGTTTCAGTCGTTAGTGAGACGTTTATTCGTTCTTCCTGAGGATCATTGGCGTGTTTTAGACTTGGATTACCCTCCCCCGGGACAGTGTCAAACACAAAGAACGGGATCGGTAAATCAATCTCCTATGCTCTCTTTGTTAGCGGGATAGGGAGGCGGACATGAGGTAGAGCGGAATTGTTTAACCTTGATTATATAAAGTTTGTCTCCAGTATGGATGAAAGAGACCTTAACCTCAATGTTATTAATAAGCACAAAAGCTAAAGATTTAATGTCTTTTAAACTTTGGATCGACGTCTATCGCACCAACGTTTGCATTATAACGTCATTGTGTTGACAGGGGCGTCATTTCATGAAAATCTAGGGGTTGGAGCAATGGCGTCTTTTCGGGTAATTTCCTCGGCTTCAGAGTAGCAAGATTGAATTCTTAATAGAGTGTGAATGAATGGTTGTTTCGTGTGTAAATTGGTTGCAATTGTAAGTATTCTAGCTTAATCTTTTTAAATTGTTTGCCGTTATTTTTCAGAGGAGGGCTAGGCTAGGTCTTTTCGAAATTCAGGTGAGAAATATTAGGTTAGATTATTCTTTGTTAGATTAATTCTAGACTTATAGGGTACAAAGTTGTTGTTTGTTGTGTTTAAGGTAAAATTATTAACAAGCATTGCACGTCCAAATTTCTATTCTCGACATTGCAATTGTGAATTAAAACAAACTTTGATCTTGAACTTGGTGAGAGACCTTCTTAAAGTTTAACCAAAAAGGGCTGAGATATGAAAACTTATTCACTTAAATAGGCTTGAAGACCCGATAAAGATGCGTTACTTCGTTGCTCCGCTATTCACGAATAATCCATTTTCGAATAGTGCAATTTTCCTGTCAGATTTCTGGTACCTCTTTGTGCTTTTACCTGTGTTGTATACTTGGCGAAAAGGAACTACGGAAAATTCGTGTTCAGGAACTAAGCAGACCTCACCAAGCTCACCCCTGGCTACTGAAAAGCCGCGTTTGTGTCGGGATTCAAATTTTCCGCGTCATAGTAGAATTTGCGTTGTAGCGACGGCCGTAGATATTCTGAACGTCACTACTAGAGCAGTCAGTGGACAAAAAAAATCCCTTAGCAGAATCCAAATAATTCAGTGTATTCAAAGAATTGAAACCAAAAGAAATTTGGCTTTTCAGTTAAACTTTAAGGTCCACATTTCGCAGCTGCCTGTCATAATTTTGTCAAATCCATTTGTTTCTTGCAGATTTTAAGATTTTTCTTTTCGGAGCTTTGGACCAGTCATACACAATGCCATAATTTTTGGGCACGGTGCTCTAACGTCTGGGCATGCACCAACATACGAGCATGGTACTCATACGCTGGGGCACTGTTCCCTGGAGGCAGAGGCGTCACTAGCCAAAATGTTTGGGGGGGGGGACGAGGAATTTACCGACTGGCTGGTAATTTTTACCGACTGTTTCTGCAGAAAAAACGACTGTTTTCAACACAAAAAATTACAGTTTTGAAAAAAATCGACTGATTTTCAGAAAAATCCACTGATTTTCAGAAAAACCGACTGTTTTGACGAAAAATCGACCGATTTTCAGAAAAACCGACTGTTTTTGTGAAAAAAACAACTGTTTTGACGAAAAATCGCGGCGCTTAGCGCCGACTCGGTTATTTTTTACCGACTGGCCGACAGCATTGGGGGGGGGGGGGGCGTCCCCCCTCCCCCCCCAGTCGTGACGCCCCTGCCTGGAGGAAGATAAATCGGTTTGAAAAGCAAATTCCCATTGTAGATTCTTAGTTCAACAGATTTGTATGGGGGTAGTGTGACTTTGGTGCAGGGCAGGGTGCCCCAGCATATGAGCACCATGCTCATATGTTGGTGCATGCCCAGACGTTGGAGCACCATGCCCCAAAAAAATAAGGATTTGTGAATGACTTCTTTGGTCTCCCTTGGAAAGCCGGTTGGAGCAGCCCCCCAAACAAAAAATAGCGCCTCTGTCTATGAAAGTGTGGTCTTCTTCTTCCAGAATTTCCAAGGTGAGAGCTTGGTCACACTTAGCTCATTTCCTGGCTTTTGGGGTTGCTAAAGTAGAAAAAAAGAAAAAAACTAGTTCTGAATGTTGTCGTTTTAAATTCAGGAGATCAGTTAAGAGCAAAACAGCGTGTATAATGATGTTACAGGAACCCTGATTGACCCCTAATTGCAGTCTGCTCGTTATCCCCAAGCTGCCACAAAGCCCATTAAAACTCACGTCCCCTAGGGATTTTCAGTTGTTTGTGATTGTGGGATAGGCCTCGTTTTGAGCCCAGTGTGACCAGGCTCTGATAACTTCCGAAAAGGGAAACCGCTTACAACGCCATCTACCTTTTAGAATGCTAAGCTTGTCGGGAACCGCTAAGTAGATTGCTTTATCTCCAGGTAAGTCAATAACGACGTCGGGCGCATGATCTCGGAAATCCTCTTCGCAAGAGAAAGTACTAGCTCTGAACGAGTCTTATCCATCTTTTCTTGTGTGAAATGGTGAATTATTTTTATTATTACTCAGCTGTATTCTCGCCGGAAGCGGAAGAATACTGATCAGCTGATCGAAGAAGCACCCAAAGAAGTAAGACCGTTAGTTATAGATTATATTGGCCTGTTGTAGGTTTTTCGCTGAAAAGGGGTAGACCGAAAGATTGGGAGAGAACATCCTGAATATGATTTTTGAGGGGTAAATACACAAAGAGCGTGTTCCATCCTACTTACCGTAGTTACCACGCATGACGTCACGAATTCTGCCTTTTTGTCGTCAAGGCTGGAACGATTTTCTATTTTCCAGCGGAATATCATGCCACGGGTGAATCCGACCAATCACGTGACAGAGATTCGTGGTTACTACGCGTGAGTAAGCGAGCGTGGTAAGCAAATAGTTACTATTAGTTACTATTTCGAGAAGGCTGGAACGGTCAGCGTAGTAACTTTTCGTGAGGTTGGAACGGATTTAGTAACCAATAGTTACTATTGGTACGAGGGTGGAACGCGCTCAAATTCTCCATTTTTTAAGAGGAAATGCCCTAGATGATTAATTTGTGTCCGAACCGGATTTGGGCACGCTGGAAGGAAACTGGAGTCAGTCGGATATTTCCCTAAAATGCTCACAGATTCGGGTGAAACATTTTAAGGCATGAAACATTCTTGTCCTACGTAACAACCAATTTCGAGCAAGAGCAGAGGTAAAAAAGATAGGAGACACACACCATATTCGCAAGGAATTTTTAAGTGCCAATCTTGAGTTTTTTTCTTCAGAAATTGCAGATTTTTGTCTAGACAAAATACGCAAGGTGTCCCAACCGGATTCGGGCACACTGGGGGGAGTTGGAGTGAGGTCAGCCGGAAATATCCTGCCGAAAATGTGTAGATTCGATTGAAACATTTTCAGGCATGACACGTTCTTATCCTATGTCCTAGCCAGTTTCAAACAAGAACAGAAATAAAAAAATGAAAGGAGCAGGATTAAGGATTAGCTTTCGCAAGGATTAACTTGTTACATGCTGATGTTGAAAAAGAAACTGCATTGCTGATCCTTCAGTGATGCGGATATTTTTTTAAGAGAAAATGTCCTAGATGATTCTTTTGGTACGAGGGTGGAACACGCTCACTATGAGCGTGTTCCACCCTCGTACCAATAACTATTAGTTACTAAATCCGTTCCAACCTCACGAAAAGTTACTACGCTGACCGTTCCAGCCTAGTCAAAATAGTAACTAATAGTAACTATTTGCTTACCACGTTCGGGAGCGTGGTAAGCGTAGTAACCACGAATCTCTGTCACGTGATTGGTCGGATTCGCCCGTGGCATGATATTCCGCTGGAAAATAGAAAAATCGTTCCAGCCTTGACGACAAAAAGGCAGAATTTGTGACGTCACGTGGTACCTACGGTAAGTAGGATGGAACACGCTCTATCTGCTTCATCCTATTCGTTGATCCGCACATTCATTAAAAGGCGGAAGTTTTGAAAAATTCAAACAGCAAGGTAGAAAACAGAGCTAGAAACATAATTTAAGCAGGTGGGCAGGCAATGGTAATATAAACGTTTTGATCAAGAGAGAGGCTGTGGAGATAGTTTACTATCAAAAATTTGTATGTTACCTTTTTTGTTGCCAACTGGTTGCTATATTGCATAGGCTACTAATTCATACTCAGTACAAGTATGAGCAAAAGCTGCGGCTGTGCTTCACTGACTCTACAAGAGGCTATGTTTTTGGTTTTCATTTGAAGGAATTTGAGCTCAGCTCAGAGAGAAAGTGGCGATTCTGCATGAAATTGAGACTTTTTTAACAGTTTAATTAAAAATAGTGTAGAAGAATTTGGAGCGATCCAATATAAAAGCCATTGCTTCAGCTTCAGTGTAGAATTTTGTCTGTTTTGTATTCCCTTGTAAGCCAGTTATGCCAATTAGATCATTTTTGACACCTCAAAACTGACATGTTACCTACGGCTACATTTTTTTAGAGATATATTTCAGCCCTTCTTGGCAAGAGTCCTCATCAGGGTCGATTTGGTCAAGCTGGAAATGAACTTCAAATTCTCATTTTCCAGCTTGGGCCCTTGCCAAGAAGGGCTGAAATCGAGCTCTAGTAAAATGTAGCTGACCTACCTGTTTTGGAGTGTCATTGGCAGTCAGATTGGGCTAAAGGAATATTTAATCAGTTACCATAGATTTTTCTTGAAAGAAGGCTTTCTGGAATCCCTCCTGTACTATCGTAGTTCAGAAGGGGTTCCAGAACCAATCTAGGCAGATGAATACTAACCGAATGTCCGAATCATACACAAAACAACAGTTTGTAGCAGGGGCCTCACATAGGGGGGGGGGGGGGGGGCTGCCCCCCCCCAATGTTGTCGCCTAGTCCGTAAAAAATATCTGAGTCTTTTTTTCTTGGAAACAGTCGATTTTTCTTCAAACCAATCGTTTTTTTTAGTCAATTTTTCTTAAAAACAGTTGATTTTTCTTAAAATAAGTCAATTTTTCATCAAAACAGTGCTTTTTCTTTAAAATAGTTGTTTTTTCTGAAAAAAACAGTTGGCAAAAATGACCAGCCAGACGATAAATATGTTGTCCCCCCAAAAAAAACATTTTGGCTAGTAACGCCTCTGGTTTGTAGTATGCTACAGTGCTGTCAGTTTGGGGTGCAGAGGGTAGGCTACAGTAGAGGCAGGGGCGTCACGACCGGGGGAGGAGGGGGGGACGCCCCCCCCCCCCAATGTTGTTGGCCAGTCGGTAAAAAATAACTGAGTCGGCCCAAAGCGCCACTGTTTTTCGTCAAAACAGTTGATTTTTTCAGTGAAACAGTCTATTTTTCGTCAAAACAGTAGTTTTTTTCTGAAAATCAGTCGATTTTTTCAAAACTTTCATTTTTTCTTGAATAACAGCTGTTTTCCTGCAAAAACAGTCGGTAAAAATACCAGCCAGTCGGTAAGTTCCTTGCCCCCCCCCCCCTCAAACATTTTGGCTAGTAACACCTCTGAGTAGAGCTATGCTTATTTGAACAGTTGCTTAAAAATTGAATAGTGTAGATTTTGGCTAAACGGTAGATTGAAGATCCAAAAGACCTATTCAGGTGTTTTCAGGGGCCCTTATTTAGCTACTTTTTTTGCCACAGCAAGTGCATCATAATGGCACTGTTCAAATATTTGTCATAGCAAGTGTATGAAAATGGCACTGTTAGTTCAAAGTTAACAAATGTTCAACCTGTACTGTAGCCTATATCAAATGAAAGGGCTCTGTGCCTGAACATTGGTATTGGTAGCACAGTGCCCAGCTGCAAGGGTATTCCACCCTATAGGGGTAGCCGGGTAGGAGTAGTGAACTTCATATGCTGGTCCCACTAAGTTTTACTAGTAGCTTGAATAAAATAATTGTCTTCTTTTCTTCATTGCCAAGGGACTTCAGTGACCTATAATTACTGATTCACTGTACGTCTTTAATCGTTCCATCCATTCTCATTTCCGAGATTTCGAAACATCTGACATCATTTTTATCCACCAACAGCACTACACCGATTCTTACATCTGACTCTTATCGAAGCTTATCAGGCTCCCGCTTTCGAACTGAAAAAAAAAAGCTCCTCAGACGGGATTGAACCCACTACCTTCGGCTTACACGCCTTTACTCAACCACTGAGTTACAGAGGGGCTTGCCGCTTGTGAGACACAAGAGATTCAGAGGTGGCATGGGGGTGTATCAGAGCACCAATCTCTGAAGTTGTATGGTATGGCCAAAGAGACATGGGGAGAAGAATTATATTTTAAGTTGGGATTGGGGGGGGGGGGGGGGGGCAGAATTGAAGTGGATGGTGAGTCTTAGGGCGGATGCTCTTCCGGTGGGGATGCGGAGAAATTATATTGGCAGAGATAGGAAAGGTACTGGTCCTTATTTTTGTCCAATGTGTGGTATTGAAGGAGAGGATGCGGTACATTTGATATGTTATTGCGAGGAGTTGAAAGAATTAAGAAAGGAAGTGTTTGGTCGGGAGGCTTGGGAGGAAAGGGATTTGGTTTCAAGTATGGGAAGTAAGTGTTTTGGTAAGATCCGAAAGCTGGGTAGATTCCTGAAGCTAGCTATGGCCCACCATGAACTGTTTTTATAGAAGTTGATTTTTTGGTTTGTTGTTGGAGTGTATGATATTTTGTTTTTGTTATTGTGTTATGTTTCCCGCCATGGCCCTTGGACTTTATTGGGAATAAATTCATTCATTCATTCATTCATAGTTTGCAAAGCACTGCAGTTGTCAGACAGAGGCTGGCTGTAGGAACAGTAATCCCGCCGGAGCCAAATTTGTTTAAGTAGTTCGCATCCCATTCCACGGGTTGCTTCCATGAAGGTCATTGGTCACAAACACCAGTTATGCAATTTTCTCCATGTTTCTCTTCAAAACTGTAAGGCGTCGGCGAGGGGCTAAAACTTGGGTTGTGATGGGGCACAGTTTCTAAGGAGTCAGTACGGTACGTTAGAATGTTAGAACAAATCTGTAGGCCATCTACTGCTACCAGGGCTGTCACATATGGGGGGGGGGGGGGGCGGGGCGCCCCCCTTCGGATGTTATCGGCCAGTCGTGTAAAAAATAACCGAGTCGGCGCGAAGTGCCTCGATTTTTTGTAAAAACTGTCAATTTTTTCGTAAAACAGTCGGTTTCTCTTAACAATTAGTCGGTTTTTCGTCAAAACAGTAGTTTTTTCTTAAAAGCAGTCGTTGTTTCTGCAAAAACAGTCGGTAAAAATGACCAGCCAGTCGGTAAATACCCCCCCCCCCCCCCAAAAAAAAAACAACAACAAAACTTTTGGCTAGTAACACCTCTGACTGCTATGACATTTCTGTAATTGTTCGTTGCTACACAACCAGGAAGTTTCCCTTTCCATTCGGTAAATAACTCCCAACTCGAATTTCCCGTGAACTGTCTGCTAAGTTCCCAAACTATAGAATTTCCCTTTTCTTCCATTCCTGCTGAAAGTATCACACACTTGAGATTTTTCCTTATCCTTCCAAGTCCTGTGGATAGTGCCCAGAAAAGTTTATTCAGGAGATACTAATTGAGAAGAGAAAAAGTTCTAGGTAGGCTACTGTACACCTGGTTCGCCCTAGGACCCTTCAGAAACGTTCAAAACTTGTACGAGGAGAACCTTTTATGGCGAGGAAAGGTTAAGGGCACCAGAAAGATAAAATAATAGAACCATAAATGTATAAATTTTTATTCAGTCCAAGCTGACTGCTACTCACAGTTGTCTTGCGTTAAATGTATACGTCAGCTGATGTTATTCTATAAATATAGCCCCTATGGTTTTCACACAAGTTCATATTTCCAACTTGAGCGGCTTTGAGCCTGAAGAGGAGCCTTGCCAAGAAGGGCCGAAACATAGCTCTAATAAAATTCAGCTGACGTATCCGTTTTGCACTATCAAATATGATGTTATTCTAGAGAAATTTCGCCCCTTCTTAGCAATGGTCCTCTTGAGGCTCAAGCTAGCGAAACGAACCTGTGATAGGATAAATAGGCCTACAGATTCTAGCAACTTAAGTGTCTGATTCCGGCGGGTCTTTTTTTCGTAGGAATTGCTTGGAGTTATAGCTGGTGCTGAGATTTCATTTTGGACTCGACTGCTCTTTTTGCTGCTCAGTTGGGTCATTGACATGGTAGAGATTTTTCCGTATTCTGATTGACTTTGGTTTTGCAGTAGGGAAAGGCTTGGGTTCGAATTTTCCTTCAATAATAATGCCGTTCCATGCTTACGGAAATATCCCTAGAATCAAATCAGCTGACGTATCTGTTTAACGCAGTCAGCCAGAAGTGTAGTCGGAGGTAACGCAGAGCAAAATAACACCAGGGAGTAGCGCCAAGACTCGAAAAAAGTGACACACACTCGAATAGCTGCGACACTAGCACCACTAGCGATAGTGAACGTCCCTACAGAAACTCAATAAGTCGTGCACAGCGCTGGCTCCAATAACTTCGTATTGTGAACAGAGCAAAAAAGATGAAACCTTCACTGTTTCCTCCATGGGCGCAGATCGCACGTTAGCTTTACTAGAGATCTCTAAACACAAGCTTGTCTCGGTTTAAATGCCACATGCGTAAAGGCCGGCGCTATGAGTATGGTCCGTTTGCAAGGCATGGAAAGCGTAGGTCTTGGCGCTACCCCCTAGTTTTATTTTGCTCTGAGGTAACGAGTGGAGGTAGGAGCTACACGGAACATCACAATTCGTTACTTTACAAACAGCTTATAAAATAGTCAGATGGATAGGAAAAATAACAAACTTGATATTATCTTAACATTTCGTTTTTTTTAAGTTTAACCGAAAAGGGCCAAGATTCGGCAATCTAGTTACCCACCACTTATTCGCTTAAATAGGCTTGAGGACCCGATGAAAATGCGTTCGTTGCCCCGCTGTTCACGAATAATCGATTTTCGAATAGTGGACTTTCTCTGTCGGATTTGTGTTACATCTGTGCGCTTGTACCTGTGTGGATGACGAAAAATTTGGATTCAGGCAATAAGCAGTCTTCACCAAGCTCACTGTCCACTGAAAAGCGGCGTTTGTGTTGAGAAATGAAAAATGTAACGCTAAGCTAGCTGAAATTCACGGATTAAAAAAGTAGGAAAGTGATGATAAGAATAAGATAGGTCCTTTTGATGTGTGACAGTTATTTTTCGGCAATGACTTGGTTGCTAAATATTTCAAGCATAGAGGGGCAAACACATAGAGCTACCACAAATCCGAAAGAATAAGTTCATTTGGTGAAATCGATCATCTGCGTATAGCGCACAAACGAAGTAACGCATTTTTTTTTATCGGATTTTCAGGCCTATTTAAGCAAATAAGTGAAGTGTAACTAGACTGTCGGATCTCAACTCCATTCGGTTAAACTTTGAGGACGTGGTCAAGGAAGAATAAGTGTTTCTGGAGTAAAAGCTTGGATATAAACTGCCAATAAGCTAGAATTTATTGATTTATTTATTTATTTATTCATTTATTTCCCTCAGAACTGAGGAGTAGGCTACAAAATAATGTATAAAACAGAACTATGCCTAAACCAGCTGGTCCATTCAATGACACATAAATACTATATAAAATACACAAGATTTCGACAACTAAATTACAGTTATTTATGCACTGTATTAGAATAACGTAGAACAGAATAGAATTTTATTTTTCAAAAGCAGCTGTCACAGCGCTACCGCCGAATTTGACCTTTTCGCCATAAAAAAATGATGAATAACACAACACTCCATCACTCTATAGTCTTGTCACGAAAGAAAAAAAAACACTAAAAAGGACTAACTTATCGGTTACTGTAGTACAACTCAGCAAATGTTGGAACAAAAGTAAGGGAGTAGTCTAGTAGGAAAAGCGGCTGTTGTTGGTCGCTTGCCTTGAAGTGCACTATCTATTTTCCAGTATTCTGAAGTAGTTGAATACTTTTATCGTAAGGTCACTCGCTAGTATCGAGCGAGAACAGTCATAATTGATATTCGCAGGTATTGATGAGTGGCTCTCGGTCTTTATTTTAGGCTTTCAATTCTTCCAATTTTGTTTTAATCTTCGGTTTCTTGCTGGTTTTCTGGTTTGTTTTAGTTTTCTTGGCTGTTGATCTTCATCCTCGTCTTCGCATTTTTACTCGAAATTTTCTGTCTGCGCTGAAGAAGGGAGGCGGTTGTCCTCCCGGAATATTCGCCTTTTATTTCAGTATATTCGTTGGCCTAAACAAACCCCATTTTCGTTGGTTTCTTCGTTGATTTTGTGTGTTAAACCTAGGCTTTACTTTTAACAAACTACTCATGACTGTGGCTGTTTTAAGCCTTTATCCAGGCCCGTTACCTAAAAGATAGCCCTTTCTGATGATGATTGAGCTTATCGCAAACAGTCGTCGGGAGCTTGATTCGCATCGAAAACAGCGAAACATTGCAAGTGTGTGAACCAGTGAGGTGTCGTTATAATGTACCGCATGAAATTCGGGTCTCCGGGCTTAAGAATTGAAAGGGCGATTGCGGAAGTAGGTTGCATTGGTAATATCGGTACGACCGGGTTCTCAAAGAGCCGAGACAGGATTTACTGAATAGGACTAGTGCTGGGACAAGTAGTACTTCCCCCACTGATTAGGACCAGCGACTTGGCTGGTTCAGAGATTCAAAGAGTGTGAGCTCCTCGATGCAGAATAGATGTTCGAAAATCTCTTTTACTTCTGAACTGTATCTTGTGCTTAAATTAAATTAAATTAAATTTTATTTTATTTATTTATTTATAATTTTATTTTGTTTATGAGGTATACACCGATTAGGACGAGCGCACTTGGCTGGTTTGGGGATTCAAAGAGTTTGAGCTCCTCGACAGTGCATGGATGTACGAATATCTTCTTTCATTTGCCCTTATAAACTATGAGCGTTTTCCACCGTACTTACCGTAGTTACTACGCATGACGTCACGAATTCTGGTTTTTTTCCGTCAAGGCTGGAACAATTTTTCTATTTTCCAGCAGGATATCATGCCACGGGCAAATCCGACCAATCACGTTGCAGAGATGCGTAGTTACTACGCTTACCACGCTCTCGATCACTATTAGTTACTATTTCGAGAAGGTTGGAACGGTCAGCGTAGTAACTTTTCGTGAGGAGGGAACGGAAATGGTAACTAATAGTAACTATTGTTAGAAGGCTGGAACACGCTCTATATCTCCGATCAATGTCGGAACGTTCCTCTCCTTTATACGAATTCCGAAGATGGAAATAATGTTCCATCTGCAGATTACACCACGCCGCTGTTGTTCTGGATTACATTAGGATGCTCGTGACCCCTCTTCATATAGCATCTGGAACTAATTCGGGAACAAAGAGGGGCCCCCTATCTGCATGTAAACGAAGGCATATTGACCATTTCCCACATTCGAGAATGAGCAATGCAGGTTCTCTTGTATCGGTTGAATGTTACATTGTTCGTGCTCACGCTTTCATTGAGAGATTGAAGAATATCTCGCACGATTGTGAAACCAAGGTGTATGCTTATGTGAACAGTCACTTTAATAGATAGATAGATATATATATTTTATAAGTAGTGAACTGATAGACAAAAATGCTCCTCAGCCGGGATTTGAACCCAGGACCCTCTGCTTACAAGGCAGTCGCTCTACCATCTGAGCTACCGAGGAGCTTGTGAACAGAGTTCGCAGACCACTACAATAGTCTGGTAGAAGCCGGCCATAGGAACAGTGATCCCGCCCGAAGGCAAATTCATCTAACCAGTTTACATCCCCATATCACGGAAATTTATAATAATACATAGATGGCAATTTACACAAGGGACTTGTACAGTGACCAATAAACCATAAACATTTTTCGAATATAATTTCTGAAAAGATATATAAAAAAAGAAGATATATATATATAATATTCAGCTTTCGCCATAAACATACACTACAAAAAGAAAATAAAGATAAAATAACAGGGCCAAACAACAACATCCCAGCCATCACTCGAGCAGTGCTTGGTTAATCTTCAGGTTTGAGAAGAGTGAGTCAATTGCATGTTTAACTAGCACATTGTCCGACTTGTGGAGTCTCAAAAATAGGCTTGACCTAGCCTTACCATTTATCTCATCAAATGTTAGACATCGCCTTGAGACCATTTCACCAGAGACACTGCAAATGGCGGACAGTCGGAAAAACCGCCGAAACATTTTGTTGAATCCTACTTAGCAGAATTAAGGGACACAGATTTGCACTGGGAAACCAGCGCAACTGCGAAGAACTGATTGCAGTAACATCCAGATCAGCAGATTAGCTGTGAATTAGCTGCATTAGCTTAGCAACACGAGGGGTTGCTCACTCCGAAAATGGTTGTACAGTGGTGCCCGGTGTGCCCAGCCGGTGCCCAGCCATTTTTCATTTCGGGGCGAGAGCCGGTACCCAGCGGTGCCCAGCCATCTTTCATTTCGGGGCGAGAGCCGGTGCCCAGCCGGTGCACAGGGAGGGTGTACAGTGGTGCCCAGCGAATGAGCAACCCCTCGTGTGAACAGTGCAATTTTGGGCTAAATGATAAAATGAAGATCCAACCTATACAGGTGTTTTCAGATGCCCCTAATTACCTACTTTGGCTAACTGGTAGTTAGCTTTAGACACAGCAAGTGCGTGAAAATGGCTTCCACTGTCAACAAACGTTCACATAAGCATACCTCTACTGTAGTTCAAGAGGGCTGCAAAATATGCTGTATCTGCTTAAAACTGACTCATCTCTATAGATTACGAATCTAGGAACCTTAGCCTTTCAGAAATTGCCACAAACAGGTAATTAACATTTATTTCCTTCTGGTTGGTAACCCCTTTGCTCACCACCTGGAAGCGTTTCGGCGATGACGGAATCCTTAATTTTCTCGTGTGAGAATAATGAACCATAATGGAATAAAGGCCATATGGATATATTGGTCCTAATCGTATCCTAAGCTTCTGCTTCACAGTATAGTTTCCGGCTTTATCACGGCTCCGGTCAACTTGTTAAGATAGGGTTATGGAAGCGCGCTCGAGGCGGCTGCATATAATGCGTGTTGAATGCTACCTTTTTTTTTTTTTTTTTGGCCAGACTGTGTCTTAAAAAAAAATTCAGTTTCTCGTTTTTATGGCACTTGCAGCTCCGCTCAAGTGTCATCACCTTTCGGTCGGGCGGGCGGGCGTTCCACTTTTCTCGAGTAAGGGTACTTACAGATGTGCTAAGACGATGAAACTTGGCAGGTGTACCAGGGACCCGACCAAAGTAACTTGGAAATAGTCACTTCCCCGACCCGACCGGAATCCGGAATCTTGAGGTATGTGTAACTTTGGAACGGGTGATCGGATCTTAATGAAACTTGGTATTTGGAGCGGTCTCGTGTCTCAGATGTCCTATTTCAAGCCCGGACCGGATCCGGTGAATGTGGGGGGGAGGGTAACCGTAAATCTTGTGACACGCTTAAAGCGGAGCGATTGGGATGAAACTTGATAAAGAACAAGCACAAGCCCTAGATAAATCAGTGACAGAACCAGACCGGATTTGGGCACTTCGGGGGGAGTTTGAGGGGGGTCCGGAATTCCGGTGATCGCGTTTTAAGATACTTCCAGATGTGTTAAGACGATGTAAATTGGCTTGAACATTAGAGACGACAAGATTGGCTTAGAAATAGTCAGCTCAGCTCCCCGATCCGACCATGGGGGGGGGGGAGGGAGAGTGGAGGGATGGGGGATCCGGAATCTTGCGGCAGATACACCTTTCGAACGGGTGATCGGATCTTAATGAAACTTGATTTTGGAAAGACCTGTGTCTCAGACCACCCAGTTCAATTCCGGAACGAGTTTGGGGGAGTTGGAGGGGGAGCCGGAAATCTTGGGAAACGCTTAGAGTCGAGGGATCGGGACGAAACTTGGTGGGAAGAACAAGCAGAAGTCCTGGATGTATCACTGACATAACCGGACCGGATTCGGGCACTGTGGGAAGAGTTAGAGGGGGGGGTCCAGAGTTCCGGCGATCCCGCGAGTTTGGTACTTCCTGATGTACTGGACGATGAAACTTGGCAGGTATATCAGGGACCGGAACAGACTGACTTGATAATAGTCGTTTCTCCGATCGGACCATCGTGGGGGGAGTGAGGGGATGGGGAATCCAGGATCTAGTGGCATGCATAACTTTCGAACGGGTTCTTGGATTTGAATGAAAGCTGGAGGGGGGCATCGGAAATCTGGTGAAACGTTTAGAGTCGAGGGATCGGATGGAATTTGGTGGGGAAAAAAATCATAAGCCCTAGATGCGTTCGTGATAGAATCAGATCATATCGGATCTCTTTCGGGGTCTTTGAGCCAGTTAGGGGGGGGGGGAGGTCCCGGAATTCCGGTGATCGCGAGTTAGGATACTTCTAGATGTGCTAACGACGATGAAAAATGGCAAGCATATTAGTGACCCGACAAAATAGACGTAAGGACCCGACACAATGCCCTAGGAAAACTTCCGTTCCTGGATCCGGTTATTTTTGGGTGACGAGGGAAGTGTAATCTGGAAATTACTGACTTCCGTAGGTTGCGAACGGCTGGTCTGATTCGAGTGAAACCTTATTAGCGATAGGAACCGATGACGTGGGTAGGAAAAACATGTGTCCGAACCAGATGCGGCTATGGTTTGGGCAGTTGGGGGGGGGGGGGGGCTGGAAAGCTTTTGACATGCACAAAAAACAAACGAATGGGCCGATTTTGGTGCAAGCTGGAAAGTAGGTTACCGAGTTTATGTGGCCTGGATTTGTTATTTGGCGTCCAACAGTAGGAGGATGAAGCGGGAACCGGGAAATTTGCAAATATGCTCCGATTGGAGAGAAACTTGATGGTCGGGAAGAGGAGATGTCCGAGATACGACGTTATAACATTCGAGTCGTATTCAGCCACAGTGGGGGGAGTTGGAGGGAAGTCCCGGGAATTTTGTGGCTCGCATGGTGGTCAAACAAGTGGAGCTGTTCGAACGAAACTTGGAAAGTAGAGTGGTCCCGTAGATGACATATTTTAGGGTCCGGGCTGGATCCGAGCACGGTGGGGGTGGGGGGAGTGACCGGGATTTCCCGAGAATTGCTCAGATTCGATTGAAACTTGATAGCTGGTAAGAGAAGATGCTTTGGATGGTCCATTTATGTGTCCGAACCAGGTTCGGACGCGGTAGGGGAGCTGGAATGTAGGGAATAGTGTGACACATCTAGGGATCAAACGAGTGGATATAAACTTGGAAAGTAGAAAATTCATTTGCCCTAGATGATCCGAGGCATGCAATAAATGCTCAGACTGAAGTGAAACAAGATACCCTACTTCTAGGTCCGAACCTAGGGGAGTTTGAAGGGGGTATTCTGTGACGATCTTATCTGCTTTCTTGCATCATCTACCCGTATCAAGTGACATATGAGCTCGTAGCTCTTGTTTTTCTGGGTAGGGAAAAAAAGATTTTATCCTTGTGGGTCCCCACCAGGACCAACCAAGATTTCAGGCATGAAACATTCTTGTCCTGCATAGCAACCAATTTTGAACAAGGGGGAAATTTACAGCCATGAACTTGTTACATGTAGACATTCTTTACTGTTGACGCTGTACTCAAACACTGCTAATCACAAGTTGCGTTTTTGCAGATATCATGGCATCTGATACTACGATCTGAAGTCGTTTTCGCAGTTATCGTGGTATCTGATACCAGGGTCAAAAGGCGTTTTTGCAGTTAACGTGGTATCTGGCCAGTTATCGTGGTATCTGATATTCAGATCTATTCATATCCAGTTATCGTGGTATCTGAAATTCAGATACCACGGTCAGAGGCGTTTCTAACCAAAATGTTTTGGGGGGCAAGGTATTTACCGACTGGCTGGTCATTTTTACCGACTGTTTTTGCAGATAAAAACGACTGTTATTGAGATAAAAGACTTGCGTTGACGAAAAATCGGCTGATTTTCAGAAAAACTACTATTTTTAAGAAAAAATTGACTATTTCCAAGAAAAAAATTGACTGTTTTTACGAAAAATCGCGGCGCTTCGTGCTGACTCGGCTATTTTTTTACCGACTGGCCGACAACATTCGGGGGGGGGGGGGGGGGAGGCGTCCCCCTCCCCTAGTCGTGACGCCCCTGACCATGGTAACTGCAGAAACGACTAATTGCAGATTCAGTTGCGGTGGTAACAGATACCATGGTATCTAAATATTCCTTCAGCCGACTGCAAATCATATTTGATGGTGCAAAACGGATACGTCAGCTGAATTTTATTGGAGCTATATTTCGGCCCTTCTTGGCAAGGGTCCTCTTCAGGCTCAAAACCACTCAAGTTGCAAAAACGAACTAGTGGGAAACATTCATTCGGGAAACAATCATTCGGTGTTTCCCACAAGTTCGTTTTCCAACTTGAACGTTTTTGAGCCTGAAGAGGACCTTTGCCAAGAAGGGCCGAAATATAGCTCCAATAAAATTCAGCTGACGTATCTGTTTTGCACCATCAAATATAATACCATGGTATCTGCAAAAAAGCAACTATAGAATTTATCAAATCTGACATAATTTGTAAAGAAACAACGAATGTGTTTCTTCCGCTGCTGATTTTTGACTGTTGGCGGAAAAGGGATCCCTAGGGATCCGGTGCTTTGTTGTGCAAATGAAGTCCAGATTTCTAATTCCTGGTTCTCCGACGCGAGACTGATTAACGAGGGGACGACCAGGGGGGGGGGGGGGGGGGGGGACGTTTCAATTATGAAGCTAAACGAGGGTTTCCGCAAGCAAAGCTTGAGCGGGTTTTGCGAATTATGTAGAAGGCTAGTGGAGGTAATTCAAAATATTGCAGGTAATTGATATGTAGACAGAGGCGTTACCATCTAAAATGTTTGGGGGGAGGAATTTACCGACTGGCTGGTAATTTTTACCGACTGTTTTTGTAGAAAAAACGACTGTTTTCAAGAAAAAAAAGAGATTTTCGAAAAAATCGACTGATTTTCCGAAAAAACGACTGTTTTGACGAAAAATCGACTGATTTTCAGAAAAATCGACTGTTTTAATGAAAAAATCAGTGGTTTTGGCGAAAAATCGTGGCGAATCGGTTAATTTTTACCGACTGGCCGACAACATTTGGGGGGGGGGGTCCCCCCCTTCCCCCCCGGTCGTGACTCCCCTGTATGTAGATACAAAAGGAATTTTAAAAAACATGGCAGATTGGTATAAAGTGGCTTCGTCCTAACTCTTGCGCAGGGACTGTTTATTTGGGGAATCTTAATTTTCGCTCGTTTTCACGCTAGACGGTGTGGAGAGAGATTTCGGTAATATGATTTGGCACTAGCCTATCACGTCTGTTCCAATAAAATAGGCTAGTCTGGACTATTGATCCAGGAGAATTTTGCTTAATAGTTAAAGGGGGCCTGATAACACGATGTTCCTACGTACTACCAGCTCATCTTGTGTATCGTGGTGCCAGCAGACTTATCCTCACACGAAATTACCAAAAACACTGAAGGTTTGTTTCAAACAGAGCTGAAGATTCGATTAACATAGTGAGCGTGTTCCATCCTTCTAACAATAGTAACTCAGAGATGGGCGAATCCGATCATGAAAGGATTCGAATCCGAATGCGAATCCAGGGCTATGTACGAATCCGATTTCGAATCCGAATCCACCATTTCATGCAGAGGATTCGAATCCGGATTCGAATCCGACCTTAACAAAAATCAAATCATGTACATAGGTTATGGTTTAAAATGATAGGTGACAAAAAGCACTGATATCTAAGGTAATCAGATAACGTGAGAGATTACTGAGGATGGTTGGTGTTGGAGACCAAAAAGCTGGATTGCCTAAGCACACTGTGTAAAATTGGGAAAACGGAAACTGGAAGGATGAAGTCTAGGAATTAGAGCGGATTCGCAAGATTGAGGGTTTGGAATCCGAGTCCGAATCCGAATCCAGTCTGACAAGCAGAAGATTTGAATCCGGATTCGAATCCGGCTAAAAGAACGAATCCTGGATTCGAATCCGAATCCGGATTCGGATTCGCCCATCTCTGTAGTAACTATTAGTTACTAATTTCTGTCCAGCCTCGTGAAAAGTTACTACGCTGACCGATCCAACCTTCTCCAAATAGTAACTACTTGCTTACCATGCTCGGGAGCGTACTAAGCGTGGTAACTACACATCTCTGTAAGGTGATTGGTCGGATTCGTCTGTGGCATGATATTCTGCTGGAAAATAGAAAAATCGTTTCAGCCTTGACGGCGAAAAGCCAGAATTCGTGACGTCATGCGTAGTAACTACGGTAATTAGGGTGGAACAGGCTCAGTATGTTGTCTAAGTTTGGATGCGGACTTTAAAGGACCTCTCTTGCTCATTCTGTCTTTTATAATATACCTAGCTCCCTTATGGAATTATAAGCTTCTAAAATCCCGACCTTTCTCCGTTGTAACGTTTTGTTCCTACGAATTATTAGCGCTTTTTCGGCCGTGCCGAGTTTTGCCCGTTACGCAACTCAAAGTTTGCCAGAATCTTCAACGATAGAACTCTTTCACACACAAGGAGAAGAGAATCTTTCTGTTTATTTGCTTAGTTTTCCCGCTTTTTAGCCACGGCGCTTTCAGTTTTTAAATGTTTTGCGCCCAGCCGCCGCGTCGGAGAGCAGGGAGGCTGGATACACTCGACAAGCGCTAACAAGAAAATCGCTAATTCAGATGGAAAGTAATGGTATTTTCGATAAACGCTTTTTTGGTCCATTTCATACACTGTAAAAAGTTTTTCCGTATAAAGATTAAAGTTAACTGCAGTATTTGCTACTCGGATTATCCTTGTCTCTACGCAGATAAGATTCGTATCAAATAGAGATAAGATGAATCCGAGTAGCAAATACTGCAGTTAACTTTAATCTTTATACCGAGAAACTTTGTACAGTGTAGTGAAAACATCATTTCTAGTAAGAGTTGTGCTTTAAAGCTACACTCTTCGGAAACAGTGGACTAAATTATAGATTTGTAAAACGACTTAAGTTCTATAGACTTCTGTATACACTGTAAAAATAAAGATTAAAGTTAACTGCAGTATTTGCTACTAAGATTAATCTTATCTCTATTTGGTATTAGTCTTATCTGCGTAGAGATAAGAGTAATCCGAGTAGCAAATACTGCAGTTAACTTTAATCTTTATACGGAAAAACCTTTTACAGTGTATGTTCGCGACTCTCTACGGCCTTTTTTTCATCGTGATGTTGTTAACTAGTTTACGTTGTCTTTTGCAGCTCAGTATTTTTTCTTTTCTTCTTTTCTTGTATATATATTACTCCCGTACTTTTGTGTTAATCCGTTTTTACGGGTAATTTTTTTAGTTTAATACTCGTTATTATATAGCCCCCCCCCCCTTTGTAACCCTCTTAACATCCTTTATACATGTAGCTGATACTTCTGACTGCAGGAAAGCCCGAATGGGCCTGTGGGGGCAGTAAAACAAAACAAACAAACAAAAAAACTTCACTTCACATTAACTTTCACATACTTTTTCAAAAAAAGAGAAGAAAACTGAGAGAGGAATATATCATATTAAATTTGGGTTTCCAGGTTTAAGAACAGTCTTGTAAAGTGTATTAGTTAATTTGTTGTGTTTTTTGTGTTTTTCTTAAATATTTTATTCACCTTCTAGCTTTAAGCTATTTGGAATTAAATATGATTAATTGAAAAATGGATGGAGCGATAACGGAAGCAGGTTGCACTGCCAGTATAGGTGCGAAGCGTCTTTTTGAAGGTAAATTCAGATAGAAAAAGAATCTTCTGTAAAGATTTAGCCTATTGACCGTACCATTCTCAAGTCTAAAACGACCTGCATTCCTGGCCAATTTCTTTTCTGTTAGCCGTGTAGCTTTTCTTCCCAAAATGGATAACAGCCCCCCTTTGCCTTAATTTCTGCCCAACTAGAATAACGCCCCATCTCTCAATATATAAATTTCCGCAAGCAGTAAAGTTGAAATATGCAAATCTCTGTAGCGGTGCAAATGAAATTCCTGGGTATTTCCTAATTAAAATTCATCTGCTGGAACGGAAACGGGAATTATCCCGCCTTGTCTGAAGCCGATAAGATGCAATTAGGGCTGGAGAATGTTATTGTTCTTCCAGTGTCAAAGGTGACGGACGTAATAACTTTGATAACAAGGGGGACGTTACGAGATAGAGATGTTCTTTTCTTAAAGTTTAACTGAAAAGTAAACTTATTTTTGTACCATTTAGTTGAACACATTGAGTTATTTGGGTTCTGCTAAGAGATTTTTTTTATTTTCCACTATCTGCTCTCGTAATGAGGTTCAGAATATCTACGGCTGTCGCCACAGCGCAAATTCTACTATGACTCGGAATATTTGAATCTGAACACAAGCGCGGCTTTTCAGTGGGCGGTGATAAGCTTGGTGAACATTGCTTAGTGCCTGAACTAGAAGAACTCATAAATCTTTTTCGTCAAGCATGCGACACAGGTAGTACCACAAATCTAACAGGGAAATTCCACTATTTGAAAATTGATTATTCGTGAATAGCGGAGCAACGAAGTAACGCATTTTCGTCGGGTCTTCAAGCCTCTTTAAGTGAATAAGTGAGGGGTAACAAGACTGTCCCATCTCTGTCCTTTTCAGTTAAACTTTAAACTTGCAGTACAGGAGAGGGATGCCCGATGAAAAATTTATCTCAAAATAGTAGTACGAAGTTGTACGAAAAAGTAGCATGCAGTACTAACTGATGCTACTATATGCTTCTACTTCAAGGCTACCGTGTTACTGCATACTACTGCATGCTACTGTTAGCAAGACTGGATGCTACTGGAATGGATTGGACCAGTCTGAGGCACATTAAATCATAGTATTCTTTGCTATTGCATAGTATTTACATGCAACTTTTTCGTACAACTACGCAGGCTACAAATTTTTCATCGGATGTTACTTTAAATATTCCTTGAGCCCAAGCTGATTTTTGTCTGTAAGAAACTCAAATTAGTTATTATGCAACGATTCTAATATACGCCTATCGATCTCTCTCCCTCTCACGTAAGTCCGAGGCTAGGCTAGTAGTCGTCCAAAGTAACATATATTCAAGTAATGTATACAACGGATACGTCAGCTACGATTGTTCATCAGTGATATTTCGGCCCTTCTTGGCAAGGGTCCTCGTCAGGCTGGCAATCTTCAGGGTCAACGTCGGGGAAGGAAACAAACCTGTAATTATTATCACAGATTTATTTACAGTTATTATTACAGATTACAGGTTTGTTTCCTTCCCCGACCTAGAAAATTGACAGCCTGACGAGGACCCTTGCCAAGAAGGGCCGAAATATTGCTGATGAAGAACCGTAGCGGACGTATTCGTTGTATACATTATTTGACTGTATGTAACTTTGGACGACTACTAGCCTAGCCTCGGACTTGCATGAGAGGGAGAGAGATCGATAGGCGTATATTAGAATCGTTGTATGGAATTTAAGTTTCTTACAGACAAAAGCTATATATTAAAGAAACATGGTTTCTGGTTTATTGGTCACGGTACAAGTCCCTTCTGTAAAGTGCCATCTATGTATTATAATTAATTTCCGTGACATGGGGATCTGAGCTGGTTATATGAATTTGCCTTCAGGCGGGGATCACTGTTCCTATGGCCGGCTTCTACCTGACTATTGTAGTGGTTTGCGAACTCTGTTCACAAGTCCCGCGGTAGCTCAAATGGTAAGGCTCAAATCCCAGCTGAGGAGCATTTTTGTCTTTCAGTTCATTACTTATAAAATATGATAAAGAAACAGTGCTGTTTAATTTTAGAGACGTGTTCAAAGGGTGCTTTAGACTGAAGATAGAGTAGAATAACCAACAAAATATACAAGGCTCTTAGGCCTTCTGTTGCAAGGAAGTAGGCTACAGAATTCTGGAAGGCTCTTTACTAGTAAAACTGTTGACAAATGACACCTTTAAAGTTCCCGCCTCTTAAAAACAATAATAATATTTTTGGCTGTGTTTAGCCGCGTTCCGGACCCTTGCTTCGATTCAGGTTCAGGTTTAGATTTTACTTACAAATTAAAAAACAAAACACTCCAGGGCCCGTCAGAGGAGACACATTTGCAGTGCACGGTATGGAAGAAGCTCGTTTAGGTGCATATAACATATAAACATAGGTCATTCATACCATTTGACAGAATTAGGTTCTCCCGTCCCCAATACCACATGGTCACCGAGGGGTTACCCACTCCCCAGCACCTGCTTTGTAACCTTTTCCGGCACCGCCTGACACCGTCCGAAACCAGTGGTTTCGGCCATAAATTATGCGATTCCCGCTTCTGAACATGCTGGTTTTAATGCTCTAACACGTGGCGAACGGTGTCGGCAGGTGCCGGCACCGCGCACTTGCTGTATACAACAATCGAGAGTGGGCAACCCCTCGCCTGTCACTTGTCCAGCGAGTCTGAAACATCCCAGTGGCATCGACAAATGTACACATACCTAGGTATACACATATGCACTCTGGAATGCCGTACCCCTCATGCCCTCTTATGGTTTTGGAAACCGACCATTTCTGTGATACCCCATACCAAATGCTCACTTGTCAGACCCAACTTCTTTACGACCCCTGGACTAACCCCAACCCGCGTTAACAGCCATGTCATAAAATTGGATTGTCTAGAAATCCTGGTACCAATTAGACGAGCAATGAATAGAAATTCCAGCGCTTGTGAAATCTGACTCGGAATTATGCTAGTGCAGTGGCGAAGATAGCTTTTACTTGGCGGGAGTTGGAGGAGGCTCGGTAATCATTGTGGCGCGCCAAAGTGATGAACTGGTGGAGGGACAGGATGAAACTTGTAGGGCAAGACGATTTAAATTAGCTCCAGCTTATTTGGAACCCATTCGGGCAGTTCATGCGCGTTACGAAAGAAGTTTTGTCCACTCCTTTGTGAATTTTTTCAACGCGAAATTTTAAATTCTTTTCTTCTTTTTATGTTAATTATTGAAGTTAAGCGCTTTAGTTTGTTGCAGTTCTTGTTCTTGTGTAATTATTGAATATTTGACTATGTAAAAGCGCAATTGTATATAGTTATGTTTGACGAGAGAACAAATATTCGGTTTTCTGTTAATACCGTAAGGAATATTTTTCGAATAATAAAGATTGATTGATTGATTGACAAACCGTATCCGGCCATATGAAAGTGCCAGATTATGCCCCTGATCTGAAATTTTTCGCCTACGTTGCAAATTATCGCAAAGCAAGTCGATCGCTAGATAGAGGTGACCATCACTACTTTATATGACGCGTGTTTCATTTGTAGGCTGCTCTGTTTGTCCGCCCTGGCCATATTATCAGTATCATTACACATCACACAGTTTTAAATAATTGTTTATCTTATTATCATCAATTTTGGTGGACCAATAAAACGTCAATCAATCAATCAATCAGAGTCTATAGTACAAATCGATCCCACAAGTCACTGAACAGATAAGAGAAATTTTACTCAGACTTATAAAATTAAAGTGGAAATTAAGTTAAATAAAAAAATTAACAAAAAAATTTTAATAAAGCAAAATTAAAGGCAAAACTTCTGCTGAAGAAACATAACTAAACACATATCCTAGCGGAGCTTTAGTTGAACATGGATGATGGTGGTGATCATTGTGATTCGTGTGTGTTTATATGTTTTATTTACTTTCATTTACTCCGCTTTTTCAAAAATGGCGGGTTATAAATAAATTACTTACTTACTTATTTGGGAACTGTTAGGAACTGACTGGTTGGTGGATCTGAACTAAAATAAGGATATTGCAAAACATATGGATCGTAGACTAGAGCAGAATTTTATTGCGTTAGCACGCTGCAGACCACAATGCCGTGAATTGTAAGAGAAAAATATACAAACCTCATTACCGTTTTTTTTTGTAAAAACACTGGAGAAGGACTAGCTTATCCTAGCGGAGCTTTAGTTGAACATGGATGATGGTGTTGATCATTTGGTGGAACTGAACTGAAGTAAGGATATTGCAAAACAGATGGATCGTAGGCTAGAGTAGAATTTTATTGCGTTAGCACGCTGCAGATCACAATGCCGTGAAATGTAAGACAAATACGTAAAGTAAGAAAAATATACAACCTCATTACCATTTTTTTTTTGTAAAAACACTGGAAAAGGACTAGCTTATCGGTTACTGTGCGTCTCAACAAAAGATGGTGAAAACTTCTTGGGGCCCATGCAGGCCCGTATCCAGGAATTTATTTCGGGGGGGGGGGGTTGCCTGCGGGTCGGACAAAAAAGACATAGATCAGAGGGAAAAGCCTGTAAAAATGATCATTTTTGTATGTTTCGGAGGGGTTTTCAACCCCCTAACCCCCCCCCCCCCCCCCCCACCTGGATACGGCCTTGTGCCCATGGGTGTCAGTTTTGAGATATTTCTCCCTGGGGTCTAAAAGGGAGGTAGGATATTACGTAGTCTGGGAATAGATAGGGTTTTAGTACCATAATAAACGCTAAGGTTGGGTCTCGATAATTTGTCACTAGACTGAAACTTCTTTAGATAAAATTTTGATGGTTAGTATGTTCTGTAGGTGAAATGATGTGTAGTCTATCTTTTTGCTTATCTAATGTAATACCAACTACGAATGCTCCGCCACCTCGCGAACATGGATGTTCTCAGTGGCTGTGCTTTTTTTGGATTTATTGCAAGAAAAAAAGTTTAAAGTTTAACTGAAAAGCCAACTTATTTTTGTGTCATTTAAATCACTACATTGAATAATTTGGGTCTGCTAAGTTTTTTTTTTTTTCACTATCTGCTCTAGTTATGACGTTCAGGATATCTGCGGCCGTCCCCGCAACGTAAATTCTACTATGACGCGGGAAATTTTAATCTCAACACAAACGCGACTTTTCAGTGGGCAGTTGAAGACTGCTTAGTGCCTGAACAAAACACATCCAGATATCTTTCTGGTAAGGGATACAGCACAGATACAAGCGCATAGAGGTACCACAAATCGCACGAAAATTCCACTATTTGAAAATCGATTATTCGGGAATGGCGGAACAACGAAATAACGCATTTTCAGCGGGTCTTCAAGCCAATTTGAGTGAACGAATGATGGGTAACTAGATTGTCCTATCCCCCCTTTTTAGTTAAACTTTCAGTCTAAGGAGAATTGGAAAGCTTGGATCTCCCCTTCCTCATTCTGAGATACTTTCCTAAACGGACGAAATATGCGTCCCATGATAAGACAGTTGTTAGAACTCCTACTACGGTCTCAAATTTCAAGCTGAATATGAAGAGACCTGGCACCCCAGGAGGGAGGGGAGAATTAGTCGTCTTTTCGTGTCTTCTTATTAAAACAATACTCTCCACGCAGGCCACAAAATGGTGCAGAAAAGATCGTATTTCCCGAGTACCAGCTGGATTGGAGTTATGTTTTGAGGAAACGTTGGAGTTTGGACTACTGGTAAGTTTTTCTAGCTTTTTCGAGTTTTATGCAATCTTTGACATGGTCTCGGACTTTTTTTGCGAATAAATTGTTTTCAGTATTATTTTATTCGGCTGCGTTAACTGGTAAGCTGAGGGAAAAAGATAGTCCTTAAGCCAAAGCTGACTGCGAAGCAAATTTGACGGTGCATAACGGATAATTCAGCTACATTAAATTTGGAGTCACCTGTCTCTTCTTCTTCTTCTTCTTTCCAGGGATACTTGTCGGCGGCATGTATGGGCGATTTCAAGTTCCGTACTGTGGTGATAGATAGTCCTTCAGCCCAAGCTGACTGCGAGTCAAATTTGACAGTACAAAACGGATTAGTCAGCTACATTAATGTAGCTGACTTATCCGTTTTGCAAAAACATTTTAAAGTGGCCAATGATTCTGAATCTAGGATTCACTGTGCGATTTGTCCTTTAAGGGAAACAATGGACAGTATACCATAAATATTCTTTGAGCCCAAGCTGACTTTGAAACATTTATTCAAACAATGTTTACAACGGGTACGTCAGCTACGATTCTTCATCAGCGATATTTCGGCCCTTTTTGGCAAGGGTCCTCGTCAGGCTGTCAATCCTCTGGTTCAACTTCGGGGAAGGAAACAAACCTTTAATAATCTGTAATAACCTGTAATAATCGAGGACCCTTGCCAAAAAGGGCCGAAATATCGCTGATGAAGAATCGTAGCTGACGCACCCGTTGTAAACATTGTTTGAATAAAAGTATACCATAACTGTGGAAAACATCACATCGATGGGTAGTCGTACCTTGAGAGGGGGGGGGGGCAAAGACTCAGACTCAAAATTTAATTCCTTTCGGGTTTGTATTCTTCGAATATACCTTGAAGTAACGTTTTTAGTGTCCATTTTGTCTTTTGAAGCCTATAAAAATAGTACCAAGGTGGAAGATTGTCTGCCCCTCAGAAGTCTAGGGGGGGGGGCTCTGCCTTCTTCTTGTGCGATGATTGAATTAACTTGTACTTGTACTTAGCACAACTCTTACTAGAACTTGTACAAGTACTTGTACTTGTACTTAGCACAACTCTTACTAGAAATGATCTTTTCCGTATAAAATGGCTCAGAAAAAACGTCTTCGAAAATACCATTACTTTCCACCTGAAAATAGCGATTCTCTTTTTAGCGCTTGTCGATTGTATCAAGCCTTCCTGCTCTCCGACGCGGCGAATGGGCGCAAAACATTTGAAAACTGAACGTGCCTTGGTTAAAAAGTGGGAAAACTAAGCAAATAAAAGAAGTACTGAACAGAAGATTATCACATCCTTTTGTCAGTGGACGTTGAAGATTCCGGCAAACTTTTCGTTGGGTGACGGGAAACACAGCAAGACCGAAAAGGCGCTAAAATTTCATAGTTACGAAACGAAACAATGGAGAAAGGTGGGAATTTTAGGAGCTTACAATTCCATATGGGAGCTAAGTATATTATAAAAGGCAGAATAAGCAAGAAGGGTCCTTTAAGTCAGGATGCAAGCTGTGCAGCCTTCCTTGAACATTGCAGCGGGCGGACTAAATGGACGTTTTCGCGTGGATGGCTCTGGTCCCGTCGAGCTCGACGGACATTCTTGCTTGAACGGATGAACAGATGAACGGCTCCGGCTCGACGGACGCCTCCCACTCAACACCTCCAACGGCAGCGTTGAGCTGGACGGGGATATTGTGTTGTGCTTCCCACTCATATGCTCCCATCCAGCTGAATGGGCATTTTCGCATGGAAGGAACCATCTTCCTCAGCCGTTCACCGCCCGATCGATTTTCTAATTTTCACGTGGACGGATCAGCCGTTCAGCTCTACAGCCATCCACGCGAAAACGTCCCCCAAGTCGAGTCATGAACCTCGGTCTTTTGTGAAGGGCACAGAGAGTTGAAACAAGTAGGGATCCCACTTTCTTTCATGCTGGCGGAAACCCTTCGGCGTGCTCAAGCAATTTTCATATCGGGCACCCGGAGTTCTTGGGATCCCAAAACGTCTGTGACAGGATACCTACGACTTCGTAAAGTTGTCCGTCTGTCACAGGGGCGTCACGACTAGGGGGGGGGGGGGGGGGGGAGGGGGGACGCCCCCCCCATGTTATAGTAAAAAAACAGTCGATTTTTTTTCTTGGAAACAGCCAATCAAAAAAAAAAACAGTCGGTTATCTTGTAACAATCGTTGATTTGTTCTTAAAATAGTAGTTTCTCTTAAAATCTGCCTATTTTTCGGCAACATGGTAGTTTTTTCTCAACAATAGTCGTTTTTATCTGCAAAAACAGACGGTAAAAATGACCAGCCAGTCGATATATACCTTGCCCCCCCCCCCAACATTTGGCTAGTAACGCCTCTGGTCTGTCCCCGATGAAAAATTTATCGCAAAATAGTAGTACGAAGTTGTACGAAAAAGTAGCATGCAGTATTAACTGATGCTACCACATGCTTCTACTTAAGGCTACCGTGTTACTGCATACTACTGCATGCTACTATTAGCAAGACTGAATGCTACTATGGCAAGACAGGATGCTACTGGATACTACTAGATAAGATTGGACCAGTCTGAGGCACATTTAATGATAGTATTCTTTGCTATTACATAGTATTACATGCAACCTTTTCGTACAACCACCATACAACTACGCAGGCTATAAATTTGTCATCGGGTCAGAACGATAACTCTCGAAGGGATTGAAATATTTGGTTCAAACTTGGGGTGGGGATCCTTTGGGTCAAAGTATAATCAAGTTCGTAGATGGGCTCCGTAGCCCTATATATCTAGGGGTAGGGGAGGGGTTCCAAGTTAAGGATCTTTCTGTTAAGTTGTTGGTTAGGGATAAATAAAATGTCTAGGGACCTGGTGAAGACTGGAAATATGTAAGACCTGATAATGTGGATTAAGAAGTCGGATAAATATTCCCCTTTTGGGATCCCATATAGCCGGGACGCTCCACGTGTGTTTTTACGACGGCCAATGTCGTTTCGGTTTTCTCTTTCGGATACCTCTAGCAGCTTAGGTCTCATTTTCTTTCGAATTTTAGAGGATGTTTATTACGTTCATTTTGGTTCATCCTTTCGACATTTGTTTTTAGTTTGCGCGTTTGGTTTTTCGTCGGATGATTTCATTCGAAATGCACATTTCCAACGAAAACAAAGAAGTTTTATGTGGAATGGAAGTTGCGGTCAGATCTTGTTTCCAGAAATTCAGTATCCGGGAGTAGTGACTGCATTTTCTTTGAATAGCGTCGTTTCTTTTGTTTAACAAGAGTCAGCACATTTTCTGGGCATGAAAGTTTTCGCCTAGTGTTTCGAACCTTTGACTGTCCTGTCGCGATTGTCCTTTCATTTACAGAAACCATGAACTTGCGTGCAATCCAAGTGTTGAGCTTAGCTTGAGACCCCTTCCCCAACCCTAAAGATAGGCTACGGTCCCATCTACGAATGACCTATATATGTGAATGATCTAACCGAATAACGAGGTTTTTAGAATAGGAGCAGTGAGAAAGAGAGAGAGAAACAAACTTAATATAATGGAATTTTACAAAAAAAAATTCATTATCATAACAGACCTGCCACGTGAAAATCTATACAGATTTGTTTGTGGCAGGACTCAGTAATTTAATCACTTAGCATAATTATATTGGGAAAAAAAGGGAAAAAAAATAATTCAAAACTATACAGAAACAACTATATAAGACAAAAAAAAAATAATAATTCAATTTTATATATAATTAGAAAAAAAATTAAACCTCCTGGATATCCAGAACCAAGGTAACTCTGTCTCCTCACCCATCTTTACTCATCAAAAAACTTTAGTTGTGTAAGTTAGTTGATTTATTTATAAAAATTCTGTTGCCATGGCCCGCGTGCTTTTTGTGTAATACATTTTATTCTATACTTTTGACGCCCCGTCGCATACAGTGCATAAACACCCGTCTAGACCAGCGCGGCAAAGATTTTCTTGAATGTCAGATTGATTCCTCGTTTTGATAAATTCCCTATCATACAAAGGCATTTAGTTGTTCAGGAGCACCATATTGACACTTTTGCCCACACTGTAAAAAGTTTCTCCGTATAAGGATGAAGTATTTGCTACTGGGATTAATCTTATCTTTATTGAGAGAAGATTAATCCGAATTAGGGGTAATCTTATCTCAACAAAGATAAGATTAATCCCAGTAGCAAATACTGCAAGATTTTTTTTTACAGTGCAGTCGCGAAATTCTCCAGTTGACTGAAGAAAGGACTGTTTTAAGCTTTTGTTGTAGGCTGTGGTGAGGGATTGATAATGGTGAGGAAGCAATTTCATGACTTTTATTCTGGAAGAAAGCCCCACTACCCAGGGAAATAATCTAGGCTATATTAGTGCTTTGGCAAATAAATAATCATAACGACAATAATTTATTTCTGAACCGATCATAGAATCCAGATGATAAAGATGGACTGTATCGACGAAAGGAACAAAATATATGCACAAACTATCCAGATCAAAAGTTGATCGTTAGATCGTTGATAGTTAGATGAAAACATTTCGAGCAAAACAAATAAACAATGAAAACACTAACAAAACCAAATAAAGAATAAAGCGCTAGAACAGAGGACTACTTGCTTGCAACCAAAGCTTTAGGGAGATTTTCGGACAAACATTTCTTGCTGTCTAAGCCCTCAACAACCATTTCATTTGGGGGGGGGGGCATACACATGCAAATCCTTGAATTCTTCTAATGTAAGTCTTAAACCTTCTTTTCCGACTTTGAAGGCATTATTGAGGTCAATTCCACGGTATCGCCCGAGCGAAGCGAGTGCTCATGCTGCCTGAGGCAGGTAATTCCACTGAGGCCTAGTACACTGTAAAACAAATCTTGCAGTATTTGCTACTAAGATTAATATTGTCTCTACTGAGATAAGATTATTTCTAATTCGGATTAACCAGTAGCAAATACTGAAGTTAACTTTAATCCTTTCTCGGAAAAACTTTTTACGGTGTAGGATGTTCTTGACAGATAATTGTTTTAGTATTCACATTCGTGCTCCAAGTGTTGCGTAACAGAACAAAGAAATAAAAAAATAATCTAATTGTTACGAGAGAGCTTTTGATAATTGTAAGAATGAAAGAAGAACCCAATTACTTTGATCCCTCCCAGCATCTTTGGTTTAGCTATCAGTCCCCCTTCCTGCTCGAAGTTATAACTTGGACCCTCTAAACCGGTCATACACAACTCCTCATGTTTTGGGCATGGTGCTTATTGGTGCTAATTGGTGCTCGAACAGCAGGGCACGGGGCACGTACTCCATTAAATCTGTTGAATTAAAAATCGGCTCTAAATAGTCTTGATCAATCATTAGTTTAAGCACTAGTTCATAAATTAATCTAAATTACGTTCGTTTTAATTAAAAGCTGTATTTTGTGTTTTTACTAATTTATTCAGATTTAAATACCTAGTAGTTCAGCCACATTTAGGAATGCCTCAGACCATAACAGATTTTTTCACCATCGATTATCTTTTTAGAATCTCAGTTTGCCTTTCAGAAAATCCGATGTATAGAAACTACTTTTCCACCGATTTTGTGGTTTTGATCAGATAAGGGCGTCTTGGGAATGCTGTGACGTTACCGACATTTTTCACGGGAAGAAACGGTCTCACGAGCAAATAGAAAACGGGAGAGTTCTATTGCCTTTTCATGCTCCAATCTCTCGCAGTGGTATGAACGTAAATTACGTAACTGTCTAAGCTGAAGAGATAGAAATAGAAGAAACCCTGCGGGTCTCCAAAAGGTTTCTACGCCATGACCAGTTCCTGACTATACAGGAAGCGTTAATTTCCTCCTTTTCAAGTTCAGCGCACCTAGCGGATTAAAGTATGATTGGAAACGCCACAACGAGCTGACGCGTAAAACTCATCACTGAAAACTCAAGAAATCATATCAATTATTATACCCGATAATATTATAGATTATTGTTTGTAAGTGATAGATGTTCCTTCAGCCCAAGCTGACTGCGAATCATATTTGACGGTGCAAAACGGATAAATCAGCTAAATTTCATTAGAGCTATATTTCGGCCCTTCTTGGCAAGGGTCCTCTTCAGGCTCAGGCCTAAACAGGAACTGAACCCGAACAGGGCAAAACGGATAAGTCAGCTACATTTTATTAGAGCTATATTTCGGCCCTTGTTGGCAAGGGTCCTCTTCAGTCTCAAGCCGTTCAAGCTGGAAAATGAACTTGTGGAAAAACAATTGAAGAGCCTGAAGAGGACTCTTGCCAAGAAGGGCCGAAATATAGCTCTAATAAAATGTAGCTGACTTATCCGTTTTGCACCTACAAATAGGTGTAAGTGTTCAAGGTCGTTAGCTAGGACAAATAAAGACACATTGGAATTCAGTTCATTTTTTCTACCGACGAAAAATCGCGTTCTAGTGACTCTCATTTGAAAAATGATACATTATTGGAGTCGTAGCAGCACATCTGTTTGTCACTCTGGATGTAGAAAAAATAAGAAAATAAACATATTATCCGTTTCACGGTATTATGATATGCGGGGTGATTAAATACGAGGGGGGAGTGCACTTATTACACCAGTAGGCTATACCAGTTTGACTTGATCCTGGTGCCATCTGATGAACCGCTGATTTTTCACTGACGATCGATTCTGGAGAATATAATTAACAGTTAAAAAACCAAATGTCCTTACAAAATATGTACACTAAAAGAAAACTAAATTGCAAGTGCCATGTGAGCTTCTAGCTCTTATTGTTTGTTTTCTACTTTTTAAAAATTCATGAACAAAATTACTCTCTTTGAATTGGCACAGGAGGAACACGCCGTTCTTTTGTAGCATCCAGGTTTCAAGTATTCAAGTTTTTATTTACGTACTGAAATTGTATAACACTGGTTGAGGTGTTGGGCCAAGCGCCAAGGCGTGATTGTGAATCATTTTTTTTTGTTTTTTAGTTGAAAAAGGCGTTAAATTGAAAAGCACTCACTTTAGTCCTCGTTCGTGAACAACGTTTCTGTAAATTATTTGAGCGTTTCATATTTCATTTTATTTATATTGCAATTACTCCCTTAAGCAGTGCGCAGTGAATTGTTCGCTTTCATTCTTTTAATCCAACCAAATATATAAAAAAAAAATATTTAACCACTGAACGGTTTATGATTTCTCATCAAGAACAAATAATCAGATAGAACCTCCGTCTCCCTATCTCTGTACTATGATTACGCGGAGTCAAGTATCTCCCCGTACCTTTTCCGCTGTGAACGAGCGGAGGTTATTAGCGTCGCGCCACATCACGTTTCGTTCCATCTACAATTGACAACAGTTTAACCACCTTGAGGAAAAGTAGAAGACAAAGCTGATTGGTTCCTTGGACGCGCTCAAAAGCGGGTCAGCGCGCGGAGTACGCCTCCTGCATTTTCTTTCTCTGCGATGAGCAACGGCGAAGACGGAAGTAGAGTGACGGGTAAAAAGTGACAATAAATATCTCTAGGGCCGCTCAGTTTGGTCGTGGTATTCATAGTCACTGCGTGATACCAGCGACAGAGGTTCTATCTGATTATTTGTTCTTGGTCTCATCCTTATACCTAATTGGCTATAACAGTGACTGAAAATGGAAAATACTTTGTTAACAGCCATGTGGCAAGGCATTCAGGTACGGTGGTCTGGAATACTTTTCCAGGTTCAGTTCGAGAAGCGGAAAGTGAACCGCAATTTAAAAAATCGGTTAAAGAAACATCTCCTTGAGTGTAGTTGGTGAATGGAGGGTTTGGAAGACGAGAGAGGACTAATTGACAAATTAATTAATTAAGTTTTAGTTAATTTTAGTGAAGGTTTGATTAGTTATAGATAATATGTTAGTAAATCTGTACTGGTTGCTTTTTAAAGCACGTATGTGCTTTGTTTGTAACCGGTCGTCAAGCCGGAATGATTTTTTTTTAGTAAAGTTGCTGAATCCTGAAACAGAAAGCTTGCTTCAGAACCTGTTGATTATCTGTTCAGACTCGAGGGGTTACTCCCTACGGGGAGCTGATGATGGTGATGCTTATTTCTTTGGCAGTCTTTCACGGCATTAGAGTAGATACCACCTCAGAGAAATGCGGCTAGGGAAACCGGAACTGATACAGAAATTGGCACTCGAACGCGGGAAATGGGTTGTTTCCAAAGTCTTGCCTTGCAGATGTACTCCTATTTGTAGAGTAGATAACCCCTCTGACAAAGCCTGACCTCGAAAATGTGCTTCTGCTTGTATACAGTAGGTAGCTTTTCAGAGACAGATTCAGGCAACAGTATGGATATCACGGAACTGAGTAATGCTTTTATTTTTCATCTGTCAAAAACAGCACACGGCACAAAGACAGAAAATGAGAAAAAAGAGAAGCAGAAAAACAGTCTACAAAATTCACAGAAACATGTAGCCCAGAACCTCAGCCGAGACGTAAACAGAAACACAATAGTTGCGTTTTTGCAGATACCGTAGTATCTGTTACCGCGGTAACTCAATCTGCAATACTCTATCTGACTAAGTCCAAAACAAGCCAGTGATTTTCAGGAAGAAGGAGTAAACGTGTCCGTAGCGACTGAAACTGAATGACTCAAATCCCGAGTCAGCGCAGCTGTGACACCGTTTCTTCCTTCCTTCCGCAGGTACCCGGAGATTCTGCATCGGCAGGGAAAGATAGTCTTCAAGAGTTTTAGTCGTCCTTGTAGTTACCGTGGTATCTGATACACGGTTCCTCTGCAAAAACGACTATTGCCGAAATTGCACTTTTCGAAGTCATTCCAAAAGAAAACTCATATTCAGTCACATCACTAAGTGCTAAACTTCTTTCTCATCAATTTGACAAAATTTGATGAAGGTGAGAAGACGTTTCAGATACCACGATCAGTTACCATGGTCGGACCGTGGTATCTGAATATCAGATACCACGATAACTGGCTAGATACCACGATATCTGCAAAAACGTCTTTTGACCGTGGTATTAGATACCACGATAACTGCGAAAACGACTTTAAGCCGTGGTGTCAGATCCATCAAAATCAGATCCATCAAATCCATCAAAATACAATCACGAAAAGCATCTCTGAATAGAACACTAGGTATGAAGAAAATTGAAACTGGGACTTCACTTCAGTTTATTTCTTACGACCAAAATACATTTTACTATGATGCCAGTACCCGCCCCAAGAAAGGTAAAAAAAAACACCTGCAATTGGGCGGGTAAATAAAACTCATTTCCTAACTAATAATTAACTAAAAACAAAACATAACAGAAAAGAGCACTAAAATAAGAAATAATAACCAATCTCTCATCAACTCATTTAATAATAATGAGAAAAAAGAAAATAATAAGAAAAATAGGAAAAATAGAAAAAAAACTTGGCCTAACAAATACTTTTTCAGTTTATTTTTAAATAGCCCCAGGTGCTCAGCTGCCCTAATGCTCTCCGGAACAGAGACTGGGACGAGAACTGGATTAAGAAGGGTCAACGACACATCTGGCAGGGGCGTCACGACCGGGGGGAGGGGGGATGCCGCGATTTTTCGTCAAAACAGTTGATTCTTTTCATTAAAACAGTCGATTTTTTGTCAAGACAGTCGTTTTTTTCTGGAATTCAGTCATTTTTTTCGAAACTGTCGTTTTTTTCTAGAAAACAGTCGTTTTTCTGCAAAAACAGTCGGTAAAAAGTACCAGCCAGTCGGTAAATTCCTTGTTTCCCCCCCCCCCCCAAAACATTTTGGCTTGTAACGCCTCTGACATCTGGACCCCATGAATCACCAGTTGCTCGCCGTTTTCATTGGCGGGACCGGGAAGGCCCTCTCCTGTCTTATCGGATAAATGCCATCCTCTATGTGTGTTGGAAAGTGATATGAATGTCCTAATGGGATTTCTCAGTGTCAGACACCGTGTTGCCAGATCGTGAACCAAAAGTAAGCCGCAGCCTTTGAAAAACAAGCCAAAAATCAGCCGCACACTTTTTTGCCCAAAATCTAACTTTACTTTTAAAGGTATACAAGTTCTGACGGCCGTTTTATAGAAATACTCACCACTATTCAGGTCCACCTTCCAATTCGTTCCCTGGCTTGAGGAAGTTCAGTTCCAGTGTAGAGATTATATGAGGCTGCATTTAGTAGAATTGCGAGAAACTGCTGCCCCATGTGGAACTCTAGAGACTTTACAGAAATTCTCACGTGATTTTGACCTTTCGTGAGCATAGAGGCTCCAGCTTCGTTCGAGAATCGGATTCATCTCAAATGGATTGCCAAAAAATATAATTTCTTCCTGAAAAAGAAAATCAAGCCAGAAAATAAGCCAGCTCAAAATAAAAATAGCCAAGTTTTAAGCCACAAGCCAGTTCCAAAAATTTTCACGCCAGTCACCAACAAAATAAGCCAGTTTGGCGTAAAATAAGCCAATCTGGCAACACTGGTTAGACAAACGATCCGCTCCCACGAAACCGACGGTTTGGTTGCCATGCAAGGCTGAAGCGCTGGTCTCTGTTTTGAAAAATTAGCTTACCCGCCATTTTTGTTTCAGAAGCAGTTGTATTTATTATTATTACCTCTTCGGATCTATATTTTTTCGTAGATGGGCTCTGTAGCCCTACATTTAGGGGGTGGGGAGTGGGTTCAAACTAAGGGGCAAACAATATATTTTAAACAGCTAATGAGATAGTCGATTAAGGGGTAAGAAGACATGCTGAACACGATTATGAAAACCATTTCCTCGCCGGACCAGTAGTTCGTCCGAAATCCGGCCAAAACCGGGAAGTTTGTTAAAAGTAAAAGTTTTATTTGAAGTTGATTGGATGTTCGGTGTAGGGATAAGAAAAGATGCTGATCACTTATGTGAAAATAATTTTCTACCCGGACAATTAGTTCGCCCGGATTCCGGCCCACACCGGAAAATTTGCTAAAAGCAAAAGCTGTAACTGTAGTTGATTAGATGTCCAATTTAGAGGTAAGAAGAGATGCTGAATCCGTATATGACGCTTATTTTATAAACCGTATATAAACTGAAGAGGTTTATTTTTTCGCCGGACAAGTAGTTCCGGAATTCCGCCGGACCGGAAAATTGGCAGAAGTAAGGCAGGAAGTTTCGGTCGGTTTCGTCAAAATATATATGACTTATAGGGGTAAACACATCTGCTGAATCAATATCTGAACTTAGTTTTCTCACATAATTAGCTGTTTGGGCTCAATCATTTTCTAAATTTTAATAGTAAAAACGCTCAATGAGTCTGGTGGAGACTGGATCTGACGAAGACAAGACCCAATCGTACGGATCAAATGTTCAATTTTTTGGGATCCCATCGAAACCTTTGATCTTGTTTTGTTGGAAAAGGTCGGTGTTTCTTCAAAACAGTCGGTTTTCTTTTTCTTAAAACACTCAGTTTATTAAATCAGTCTATTTTCCGTCAAAACAGTCGTTCTTTCTTAAAAACAGACGGTTTTTCTGCAAAAACATTCAGTAAGAATGACCGGCCAGTCGGTAAATATCTTGCCCCCCCCCCCCCAAAAAAAAAATATTTTGGCTGGTAAAGCCTCATGTTTCTCCGACAAGCGGGTTAGGCAGGAGTTTGTGCTGTTTATAGGTGTATGTGTGCATGTACAGGAAATGCCTTTCTTTTTCTAAAAATCGAGGATTACTTTGTCCAGCTTGCAACCTCGGTAAAGGGATCAAAACACGATTGTTGTGTGTCGTTGTCTCGCTTTCAGTCTTCCTCAGAACCCGTCCCGGTCTCCAAACTGATTTCCCTCCACTTCTTAGTAGAGATGGGCCATCTGGGGACAACACAATATCTTTGCTCCAAATTTTTTTGAAAGAGTATCTCTGCGGTGATTTAATTTAGTTACGTCAAGTTTAATGAGAGCCTCTTCATATGAAAAATTATGATCACCCAGAATGATTCTCACTGTTCTCTTTTGGACATTTTCCGGGCGATCAGAGAGCTCTGCAGAAAGAGAAGAATGCCAAACCGTTTTTTGTAGACTATATTCCTAGATACGGCCTAGACTATTCGTCTCCTGTTCTGGATTATCTCTTAGAAAGTTTTCTACGTCCCATCTGACACGTTCGTGACTAGCCATCGTCTTTATCCCCCCCCCCCCCCCCCCCGGTGAGAAAGGATGATTCATTGACCTGTCTTTGTGACTCACCCTGATAAAGCATGGAACAAAAACAGTCTGCGCTGTCAGAGGACCCAACAGTCGTCTCGTCTTACGTTGCAGATGTTTTACATTTGGGTGGACTTGTTATCGTCTAAACACAACAGCAGTTTTGGTTAGTGGCGCTGAGGGGCCTTAAAGTCGCAAATAGGAAAAAGTCTGGTGAGAGCGGAGGGGTCTTACGCTCAATTATCTTGTGTACATCCAGTGGCTCGCCTCGTTTAAACTCGGAGGACCGGAAGTTTGAAACACGTCCAATAATTCTTCTGGGAAATGAAACCAAAAATTGAAAATGTACAGTTGTGATCGCACTAATCATTCATGTCGACCGGTAATTGTTTCTCCTCTTTGAGCGCGACATTCCTGTTACCATTCGACTGCATACGATTTTGTTTTTATTTAACTTAAATTGTTTAAAATAATTTTTCAAATATTCAAATAATGTGTACACCGAATACGTCAGCTACAATGCTTCATCAGCGATATTTCGGCCCTTCTTGGCAAGGGTCCTCGTCAGGCTGTCAATCTTCAGGGCTGAAATATCGCTGATGAAGCATCGTAGCTGACGTATCCGTTGTATACATTATTTGAATATATGTTTCAAAGTCAGCTTGGGCCCAAGGAATATTTATTTTTTCAAATTTGTCTTAAATTTATGAAGCATAAATATAATCAGGACTTTCTGAAAGAAAACTGAGCTTCCCGGATGCTATGAAGGCCGTACTTTCTCGTTTCGTCTGCTTGGATCCTCCAAAGCCGGAGATAAAGCAAGAATCTCGGACCGATACCAAATATGAAAATCTTATTTATTCGGAACGTAATGGATGGATAGATATTATTTTGCAGCAAAAAAAAAACGTGGGCCATGTGCAGTGGACATAGAAACAATCACAAAAACTTGAAAACACAGAAAAGGATCTTAAGATACACTCATCTTTTCACATACTAAATCCCTTTACATAAAGCTTTGCACGGAACCCTTAGCCTATATATTCCTTTGAAAATAGTTAATCTGGAGACATTTCCGCATTTGCAATGCCTAGATCAGGTCACTAGTTCAAAACCAGGAGTCGGTACATTCAAACACAAATTCTCAAATTTAGGACACAGTGCTCATAACGGTAGGGCCCAGTACATACAGATCCTGTTGAAATGAACATCTGAAATCAAACTCGCTTTTCAAACAGATTTTTCTGGGGGTAGGCTACTGTGCACTTACTCCAGGGTATAGTGCCTTGCTCACAGGCCATGCCCTTGCGTGGGAGCATTACTCCATTAAACTGAAAACATAAAAAAGGACCGCAAGACACACTTATCTTTTCACATATTAAAGCATTTTACACAAAGTGTTGTACTAAAATTCTAAATACTATTCTCCGAAGGAAATTCAGTTAGAAGCATTCTAGCATTTCTCTGTATCACCCATCTCCATATCTTAACTGGGTCCTCCACTGAGTCCTCCAGTTAGAGCACGCCGGGTACGGACGTGCACGGTTCCGACCGATCTACAATTGTCAGTAGAGGACCCACTTTAATTCAAGATTAAGAGACGGTACGGACGTGCGGAGACATCTAGTGGCGGGACTCAGAAGCAACCGCCTGGCATGCTCAAAATAAATTTTTACATGAAAATCAGACAAAAGAAAAACATCCACTGAACACAGAACTTATTTGTCAGTGTATTTATTTAATTTTTTTATTTTTTTTTTTATTCTGTCATTGCATCTGAACTGTGTTGCTCCATAATGAAACTCCTATAACCTGGGCCTATGCAATTAACAAACTACTTCAGAATTGTGTTAATGTCGCGGCGAATGTTAGGTTCAGTCTCAGGTTCTTATGTTATACTTAAAAGATAATACTTACAAACATAAATAGTCGCATGTTCCCAGCAGAGAGCAACGATATATAGATTGTAGATAAATCTTTTTATTCACCAAAAACCTATCATGGTCCACGCCAATTTTGTTTGGTATAGTCATGGATACAACTTATGAGCACACACATAAATTATAATAGGCCTACGCATATTGGGCTACAACGGTCATAAATAACATTATAAATTTAGACTAGCAGCTCAGCTTATGCTTCGTTATACAACTTTGAAAATGAAGGGACAAAACATGAATGGAACGTGAGTGATAAATCAAAAACAATTGCCTTCTTCAGAAGATAAGAAAAACAACAGTACTTAACCAGTCCCGACGAACAATAAAACAGTGCTAGATAATCGTGGCCTGAAATTAGTAGGGTATGCGTGCTTTAATTCCAGGTCTGCTTCTTTCTTTTTGCGAACAATAATAAATTTAAAGGACCCCTCTTGCTTATTCTGCCTTTCATATTACCCTAATTCCCTTCTGGAATTGTAAGCTTCTGAAATCCCGCCTTCCATAGTGTACCTGCGACTCTTTAGCGCTTTTTCGGCCAAGCCGAGTTTTGTCAGGCACGCAACGCAAACTTGAAACAAGCTTCAAGTTTCGCTGACAACTCTTTCACACATAAGCTTCAAAGTATTGTTTTTCTTCTATAAGAAATGGTAGGCCATCAGGTCTATTTTCTGTTTAAGACTCCTTTTCTTCTTGTTATATCCATTTTTTAACCACGGCTCGTTCGGTTTTCTAATATCTTGCGTCCAGCGCCGCGTCCGAGAGCGGGAAGGCTGGATAGAGGTGACGAGCACTAACAAGAAAATCGCTAATTGTATCATATTCAAATAACGTATATTTCGGCCCTTCTTGGCAAGGAGGACCGAAATATCGCTGATGAAGCATCGTAGCTGACGTATCCGTTGTATGCATTATTTGAATATATGTTTCAAAGTCAGCTTGGGCTCAAGGAATATTTAGCTAATTGTATTATCATAATGGTATTGTCGGAAAACGGTATTTCGCAGCCATTTCACCGTGAAAAGATCATTTTCAGTAAGAGTGGTGCTTTAAAGCTTATGAAAATGTCAAAACCACCGTACCGACTTTCCAGAAAGCCACTCGGAAAGCCCTGACACATTTCTCTATCATATGTTCTAATTTCCGCATTTCAAGACACCATTTATTGTATGCGCTCAGTTGCTCCGTATCCCGGCTCCCGGTTGAATATCCCCGAATTAATATTGATTCTCCCCCATCATTCCCAGACCAAGGAAATGCCAGCGGTAGCCCCTCAGGGGATCCCGCTTTGGGAAGGGGGTGCTCCCCGTACTTGTAACCTGATTACCTGTACTTTTTCATTTCATTTACTGGGGGTCTCCTGAGTGCATGCTCGGCTAGGCTTCCTTGTTACTATACTAGGTCATCCAGCTTTTATGGCACTTGCAGCCTCTGGCTCAATATACCGATCACAATTCCGTCTGTCGGTCTGTCGGTCGGTCCGAGTTTTTTGTCCCACATATCCGAGTTAGGGTACTTCCAGATGTGCTAGGACAATGAAACTTGGCAGGCATATCAGGGACCCGACCAAACTAACCTGGAAATAATCAGTTTCCCGATCCGACCATATGGGGGGGAGTGCGGGGCGCTGGAAACTTGCAAATTTAGGGCATTTTGTCACTTTTTTCTGAGTTAAGGTACTTCTAGATGAGCTAGGACAATGAAACTTGGCAGGAATATCAGGGACCCGACCAAACGAACCTGGAAATAATCAGTTTCCCGATCCGACCATATGCGGGGGAGTGGGGGCGCTCGAAACTTGAAAATTTAGGGCATTTTGTCACACTTTTTCGAGTTAGGGTACTTCCAGATGAGCTAGGACAATGAAACTTGGCAGGAATATCAGGGACCTGACCAAAGTAACCTGGAAATAATAAGTTTTCCGATCCGACCATATGCGGGGGAGTTGGGGCGCTGGAAACTTGAAAATTTAGGGCATTTTGTCACTTTTTTCTGAGTTAGGGTACTTCCAGATGAGCTAGGACAATGAAACTTGGCAGAAATATCAGAGACCCGACCAAACTAACCTGGAAATAATCAGTTTCCCGATCCGACCATATGCGGGGAAGTGGGGGCGCTGGAAACTTGAAAATTTAGGGCATTTTGTCACACTTTTTCGAGTTAGGGTACTTCCAGTTGTGCTAGGACCATGAAACTTGGCAGGCATATCAGAGACCCGACCAAACAAAATTAGGAAGAATCAGTTTTCTGATCCGACCACTTTGGGGGGGGGGGAGGGCAGGGGAATCCGGGAAATTGAGAAGTGTGTAACTTTCGAACGGATGATCGGATTGTAATGAAACTTCATAACTGAACAGAATATATATCTGTAATGTCCCGTTTAAAGTCTTGACCGGATTCGGTAGCCAGGGGGGAGTTGGGGGGGGGGACCGGAAATTTCAAGAAACGGTTAGAATGGAGGGATCGGAGTGAAACTTGCTGGGAAGAACAAGCATCTGCTCTAGATAAGTCCTTTAGACCATTGTACTTGATCCGGACACTTATGGGGGGGGGGCGGAATTCCGGTGATGGTGGTTTGGGGATTTTCACGATGAAACTTGGCAGGCATATCAGGGACCCAATCAAACTGACTTCAAAATAAAAATGTTGTCGATCAGATAATGGTGGGGGGAGTGGAGGGAGGGGAATCCGAAATTTTCAGTCATGCGTAATTTTGGAATGGGTGATCGGATTCGAGTGAAATTTAAGAATTCAACAGAGGACATTTCTCCGATGATTTTTTTCATATCCGGACCGGATCCGGCAACTATTGGGGGCGGGGGGGTGTGAAAAATACGTGCCCCGTTTAGAATGGAGGGATCGGGATGGAACTTTGTGGGAAGAACAAACAGATGCTCTAGGTAAGTCATTTGCTGAAACGGATTGGCTACGTGCACCGCGGGGGAGCTGGGTGGGGCGGGGGTGGACCGGAAATCTTGAGAAACGGCTAGAATGATTGTATCGGAGTGAAACTTGCTGGGAAGAACAAACATCTGGTCCATGTAAATCTTTTACATAATTTGACTGGATCCGGACATTTGAGGGGGGGGGGGAGGAGGGTTATCCCGGAATTCCGTTTTTGGGGGGATTTTCACGACGAAACTTGGAAGGCATATCAGGGACCCGGTCAAACTGAATTTGAATAAAAAAAATCCTCGATATGATTATCTTGGGGGGGGGGGGAGTTGAGGGAGGGGAATCCGGAATATTGAGTCATGCGTAACTTTGGAACGGGTGATCTGATTCGAGTGAAATTTAATAATTAAGCAGAGGACATTTTTCTCTTGTGACCTTTTTCATTCCCGGACCGAATCCGGCAATTATTGGGGGGAGGGCGGAAAATACTTGACCCGCTTAGACTGGTGTGATCTGGATCGAACTTCGTTGAAATGACAAACAGATGCTCTGGATTAATCATTTACAGAACCGGATTGGCTCCGGTTATTGTGGGTGGAGTTGGAGGAGGGGGAGGGGGGTCTGGGATTCCGGTGATCGCGCGTTAAGGTACTTCCAGATGTGCTAGGACGATGAAACTTCGCTGGAATATTGGAGACTCAACAACATTTGCTTAGAAATTGCTACTTCCCAAATCCGATTATTCCTTAAAGTACCAATCTTGACCGCAAAGTAAAAAAAATACTTTTAAGCAATATATGCATTTTCGTGATGCCAATCAGCCCATTAGCAGTTTTGCATCAAGGGTTTTGCTTACAAATGAAGTTCCAGCTCCCTTATAGCGCGCATCTCAACCGCAAAGTCGAAACTTACTTTTGATCAATCAAATCATCTTGACACATGCAAGTGCCATATGAGCTTACAGCTCTTGTTTACTAACTTTTTACTCTGAACACAAAAGTGGCTTTTCATTGCCAGATGAAAAATTTGTAGCCTGCGTAGTAGTATGGTAGTAGTACGAAAACGTTGCATGTAATACTATGTAATAGCAAAGAATACTATCATTTAATGTGCCTCGGACTGGTCCAATCTTATGTTGTAGTATCCAGTAGCATTCAGTCTTGCTAATAGTAGCATATAGTAGTATGCAGTAACACGCTAGCCTTGAAGTAGAAGCATGTAGTAGCATCGTTAGTACTGCATGCAACTTTTTCGTACTACTTCATAGTACCATTTTGAGATAAATTTTTCATCGGGTGGACAGTGTTGAGATTGGTGAAGATTGCTTAGCGCCTGAACAAAAAAATAATCATAAATCTTTCTCGTAAGGCATACAACAAAAATACAAGCGCAAAGAGGTACCACAAATCACATGGAAATTCCACTATTTGAAAATCGATTATTCGTGAATAGCGGAACAACGAAGTAACGCATTTTCCGCGGGTTTTCAATCCAATTTAAGTGAACAAGTGATGGGTAACTAGATTGTCCTATCCCATCTCTTTTTGGTTAAACTTCAAAAATTTAACTATGCTTACAGAAAATCACACAAGGCTTTGGCTGTTTATAGCCTCTTTTCGTGTCCCTTGGGTTGGATGACAAAAATTTGCTTAAAGGATCCCTCGCACTATTTACTCTTCAACTTACACTATTTTAATATATTTGAATACTTTAAAACTAGGCTGCGCTTTCAAAAAATAACCTACGGGTTTGGATGTTTTAAGCCTTTTCCGAGACCCGTTGACTTGTAGCGAAAATACGGAAACAATTTACATAACCGGTTTTTGGGATCCCAAAACGTAAGTGGAGGGATACCTATGACATTGCAAAAGTTGTCCGTCTGTCCGTCCGTCCGTCCGTCTGTAAGCACGATAACTCTCGAAGGGAATGAGATATTTTGATGAAACTTGGTGTGAGGATTCGTTGGGTCGGCGGACCAGTCGAGTTCGTAAATGGGGTTTGTAGCTCTACATTTAGGGGTGGGGGAGGGGGTTCAGATTAAGGGGCAAACAAAATATTTTGAAACAACTAATGTGATAGTCGATTATGGGGTAAGAAGATATGCTGAACACGATGGTGAAAACCATTTTGTAATCGGACAAGTAGTTCGCCCGGAATCCGGTCAAAACCGGAAAGTTTTTTAAAAGTAAAAGTTTTATTTGAAGTTGATTAGATGTTCTATTTAGAGGTAGGAAGACATGCTGAAGACGATGGTGAAAACCATTTTCTCGACGGACAAGTAGTTCGCCCGGAATCCGGCCCAAACCGGAAAGTTTGTTAAAATTAAAAGTTTTATTTGGAGTTGATCAGATGTCCGATTTAGGGCAAGAAGACATGCTGAACTTTTATGTGAAAACAATTTTCTACCCGTGTATGCTAGTTCGCCCGGAATCCGGCCAAAACCGGAAAATTGTTAGAAGTTAAAGTTTTATTTCTAGCTGATTAGATAACTGATTTAGGGGTAAGAAGAGACGCTGAATCCGTGTGTGACAATCATATTTTACCCGGACATATAGTTCGACCGGAATCCGGCTGGAGTCGGAAAATTTGTTTTAAGTTAAATTTTTATTTGAAGTTGATTAGATGTTCATTATTGGGGAAAGAAGATATCCTGAGTTCGTTTTTGAGCTTTCTTTTTTCGCCGGACAAGTAGTTCTGGAGTTCGGCCGAAACCGGGAAATTGGCAGAAGTGGCAGGAACTTTTCGTCAAAACAGATATGACTTATACGGGTAAACACGCATGCTGAATCCTTATCTGAACTTGGTTTTCTCAGATGATTAGCTATTTGGCCTTAATCTGTTTCTGAATTTTAATTGTAAGATTCTGGCGATGACTGGATCTGGCTAAGACAAGACCCAGTTGTCTGGATCAGATATTGAATTTTTGGGATCCCATCGAAAACTTTGGTCTTGTTCTGATAGAAAAACTTCTCGCACACAACCGTCGACAGCGTGATACACAGCGAAGGTAGCAAAACACGGCAAGTGAGAAAATCAGTGTGGTTTTCTTAGAGGGGTTAGAATGTACCGCACGAAATTGGCGTCTCCGGGTTTAGACATATGTGGAGTGATTTTGGAAGTAGGTTGCGTTAGTATTATCGGTAAGATAGGTCCTTCAGTAACCGGTCTTCGGACCAGTAAGCTTCTACCGAACAGTGATTCGAATCGGTCATTTTGGGACCCGGTTCGCAAAATACTCAAGGTACATACACAGTCCGGTTTTTCGCAGTCGGATGCGAATTTCCTCCTCCTCTCCGAATTTGACGACCGATTGGTGATGATATTGATGTTGTAATTGATGTGACATTAGCCATTTCCGAGGTTTGCTTAGTAGGTTGGCTAGGATGAAGGTCTCCTTCGAATCGGTCATTTTGGACCAGGTGATTCGTATAATTTTCAAGGTACAATTTTCAAGGTTTTCGGTGTCGGTTGCTAACTTCTTCCTCCGTTCCGAATTTTAGTTTAGACGCTTTACATTCAAGTTTCCCCGTAGTGACTCGAATTGCGCATGTGTATTTTCGCATGCGAAATCTTCTCGGACTGCATATGCATGTAGCTTTATGCTTCGACCCATCAGAATGAATTCCGTGATAATTAATTACGATTATTTCAACGCACTTGAATGTTGAATGCGAGCTGCGCGTTTATCTTTTCAAGACCCTCTTCATGGCGTCGGCGATATCGGATTTCATCGGAAGGTCTGGAGTTTGAATGTCTTATCAAACCGTTGGTAATTTTCTCGAATGGTTCATCAGACGCTGTGCACTTGTTTATCACGTTGGAGTAGCCAGGGGTCTCTCAACTCTCACCAAGGCGGTCGTTTACGAGTCGTTTGTGAGTATCCGCTAAAGTAAGATTTCATCAGACGGTCTGGAGTTTAAATATTTTATCAAACCGTCGGTAATTTTCTCGACTGGGCCATCAACGGTGTGCACTTAAAGTTCAATGGGCGGATCAAACAATCATGATGCCGCATTATCACCCCGCTAGAATACAATGTTATATCAGAAATCTGCAGATTCCTAGACAACTTATTTTCGCTTATATATCGTAACGGCGTTTTTTGCTGCCTGCCATACTCCGATTTACTAGCTTCGACGAATATAAGCGGAGTTTCTTTTTTTTATCATCCATTGGTTGTTATTATATACTCCGGATTATTTGTATTGTTGACAAATATTCATATTAACGGTGTTAACTGAGAATTTCTTGTAACCTCTGCAATCAGCTTGCTTTGACAAAATATAAGCAGAGTTTCTATTTTCTTATCGATTCGTTGTTATCATTATTATTTGTATTTGTTGGCAAATATTCATATTAACAGTGCCAACTGAGAATCCCTTGTAAGCTCTGGAATAAGCAGCAAGCAGGTCGGGTATATTTGTACATTTTTGGCAGTTTGTAACTTTACATCCAGAAGACACAATTTTCTTTGGTACTACAAACAACAGAATGTTTCATCAGATAAGACTAGAGCAATATGCCAGCTACAGAGACGGTTTATTTTAGCAGTCATGGCACTCTCATCACTCAGTTCTACAAAATGATTGATTATCTTGCATGGCCGAGAGTTTTTGAATTTCCACTCCTTGCAATACCATGCTCTGAAATAGTCTCCGCCTATACGCCGAAGAGTCAATGACAAGCGATAACAAGAACACGGCTTATTTTTGAAACGCTCTCTTTTGGGAGTCAGAAATGTGGATTTGTGAGTCATTTTATAAAAATTAAAGCAGAGCTAGTGCCCATTGCGCTTTAAGGGTTTATTAGTCGACTTTAATAACGTGCTCTTTCAGATTTTTCTCGCCATTTTTCTTCTTCTTTATCTTTATTCTTTCTTTTTTCCTTTTGTCTCTTGTTTCCTCTCTTTTGCTACTTTTTAACCACAGGTTAATTTTTGTTTTCTTTTTTTGATAAATGCAGTTATTCTGTTGATTCTGTTTTTTTACCATTAATAGTTAGTGAATACATTCTTGTGGTGGCTTGGCATATTAATTATTTTAGTTGCCGGCTTGAAACTGAAACTGAAGTTGTGGATCTAATCAAAGTAGTCAGGGGCCTCCCAACTCATCCTGGATTGTGTATACCAAGGGCTTGTTTGGGAGCCTCTGCTAAAGTAAGATTTCATCGGATAGTTTTGAGTTTGAATGCCTTTTCAAACAGTTGGTTTCTGGACTGGTTTATCGGACGCTGTGCAATTGTTTACCTCACTGAACTAGGCTGGGGGCCGCTGACTGGGGCTAAGACTGTAGGCTATGTCCATTTAGGAATAGTCTGGGAGTATACGCCCAGAGCAAAATAACCCAAGGGAGTAGCGCCAAGATCTATGCTTTCCATGCTTTGCGAACGGGCCATTTTCTTAGCGTCGCCCACTACGCTTGCGGCATTTAAAGCGAGGCCAACTTGCGGTTTTAAAAATTTCTAGTAAAGCAAAGATGCGGTCTGCACACACAGCAAGGAAACAATGAAGGCAGTATCATGTTTTTGCTATGTCCAGAACATGAAGTTATCGGAGCCAGCACTGGTGAACAGCTGAATGAGTTTCAATGGGGACGTTCTCTAGCGCAACTGGTGCTAGTATCGCTGCTATTAGAGTGTGTGTCAATTTTGTCAAGTCTTGACACTACTCCCTAGTGTTATTTTGCCCTGTATATGCCGAAGTGAGTTTCCATCGGATAGTCTCAAGCTTAAACGAATCGGAGGTAATTTTCGCGAATGGTTCATCTAACACGGCGCACTTGTTTATGTCTAAAGTATACAGGGGTCTCCCAGTTCATCCAAAACAGTATACTTGTTAGAGTAGTTTTCGACTAGACTCGGAAGTAGGGTTTTATGGGAACGCTTGAACTTAGGACTTCTTATCAAACCGTTGGTAATTTTTTCTGCTGCAATGTCAGTTTTTTTTTTTTTTCATTTTGTGAATTTGGCATGCCATAGAAGCTTTTGGGATTTTGGTTTATTTCTTTACTGCAGGATTTGTACGGAAGATGGTAGCTATTTCAGGGTATGAGTTGTTGATAGGAGAAACAAATAGACCATAGTGGCGTTTTTGATCCGAATTCCCCGTTCCGAATTCTCGTTTCTGAATTCTCGATTCTCGTACAAGTTACCGTTTTTGCTCCTCTGACTTCTCCATTCTCGCTTTTGACAAAAACACTAATTTTGCAGTTCGTCCGCAACTCGGTATACGTGTTTATGCATATTGAACACGCGCACTCGGTAGACCAATCAGGGAGGAGAACGGAGAGAGGAGAATCGAGAATTCACCATCGGAGCAACTTCTCGATTCTGCAGAATTGCGAGGCTTTCCTCGTTCTCGATTCTGCAGAATTGCGAGGCTTTCCTCGTTCTCGATTCTGCAGAATTGCGAGGCTTTCCTCGTCCTCGATTCTGACAAAAACGCAAGAAAAGGAGAATTCACTTCATCTGGATAGTCCAAAAACGCGAAATAGGAGATTTCGGAGGAGAATCCGGAACAAAAACGCAACTTATTTTCTTGATGACTGCTCTATTTTTATGAAAAAATCGACTAGAGGGTCCGAGCTGTATTTCCCTCGAATAGGTAATACATGTTTCCTGCTGATGTAGGGTGGCCAGAAATTGAGGGTGGGGGTGAGGTGTTGGCTGTCGAACCCCCTCACTATAACTGCCCAATTTTTACGAGAAACCGACTGTTTTTAAGAAATCGACTGTCTCTAAGAAAAAAATCGACTGCTTTTACGAAAAGTCGACTGTTTCCAAGAAAAAATCGACTGTTTCCAAGAAAAATCGACTGTTTCCACGAAAAAAATAGACTGTTTTTACGGAAAATCGCCTTTATGACTACTAGTCGAGCCGATTGCCGTGTGCCTCGAGAAGAGCAGGAAACGTCACCGCAGCTGTCCCCAACAAACGCTGTTGATTGGCTGACATAGGATTTGAATTATCGTTCGGGTGACGTTTCTCATTCTTCCCGAGGACCGAGGTTCACTGGCGTATTTTGGACTTGGTCGTCTTGGTCATACAGAGTATTGCGAGCGAGCAGATGCTGGTCTAGGGTAAGGGTCGCACGCCGGGGTTTATAGCTGGGGCTGTGATTTAATAGCAGCTGCTTTATCGAGGCAGGTGATGCCACGCGCTCATTGTAAGTGTCTGGCTGCTTGATCTACGGATGAGCTTTAACCGGTACCTGGTACACCTGAAATGCTATGACAAAATAAGAAACTATGGTTGCGTTCCACCAACTTAACAATTGTTAACAATCGTTAACTTTACTTCGGGACGGAGCTAAATGCAGCTTTAACGATCGTTAACTTTTCCCAGTTCTACAATTGTTAACTATTTTGTAACGATGCTCACCGACCATCGTTACAAAATAGTTAACAATCGTTAAGCTCTGGAACGGAAATTGTAGTTGGGCGGAGCTAAAATTTCGAAATCATAAACGTGGAACGCAAAAAGTTAACAACTGATAACAATTTGTTAACTATCGTTTAGTTACGGAACGCAACCTATTTCTCCATATTTCAGTTCAGACTTCAGAGCTACTATGGGGTTTACTCCCTATTTTGGAAAGAGTGAAAGGGAGAGTGTTTTAGATTAAACAAACAAAATCGGCCACCCAATCCCCCAACCACCATATTTTAAGAAAAAGTCTGCTAGGATATGTGATTAGTTATATTACTGATAGTAGTAGTAGTTTATTACGGGTTGGGTGGGTGGGGGGTTGAGGGTAAAGGAAAAGAAAGGAGAAGGTTAAGACGAGCCTGTAATAGTTTGTGACAGGTGATTAAAAGTTGTGCACTCCCGCACAGGACACGGTTGTGCCCTTCTTGGGAGCGTTCTGTTTGTTGTTTTGTTTAAAGAATGTTTAAATTAAAATGAATTGAATTGAATTGACTTGCGGCCAAGGTCAAAAATCAGAAAACAATAGAGCAAAATTTACATATGTTACAAACCCAAACCAAACCTTAAACCGTACTAAACTATTGAAAATGCTCCCTGTGCGACATTCCCATACAAACGAACCTTCCAAGATTTTTAATTCCAAGTAAAGATTCTCCCAGCCTCTGTACCAATCAATTCCCTCTCCCCCCCCCTTTACTCCACCCTAAAAACCTCCATCCTTAAATCTTTTAATTCTTTGTAATCATTCATAAAATGTTGAGTGTTTTCTAGCGCTTGGCCAAACATCGGGCAAGAGAAAAGACCATCCGTTACCTTAGCTTTTTCTAGGTATTTTCTTCTTTCTCCAAATGGCATGAAATTCGACCGTGTTTGATTATATTGCTATAATTGTTTAATTGTATTCCTTCAGCATAAAAAAGGTGTTACACTCCACGTCGATGAGATTGTTACGCTACCCTTCAATTTCAAAAATGAAAGCGTCTCTTCTGTTCATTATCTTGTTCAGTACCTTGTGGATCTCTTGTGCTATCTTTGTGTCTGATACGGAGGCGAGGGAAGAGGGGTAATCAAGAGACTATTCCGCTTGAAGCTCTTAAAGGACCTGTCTTACGTGTAATACTAATGCAACCTAATTCCGTAATCACTCCATATATTTATTCTAACCCTCTAACAAAGCCACGCTGATTTTCTCACTTGCCGTGTTTTGCTACCTTCGATGTGTATCATCCATCAGAAAACCGGTTAAGTAAATTGTTTCTCTGCTTTCGCTACAAGTCAGCGGGTGTCGGAAAAGGCTTAAAACATCCAAAACCGTGGGTTATTTATTGAAAGAACAGCCTAGTTTTAAAGTATTCAAATATTTAAAATACTGTAAGTTGAAAAGTAAATAGTGCGAGTGGCCCTTCAACTGAGGTACCAGGTCATCCCATGCATCTCTAGGCATCTCATGAAGGAGTTGAAGACAGGGGGATCTCACCCCCCTCCGTGCCGATGGGAACCTCCGATGAGGATGCTCAGCCACCTTTTTCGTTGGCCTCAGCGAAGTTTCCTTCAGCCGGGCGGGGGGGGGGACCCAAACCCTGGTTCGAGGGGCTGCCCACCCTCTATTTTGTTACACCAAGTGCCGGGGAGTGGGTAACCCCTCGCTCTGAAATAAGGCCAATTCAGGTCGCACTTTGGCTGCCAAAAAACACTGATTTCAAAACTACGTTCGTTTTACGGTTAAGCAGCGTGAAAAAACTAACAGATAGAACTTTTAGAAGTTTGGCTTTTTCGGCAATAAGTTACTATAACAAACAAGTTTCAAGGCGTTGAAGGGTCCTTCTAATTTATGGACGTTAACGCTATATCCGACTATCATGGCGATAAATTGGGCTTTCCAACAGTTCACTACCGACAGCCAGGCTCATTCAGAACTTGTGAAAATGTGAAGTTTGGAAGACGATAGTTTTATGTGTCGCTTATTTTTGGTCACGGACAGTTAGATAAGTAACGGATATGGATCCCAACGGTTTCATTGGACTCGAAGATACAGCTGGCTATAATTTTGTTTTAATTAATAACAAAATTGTATAGGCTACATAAAAAAAGACATGCAATACACCTAAGTCATGCCTCGGCACATGAACATCATTAAGAAAGAATCCGCGCAAAGACGGTTAAATTTTTTTTTTTTTTTAGTAGCTAGAGAAGCCGGTCAGAAATAGTTACAGTCGACACAAAAATCATAAATACAATTTACGAGAAACGTCCCGAAACAAATGCTCGGAAAATAACTGGCGAGCTTTCCTCTCAGACCGACGGACGGACGACGGGAGGGGAGGAGGGATTAAACGGTTCAGCTTGAAAATGAAACAGATGAATCACAATCGCTTTTTTATCCTTTGTTATTATTTTAGTTGAATGATAAGATATGTATTTGTTATGGATAATTTATCGTTTTACTCTAGTTTGTTTAATGAATATCGGAAAGATCGAGAACTTCCAAACCCATTTATTTATGGATGATATACATGGGTTTACTCATAATATGTTGGCTGTAAATGTTTTTTAAGCTACCATTGTAAGTGCTTAGTCCCTCATTAGTCCTTCGAGCGATATGCTCAGTGCGTTCTGTTGCCTCTCCACTCATTGGGCGTTAGAAAAGAATGTTCTGTGATTGCAAGTGTGTAGCCCCTCATTTAAATCGTCCTCGTTTGTTGGTCCCTCAGCTGGATCTGGTCCGTCGTGTATGGTCGTCAGTGGGTTTGCATGTCATGGCATTCAACCTCGGCTGCGAGTTGCAACCCCCTCCTCCCTCTTGCTGACGCTCGGAAAATGTCCTGCACACATTTGGTAAGATATCATGGGTTTGTCCGCCTCCTTAATTAATCAAGTGTTTTTGTTGTGTATTTAGTCGTTTCTGTTGTATTTTTTCTTTTTTTTGTTTATACTCCGCTTTTGTTCATTTAGCGGGTTAAAAATAAATTAATTAATTAATTAGTTGTTCTACTATTATAAATGTGTAGCTCCTCGTTCAAAGTTTAACCAGGGACCCATAAATTTCCTGTAATGACTCGCCATTCAGGGGGCTTGTCATTTCCTATGCTTCTATGTTGCTATGTTGCCCGAGCCTCACCTAGTTTCCAAAAATTCCGCTTGGGTCGAATCGGCGTTCTTGCTTAAATAGACAAAATTTGTTGGGCCCATTCAGCATGCCACCAGGTACCTAAGCTAGGACAAAAGATCCAGGATACTCTTCCATTACAGAGAAATACTCCTAGTTTAGCGCAACAGCTGCGAAAAGTTTTGTCTATCTGGATAGTCGGGTATTTTATCCCCGTGGGTATTTCTCGAACTATCTGACACTCCGTCAAGAGCGCATCAGAAATCTCTTATTGACAAGCCCCCTGAACGGCGAGTCATTACAGGAAATTTATGGGTCCCTGGTTTAACCGAGTTTAACTGAAAAGGGCTGGGATAGAACAATCTAGTTCCGGCACTTATCCACTTAAATTGACTTGAAGACCCGCTGAAAATGCGTTACGTCGTTGTTCCGCTATTCACGAATAGTCGATTTTCAACTAGTGGACATTCCGTGTGATTTGTGGTACTTCTATGCGCTTGTATTTGTGTTGTATGCCTTACCAGAAAGATCTATGATTTTGTTTTTGTTCAGGCACTAAGCTGTCTTCACTAAGCTCACCACTGCCCAAAGCCGAATTTGTGTTGAGATTAAAATTTCCCGCGTCATAGTAGAATTTCCGTTGTGGGGATATTCTAAACGTCATAACTAGAGCAGATAGTGGAAAATAAAAAATCCCTTAGCAGAATCCAAATTATTCAGCGTCCCAGTTAAATGACACAAAAATAAGTTGGCTTTTCAGTTAAACTTTAAATGATGGTTAGTGAACCTACGGGCATGCTTTTCCCCCTCCACTGCAACTTCGCCGTCCTCCTTCGCTGCAACCCCCTCCCCCCTCATGCACGCGTTCGTAAAAGGTTTTATGGTTCGTAGGGCGTATATGGTTTACATACATTTATACGGTCGTAAGTGGATTTGTACGCAATCAACCATATTGATAAGACAGATATTGTATCCAGGCTCTTCCACTTACCCTCCCCCCTCGAGCTCGAGGTCGAAAGGAAAACTTTATTTGTGAAGGGTCTCTGAAAAATGCGTGATTCTCGCATATGTGCTCATTATAGTATATTTTAAAAGTGCTTTGATTTTACCCTAAAAAGCAATGAAATTTTGCGTTTGAGCAACAAAAAAAATCCAGGATGGGGGCCCAAAATGGATGTTTTTCCCCCCCTGAGGTTTACTGAAATGGCGCCACTGGCCTCGAACGGGCCATACACAGATTTTTATATACACGACATACACATATATTAATGCTAAATATAATGATCTTACCACACATAAACAAACTATCTCATATTTAAAAACCCCCTCACACATTCTACCACCATTTTAATAACGTTGTCTTTGGTCGATGCCAATATACCAGGGAAAAGCACCCCCCCCCCCAAACTGATACGGTAGAGGAGACTCCTGACACTGCCCTAGGAGGTGGGCAACAGTGTCCTCACCAATAAGACAGATCGGACAACTGTAATTATCACTGATTAACCCATCCCTATTTTTCCTCCTCTCAAATACTTTTTTTCTGAAATCAAGTGGTAATGCGTTTGTTCTGTGCTGGAACCAAAGTTTCAGAGTCTGTGCTGGTAGGCCTAACTTAAAAATAAAATTCCATATGAAAAGTTCGCTTCAGTAATTTGTAGTAATTTAGAGTCTCAGACTTTTGAATTGTCCCATGCCATGTACTCCATGTTGTTCTTCTAAAAATGTTCTTGTAAGTAGTGGTTTTAGTAGTTAGTTCAGTACGAACAGAGAATCCGCACAGAGAAGAATAGTTTTGTGATTGGAAATGTGTAGTCCCTCGTTTATATGGTCGACAGTGGATCTGCTCGCCATGGCATTCAACTTCCACTGTCCCCCCCCCCCTCCCCCTCTTGAACACGAGAGGTAAAATGTTTTTGCCATTAGTGATTCTAGTAATTTACTACGTAATATCTGAAATGTGCTGTTCTCCAAACATTGGGCAAGTAATAATACATGCCTAGGAGCATTTTTGTCTTTCAATTCACTACTTATAAAATTGGACAAAATGGTAATGTCCTGTTACTGCATGTACGTAGTCCCCGGGGTATATGGTATCTCCCCCCCCCCCCCCCGCCCTTGTATAGGAAAGCAAAGGTAAAAAGTTTTATATTCCCAGACAGAGAAAAGTAGTTTTTGATTGGAAATGCGTAGTCCCTCGTTTTATGGTCGACAGTGGATTTGCATGCCACGGTCTTCCACCTTCACTGTCCCCGGAGACGAAAGTAAAAATGTTATTGTAAATAGTTATTTTAATAGTTTAGTACGTAATATCTCTGTTCTCCAAAAATTGGGCAAGACAATAATTGTTTTGTTAATGCTAGGTAGTCCTCCGTGTGAGAGCTGGTATTCCGCCCCCACTGCCCCCCTCCCCTCTTGCACGCAAAAGTAAAGTTTTATTTTTTCTACCCAAGAGAAAAGTAGTTTCGTGATTGGATGGGCGTAGCCCCTCGTTTATATGGTCGTCAGTGGATTTGCATGCCACGGTCTTCCACCTTCACCCCCTCCCCCCCCCCTCTTGGAGACGAAAGTAAAAATGTTCTTGTAAATAGATATTTAGTAATTTAGTACGTAATATCTCTGTTCTTCAAAAACTGGACAATAATTCTTTTGTTATTGCTAGGTAGTCCCTCCGTGTGAGAGCTGATATTCCGCCCCACTGCCCCCCTCCCCTCTTGCACGCGAAGGTTTTATTTTTTCTACCCAAGAGAAAAAAGTAGTTTTGTGATTGGATGTGCGTAGTCCCTCGTTTATATGGTCGTCAGTGGATTTGCGCGCATATGTTCCTAGAGATGGCCCGCTTTGATCTCCCTCGCTCTCTTTGCATGGGAAAATCGAAACCAGTCGCGATGTGCTTAGAGAAACAGAACCAAGTTCTGGAAATTATTTTGTGGAATGTTATTTTAGACTGACTGGAATGGATTGCAAATGCACTTTCGGAATTGAGAAGGTAGTTTCACGTGTATGTTTCTTAGGATGGGGTTTCAAAAATTAAGATGGGTATTACTTTTAAGAAAGTATAATTTGTTGAAATTCACTTCTGACACAAATACTGTGGAATATTATTTTTAGACTCACTAGAACGGATTGCAAATGCAGATTCGGAATTGAGAAGGTAGTTTCACCGACATGTATCTTGGGATGAGGTTTGAGATAGCTTACGATGGGTGTTACTTTTAATAAAGTATAATTTGTTGAAATTCACTTCTGGCATAAACAAATATTATTTTAGGTTCATCTAAACGGATTGTAAATGTACTTTCGGAATTGAGAAGGTAGTTTCACCTACATGTTTCTTAGGATGGGGTTTGAGATAGCTTAGGATGGGTGTTGCTTTTAGAAAGTATACTTTGTTGAAATTCACTTCTGGCATAAGTAGTTGGAATATTATTTTAGATTCATCTGAATGGATTGCAAATGCACATTCGGATCTGAGAAGGTAGGCCTAGTTTCACCTACATATTTGTTTAAATTCACTTCTGGCATAAATATTGTGGAATATTGTTTTAGACTCATCTGAGTTGATTGCAAATGCACATTCGGAGTTGAGAAGGTAGTTTTTACCCACATGTTTCTTAGGATGGGGTTTGAGATAGCTCAGGATGGGTGTTACTTTTAAGAAAGTATAATTTGTCGAAATTCACTTCTTCCATAGATGTTGTGGAATATTATTTTAGATTCATCTGAACGGATTGCAAATGAACATTCGGATTTGAGAAGGTAGTTTCACCTACATATTTGTTAGGATGGGGTTTGAGATAGCTTAGGATGGGTGTTATTTTAAGAAAGTATAATTTGTTGAAATTCACTTCTGGCATAAGCATTGTGGAATATTATTTTAGATTCGTCTGAACGGATTGCAAATGCACATTCGGAACTGAGAAGGTAGTTTCACCCACATGTTTCTTAGGATGGGTTTTGAGATAGCTTAGGATGGGTGTTGCTTTTAGAAAGTATACTTTGTTGAAATTCACTTCTGGCATAAGTATTGTGGAATATTATTTAGATTCATCTGAACGGATTGCAAATGCATATTTGGATTGAGAAGGTAGTTTCACCTACATCGTTGTTAGGATGGGGTTTGAGATAGCTTAGGATGGGTGTTATTTTTAAGAAAGTATAATTGAAACTCACTCCTGGCTTAAATGTTGTGGAATATCATTTTAGGTTCGTCTGAATGGATTGCAAATGCACGTTCAGAGTCGAAAAGGTAGTCTGACCTACATGGTTCTAAGGATGGGGTTTGAGAGGGTGCTTTTGAGAAGGTGTAGTTTTGTGTTTATATTAAATTTCCTATCATCCGTTCAGTGTATAACTGTAATGACCGACTAGTGCCCAGAGGCGTTACTAGCCAAAATGTTTGGGGGGGGGGCAAGGTTTTTACCGACTGGCTGGTCATTTTTACCGACAGTTTTGCAGAAAAGCAACTGTTTCCAAGAAAAAACGACCGTTTTGACGATAGATTGACTGATTTTCAGAAAGACCGACTGTTTTTAAGAAAAAACCTAACGTTTTGATGAAAAATTGACTGTTTATAAGAAAAGCCGACTGTTTTCATGAAAAAATCAATTGTTTTTACGAAAGATCACGGCGCTTCGCGCCGACTCGGTAATTTTTTTTATCGAAGTGCCAGTTTGTTACTTCGATTTGAATCATATCATCGATCATATTTGACAGTGCAAAACGGATACGTCAGCTGCAGTTTATTAGATCTATATCTCGGCCATTCTTGACAAGTTCATATTCCATCTTGAGCCTGAAGAGGACCCGTTCCAAGAAGGGCTGAAATATAGTTCTAATAAAATGCAGCTGACATATCCGTTTTGCACTGTCAAATATGATTCGCAGTCAGCTTGGGCTGAATGAAATATATACGATTTGAACCAATAAAATATCTGTCTATTCGTGAATAGAAGCTAGGCTGGAAATTCTAGCCTGGAATTAGGTCAGCAGACTCTTCAGTGGACTCCCCTCTTTCTGATCATTCGTTGTGTGTGTCGTCCTTTAAAAAGGAGAGCTGCATATACATTCATTTCCTTCAGGTTGTCGATAACCCCTTTACCTCGCCCTTTACTCAACACCTGGGTGGGATTCGGCGACGCCGGGAGTCCTAATTTTTGTTTCCATAAGCGTAATGAATCACCATTGAAAAACTAGCAACTTAGTGTCTTTGATTTTTTAATATCAGCCTGCATTTGAACCTGGATATTTTCAGTGTCTCCTCTCTTGTTAAACCTGGACGGACTAGTGCTAATCCAATCTTTTATCTGCTTGACAGAAATCTACTCTCTTGTGCGCATGACAGATTCTTGTCCAACATAGCTACCAATTTCGAGCAAGAATAGAAATAAAAATGAAAGGAGAAATAGAAAATATTTGCAAGGATGACAGTATTACATACTGGTACCCGAAACTATATTAGTTTATAGTAAAAATACAGACAGAAGAAATAGGCCTATTAATGTGTACTCGGATGGGAGTGTACAGTAATACAACTCTTGAATCGAATGCACGTTGGGAGAACCTGAGAGGATGATGATCATGGTCTTCAGTCAACTAATTTTAGAAAACAGGACGATTGAGTGAAAGAAGGATTTCGGTAGATTGTGATTTTGTAGTGTTTTCTTTTAAAGTGAAGCTCAGTCCATCGGTATTTGTCAGTGCTCTGGAACTTATAGATATAGGTCAAGTTCTGAACTTCCAACGCTAGGCTGATAAGGTCCAATTTCTGTTCGTTGTGGCAATTGGCTCAATCTGATTATCTCTTTCAATTAGAGGCTTAGGAAACAGCGGATGTAACTAATATACCCGCATTCATGGGAGATCCTGGGCCAACACCCCTCGCTAGGCCCGTCCAAAATGATTAGACCAAGAGGGAAGGTCTACTGAATGGTCCCGCATATGTTTAGGCTTTCTTACCCTTGGTCCACACTGCTCTGATTTAACGCGAAATTCTGCGTTTGGCGAAATACGATACAAATCGTGCGAAGCTTAGTGTTTTCGCAATGTCGGATGCGTTAAAAAATTTAAACTCGTCTGACAAAACCCTTGCTATTTTGAAAAGGGGAGGGGGGGGGAAACAAGATTTGTGGATTTTTCAAGACTAAAAGTTGCTCTACCATTTTCCAAAGTAAACATTGTAATCCTTATAAACCCTCATTCAAATAGAAGATTGGAACTAGAAGACAAATGAAGTTTGACTAAAATTCCCAGAATAAAATTGTCATCAGTGTCTTCAGAATATTTCAGAAGTCATCTCCCGAGAGTTTCATTGTCCCCTGCAGCATCGTCATTAAAGACAAGCTTAAAGGACCTCTCGCACTATTTACTCTTCAGTTTACAGTATTTTGAAATATTTGAATACTTTGAAACTAGGCTGTGCTTTCAACAAATAACCCATGGGTTTGTCTGTTTTAAGCCTTTTCCGAGACCCGTTGACTTGTAGCGAAAACAGGGAAACAATTTACATAACCGGTTTTTCTGATGGAAAAACTTCTCGCAGACAACCGTCGACAGCGTGATACACATCGAAGGTAGCAAAACACAGCAAATGAGAAAATCAGCGTGGTTTTGTTGGAGGGGTTAGAATGTACCATACGAAGTTGGGGTCTCCGGGTTTAGGAATATACGGAGTGATTATGGAAGTATGTTGCATTATAATTGTAGGTAATACAGGTCCTTTAATGAACATTCATGCGATTCTGTCGTAGGCCTCCGTTGGAATTTTTTTTTCAAATTATAACTGGTGGCCATAAAATGCGGTACTCGTATCTCCTACAGGAGTGCAAGCTGGAACCCCTTTCTGTACCTAGAGAACGGCTGTGTCAACGTTTCGGAACAAATTTGTTCCCACCCTTTCTACCGAAATATCCGTCCTCCACCCTTTAAACCGGAAAGAACCAGACCTCCAAGAGAAACAGCTATGAAAGTACCAAAACTCACACCTGTCGCTTGTAAAACTGAAAGATACCGTAATAGTTTTTTTGCCTCAGCTTACCTTGGATCAGAACAACCGTACCTGAATTACTGTATTTATTTTACGACAGTCGTATATATGTTTTAGTTATAGGTTAATGACAAGTGCCAATTAATTTGCTGGCGCATGAAATGTTGTGCCGCATTTATTATATATTAATTAGTATGAATCAGGGGTTAGACAAGGATTTTCCTTACGTGCAGGCATCGACGTAGTAGTCCCATTTCAGTCTTAAGGTTCTTGACACAAACTAACCGTCTCTTGTGGGTATGCGGCTTTTCGTTGCCGACCGCATCCAAATGGTGCATCGACAGGCTAGCCACCCGATGAAAAATTTGTAGCCTGCGTAGTAGTATGGTAGTAGTACGAAAACGTTGCATGTAATACTATTTAATAGCAAAGAATACTATCATTTAATGTGCCTCAGACTGGTCCAATCTTATGTAGTAGTATTCAGTAGCATCCTGTCTTGCCATAAGAACATCCAGTCTTGCTAATAGTACCATATAGTAGTATGCAGTAACACGGTAGCCTTGAAGTAGAAGCATGCAGTAGCATCGTTAGTACTGCATGCAACTTTTTCGTACTACTTCTTTGAGAGAAGTTTTTCATCGGGCACTTGTACCATCAATACCAGCCAAGATTCGGGCATGAAACACTCCTGTGAAGCAACCAGTTCGAGCAAGAACATAATAAAAATGAAGGAGACACGACCAAGGAAAGGCTAAATGCATTACATGCGGATATTTCATTAAGCTCGTGTAAGGAAATTAAGAATCCCGGCGTCGCCGAATCGAGGGGTTGCTCACTCCCAAAATGGTTGTACAGTGGTGCCCGGTGCCCAGTCGGTGCCTAGCCAGTGCCCCGCCGTTTTTCATTTCGGGGCGAGAGCCGGTGCCAAGCGGTGCCCAGGGAGGGTGTACAGTGGTGCCCGGCGAGTGAGCAACCCGTCGCGCCGAATAGCATCCAGGTGGTGAGCGAAGGGGTTACCCCCTTGTGATAGTCACCTGTAGGAAGTGTTTCGTGTGCGACGTTGTCAGTGTCTGGGTCACTTTTCTGGAAAGAAGAAGTTACTAGTATCACGATATTCAGTTCACAATTTCATTTTATCCTTGAAATGATCGAAGTCATTTTTTCAAGAATAAGACATTTATTTGGTCAGCTGAGGACAAAACCTTCTATTTAACCTCGGAATTATTTCGCCACTTAATCTTTGTTTGACTAATGATTAAGACTGCCCTTCCATCCATCGACCATCTACAGCAAGGCCAGTGCCTGTTTAAACAGGGCCAATGGTGGCGCTCCGAATTCTCTTATCAGTACAGATAAAAAAAAAAAAAATTGGAGCCGAGCCTAAACCGTTGGTGTCAGTTCTTATCGCGGTTGAAATTCGAGGGAGGAGTGTTTTGTCTGTAATCATTCTTGTGCTCTGTATGTTTGCGTTTTTTCTGTTTCGGTCAGTTTGAGAATACGATAGTGATGTAAGAAAGTGATGAAGACCTTATTTACTTGGAAGAGGGGAAGCGTGCTTACCGCATGTATGTTATTATCAATATATTTTCTTGTACTTTTTGTGTTGTAAGTAGATTAATGGGCTTACTTCGAGGTTAAACCTTACGGTACTTTACAGCTATTAACTTAGAAAACTGTAAACTAACTGATTCGAATCCGTGATCTTATACGGTTTCGAAAATGAATAAGATTTTCACATTCATATTTAATGGTCAAATTTTCAGTTTCGTGCTAGATGATATTTATTTATATTTGAAGCCCAGGGACCGTAGCGAAGAAAAATAAATAAAGAAAATACTAAGAGAAACGCTATTACGTCACATCAGTACACTAAACTCCTTCCCTTCTGTAGACCAGCACCTTCAGCAGGGTTGCCACATCCAGATTTTTTTTAGAGTGACTGGGGACTGAACTGGGAGCGATTTAATTTTTATGAAAAAAAAAATGTTTAATGGTCACTTTTCTCGGAATCACCACTGCTAAAAGTGCATTTAATTATATTTCATGAAAAAACGTGAAATGGTCACTTCTGGTCGGAATCCCTGCTGCAAAAAATGACACGTTTGGACGTTTTCTGATATAGAGTTATTTTTATGTCCTACGTCGGATAATAGTGACTAAAATAAAATAGAGTGACAATTCACACTATCGTGCGACATGTGGCAACCCTGACTCTGAGGAACCTTGCCAGGTCTCGCACACTCCTCAAATCATCCCTCCCTCCCATGAAATGACCCCCTTCATTACTTCACACCCACACGTAAAAGAAAGTATTTCGTACTTGTAAGTTACTTCGCACGATTCGTATTTGGCCCTTTTTCTCTAAACATTTCATGTGCGCAGTATTTGATTGAGACCCTCGCTACTTTTTTTGCGTAGTTCAGTAGACATAATTATGCCGATGTAGTCCTGAGTTTTGGATCGACAAAAATTCTAAAAGTCGGTTTCTCCTTCCTATTTTAAAATTCAGACGGGTGAAATCAGAATAATTCAGTTCAATTTATTTATAACCCATCTCAACAAAAGGAGGGCGAAGCGACCTAAGGATGGAGTAACAAACAAAATAAATGGAAAAAAGAAAGCCTAACACTAAATACAAAAAATATCAACGAAGACGATTAAATAAATAGTGCTGACCATGGGTGAGACAACATTGACACAGAAGAAAAAAAATCTGAAGCCGTTTATCAATAACAGAAGTTGGAGAGATTAGGCGGAATTTACTCATCAAATAACTATTTCTGGTCCAAGGTGGATAACTAAGAAGAAATTTCGCAAAACGGAAATACACTCTGCGGACAGATAATTTCTGAGATTCTGTAAAAAATAATTTGTTGAATAATTCCGGCTCTTTCAGCTACTCATTATTGAATTTTGTTTTCTTTCTTTCTGGGGTAAATTTTTATTTCTGTGATGATGATTTTACTCTTACTGTTGACTGTTTCTTCTTGACTACTCTGACTGTTTCGAGTGTGCGGTTTTTGAAGACATTCCTTAGAAGTACTTTCTAGACACACTGGCTATCGATTATTTTCCCGAGGGAGATAAGTCATTGCGACACTGACGATCAACCAGAAAAGTATTCACAGTGTAAAGAGTAGAATACTACCGCGCCAAAGTAATTTTGAATGTCCCCGTCCGCGTTCACCCAGATTGACTTAAAGCACAACTCTTACTAGAAATGATCTTTTCCCTATAAAATGGATCAGAAAAAACGTTTTGGAAATACCATTACTTTCCACCTGAAACTAGCGATTGTCGATTATATCCAGCCTTCCTGCTCTCCGACGCGGCGGCTGGGCGCAAAAGATTTGAAAACTGAACGTGCCTTGGTTAAAAAGTGGGAAAACTAAGCAAATAAAATAAGTAATAAACAGAAGATTATCAAATCCTTATGTGTCAAAAGAGTTGTCAGCGGACAATGAAGATTCCGGCAAACTTTTCGTCGTGTGACCGGAAAACTCGGCAAGGCCGAAAAAGCGCTAAAAATTCGTAAAGGCAGAATAAGCAAGATGGGTCCTTGAAGACTTTGTTAGTAGCAAAGTCCATTTTGATAAATAGAAGAAAAAAAACACTGATGATGATGATGACATTTTATTTACGCACTTAAGAGGAGGAAAATAGCGCAGTACAGACAAATAAAAGGAAAAAATACACTGAGCTTTCAATAATGTAGTAAATGCAAAAAATAAACATTGAAAAAAAAAAAAAGGGACTAATCGGGTCTATTAAATCTTCTTCATAGATGGAATTGATTGATAACAATTGAAGATAACTTTGCACAAGGTTCAGAGGGCAAAATAGTTGCAGTTATACGGGACACTGTCACCGAGAACATCCATGCTCGAGAGGTCTTTTTGACCAATGAGCTCCCTTAGAAGCATTAAGCGGGATTCGGAAGAGTTTGCATAAAAGATGCAAAAATCGGTGTATTGTCGCTAGGATGGATGAAACTGACATCAGAAATTCGCTAGAGTATACATTAAAAATGGATAGAACTACTACGGATATGTAGGTGAGACAGTAGCCTAATATAGATAAGACTGGTCCTTTAAGGGTTGCGTCTCTTCAAATGAATAATTAAAAAAAAGAAGAAATAAACAGAAATAATGCAAATGTACCGAAAATGTCAGAATTCCTTTATGCACTGTAAAAGTTTCTCCGAGTAAGGATTAAAGTTAACTGCAGTATTTGCTACTGGGATTAATCTTATCTCTACTGGGATAAAATTCATCCGAATAAGAGATAATCTTGTCTCATTAGAGACAAGATTAATCCCAGTAGCAAATACTGCAAGATTTTGTTTTACCGTGTGGTTCGGATGGCTTGAGAGATATAACGCGTGAGATGTGAGATGTCACAGTTGGCTAGATCGTGTGTGAGTTTTCAAGTTAGCGACACTAATTAGGACGTCCCGACTTCAACACGTAAACGACTCGAACTGAAACGAGACCGTGACCGGGTAGTTGGTGGATAGAATACCGTGGCATGCGCTGATATGATTTGCCGCTCATTATGTGTGTTATGACTATCAGATTTGAGCTTTTAGTGGTATGATTGAATTTTCTTACTTTTCTTGTCAGTTGTAACTATAAAAGAAATAGAAAACCGTGATTTTCGGGGTTTTTTTCTTGATCAGCTAGTTATCCCTGTAATATGATGTACGAGGGATAAATATAATTTCGGATATTTCAGTTGCACTTCCGGCAAACCATCATCAGCGAAAAAAAACAAAACTAAATCATAAGATCCAACACAATACCAACAGAAAAACGATGCGGGACCAGTAAACCATAAAACGACATGCAACTAAAAAGCAGAAGAACGATGCGGAATGAAGGACATACAAATGCAAATAAAATAACGAATGTTAAAATGTGCGTGTTAAAAGTGTATATGTACAAATCTGTGATTATTTTACAGTTCTCAGTTATGTGTCTATTTACAATTTACAACTATTTTTACAATTATTCCCTAGGAAAGCGCAGAAGCTTTCACCAGCATTCACACAGTCCTTGTTCCCCATTACTGGTAAATACTTTCACAGAACTCACGGAAAATCACGGAAAATCACGGTTTTCTATTTCTTTCGTAATGAATGGCCAGCTTGGCTTCAAACCTTATGTTATAATGAATGAATGAATGATTTATTTGCACATTAAAGCCATCAGGTCATCATGCAACAAAACAAAACAAAAAGATTATTTTATTTATATTAAATTATAACTATAATTTATTTCCGTCAGGAAACTCAGTAGGCTACAGAAGGGGCCATACACAAATCCTAATTTTTTGGTCACGGCTTCTCAGACATATTTGTATGGGGGCACCATGCCTTTGCTGCAGGGCATGGTGCCCCAACGCACGAGCACCATGCCCATACGTTGGGCATGCCCTGACCTTGGCGCACCATGACCAGAAATTGAGGATTTGTGTATTACTTTCGCCGACATCGGACTACATAACCTCAAAGTTTGCCTCAAAAATGTTAAAAGGAAATTTCTGTGCAATCCTAACTAGGTCCTATGTCATTAAGGTTTTGCTTTTCAACAGTTGAGACATGATTTGGACTGCGCAGAATACATTTTTTAACGCCAATCTGAGGTTATGTAGTTTGAGGTTGGCGACCTCTCCTGTTCTTCTAAGAAATATGTTAAAAACCGTAATGCCGGAAGGAGGGAAGGATTTACTCATAGGTAAATCGATATCTGGGTCTTCTACTTTTCTAGGCTTGAAGCTTTGGGTGGGCCGAAATGTTTGTTCGTGTAATAATTTAAATTTTGAATGTAGGCTATTTATGAATGTTGTTGAATTATTATTTTGAATGTAATAATTTAATAATTTAAATTTAAAATAAATTGTAGCCTAATAATTTAGGCTATTTATGAATGTTGTTGAATTATTATTTTGAATGTAATATTTGTAATAATTTAAATTTGAAATAAAATACTCCTTCACTCCAAGCTGACTGCGAGTCATATTGGATGACTGACAAGTAAGCTGAGATTTTTCTACGAAGGGAGTAGAGAGTTTTTTGCTGAGGATAATCTACGAACCCCAACCTCAAAAAGGAAGTTTGTAAATATATACTAATAAATATATATACTATAATATAATAATATATATATTATATAAGTAGTGAACTCATAGACAAAAATGCTCCTCAGCCGGGATTTACTACCAAATACTAACGGGAACGAAAGAAACATAACATATACCATCCCAAAGTGTTATCTGTTGAAACCGCGCATCCTGCTGTTGTCGTTATGTAACTTCTGACAGTGTAGTATTTTTACCTATTGAAGGTGTTGATGGAGATCTGGGTACGAAATAGTATAAACTTAATTGGTCATAACCCTTTTTTTCTAAGTGAAAAGGTGTTATTCTTGAAAGTGTTATGCGCAATCTGTTATGAAGCTTCTGACAGTGCAAATACACAAGGTGGTCGCGGAGTAAAGAGAACAACGAAAAACAGCACAAGACAAATAGAAGTATTGACACACAAAATTTAGACATAATTTCTAACTGGGCCTGAAAAACTCATGACAAACATCATGTACTATGTGAAAATCGATTATTCCTAAAATAGCGGAGCGACGAAGTAATGTATTTTCATCGAGTCTTCAAAGCCTCTGTCAGTGAATAAGTGATCGATAACTAGATTGTCCAATCTGAGCCCTTTTCGGTTAAACTTTAGCCTTCATATATTGTTCTTTTCCAGTTAAAAATGGGAATAAGCGGATCAGTACCTACTAGCTCGAAGAAAAGATAAGGAATGGCCATTTTTCCTTCCATTGTAAAAGAATATAAATGGAAGAAAATACTCTGGAATTTGTCCTCCGCTGAAAACGGTACGGTAGGTTTATTGCCTGATTTTTGGCTCCCTGGACAAGTTTGATTAAATTGTTTATTTTAGTAAGTTGGTTTTATGTCACGCCCTCCCAGTCTAAATATTCCTTCAGTCCAAGCTGACTGCGAATCATATTTGATAGTGCAAAACGGATACGTCAGCTGAATTTTATTGGAGCTATGTTTCGGCCCTTCTTGGCCTCTTCAGGCTCAAAGCCTCAAAGACTGTTTTCCCACAAGTTCGCATTTCCAACTTGAGAGGCTTTGAGCCTGAAGAGGACCCTTGCCAAGAAGGGGCGAATATAGCTCCAATGAACGTCAGCTGACGTATCCGTTTTGCACTGTCAAATATAGTCCTCCCAGTCGTTGTGAATGTTTAATAATAATACCATTGGCGATCTTCTGGCCAGACAAACCAGTCAGATGCCTAGGGCTCCTGAGGGGTTGCGCACTGGTGCCTCATGCCTGCCTCACGTGCCTCATGCCTGCTTCACGTGCCTCAGGCCTGCCTCACGTGCCTCAGGCCTGCCTCACGTGCATCATGCCTGTGTCACGTGCCTCATGCCTCATGCTTGCCTCACGTGCCTCGTCGCCCGTTCTGGTGACATGTTTACGGATTTTTGAAGTGCATCATGGTGTACAAGGTCCCTGCCTCATGCCTGCCTCATGGTGTATACGAAATTGGTCAGTGCACAACCCCTCGAAGGCTCCCACCTCGGAAGGGGCCCGGGCATCTTGTAGTTATGCTATATGTAGCCTAAATGTAAAATTAGAATGTGTAAAAAAGTATAGTTGATACTTCTGTCTATTTAATTTCTCAGTGTGCCTGTCTATTTTCTAAGGTCAAAGTAGGCTACGTTAAAGAAAAAAAAAGTAAAATTTTATTATGATAAATAAAAACGCCGACTCGTGTAAGCAGCCTAGGGGCCCTGGATCTCTATATCCGATCCTGACTCCGAGGTGATACTCACTCTTCGGTACTCGGTGTACACGGGTTTGGAGGGTCAGTATCCCCTAACCCTGGCTCTTACACACTTTGGCCTTGAAATAAGTTCAGTCTTTTCCTTTGGATTCTTACACCTTTATTAAGTAATCTTGTTTCCCATCCATCAATCCTACATGATTTCACTTAAGTCTTTTCCCGAGAAATTTCGTGTTTCTGTACTAATTGATTAATCCTAATGTCCGTCCTAATTGACCGCTTGCCAGTAAAACTTGGATGTATTTCCTTCGCGGTGTTTAGTCCCGATTCAGTCCTGAACGCGTGCCAAAACCTGGATTTGATTCTTCCGAATGGGGAAGAGTGATTGTTCTGAAATATTGTCCTTTCCTGGTATAGAGGGAGGCAAAACCTGTCCGAAGGTTTTCCTTTCCGTATAAAAACTGTTTAACGGGAAATTCAGGCGTGCTCTTCTGCTGCAGTGGCGCCATTTCAGTAAACCTCAGGGGGGGGGGGGGGGGGCAAACATCCTTTTTGGGCCCCCATCCTAGATTTTTTTTTTGCTCAAACGCAAAATTTAATTGCTTTTTTAGAGTAAAATTAAAGCAGTTTTAAAATATACCATAATGAGCATATGCAAGAATCACGCATTGTTCAAAGACCCTTCACAAAAATAAAACAATGTGACCTGGAGTTTGAGGCCTACACATATGACAGAGCGACTTTAGACCCTCTGAGGCTTTCAATCTCGAGAACTAGGTCTGGACTCATGAAATCTTTCGAGTTCGAATATGGGATTAACATCTTAAAATATCCATCAAACACCAAATTATATTGAAACTGAGCGCCGCAGGCAAAAAAAAATCAGCCTTTTTTCTGCCCAAAGATTTCGGTTCAAAACCAGATTACTAGCTGTGCGCTGCAGTGTGAAACTCGCGATTTGATAAATGCCTTTACTTCAGCATATCAAACAAAAAGGAATAAAGAACCTCGGATTTTGGGCCCCTTTCAAATTCAGGAATCGCCCGAAATGGCGCCACTGTTCTGCTGAAAATGAGTGATTCTCCCGAGGTAGCGTACTTTTCTGATCCAGGGGGAAACACTAGGGAGTAGCTCTAAGACATGACGAAATTGACAAACTCTTATAGCAGCGATACTAGCACCACTAGCGATAGAGAACGTCCGTACTGAAACTCCATTCAGCTGTTCACCAGCGCTGGCTCAGATAATTTCATATTGTGAACATAGCAAAAAAATGGTACAGCCTCCGTTGTTTCCTTGGTGCGTGCAGACCGCACCTTTGCTTTACTAGAAACTTCTAAACGCGCAAGTTTGTCTTGCTTAAAATTCCGCAAGCGTAGGGGCAGCGCTACGAATATGGCCCGTTTGCGAAGCATTGAAAGCATAGGTCTTGTCTCTCTACTCCCTAGTATTATTTTGCTCTGATGTAGACTGGAGTAAAACTCTTCCGAAAGTATGTTTCGTGCCGTTCGTCACAAAAACATTGAAAATTTGCTTTAGTTCTGATTCAGATGTGCTTTTCCGCTTAATCCGACCTACACTCACCCCTCTCTAACCACTCTGGAAGAGTGATTCTTCTGAGATATTACCTTTCCTAATACAGGGGGAAACACCGCCGTCGTGAATAGAGCAAAACCTGTCCGAAAACCTTTTCTGTCATTTCTTTAAAAAAAAATCCTGGAAAGCTCTAATACTTGGGATTCGAAACTGTACCTTTCCGCTTAAAACACTTACCCTCCCCCCGCTTGCCTTTGTTTACAAATTACAGTATGTGTTTGTTTTGGTTCTCGGTTTTTGAAATCGCCTTTCCGTATGGCCGTGCAATGTTCCATGTGGCTTCTCCGAAAAACCATATATCCTCGCCTACAGGTCACGAAAGCTGCCCCCCTCATTTTGCGATTGGTGTCAATAAGCGTCCTCGCTTCAGTTCAAATGAGACCAGTGGACAGTGGCATAGGTTTTTTGAGAGGCAAGTTAGTGTAATAAGAAGAAAATGCCGTCTGTTGGCTCGTGAGTTGAACATGGGTTTAAAGTATCAAAAATATTAGTCTAATTTTTATTTCTTTTTTGTTTCTGACTACATCTTTTCCAGTTACTCCTTCGTTCAGATTCTTCCTTCTCTGTCCATTTTTGGTCGAATTTTATTTCCAGTTTCCATCTTTGTCTTGTCTCCGGTAAACAGCTCCCTCACTCTCGTCCACAAAAAAATATACCTCTACGTCTTTATGTGAAGTTTTAGTGGGGCGGCAGATGTTTAGTCGCGTCTTTTCATTCATGGTCCGGTGGCGATTACTGTTCCATTGTGTTGGGGCGTAGTGATGTAAATGGTCTTCGTTTTGTGATAATCTATTTTGAGATGTGGAGAGCATGAAAAATGAAGTCCGTATGCTTTTACAACAGTCACGTAGTTGCTATGCAGAACTATCGTCAGGAATAAAAATAATATCGCTTCGCCGATCTGTCTGTCTATCGGCGTCCATGTCAGGTAAGCCCATATGTTTGTATGAATGAGTGAATTAAAATGACCTTTTGTGTTTTCGGTTCTCTTTGTGAATTTATTTAGCATACGTCCGTCACGATCGGTTGTAATAGCGTAGGCTGTTACTATTCTAGTTTGACCTGACATGCTGTTGTTTGATTTGAACCTGATTAAACATAATGCACGTATGGAGGTAACAGATGGCTCTTGTATCACATGGGTTGCGACAGGGGATTACCACTCAGCCTTGGGAGAGGCTTCACTCTATAAGCCCCTTGCTCAGCCCCCCCCCCCCCCTTGCGTAGTCTAGATGGTCCAGAGAAAATCTCGTAAGCCACATTGGCCTGACATATCATCGCTCGGTACTAGCGAGTGACTCCAAGTCACTCGCTAGTACCGAGCGAGATGAGCCATAATTTTTATTCGCATGTATTGGCGAGTGGCTCGCTGTTTTTATTTTAGGCTTTGAATTCTTCCAATTTTGGTTTCAGTTTTCGGTTTCTTGTTGGTTTTCCCCTTTGTTCTGGTTTTCTTGGTTGCTAATCTTCATCCTCGTTTTGGCATTTTTCCTCGAAATTTTCTGTCTGCGCTGATGAAGGGAGGCAGTTGTCCTCCCGAAATATTCGCCTTTATTTCAGTATATTCATTGGCCTTTACAAACCTCATTTCCGTTGGTTTCTTCGTTGATTTTTTGTGCTAGGTTTGATATATTGCGCGGTATGGAGGTAACAGATGTCTCTAGCATCACAGCCGGGCCGCACCAAGCGATTTCCACTCACCGTTTATTGGGCCCGTTGCTCTCACCCTATAACCCCTCCCCCCCCCCCCCCCCCGCTCAGTTCCCTTCCAGCTTTCTTTGGTGCATTAACTCTCTTCGAGAAAAGCCCCCGAGGAAACTGACACGTTAATCGAATATGCATGTCGACCTTCTGCCATTCTTAGGATAAAGTCGGATTTTGGAGGCTGAAGCCCGATTTTCCGAACATCCTCTCCGGATTTTCATAAACTGTCGGAAAAATGGATTTCCCAGGATATCCGCTTATTGTGAGGAATTCCTGTGGAAAGAGGGGTGCCTGCACCGAACAATGATGGATGAAGTTTGGTTCGATGAAAATTTGTACATTCTTCTGAGGTAGCCTACCATAGTCGGCTAGGGGAAAATTACCATAATAGATTTCTGCCCTTCTTGATCACAGGTTCGTGATTTTAGCTCGAGCCTGAAGAGGATTCTTGCCAAGAAGGGCCGATATATTGCTAGAATAAAATCTTTTAATTCAAACAATGTTTACAACGGATACGTCAGCTACGATTCTTCATTCACAGCCCAGACATTCAGTTGATGAAGAATCGTGGCTGACGTATCCGTTGTAAACATTGTTTGAATAAATGTTTCAAAGTCAGCTTGGGTTCAAAGAATATTTGTTTAGAATAAAATCAGCTGACCGTTTGACCCAGTTAACTATGATTCGCAGTCAGCTTGGGCTCAAGGAATATGTGTAAAAATGGAGTCCCAATGCCGCGTCTTTCTAGGCTCAGTAGCAGACCAAAATAACACTAGGGAGTAGCGCCAAGACCTATGCTTTCTATGCTTCGCAAACGGGCCTTAGTCGTATCGCCACCCATTACGCTGGAGGCATTTCAAGTGAGACAGACTTGCGAGTTTAGAAATTTCTGGTAAAGCTAAAATGCGGTCTGCACACATTGTGGTAACATGGGAGGTTGTATCTTTTTTTGCTGTGTCCAGATATGAAGTTATTGGAGCCAATGCTGGTGCATGACTGATTGAGTTTCAGTAGGGAGGTTCTCTACCGCTAGTGGTTCTAGTGTCGCTGTGATTCGAGTGTGTCATTTTTTTCAAGTCTTCACGCTATTCCCGAGTGTTATTTTGCGCTGTTCAATAGCGACTGACTATAGCTATTTGCAGATTTGTTTGGGTTGCAGGCTCTTTTTACTAGCTTCAGCCCTAAGAGGGCGTTTGCCAGCAGGATCGATATGTCGCTAGAACAGACGCAGCTGACGTGTCTGTTTAGCTCCGTCCAGATATGATAACAGTAGTGTTTGTGTCGCCAGCTGAAAGGCCATCCAAGGTTAAAGGCAGCATATTTTTATATCTGCTGAAACATTTTGACCCATCTAAGGGATTTTGCATTTTTTTCACCTGAGGCTCTAGCAATGACGTTCGACAGAATGTGCGCTGCTTCCACGACAATCCACAATTCATCGAAACGCGGAGATTTTAAATTTCAAAACAAACCTGCATTTGCAGGATTTAAGACGATAGGCGCCGGCTTATTTTTCGGCAGTGGCTTACCTTTGTAGTTGATAAATGTTTCAAGTAAAGAGGGACAGGCGCTGTTCGACCTAAACAAAAAACCTACAGATAGGGGTACTTCAAGTAACACGGATGTTCAGACATACCTGGGATGTACGACAGCAATTACAATTTTTAGAAGAGAACAATACTTTAATTCACACCTTTCTTTGAACACACCAAAAACTGGTACACGACAAACATAATTCCTGCCCATTGCCGAATGCGCTAGCTAATGTAGTAAATTTATTGTTCTTTTCGTGTTTCGTTGTGTATTTCTGTTTTGCGTTCTTTTGCTGTTGTTGTAGATTTTGTTTACCCTCTATATTTCTTGTTAAGCGTTCATTTACCTTTTTTTCTGTATGTACTGTGCAAATGCGTTATTACTAGGCTGCATGTAATAAATCCACTTATTCATACATAACATGACAATAAATCTTACGTGTAAATAATCACATGCACACGAACAATGCTACTTAATATCTTTACATGTTATAGGGGACAACACTTCTTGAGACGAAACTACCCCGATATCAGCCATCGCAACAGCGCTACCCCCCCCTTCCTTCCTTGTTTTCTCACGCCCCCTTATCATTCGCCCTCCCGTGTGTATTTGATTACTGGACGGAGAACTGATAAGGGCTTGTGTGAAACTGTTTCTTCGATAAACCGCTAGATGTCTTCTAATCAGCGCCTCTGTAAATGAGTAAGTATATTTATTCTTTAGAGTTTACTCGAATATAGATAGTTTAGTTACCCATCACTTATTCACTTAAAGTTTAACTGAAAAGCCAGCTTATATTTGTAATTGAACACACTGAATTATTTATTCAAAGAATGTATACAACGGATACGTCAGCTACTACGCTTCATCAGCGATATTTCCGCCCTTCTTGGCGAGGGTCTTCGTCAGGCTGTCAATATTCAGGTCCAAAGTCGGGGAAGGAAACAAACCTGTATATAAACCTGTAAATAAACCATCAATGTGAAGATTGACAGCCTGACGAGGACCCTTGCCAATAAGGGCCGAGATATCGCTGATGAAGCATCGTAGCTGACGCATCCGTTGATTATTTGAATAAATAATTCAGTGTGTTCAACGTGTTCAGTGTGTTCAAAACTTTAAGTGAAAAAGTGATGGGTAACTAAACTATCTATATTTATCTACTGAATTATTTGGAATTTTACTAGCTTAAGTTATTTTATTTTATTCGCTATATGCCCTAGTTGTGACGTTCAGAATCTCTACAGCCTCCCCCCCCCCCCCACCCAACGCAAAGTTCTACTATGACGCGCAAAATTTGAATCTCAAAACAAACGCGGCTTTTCAATGGCCGCAGTGGTGAGGCTGGTAATCACAGTAGCTAAAAAATGTATGGACGAACGCCAAACACTTCATCCTCACTTTCGCCTATCTCCCGATCGGTTTCATTTGCCATTTTATCTTATTTTTCGTAAACTGTTTTCGTCAAGCATGTACAAGCGCATGGAGGTACCACAAATCCAATAGGGAAAGTCCACTATTCGAAAACCGATTATTCATGAATGGTGGAGCAACGAAGTAATGCATTTTCGTCGGGTCTTCAAGCCTATTTGAGTAAACAAGTGATGGGTAACTTAATTGTCCTATCACAGCCCATTTCGGTTAAACTTTAAATTAGCTTGAAGACTCGGAAGAAATAAATTTAGTTTGCTGCTCCACTATTTATGTAATCAATCGTTCATTGAACGAACATTTTCGTTCGGATTCGTGGTACTTCTGTGTGCCTATACCTCTATGCTTGAAATATTTCTACAACGGTGAACGATTGCCGAAAAAAAAAATCAGTGCATGTTTTGAACGTCACTGCTAGAGCTCAATGTGAAACTATATAAAGTCCTTATCAGCTTGAACTTTTAAATCATATATCAACAGTTCCGACAACTTTGAGGTGAACGATATCATAATAACCAGCATCAACCGTCATCACACCCCGATGAAAAATTTGTAGCCTGCGTAGTTGTATGGTAGTTGTACGAAAATGTAATATGTATTACTATGTAATAGCAAAGAATACTATCATTTAATGTGCCTCAGACTGGTCCAATCTTAAGCAGTAGTATCCAGTAGCACCCTGTCTTGCCCTAGTAGCATCCAGTCTTGCTAATAGTAGGATTCAGGATTCAACAACTTTTCTGAAAAAAATTCATTCCGGCTTGACGACCGGTTACACACAAACACATACGTGCTTGAAAAACGCAACCAGTACACATTTACTATCATATTCTAATCAAACCTTCACTAAAATAAACTAAAAATTAATTTATTTATTTGTCAATTTGTCCTCTCTCGTCTTCCAAACCCTCCACTCACCAACTACCCTCAAGGAGATGTTTCTTTAACCGATTTTTAAATTGCGGTACACTTTCCGCTTCTCGTATTGAGTCGGGAAAAGTATTCCAGACCACCGTACCTGAATGCCTTGCCACATGGCTAGAACGAACCGTACTTCTTGGCTCACTTACCAGGTCTCCAGCATGCCTCGTAGCATGTCCGTGATAAAATAAGTTAAAACGAAAAAAATACTAAAAACGCACACCATGCAGTAACACAGTAGCCTTAGAAGCATGTAGTAGCATCAGTTAGTACTGCATGCTACTTTTTCGTACAACTTCATACTACTAATTTGAGATTTAATTTTTCATCGGGACGAGAATGCATTCGATCTTGCAAAATCACGATTCGACAGTACAGGTGGGGCTTTGTAAACAGAAGTGGTGGTCCTTGGGACGGCCTTACCAAAGATGGGTTAATGCTAAATCGATTATTAGTTTGTAATATTATTTTTTTCATATCTGTGTATTTCGTAAATATTAAAACTTGATTGATTGATTGACAGATATTACAGATAAGGTTTTTTACTCGGTTCGGCATTACTATTTCCAGTTTCTTCCGAGTTAGGTAGAGGCGAAAACCTTTTTAAGATGCAGTTTTTTGTCATTATTTAAGTTAAAAAAAAACAGGTAACTTTTGAACCCTGTATATATTTAATAGGCTTTACAGTTTTTCGGTTAATAGTAATATTGAAACTTTCAAAACGGGCCAGTAAATACACTGTAAAAAAAAATCTTGACTGGGATTAGTATTGTCTCTGCTAAGATAAGATTATGTCTAATTCGGATTAATCTTATCCCGGTAGAGATAAGATTATTCCCAGTAGCGAATACTGCAGTTAACTTTAATCCTTTCTCGGAGAAACTTTTTACAGTGTAACGTAGTAGTAGAACACAATGGTAGAACACACGCGAAGCACAAAGCCTGATACGCATGCCCGAGTCCAAGTCCTGAACAAAACCCCTCGAGACGAGAACGAGACTAAAAAAACATTCCCGAAAGATAATGAGAAAAAGAGACATTCCGCAACCGGATCTGAACTTTTTGTCGCCGAACAAATAAAGCGCCCAGAATTCGGCCAAAATGAGAAAGCCGGTAGAAGTTGTATCCAAATATGGTTCGATATTTTACCTAGGGCCTATACATAACAACGTAACACATGCATATGCAACACAACATCATGTGTTGACACGGGCCTTCCCCTCGCACGATTTACAAGATTCCTCGCTTTCCGCTAGAATCCAGATTGGTGATCTTGCTTATCGCGCTCTACTTTGGACAGATAGAAAAAAGGACTTCCAAAAACGAAGTGCTTTACTATATCTGACTGCTCTAAACGGAGACACTGGGCGTGTTCCACCCAGTGCTTCCACTTTCCTTTCTGAAAATCAGTAACCGCTCCGAAAAAAAACGGAGATTATCGGGAGAATATTTTCAGAAATCGGGGAAAAATTCGGGAGTGACAAAAACAGTGGTTATGTCTTAAAAAGCATTTTATAGTTAGCTTTGTTACAAAAAATGCATTGAGGAACTGCATTCAACTTGTTAGCTCCTAAAAATACTCATTTTATTCGTCATACTTCTATGATTTCGATGCGCAAATGCTGCACATATAACCGGTTTGATAGCAAGGCTGATATTTTCTGTTAACACCCTCTAAATTTAAAGGAAACTCGGCTTTGAGGACGACTAAAAAAAAAATTTCTATTTAATATTTTTCTATCTAATTTTTCTAAATAGCGTGGGTTTCTCGACTGAAAATTAGTCGGATTTTCTGCGTAGGTTGATGAAATGGGTACGTTCGTCGGTGAGGAAACTGAAAATCTTTTGTAACCCGACCGATTACACCCTGAGGACAGTCAACAGACTGAAATTAGAGGACTTATCCAGCAATTTAGTTTAAATTGTGTGGAACCGATATAAACTCTTCAAGCTTCCCAGGGCTTCTGATAAAGACCTTTGAGCACTTAGTTGTCAAAAGCATCCATCAGACATCTTTGTCATCAGGGGCGTCGCAAGTTCATTTTCCTTTAGGGGAGGGGGGAGCAAACAAAATTTCACGAATCTGCCGAGTAATCTGCCAGAAATTCTATCGAATCCTTGAAACTTACAATTTGACTTTTTTCAATTTTTTAATTCAAAAATGAAGCGACTACATGGACTATGTATTGCTCGACACTGTTCCAGCAGCAGTTTCTAACTTCTGTACACAAGACGAGTAGTTCCATGCAAAATCTTTGAAGTTCACATTTCGCACAACTGCTTCCCATGCAAATTCTGGGTTTTAACGTTGATCAAACCCTAAGATCCCGAGGATTTCCAAAAATATTTCAAACCGAAGAAAGCGAGGCTCTTGAAGCAGCTTCCACAGACTGTATTAAAGCCATCGCCTCCGGCAAAATTTTATTTCGGCTTTTTTCTACCAAAACTCAGCTATTTCCCAAATAGATTCTGGTTTACAATGTTCTCAGCCTAAAACTGTCGAAAACCCCAGTTATGACCTGCCCTTCCAACAAATGAAGAAAACTACGGAAGGCGCCGCAGGCGCAGTTTTGGGAAACATTTATGATCGCTCATCTTTTCGGATACATAATAAAATGGCAGTGACCAGAATTTTACTCGACCATCCTCTCTCAATGCTTACAAAGAAGGTTTATGTTGGATTATTTTTAAATCAATTTCCTTTTTTGAAAAAACATATGTTTTTCCAAATGGGCAAATAACGCGCCGCAGGCGAAAATTTTGCAACTCGGCCATTTCTCCGCTGAAATAAACAGATTTTGTTAAAAACCCGACTGTGAAATCCAAGAATTGTGACATTATTGTAATGAGTGGAAGCACTGGTTCCACCCTTCTAACAATAGTAACTATTATTTACTATTTTCGTTTCAACCTCGTGAAACGTTACTATGCTGACCGTTCCAACCTTCTCGAAATAGTAACTAATAGTAACTATTTGCTTACCACGCTATGATGCGTAGTAACCATAGTAATTATGAATCCCTGTGATGTGATTGGCGGATTAGCCCGTGGCACGATATTTTGCTGAAAATAGAAAATGTTTCAGGTTCAGGACACGTTTATGGCCCTACTCACTGAGTTGTTAGCACTTCGAAGCTTCATCACACTCCCTACTAGAAGCTCCGATTAAAGTTTAACCGAAAAGGGCTGGGAATGCTGGGATAGGACAATCTAGTTACCCATCACTTATTCACTTAAAGACCTGAGAGCTATAATTACAGCTTTAAGAAACCGAGTAGATTCATCTTAAAGCTCTTTCCTTTCATTCGTATAGTTCTCCGAGAATCAAAATTGTTACAAATGAGTTAATGCCAATAAGGTTAGTTTAATCCAAACATTCAGTTTACCTTCTCTTAGGGATCGCATGCCACGGGTTTGTTTACATTTGAACTCGATTGCCGAGTTGCTGTTTTGGCTCGAGAAAAAACCCACGCACAACGTCTTCATTTCCAGATGGCGGAATTTTCCAGGATGATTAGCAAAGAATTATAAGACCTAACTGATAATTTTTGTATGTCTTCAGAGGTACCACACTGGTCTTGGTTTTATAATTTATTTGTATTTGTAATAAACAGTTGGAGCATTAGATGGAAATTATTATTTGAGCCTTGGCTCCCTACGTGCCATAACAGCTGTCCGTGATAATCGGCTGAGATTTAGTTCAGAAAGAGTTATTTCAAACCTAGGAAATTTGGTGGGTTTTTTTTTAATTTGCTCATTGTTTTACGGTGTTTTAGTGGTTTGGAACGTTCATAGTGACAGTAGGGATGGTTAGCATTGTGTGTGTGGTAGAAAGACCATTTTCTGTGGCCCGCTTAAAAGCGGCTCGAAGACCCGATGAAAATGCGTTACTTCGTTGATCCGCTATTCACGACTAATCGATTTTCAAATAGTGGAATTGCCTTGTGATTTGTGGTACCTCAATGCGTTTGTACTTTTGTTGTATGCCTTACGAGAAAGATTTATGATTTCTTTTTGTGCAGGCACTAAGCATTCTTCACCAATCTCACCACTCCACTGAGAAGCCGCGTTTGTGTTGAGATTAAAATTTCCCGCGTCATAGTAGAATTTACGCTGTGGGGACGGCCGCAGATATACTAAACTTCATAACTAGAGCAGGTAGTGGAAAAGAAAAACAAAAACTTTGCGGAATCCAAATAATTCAGTGTGTTAAATTAAATGACACAAAAATAAGTTTGCTTTTCAGTTCAACTTTAATGATCTTTACACGATGCTTTCGACACGGAATTAGCGAGTTTCTTGTTAGCGCTTGTCGACTCTGTCCAGCCTTCCGACTCGGCGGCCGGTAGAAAAATATTTGAAAACTGAACGCGCCGTGTGTGAAAAGTGGGAAGACTCAGCAAAGCAAAAGAACTCCAAGGTAAGACGGTATAGAAGATAGACGTGATGACTTACCATAGTTGCGTTTTTGCAGATACCATGGTATGTGCTACCACGGCGACTGGATCTGCAGTTAGTCTTTTTTGCAGTTACCGTGGTATCTGATATACGGTTGATCTGCAAAAACGACAATTGCCGAAATTGCGCTTTTCGAAGTCATCCCAAAAGAAAAACTGATATTCAGTCACATCACTAAGTCCCAAACTTCTTTCCCACCAATTTGACAAAAACTGATGAAAGTGAGATGACTTTTACAGATAACACGATCAGTTACTACGGTCGGACCGTGGTATCTGAATATCAGTACCACGATAACTGGCCAGATACCACAATAACTGCAAAAACGCCTTTTTACCGTGGTATCAGATACCACGATAACTGCAAAAACGACTTTAAACCATGGTATCAGATACCATGGTATCTGTAGAAACTCATGTCGTCCAAACTGGTAGAGAACAGTTTAAAGCTTCTCATGTCATTATGTGTGAAAAAGTTGTTGGCGGAAATTGAAGCGTTAGGTGAATTTTATGGTGCGTCGCCTGCAAAACTCAGCTCGTTCGAAAAAGCACTAAAAAGTCGAAGTACAAATCAGAATGATTTATTTAAACAAGCTATCATAGTCAAGAAGAAGAAACTCAACCAATTGGCGCTTGGGTTTACAAACTAAAAGACGACAGAAATTTAAAACAAAAAAAAACTTCAGCACTTGCTAAACGCTGATTTGTAATACGGAACGAACATGTTTAAAAAACGATTTGTTCGTGTGGTAGGCGGTACCAGGTTTTATGGCACTTGCAGCCTCTGGCTCAAGTGCCATATACCGATCACAATTCCGTCTGTCGGTCTGTCGGTCGGTCCGAGTTTTTTGTCCCACTTATCCGAGTTATGGTACTTCCAGATATCAGGGACCCGACCAAACGAACGCGGAAATAATCAGTTTCCCGATCCGACCATATGAGGGGGAGTGGGGGCGCTCGAAACTTGAAATATTTAGGGCATTTTGTCACACTTTTTCGAGTTAGGGTACTTCCAGATGAGCTAGGACCATGAAACTTGGCAGGAATATCAGGGACCTGACCAAAGTAACCTGGAAATAATAAGTTTCCCGATCCGACCATATGCGGGGGAGTTGGGGCGCTGGAAACTTGAAAATTTAGGGCATTTTGTCGCACTTTTTCGAGTGAGGGTACTTCCAGATGAGCTAGGACAATGAAACTTGGCAGGAATATCAGGGACCCGACCAAACTAACCTGGAAATAATCAGTTTCCCGATCCGACCATATGAGGGGGAGTGGGGGCGCTCGAAACTTGAAAATTTAGGGCATTTTGTCACACTTTTTCGAGTTAGGGTACTTCCAGATGAGCTAGGACAATGAAACTTGGCAGGAATATCAGGGACCTGACCAAAGTAACCTGGAAATAATAAGTTTCCCGATCCAACCATATGCGGGGGAGTTGGGGCGCTGGAAACTTGAAACTTTAGGGCATTTTGTCACACTATTTCGAGTGAGGGTACTTCCAGATGAGCTAGGACAATGAAACTTGGCGGGAATACCAGGGACCCGACCAAACTAACCTGGAAATAATCAGTTTCCCGATCCGACCATATGCGGGGAAGTGGGGGCGCTGGAAACTTGAAAATTTAGGGCATTTTGTCACACTTTTTCGAGTTAGGGTACTTCCAGTTGTGCTAGGACCATGAAACTTGGCAGGCATATCAGAGACCCGACCAAACAAACTTAGAAATAATCAGTTTTCTGATCCGACCATTTGGGGGGGGGGTGGAGGGCAGGGGAATCCGGGAAATTGAGAAGTGTGTAACTTTCGAACGGATGATCGGATTGTAATGAAACTTCATAACTGAATAGAATATATATCTGCAATGTCCCGTTTAAAGTCTTGACCGGATTCGGTAGCCAGGGGGGAGTTGGGGGGGGGGGGAGATCGGAAATTTCAAGAAACGGTTAGAATGGAGGGATCGGAGTGAAACTTGCTGGGAAGAACAAGCATCTGCTCTAGATAAGTCCTTTAGACCATTGTACTGGATCCGGACACTTATGGGGGGGGGGGGGGTCCCGGAATTCTGGTGATGGTGGTTTTGGGGATTTTCACGATGAAACTTGGCAGGCATATCAGGGACCCAATCAAACTGACTTCAAAATAAAAATTTTGTCGATCAGATAATGGTGGGGGGAGTGGAGGGAGGGGAATCCGCAGGGGAATTCGGGAAATTGAGAAGTGTGTAACTTTCGAGCGGATGATCGGATTGTAATGAAACTGCATAACTGAATAGAATATATATCTGTAATGTCCCGTTTAAAGTCTTGACCGGATTCGGCAGCCAGGGGGGAGTTGGGGGGGGGGGGGGTACCGGAAATTTCAAGAAACGGTTAGAATGGAGGGATCGGACTGAAACATGCTAGGACGAACAAGCATCTGCTCTAGATTATTTCTTTAGACCATTGTACTGGATCCGGACACTTATGGGGGGGGGTCCCGGAATTCCGGTGATGGTGGTTTTGGGGATTTTCACGATGAAACTTGGCAGGCATATCAGGGACTCAATCAAACTAACTTCAAAATAAAATTTTTGTCGATCAGATAATGGTGGGGGGAGTGGAGGGAGGGGAATCCGAAATTTTCAGTCATGCGTAATTTTGGAATGGGGGATCGGATTCGAGTGAAATTTAAGAATTGAACAGAGGACATTTCTCCGATGATTTTTTTCATATCCGGACCGGATCCGGCAACTATTGGGGGGGGGGGGGTAAATACTTGACCCGTTTAGAATGGAGGGATCGGGATGGAACTTTGTGGGAAGAACAAACAGATGCTCTAGGTAAGTCATTTGCTGAATCGGATTGGCTACGTGCACCGCGGGGGAGCTGGGGGGTGGGGGTGGACCGGAAACCTCGAGAAACGGTTAGAATGATGGTGTCGGAGTGAAACTTGCTGGAAAGAACAAACATCTGGTCCATGTAAATCTTTTACATAATTTGACTGGATCCGGACACTTGAGGGGGGGGGAGGAGGGGGTTTCCCGGAATTACGTTTTTTGGGGGATTTTCACGACGAAACTTGGAAGGCATATCAGGGACCCGGTCAAACTGACTTGGAATAAAAAAAAATCCTCGATATGATAATCTTGGGGGGGGAGTTGAGGGAGGGGAATCCGGAATATTGAGTCATGCGTAACTTTGGAACGGGTGATTGGATTCGAGTGAAATTTAATAATTAAACAGAGGATATTTTTCTCTGGTGACCTTTTTCATTTCCGGACCGAACCCGGCGATTATTGGGGGGAGTGCGGAAAATACTTGACCCGCTTAGACTGGTGTGATCTGGATCGAACTTCGTGGGAATGACAAACAGATGCTCTGGATTAATCATTTACAGAACCGGATTGGCTCCGGTTATTGTGGGTGGAGTTGGAGGAGGGGGGGGGGGGGGTCTGGGATTCCGGTGATCGCGCGTTAAGGTACTTCCAGATGTGCTAGGACGATGAAACTTCGCTGGAATATTGGAGACTCAACAATATTTGCTTAGAAATTGCTACTTCCCAAATCCGATTATTCCTTAAAGTAACAATCTTGACCGCAAAGTAAAAAAAATACTTTTAAGCAATATATGCATTTTCGTGATGCCCATCAGCCCGTTAGCAGTTTTGCCTCAAGGGTTTTGCTTACAAATGAAGTTCCAGCTCCCTTAGAGCGCGCATCTCAACCGCAAAGTCGAAACTTACTTTTGATCAATCAAATCATCTTGACCCATGCAAGTGCCATATGAGCTTACAGCTCTTGTTCTTTGTTTTTAGACCGAGTGTCTACTCGATTCGACATGACAGGTGGTAGTCTGGCCCTTATGTTTGAAGGAAGAAGGAACTGGCCAAATTTGCAACCAAATTGAAACGAGGCTCGTTAAGGGACGGCACAATATTACTTTAACGGCTCTTTTATGTATTGACCCAAGTTGATCACTTAAAGGCACAGAAAACTCGACTAAGCAACTTTCGGCCATCAAACCGACCTGGGGGGGGGGGGGGGGGTTAGATAAAGATACAGGGACTTACTGTCGACAGGACCACCCGTCTTTATTATCTCGAACCCCCAAAGCTAGCTGGCAGGCCCTTGCCCCTTATGCACTGTGAAAGTTCGCCTTTGGCCGTGTTGACCAAAGAGTGTTGACGAACAGATCGGGAGAGTAGTCAAGAGGTCATACGTTCGATTCCTACTCCCGACACACAGACCGAAAGGCCGGGATTTCAGAATTCCACAGAGCTAGGCTAGGTATAACATAAAGCGTTATAAGCAAGGATAAGCAAGAGGGGTCCTTTAAAGAATATTTCACCACCAGTCTCCAAGTGTGTCGTCTATTAGTTGACTTGTAATTTGCGTAAATCCGAGGGGTTTTTGGCCCCTTTTTACTCTAGAAAAGTTTCTAGCGGTGGAATGGACGTAAAAATGCTCGGCATTGAAGAATAAATATAGAAGAATATATGTATATATATATTGTATTTGTTGTGTTTGACTTAATTATTTTATTTTACATACTCCTCTTTTCAAATGGCGGGTCAGCAATAAATAACTTACTTACTTACTTACTTAATACGCTCTGATTTTATACAGCCTAAATATGCCGTAAAACCGTTCTGATGGAGAACTCAAATATGACAACAAGGTGATGCATGAAGAGCAAATCACGGTCTAGGCCACAGATGCTATTAAGGCGCGCAAGTATGTCTATCATTGATTTAAAGGACACCTCGCGTAACATGGTCTTCAGACCAATAAGCTTCTCGAAAACATCGATCGAGGGCCTGATATGTCACGTAAAGAGAAGAAATGTGACCAGCATGATAATCAGTGTAATGCCAATAGAAAGTTCACGGTACACACAGTTTAGAATCTCAGGACCACAGTGGATGGAAATACTACTGAAGTAGATTGGATGCTATCATAACAAGACCAAAGTTTTCGATGGGATCCCAAAAATTCAATATCTGATCCAGACAACTGGGTCTTGTCTTAGCCAGATCCACTCATCGCCAGAATCCTTGAACATTCTTACAAAAAAAAAATCAGAAACACATAAAGGCCAAATAGCTAATCATCTGAGAAAACCAAGTTCAGATATGGATTCAGCATGTGTGTTTACCCGTATAAGTCATATCTGTTTTGACGAAAAGTTCCTGCCACTTCTGCCAATTTCCCGGTTTCGGCCGAACTCTAGAACTACTTGTCCGGCGAAAAAAGAAAGCTCAAAAACGAACTCAGGGTATCTTCTTTCCCCAATAATGAACATCTAATCAACTTCAAATAAAAATTTAACTTATAACAAATTTTCCGACTCCAGCCGGATTCCGGTCGAACTTTATGTACGGGTAAAATATGATTGTCACACACGGATTCAGCGTCTCTTCTTACCCCTAAATCGGTTATCTAATCAGCTAGAAATAAAACTTTAACTTCTAACAATTTTCCGGTTTTGGCCGGATTCCGGGCGAACTACATGTCCGGGTAGAAAACTGTTTTCACATAAAAGTTCAGCATGTCTTCTTGCCCTAAATCGGACATCTGATCAACTCCAAATAAAACTTTTAATTTTAACAAACTTTCCGGTTTGGGCCGGATTCCGGGCGAACTACTTGTCCGTCGAGAAAATGGTATTCACCATCGTCTTCAGCATGTCTTCCTACCTCTACATCGAACATCTAATCAACTTCAAATATAACTTTTACTTTTAACAAACTTTCCGGTTTTGGCCGGATTCCGGGCGCACTACTTGTCCGATTACAAAATGGTTTTCACCATCGTGTCAGCATGTCTTCTTACCCCATAATCGACTATCACATTAGCTGTTTCAAAATATTTTGTTTGCCCCTTAATTTGAACCCCCTCCCCCACCCCTAAATGTACGGCTACAAAGCCCATTTACGAACTCGACTGGTCCGCCGACCCCACGAATCCTCACACCAAGTTTCATTAAAATATCTCATTCCCTTCGAGAGTTATCGTGCTTACAGACGGACGGAAGGACGGACGGACAGTCGGACAACTTTTGCGATGTCATAGGTATCCCCCACTTACGTTTTGGGATCCCAAAAACGACATGTCTTTTAAATTCGATGTTGCAAGCGTCCATCTAGGGAGAAAGTCTGAAGTTTGGATCGGTTTGAAAGGCCACTAGGAGCGTGTTCCATCCTACTTACCGTAGTTACCACGCATAACGTCACAAATCCTGCCCTTTTGTCGTCAAGGCTGGAACGACTTTTCTATTTTCCAGCGGAATATCATGACACGGGTGAATCTGACCAATCACGTGACAGAGATTCGTGGCTACTACGCTTACCACGCTCTCGAGCGTGGTAAGCAAATAGTTACTATTAGTTACTATTTCGACAAGGCTGGAACGGTCAGCGTAGTAACTTTTCGTTAGGTTGGAACGGATTTAGTAACTAATAGTTACTATTGGTACGAGGGTGGAACACGCTCTAGATGTCTCACAGATAATTAGTTTTACGCTATAGGCTATAGGATACAGAGGAGATAGGATAAACCTATGAACTGTAGAATCTCGAGAACGAGAATGGATGGAAATACTGAGGTAGAATGAATACTATCGTAAAAACGACGTGTCTTTTAAATTTTATGTTAAAAGACTCTATCTACGGAGAAAATCCGAAGTTGGAATCGCTTTGAAGTTTGAAAGGCCACTAGATGTCTCACAGATAGTCAGTTCTATGCTAATAAAGGAGATAGGAGGATACACCTATGTAAGTATAGAATCTCGGTAACGAGACTGGATGAAAATACTGCTGAAGCAGAACGACTTACTATCACAGATACGGCGTGTCCTGTAAATTCAGTTTTAAAAGTGTCCATCTAGACAGAAAGTCTGACGTTGGGATCGGCTTGAAAGGCCACTAAATGTCTCACAGATAATCAGTGTAATGGAAACAGAGGAGATAGGATACACTAATGAAGTTCACAATCTAGGGAATAGTATGAATGGAAATACTGCAGATGTAGACTGTACTACAACTGTAAATTCAGTGTGTCCTTTAAATTCAGTGTTAAAAGTGCCACCTAGGGAGAAAGTCTGAATTTGGGATTTGTTTGAAAGGCCGTAGAAGTCTCACAGTTAGTAACGCTAGATGGCATTAGACTGGGCTACTCATGTTGCAGAGATTCGCGTCTTGCTTTGAATGTTTCGTTGTTGGTCTGTGTGTAAACTTTTCATCAGTTTCTCAGGACAGTATGTTTTTGCACTTGCACTTGTTCCACTACCCCTGTCGAAGACGTTTTTTTCGTTTCGATATTGCTTTTTGCACACTTTGAAACTTATTGTGATTTTTTTCTGTAATTTTACTGCAATGTTATTGGCTGCGTAATACTCTGATGACTAACTCTCTTTGCCGACGCAAAATCGCCGTGTACCTAGCGGAAGAGCTGGAAGCGGCACCACAGCTGTCCGAAACGAGCGCCATGATTGGTTGACACATGATTTGAGTTTATGTGTTTGACTCGTTAGTGAGATGTTTTCTCGTTCTTCCTGAGGATCAATGGCGTGTTTTGGATTTAGTCATAATATGACTAAATCATAATATAATCTAAATCATATAACTAAATCTATATTATAGAGTTCCCCGCTCCCCTCCCGTCTTCTGTGCGTCGGTCCGAGAGGAATACTGGCAATCACTTTTCTAAAAAAAAAATTCTAATTCTTCAGCCCAATTTTTACGTAGTTTCATCCCATCATTTATTTCTGGTCATATCTTGTAAGTGTATTAGATAATTTATTTCGTGTCTGTATATTTCGTAAATTTGTATTGCTCTTCTAGCTTTTAGCTGTTTGGATTAAACTTGATTGATTAAGTAATAGTAAGTAAGTAATTTATTTATGACCCGCCATTTTGAAAAGGCGGAGTAAATGAAGAAAATAAAAAAAAAATTAAAAAACACACAAACACTCAAAAATGACACTTAATTTTCAATCGTCGGTCAGGAAGCAGTGGATGATTGATTGAGTATAGAAAATATTTCTTTATTTGTACATCGTCTGGTTACCAAGGCAGTAAAAGAGGCCTAGTACATATTCGTCAGCTTTAAAATAGACCCAAGACCGGTTTAATTTCCTACACAAATTAACAGTTTCAAATATGCATTGTTTCTTGAAGAGCAACTCTCTGCCTATAGAGCCAGGGTTGCCAACCCGATGAAAAATTTATCTCAGAATAGTAGTACGAAGTTATACGAAAAAGTAGCACGCAGTACTAACTGATGCTACTACATGCTTCTAAAGACCGGTTTAATTTCCTACACAAATTAACAGTTTCAAATATGCATTGTTTCTTGAAGAGCAACTCTCTGCCTATAGAGCCAGGGTTGCCAACCCGATGAAAAATTTATCTCAAAATAGTAGTACGAAGTTATACGAAAAAGTAGCACGCAGTACTAACTGATGCTACTACATGCTTCTACTTCAATGCTACCGTGTTACTGCATACTACTGCATGCTACTATTACCAAGACTGGATTCTACTATGGCAAGACAGGATGCTACTGGATACTACTGCATAAGATTGTACCAGTCTGAGGCACATTAAATGATAGTATTCTTTGCTATTACATAATATTACATGCAACTTTTTCGTACAACTACCATACAACTACGCAGGCTACAAATTTTTCATCGGGATGAGCTCGACTCATAATAGTGCCACAATTGCTGACAAAAAGGTGCTTTTTCACACCTCGAACTTTTTTGTGTGCATTCCACTGTACAACGCGCAAAATGCGAATGATTGGTAATAACTGAATAGCAGCATTTTTCAAAAGCATTTTTTAAGTGCTACATCGCAGTTTTGTAACAAAATAATCGGAAATGAGCTTTATTTAAGGCTTCAAACTGTTTTGTGTACTAAATCAAAGTAGAGTACATGTTTTGGCAGTGTTTTGGGGGTGGTAACCGTCACTTTAGTCAAGTAAATGGAAAAGTGCTCTTCTGACCTAAAAGTGTCATTAGTGATATATGCCGAACTCTCAGGCCTAGCCGGATGGTTTAGTATCGGAGTAGAGTCCACGAATTTCGCCGAGGACAGCAATGGTCCGACTAGACCTGCTAGAAAATGGATATTGCTTATCCATACTTTCAATACTCCTCATATATTTTTGTTTTATTTATTTTGTTTCTGTCCCCCCTTTTTTCTTCTTTTTTTTCGTAAAAAAATTAACCCCACAACCTAGGTAGGACTCCATATCTACCTTCTTGTGCCCACGACCGCCCACCGACTGATCGGCTAGGCCTTTCGCGTCCGGCATAGTGATATAAGCCGAACTCTCAGGCCTAGCTGGATGGTTTAGTATCGGAGTAGAGTCGACGACCCCCACCCACTCCCTCCATTACCTTCCTTTCCAATCCTCAACCTCGAACCCCAAACCCAAACCCAAAACAAAAGTACTGAAAAACTTACCAAAAAACTTACCTTACCAAAACTTACCATATTAAATCACAGTACATTGTTGTGACTTTCCAATACCAAAACGTGACAGAGTACAATCAAAATTGACTGAAACCAACCACAACTAAAATCTGATAAAATAAAAGATGTAAAGCATGAGCACAAAAACCAAGCCCATTGAGCACACAAACACATAAACGAAAACTCAATACAGAAAACTGACATCATATTTCATCTCCCGACCGTCGTTGATTTACTGGATCAATCAGACATGAACCCGTCAAAAATGGAAAAGTGCTGTTCTGACCTAAAAGTGTCATTAGTAAACAAAGGTGTCAGTTAAGCGGAAAAGTGCCACGGTGTTACCCAGAGGCAAAAAGTGTCAAAAAGCACCAAAAGTGTCACACTTCGCAACCCTGTTTAGAGCACTTTGGCGACATACTTCCTTCGTAAAATCCGATGACGAATTGCCGCCAGACGCGCTAGAGGAACAATAACAATCACATGTGAGATCGGGGGATAAGTTATCTGACTTGTGAATAAGTGATTAGGCTTTCGCTTCATCATCGAGTCGCGCATCAGCCCCGTGGAAAAGTCAGTCAGCACTCGGCACTGAAGTCGGAAGCCAGAAATGACAAACTTGATGACGCTTGACAGAACAGAGTTGGGGTAAGGCAAAAAGAGGGGAAGAGGCATTTGAAACAGTTTTAAACATGGTTAGACCTAAGAGGAATTGAAAATAGCAAAACAAACCTGGATAAACGTTCACGAAGAAGTAACGTGTCATTGTTTTCTTTGCGATAGCGCACCTAGCGGCCAAAAAAGAACTAATCTGAGAGGAATTTTATGAGAGGCGTATTAATTCGCTTCAGTTGGATGCGACAAGAGTCTCTCTAGGGAGGAAATCCTGGATAGAGATTGGTTAAAAAGTCGCTAGATGTCTTAGTCGATACTGACGATGTAGAAACTCGCACGTAGCTTTGAATGTTTTGTTGTTGACCCATATTTAATGTTGTTGTCCATTGCTCAAGACAGGGAATTTTTCACACTTGACGTTTTTCCGCTGGCTATCGTGAAGACAATTTTTTCGGCCCAATTATTTCTGTGCACACCTCGAAAATTTATTGTGATTTTTTCATTATATCTTTACTTAATTGTTTCCGCAGCGTACAAATTTTACATAGGATGACATCTTTGACGGTGCAAAACGGATAAGTCAGCTACATTTTATTCGAGCTATATTTCGGCCCTTCTTGGCAAAGGTCCTCTTCAGGCTCAAGCCGCTCAAGCTGGAAAATAAACTTGTCGACATCTGTTGACATCTGTTACATACCCTTAAATTACCTTAAATCGCTTTGTCCAACGACAAAGGTGGATGGTCCTCCTGTGGTTGTCGCTGGTTTGAGTGATGTTAGTCATACAATATGTTGGGACTGGCTTTTGGTTAGTGTCTGGTAGAGGATCCCACTCGTATTTCCAGGGTTTCGCTTCCCACTCCTTGTCAAGCTTGGATTTGAATGAGTCCACTGTCTGTGCACTGACTGTGTCCTCTGACAGGGTGTTCCAGTTTTGCACCACTCTAGTTGAGAAGAAGTGGTTTCGGGTCCTGGTGTGAGCAAATGGCTTTGGAATAATTCTTACTATGACCAGGGACCCATAAATTTCCTGTAATGTCATTACAGGAAATTTAACAGGAAATAAATTTCCTGTAATGTCATTACAGGAAATTTATGGGTCCCTGCTATGACCACGAAGATTTTTTTCAGCTTGGTTTGTAGAGGTGTAGAGGTGAGGCAAGACTTGATTTTGTATGAGTTTGTACGTTAACTACTACGTCTTCTGTACGCCAAGCTTGGTAGTTTCAGTTGTACCTGTTTGAGAAAATTATAATTGGTTTACAGTACAGTCTAAAAGGAAGTTGTTTCATGTGGCTCTACGATTGCAGGCATGACTTGTGTAAGTATGAACTTATATGATTGTTTGTATTGTTTTCCCTTGTGTTAATCCAGTGTTTGACTACAGTCAGTATGTAAAGAATGTGGTTTTTATCATAAGGTAAAAGTCCGGACTCTTATCACGCTTTTCCATTTACTAAGAACTTACTTGACATCGTTCCCTTAGATAAGAAATCAGTGTACGGTGCGACAACTGCTCTGCTACCCAAACGGATATTGACGCTTGTAGGCAAGTCTAAGTTACATTATTTGCGTTTTTATTTAAGTTTGAAGTTACCTTCAAACTTGAGGCCTCTTTTTAAATACCGTTGTTGGTCGCCGCTCACCTTTCCCCTGTCGTGTCATTAACTTCAAGCAAAAACGAAATAGCATTTTGGTACTAAATCTAATCTTATTCTATAGCACTAATGTTTTTCGTCTAATGGAAAATTTCCAAATACTGTATCTTTATCGTCCGCCAGTATTTTTCATTTTTCTTCTTAGTCATTCGAAACGTTGACCGTCGAACTTCGTGAACTAGCAAAGCATTTCAAATAGGTGTACTACGACGTATACGCCCTTCATAAATTCCTTCTAGAGTAGTTCTTTTTTGGCCGCTAGATGTGTTTGCATTAATGTAAACAAGAATACGTTACTTCTTGGTGTACGTATATCCAAGTTTTCGCTATTCTCAGTTCCTCTTGCCTAGCCACGCGTAAAACTGTTTAAAATGCCTCTATTTTTGCTTTACCCAACTCTGTGTTGTCAAACTTCATCAAGTCTGTCAGTTCTGGCTTCCGACTTCAGTGCTGACTGCTGGTTGACTTTTCCACGGGCTAACGCGGGACTCGGTACGAACCGAAAGTCTAATCGCTTATTCCCCCTTCAGATAACTTATACCAAGATCTCACGTGTGATTGTTATTGTTTCTCTAGCGCATCTAGCGGCAATTCGTCTTTGGGTTGAATGATGGGCGTATACAGTTTCGCGTTATTGCCTTTATGCCCGGGCCACATTCAGTCTCATCTGTACGTAATTTGGTTCGTTAATTTGGCTATTACCCACTCTTTACTTTTTATCCTGTTCACACTTAAAGAAAGTCAAGATATATTACCATCGTCATCACTCATGGGTAAACAAAACGATCTAAAGTATGTGACTGTGGTCTGTGATTGGTCCAAAGATACGTTTCGAAATGGCGGAGATGGATTTTTCCTCTCGACTATCTTAAGTTTCAGTGTCGTGTCTTTTCTTCTCAATGTCAACCGTATATAATTCATTGTTCAAATAGGTGTAATGAGCTACGCAGCGCTATTCGTGATATTTAAGTCTTATTACACACCCTCGTTCAAAGTAAAAGTAAAAGTTCTTATCCATGCTACGTTTTTGTCGCTTTTAAGATCAGAAATGTGCTCTTAAGCATTGTCCTAATAGGTGTAATAAGGTGTATTACCGCGTATTAGACTTATTACAGATTCCTCTTTTCCTCGGAGCGCGCTGTAATAACGTGAATAAGGAGAATGGACTAGCGTTCCATCAAGAATAAATAAGGGAAGAATTGAGAAGACTAGAATCATGGGACGTTGTTTTCTGCCCGATCCTCAAGTACCGGGGGTGGAGCCTATTCGGCGCGTGTCCAGACCACAGAGTAAATATTGGCGCTATTTCTTCTGATCGCCATGCTTTGCGTCAAGGAAGTGCGCCAAATTCAAATTAAACAGAAAGAGGCCGACATTTTGCCCTTCTTCTTTCAACAAATCGCTGCTACCACTAGTTTAAAAGACGAGACAAGGGGCTAAAGTACAGTGAGATGATAGAAGTCGTGCAATTCTACATTCAAGGATGACGAAAATAAAGGCAGAAAAGGACCGATTTGGACTGAACACTGTAAGTTTAAAGAAGGAAGGGACACGCTTCCAAACATTCATGAAATCTCTATGGCAGATTCTTAGTGATGAAAAAAAAGACTGTCAATAGGATAGATAGTGAAACATTTAGCCAACTACCCGAGATAATGATATACATTTTGACCAAAAATAATAAATGGTTATCTCAAATGTAGACGTTTTGAATGGTACCGTGCAATTATCATTTTCAGTAATAAATTAAAATTTTAAATTAGGAAATACTTCAAGCCAACGTTTTTCGCAACTAACCGAGAAATGTTATGAACTGAATTTTGTGTACAGAGTACAACTTAAAAACAAAACATAACAACTCTTTGAGTACAATTCGCCAGCTATGCCCAAATTCCAACTTGAATGATGTAAAATCATGATAATAAAAAAAAAAACATTACGAAAAGGCATAGACAATGACAAATGTGGGCAGATGTAAAGTGCAACTATCCGAGATAATGATATACCTTTTTGACCTAGAATAATAAGTTGTTATCACAAACTGATACGTCTTGAAAGATATCCTACACTCAGCAATCGTTAATTAAAATTAGGACTTTATACTGTTTTTCGCAACTACACGAGAAAATGATATGAAGTAAATTTCGTGTAGAGTACAACTTAAAAACAAAACATAGTAACTCATTGAGTACATTTCGACAGTTAAATAATGTCCAAGCTTAATACCTTTTCTAGAAGCGATTCTTTACAGTCCTGAGAAGACCAAAATAAAATTACTAATGTTCACACCAGTCCTTTTGAATCTGAACTAAATGCATGCATGTTAGATCTATGCTTCAGCGTTCAAGTTGCTTAATTGTTCCCCTGAGTCATCAAATGCCGCATTCCCTTGGGCTTCACCGTCTTTGTGAAGGGTGGTGACAACATAAGCTTCATAATGCAAATCTGACCCGAGACTGAAAAGGAGTTTCCATTTATATAATCCTCAGAATCTGCACTGTTTGAACTTCCCGCCTTTTCTGACTGCTTCATCACTTTTGCTCTGGAGGTAACATTTAATACTGCAAGAGGCAACACGCGAAGCTCCACCCAGGCTCCACCCCCAGTAAATAATATCGGACGAAAAGAGATCTAGGATGCTGACATCGGGATTATGTGAGTTCTCAATTCTTCCCTTATTTATTCTTGGTTCCATTCTGGCTTATGCAGGGCCAATCAGATCGCTTGGTTGGTTCCGCCAGCGGGCCGAGGAAAGGAGCAGCGCCGCCAGGGTTGCCACGGGAAGCAGTAAAGTTCTACTTTGTTGGAAGCTGAAGAAACAACTTTTCTTCAAAACAACACGTTTTGTTCTGTTGCGACTGCTTACTGCTAGTTTAAGGACTTGTGCTGTCCATCCGTAGATTTACTTGCTTTTTACAATAGATTGGGCGTCAAATTGTACTGGTGTACTTCAAGTAACACTAAGAGCACTTTTCTGATCTTTAGAAACTTGAAAAACTGTATGAGCGAGGCAACACTGCACGCTGCATTGATAAGAACCTCTCTGGTTCGTATTTGAACGGGCATGTGTATTAAGACGTAAACATCGCGTATAGCGTTATTCAGCTTATTACACCTATTAGGACAATGCTTTAGCAGTACACATAACCCAAGTACAATTTGACGATCAGTGTATGGTAAAGAACTGCTAAATTAACGTATGGACAGCAATGGTTTTTTGAACTAACAGTAAACAGTCGTAACATAGCATAACGTGTTCTTACGAAGTGTTACTTCCACTTCCAACAAAGTAGAGCTTTTGTGCTCCCCATGGCAATCTCAGGGCTACTCCGAAGGGCTCCTCCGAAGCTCCTCTTTCCTCGGCCCTCTGGCGATAATTGCTCCATCCATTCTTAAAGTGTAACCGAAAAGGGCTGAGACACCACAATCTAGTTACCCATCACTTATTGACATACATAGGCTTGTAGACCCGATGAAAATGCGTTACTCCTTTGCTCCGCTATTCACGAATAATCGATTTTCGGATAGTGGACTTTCCCTGTCAGATTTTTGGTACCTCTGTGCGCTTATGTGACTATGCGCTCTATGCTTGTCGAAACAGATTTACGAAAAATTTGTGTTCAGACAGTGAGCAGTCCTCACCAAGCTCACCACTGGTCACTGAAAAGCTGCATTTGTGCTGAGATTCAAATTTTCTGCGTCGTAGTAGAACTTCGCGTTGCGAGGGTGGCCGCAAATACTCAAAGTGTCCTCCTGGAGTATATAGTGAACAAAAAAACGTAACACAATCCAAATAATTCAGTGTGCTCAATTAAATAATTCAAAAATAAGTTTGGTTTTCAGTTAAACTTTAAGCCCAGAGGTTCGATGCGTGTCATGCTGTCGACGGTCGTTTGCGAGAATTTTCTTCCTCAGAAAAAATGTCTATGTAAAACTTTCCCTGTTTGTCCTAAAGTCAATGGGCTGGGAAAAGGTCTAAAATAGCCTAAACTGTATTTTTGTTGTTGAAAGTAAATTTTAGTTTAAATTATTCAACTATTTAAAGTTACTGGAACGGAAACGATAAATACTGAGAAGGGTCCTTTCAGCATGAAGCTTACCCTTGCCCTTGCCAAGAAGGGCCGAAATATAATAATAATAATATAGCTGGAATAACAAGGCTTTCGCCCTATTATAAGGCTTATAGCCCGTATATGGCTTCGGCCTAAATAAATAAATAGCACATAGGGAAAATTGTATATCCCTGTAGTTTTAAATATTGGCAAAGTGTTCAGGTTTTCTATATATTTTTTCTTTTTGTTGTTTTTAATGCGATGGCCCTTGTTGGTTTTTATGCATCAACATATCTGTCTATCTTTCTACATTCAGGGTAAATATCTTTCTCATCAAATGTGATACTCTTGATGACTATCGCTCCCTGCCGATGCAGAATCTCCGGGTACCTGCGGAAGAAAGCAAGAAGCGGTGTCACAGCTGCTCCCAAAGATCGCTGTGATTGTTTGATACAGGATTTGAGTCGTTGAGTTTGAGTCGTTACGGACACGTTTATTCCTTCTTCCCCGATGAAAAATTTATCTCAAAATAGTACTATGAAGTAGTACGAAAAAGTAGCATGCAGTGCCAATGATGCTACTACATGCTTCTACTTCAAGGCTACCGTGTTACTGCATACTACTATATGCTACTATTAGCAAGACTGGATGCTCCTATGGCAAGACAGGATGCTACTACATACTACTACATAAGATTGGACCAGTCTGAGGCACATTAAATGATAGTATTCTTTGCTATTACATAGTATTACATGCAACTTTTTCGTACTACTACCATACTACTACGCAGGCTACAAATTTTTCATCGGGTCCTGAGGATCACTGGCGTGTTTTGGAGTATTTATATAGAGTATTACACACATAGAGTATTCGCAGTTAGCTTGGGCTCAAGGAATACTTATTCATATCGGTTCTTTTAAAGGTTTCAGTGGTGACAACTCACTGGGTGGACGAACAGATCGTACCAGTTCATAAGCAATGGCGACAGATGGTGACGGTCCCTACGACTTTCGTACCAGCTGCACCATGGCTGAAGTGCTGAACAGAATCTCTGACGAACCAGGCAAAGAAGAACTGGACAGTGTAGACAAAGACATGTCCAAGTTACGATTCATGAGGCAGACTTCGACCGGATCAGGATCGACAACATCCTACGACTCATCGTGGAACCATGATGACCAGGAAGACAACTATCGGCGCACCAGAGAGTTGGATGAGGTCGAAGTGGAAAGGAGTTATGACCCGGACTGTTCAAAGCCTCTGAAGAAAAGACTGCAAGCAAGACAGACCATCCACTGGATTCCGAAAGCTTCGACCCTGGTCAGTGCCGATTGCAGCCTTTCAAGGAGCTACGGGAAGAGGTCCGAGTCTCATGCTGATGTGATATCCCCAGTCAAGCAAGACTTACCGAAACGGATGGAGAAGTTGGGAGTTATCGACGAGGGAATTTTGTGCAGAGAGTCAACAAATGGTTGGTTTAGTTTCAAAGAAAGGACACGATCTCCCAGCCCTGTTTACTACCCTAGCTTTAAAACTAAAGTTCCGGCTGCCGACCGTTCGAATGATGAATCGAGAGAAGTTCGAGATGATGTCGAATTGGTTGATTCTGAAAATATACCAGTCTGTATATCGCAACATGAGTCGATTCCAGCGACCGTGTATGACCTGTTGGTAGAACCAAGGTACCACGATCGCTGTGAATCTACTCTATTCCCTTCAACCTCACAAAGACTCAGTTACCCGAGTGATAGCAGTGGTGATTCGTATCAGCATCGAGGACATTTTGAATTAGCAGGTTCTCCTAAGCGGAGGTGGACGCAGGGACGTCCAACTGACGGCTATCGGACTACTGACTCTTTTAAAACTAGGCAGTACAGTTCTTCCTCAATTCAACACGCACCTGAGCGAAAACCGGGAAGTCGGGGACCCCTCCCTATGAGCGCGTATCGCCCCTTTGAACTCATGTCTGAAGGTGAAAAAAGGGAGGAAAGAAAAAGGGAAGGGAACAGAAAGGCACAAGCAAGAATGAGACAGAAGAAGAAAGAAGAAGTCTCACACCTTCGGATACAAATTGACGAATTGATCCTTGAAAACCAAAGGTTGACGATGGAAAATAACGAGTTGAAAGAGTACCTACGTAAGACACTTAAGCTATCGGCGCCTGAGATAGACCAGTTGTGCCTGGAACGCAGCCAAGGGTTGGGCCTGGAGCGCAACCAAGAACAGACACATGTCGGTAGCAACTGACATAGACATGGGCTTTCATAGTGAGACAGAGAAAGATATTTTGGTTCGTGGAAGATCTTGTATCAATTTTCGTTGTGAAATCATCGTTAGTCACATTTTATCATCATGAATTGTTCCGGCATTCGTATTTCTGTTGTAAAATTTGACCTTTATCAGTGAAGTAAAAAAAAACATGAGATATGCAAATAAGTTCCCGACTCCGATGTTGACGTATTGTTTGCTCACGTCATTGGCATCGGATGATCCTAGATCCAGGAATTCGAGAAACTGTATGACTAAACCTTTGAATCAATGAAAGACGGATGGCCCTAAGATGTATGACTCATTCCCCAAAATTGCTAGCATTTCTGTCAGCAAAATTCAATCAGTGGTATCCAGAACATATCTTCTTTTCGCCAGTAGGTACGTTGATGTTGTCTTCGTTCTTACTCCACCGTCTATGCTTTTTACACTGTTTGGGTTGTAAATTGATCAATAAAGGTATAGTTCTTGGTAGCATTGAGCTGAAGCCGGGGAAACGTTTGACACTTCGTGTAATATTCCCGTTAACAAACGCTTCCTAAACATTGGTTGCGTTCCAGAAACTTAACAATTGTTAACAATCATTAGCTTTACTTCGGGGAGGAGCTAACTGCAGCTTTAACGATCGTTAACTTTTCTGAATTCCACAACTGCTAACTATTTTGTAACGATGGTCACCGACCATCGTTAACAATCGTTACGCTCTGCAACGGAAATCGTAGGTGGGCGGAGCTTAAATTTCGAAATCAGAAACCTGGAACGCAAAAAGTTAACAACTGTTAACAATTTGTTCACAATCGTTAAATTCTGGAACGCAACCACTGAGAAATGCAACTGCATTCACCTTCCCCAGGTTGCTATTTCCCGAGCCTCTAGTCCCGAATGCATATCGCCTCGGCTGTTGTACAGTCTACGATTTTCGGATTCGGAAATTCCTTCTACATTAACTGTAGGAACCATGTGGCCCGCCTTATGAGCATGTGTTTGCCTGTGTAGCAATCCTGGAATCTTGAACTGTGTGCAGTTCTATATCCTTTTTTAGTTCTGTTCGTTTTAATGATGTTTAGATCAAAGAAATAAAATAAATCCTACGGCATAATTATGAGTTTTACAAGTCAAGAATATTTTGAACGTATAGTGTTGCGAGAGCAACACTTTGGTTTTGTCCCGTTTTTATGGCACTTGCAGCTTCGCTCAAGTACCACATACCGATCACTTTTCGGTCTGTCTGTCGGTCCGTCAGGCCACTGTTCTCGAGTAACTCGAGTTAGGGTACTTCGAGAAGTGCTAGGACGATGAAACTTGGCAGACATATCAGGGAAGCGACCAAACTAACTTAAAAATAGCCAGTTCCTCGATCCCACCACCGTAGGGGGAGTGGAGGGAAGGGGAATCCCGAATTTCGAGGTATGAGGTAACTTAGGAAGGGGCGATCGGATCTTTATGAAACTTGATATCTGGAAAGACCTCGTGTCTCGTGTCAATGTGGGGCGGGGCAGCCGGAAATCTTGAGACACGCTTAGAGTGGAGCGATTTAAAGTCCGAACCGGATGCGATCAATATGGGGAGGAGGGGGGGGGGGGGCGGAGGGCGGGGGAGCCGGAAATCTTGTGACACGCTTAGAGTGGAGCGATTGGTATGAAACTTGGTGGGAAAAACAAGCACAAGCCCTAGATACATCAGTGACAGAACTGGACCGGATTCGGGCACAGTTGGGGGAGTTAGAAGGGGGGAATTCCGATGATCGCGTGTTAGGGCTAGGACGACGAAACCTGGCGTGAACATTAGAGACTTGACATGATTGGCTTAGAAATAGTCAGTTTCCCGATCCAACCATCGTGGGGGAGTAGAGGGAGGGGGAATCCTGAATCTTGACATATACATCACCTTTGAACGGGTGATCGGATCTTAATGAAACTTTAGATTCGGAAAGACCTCGTGTCTCAAATGTCCTATTATAAGTCCGAACCTGATCCGAATAATCGGGTATGGGTTGAGAGGAGAACCGGAAATCTTGTGACACGCTTAGAGTATAGCGACCGGGATGGAACTTGGTAGAAAGAACAAGCACAAACCCTAGAAACCAGGGCCGTCCCGATTCATTCTTCATTGGGGGGCGTACCTGGTAAAATTGACCAAATCGGTACCTGAATTTTACTCAATTTATTAAAAATAAGTTCTAAAAACACAGCGAGTTGCCTCCAGGAAGCTACAGCGTAAAAAGTTGCAGAGTAAAGTTGCAAACAAGCTGAAAGAGAGAAATTGGCACGTTTTCACGCTTTTATGCTTCGGTTTTTTTTTCATGGATACGCCTTCACTAGCCTTCTACCTTTGGAGGACCTTTCTAGTTTTGCCAACAGGCCTTAGAATTATCGCAAAAAACGCCTTTCGATTCAGAACCAAGTGAATCTGATTAATGACCGAATTATGAAATGGATTGACCGAATCCAATAGAACAGATACGGACTTGAGAAAAGTCCGGTGAATTACCGAATTCGCTGACGAATGAGACCAAATAAAAGTGGTAAATCACCGAAATTACGAAGGGCCGGACCGAATGCGTTGAAGTCGATGCGGACTGAACAAAAGTTGGATGAATGAGCAAATTCGACAAAGAAAGGGGAACCATAAACACGTCAAATCACTTAATTTGGAAATGCGGGGATGAACGATTTTATGAAGAGGGCATCACGGCTTCGCCGCGATGCCCGTTTTGACCGAATTTTTCGCCTTCGGCGAAAATTTGACCGAATGCCCAAATCATAGGGGGAGCGCTGCCCCCCCCTTCGGGTCGCTGTCACGGATTTATTGTGAAGTATCACAAGCCGTGAATGTATTCGTAAGATATGGGAAAATGTAATAAAGTGAATAATAGTTATTAAATGGTCAACTTTAAATAATAGTTAAATTATGCATAAAAATAAGGAAAGTGAATTGTATTAGAAAAGTTAACCAGATAATAGTTATTATGAATAATAGAATGTTTAAGTAAAGGAGACTGTTAGTTCGGTCTTCTGGAAGAGATGTAGTTAATTCAGTATAAAGTATCTGAGGAGCGTTATGTTTATTGTGATTGATTAGAGCCAATAAAAGGTATTCTTTCATTACCCCTTCCTTTGTATGGTATATAGGCTTCGATTATGTGTTTGTGAAGTCTCTAACGGGACGGCGTCTAGAACGCCAGCTAGGCTAGAGATCTCGCAGTGACGTGACGTCCAGTGGTGTTACCGTACTTGGTGACCCTGGGCTGTCACATTTGGTGTCAGAAACTCAGAAGTGGGATTTGCGACTGAGTTGGCAAGAGGTGTTCAGTGCTTCCACTTTGCAGGATTTATCCTGAAATTCAGGATTTTTGGATCCCGGCAGGATTCTTTTCATGATTTTTGAGATCCCAGGAGTTTGCAGGATTTCGGACTTACTCAGGATTTACCAGGAATTTGCTGATATTTTTAACAGACTGCAGTAAGAGTTAAGCATTTTGGAGAAACAGAAAACGCAACCACAATAGAAGCACCATTTCAGCTATAATATATGGCTCTGTTCAACTTCTTTTAATTAAACAACGAAGAAATGCGGTTTATTTCTTTCGTTTGAATCATTTCGGAGAGCAAAAAGACACTTTGATCATCAGTGTTTCCACAAAATTTCGCCTGCTGCGCTTTCTGTTGGATATATTCGCTGTTTAGAAGAAGGGTGCATCACTTATAGTAGGCGTTGTTATTCGTGAGTTTAAACCACACTAAAAGCTAAAATTTAAGTTAAATTTAGCCAGAAAAAAGCGTATTTAAAATGTTTGCCTGTGGCGCATAGAATAATTTGTCCTGGGTACAGTCGTTGCCGCTGCGCCTGTTGTCTCTACTTTTCAAAGTGTTAGTATTTGCGGTTTTTAGTCGTTTAATACTGATTTATAAGGCGTATTCTCGCCGTTCCCCGAGGACTCCTCGGGGAATCAAAGGGAACGGCGAGAATAGAGGGAGTCACTCCACGCGGACTCCGCGTACAGAAACAGCGAGAATACGGAGAACGCTTCTAAAATAGATTTTGTTCGAAAAATGAATATGCAGCTGAAAAAATTAGTCTAGATCCACTTTATTTTTGGTTTTGTTTATTCTGATTCTTATTAATTAATTTTACATAGCACCTACAACAGCAAAAATTGATTCCCCTCCGAATTTGAAAGGGAGTCCTTTTTGATGATGGTGATGATAATCGGAGCATTCCCCGTCCGTGGGGACTCGCGAGAATACGGGGCGTGAGTCCCCGGGACAAACAAAAACGCGGGGACTCCTCAAGTGGAGTCCTCGGGGAGCGGCGAGAAGACGCCTTTAGTTCTTACGGCAAAAAGAGACGAAAAATCTAGCTGCGTTTGCTCAGATCCTCCAGCTATATAAAGTCTTATAACTATCCCTTTAAAAAGTACGGACATGTTTTTTTGTTATTTTTTTTTCGGCAGGATTTCTTTGCAGGATTTTTGGAGTTTCCGAGCAGGATTTTCCAGGATTTTTGGGGTTCCTGGCAGGATTTTCGAAGTGGAGCAAGTGGAAGCACTGGAGGTGTTACCTGAAAAGGTGACCCTGACAGAATCCTTAGTTGCTGCTACCCACTAAGGATCTGGTTTTAGGTTGGTGCTGTTAGTTGGTGCTGTTTTTTTACACCTTAATTCCCCGAGGAGTCCTCGGGGAACGGCGAGATCACGTCTATTGATACGCCATCATTACGGGATCGTAACAAAAAAATTTAACATTGGGAGGTATAGGACTTTCAACTTTGAAATTAAATTATCGGCGTTTGATCATCATTCTGAGCAAGGGACTTGCTGGAAATGCTAATTGGGCTATTCCTTGATCATATAATTCTATTGTTGCAAAAGAGTTTCCATGGAAATAAGAGCTTGAAGGCTTCAAAGTTTGAACACAAAAAACGGAGTCTCGAATCCTATTGGTCGGTTATGACGTGTCATTAAAAAACAACCATTAGGAAGCAATATTCGTTTTGTAGTGAAAGTTTGAAGCCTTCAAACTCTCATTTCGGATTCTGATCTAACTGTTCTATATGATTATACAATTAAGAAAAATACAGGAAATCGTTTACAGCTATTTACAGGCTTATAATAGTAACAAAAGATGTACAATTTGGTATCAAAGTCGACAGGGGCGTCACTAGCCTTTTACCTGTGGGGGGGGGGGACGTCCGGTTTGTGCCGACGGACTCAAAAATGTGCCGACGAAACACGCCGTTGCCGCGTGTACATTTCCCGCCAGCAAAGAATAGAACCGGGGTAAAACTAACTGTAATGCATCATTGAGATTATTCTTTTGATGTAATTTTGTATATTAAAGTTCAAATATTTGGCTTTTCATTTTAACTGTCGCTAAAAAGCGAAGCTTTCAACGACTGTACCAAGAACAAGTTAAACTAAGTACCGCAGGCGAAATTTCTTTAATCTGCCTTTTTTCGGAAAAAATTAGCTATACCTACCATACAAGTTCTAGCTTTTAACGTGTTTCAAACCCCCACGAACTTCAATCTATAACGCCAGCTAAATGAAACACCGTTCTTCCAAATAAAGAATATTACAAAACACGCCGCAGGCGAAATTTTGTGCAAGCTAAATGTAATGCATCAGTTGAGATTATTCCTTTGGTATGATTTCGTATATTAAAGTTCACATATTCGGCTTTTCATTTTAGCTTTCACTAAAAAGCGAAGCTTCCAACGACTGTACCAAGATAAGTTAAACCAAGTGCCGCAGGCGAAATTTTAAATCTGCCTTTTTCCCGAAAATTTAACTTTAGTACCATATAATTTCCGGCTTTTAACGTGTTTCAAACCCCAAAAATTTTAAAACGAAAACTAAATTATACACCATTCTTCCAAATAGAGAATACTACAAAATGCGCCGCATGCGAAATTTTGTGTAAAACTAACTGGAATGCATCAGTTGAGATTGTTCCTTTGGTATAATTTCGTATATAAAGGTTGACATATTCGGCTTTTCATTTTAGCTTTTGCTAAAAAGCGAAGCTTCCAACGACTGTACCAAGACAAGTTAAGCCAAGCGCCGCAGGCGAAATTTTTTTAATCTGCCAATTTTTTGGAAAAGTTTCGCTATAATACGATGCAGTTTCCGGCTTTTAACGTGTTTCAAACCCCAAGAATTTCTATTCTAAAACGAAAACTAAATTATACACCATTCTTCCAAATACAGAAAACTACAAAATGCGCCGCAGGCAGAAATTTTGTGTAAAACTAACTGTAATGCTAACTTGATGTAATCTCATATATATAAATTCACAAATTCGGCTTTTCGTTTCAACTTTCGCTAAAAAGCAAAGCTTCCAACGACTGTACCCAGAACAAGTTGAACTAAGCAACGCGCGATATTTTTTTAAATCTGAAATTTTTCCGGAAAAGTTTGCGCCCCACATATGTTTCCAGAATTCGATTTCTTACGTAAAAAAGACCCGATGTGCCGACAAGAATAACGACGCCCGACAAAAAGAATTCAGACTCGATTTCTTCTCTGTTTTGCCCGACAAGACTGTAAAGAACTTTATTTTTAACGTGTAAATAGAAGCCGATGTACCGACGAGACTTGAACTTCCCGGGTGCGCCCGACAAAGTTTGCCGAATTTGATTTCTAACGTCTAAGTAGAACCCGATGTGCCGACGAGTCGACTGACGCCCGACAAAAGCGTAAAAAATTTATTTCTTCTGGATTCCTTATTTATAACAAGAGCTGAAAGCTCATATGGCACTTGCAAGAATAGGCAAAATGTTGGCAGGAGTTTTTTGTTTGGGAACTTTGTACAGAGTCGAATATTATTTTATTATACACTAGTAAGTAAAAAGTAGACTCCTTGAACATTTTTCCCATTAAAATTCAAAAACAGATTAATCATCTGAGAAAACCAAGTTCAGATATTGAATCAGCATGTGTGTTTACCCCCATAAGTCGTATCTGTTTTGACGAAGACTCCCTGCCACTCTAACTTTTAACAATTTTCGGTTTTGGCCGGATTCCGGGCGAACTAATTGTCTGGGTAGAAAATTGTTTTCACATAAGTGTTCAGCTTGTCTTCTTACTCCTAAATCGAACATCTAATCAACTCCAAATAAAACTTTTACTTTTAACAAACTTTCCGGTTTTGGCCGGATTCCAGGCGAACTACTTGTTCGACGAGAAAATGGTTTCCACCATTCTGTTCAGCATGTCTTCTTACCCCAAAATCCAACATCTAATCAACTTCAAATAAAACTTTTACTTTTAAGAGACTTTCCGGTTTTGGCCGGATTCCGGGCTAACTACTTGTCCGGCGAAAATACGGTTTTCAACATCGTGTTAAGCATGTCTTCTTACCCCTAATTCTAATCAACTTCGAACAAAACTTTTACTTTAACAAACTTTCCGGTTTTGGCCGGATTCCGGGCGAACTACTTTTCCGATGACAAAATGGTTTTCACCATCGTGTTCGACATGTCTTCTTACCCCATAATCGAATATCACATTATCTGTTTAAAAATAGTTCATTTGCCGCTTAATTTAAACCCCCTCCCCACCCCTAAATGTAGGGCTACATAGCCCATATACGAACTTGACCTTACTCTCGACCCAAAGAATCCTCACACCAAGTTTCATCAAAATATCTCATTCCCTTCGAGAGTTATAGTGCGCACAGACGGACAGACGGGCGGACGGACAGATGGACAACTTTTGTGATGTCATAGATATCCCACCACTTACTTTTTGGGATCCCAAAAATTATTTTATTGTTGAACTTAGCTGTAATGATGCGGACTTTAAAGGCGCTAGAAATGCACCTGTAAGCAAAACCCTTGAGGCAAAAACGATAGTTGGTTCTTAGGGATCATTGATATATACCGTTTGGCCAAAAGTAGAACCCTTGTGGCACAAATGATCATGGGTTGAGATGTATCGTTTGATAAAAAGTACTTTTCGACCTTGCGGTGACGATGCGCACTTCAAGGGAGCTAGAACCTCATTTGTAAGCAAAACCCTTGAGGCGAAAATGGTAATGGGCTCATGGGGATCATGAAAATGTATATTTTGCTAAAAAGCATTTTTCTTAATTTGCGGTCATGATTGGTACTTTAAGGAATGGTTGGATTTGGAAAGTGGCGATTTCTAAGCCAATCTTGTCGAATTGACAACTCCACTGTATTTCAGCTTGACAATATCACAGTTATTCGCAATCTTTCTACAATGATTGATTTATCACTAGGCTACTTGCTTTCACAGCTTCCTTGTTCGAACAAAGGCTTTGCCATCAAACACATATAACGCAATAGACAAACACCGCACCAGTATTTCGTCGCAAGAAAACGTAATAATTGCGTTGTAACGACTAGGGAAGAGTTCTGGCGTGTCAGAATTGCGCGTATGACCGCATAGAGCAGTGGTTCCCAAACGGGGGTACGCGTACCCAAAGGGGTACGCGAGACCCTCTTAAGGGGTACGCGAAGGTCCCAAATCAGTGAATTCGAAAGAAACAGCACAGGTGTCTTTCTGATCCTTGGCCAGTTTACGGACGAGAATGAAATTGACAACCCCATTTATTTATATATATATTTACACATTAATCCCTTATCATTTTTGAGAATAAATGACGTCTTTTGGTTTGGTAATAGTAGAACAAGGATTCTTCAAAACGGGGTACGCAACATTTTTGAACCTTAATTAGGGGTACGCGATACGGAAAAGGTTGGGAACCACTGGCATAGAGGCCTGTTTCAGAAATGCATATACCCTGGTAGTTTTGTTTGGTCAGAGAAGCCGCTGACACTTGCCATATTATTCCAAACCTCTTCGACCTTCGATTGCTCTAGCTCTCTCCGAACGAATTTAAGCAACGAATGACTCAGCCACGAGCAGAGCCATACTAATGTGAAGAAAGAACGACTCATCAACGCGCAGAGTTAGACTAGTGGGAAAAAAGGGGCAGGGGTTTGACAGAAACTAGAAAAGAGCATTCGGGTGTTATCGGATCCGATCCGAATTTGACAAAGAACATCCAAGACACTTGTTCCTGATACCTGTCAAGTTTAATGCACGCCCGATTATCCGTTCCAAAGTTATGAATGTTACTAATTCCGGATTCCCCATGTTGCCACTCCCCCACTGATGGTCGGATCGGGGAAGTGATTATTTCCAAGTTAATCCGGTTGGGTCCCTGATATGCGTGCCAGGTTTTATCGTCCTAGGTCATGTAGAAGTGCCCAAACTAGCAAAATGCGGACAGACCGACAGACAGACAGACAATACGATCGCTATATGGCACTTGAGTAAGCTCAAGTGCCATAAAAACAATCCGATGTGCTGACGAGAATACCGAGGCACGACAAAAGCATTCAGAATTCTATTTCTTCAATGTTTTGCCCGACAAATGTTTGCAGGATTTCATTTCTTGCGTATAGAAAGAACCCGATGTGCCGACGAGTTGACCGACGCCCGACAAAAACATGAAAATTTTGTTTCTTCTGGATTCCTTATGTATAAAAAAAACGATGTGCCGACGAGTCGACCGACGCCTGACAAAAGCATAGAAAATTTTATTTCTTCTGTGTTTGCCGGCGCTTCGCGCCGACAAACAAGTGAACTTTCGCCGGGCGTCGCCTCCCCCCCCCCATAGTGACGCCCCTGAAAGTCGAAAGCCCTATACTTCACAAATCTTTTTCTACTCCTATCCGTTTTCGTTGGGTAGGCTGCAATCTCTCTCTATAGGCGTATTTTCGCCGTTCCCCGAGGACTCCTCGGGGAATCGAAGGGAACGGCGAGAATAGAAGGAGTCACTCCACGCGGACTCCGCGTGCAGAAACTGCAAGAATACGGGAAATGCTTCTGAAACAGGTTTTGTTCTAAAAATGAATATGCAGCTAACAAAATTAATCTAGAGCCACTTTATTATTGCTTTTGTTTATTCTGATTCTTTTTAATTAATTTTACCTTGCACCTAAAACGGCAAAAATTGATTCCCCTCCGAATTTGAAAGGGAGTCCTTTTTGATGATGGTAATGATAATCGGAGCATTCCCCGTCCGTGGGGACTCGCGAGAATACGGGGAGTGAGTCCCTGGGACAAACAAAAACGCGGGGACTCATCAAGTGGAGTCCTCGGGGAACGGCGAGAAAACGCCTTATCTCTGGAATGTTATCTCACTGAATCCATTCTACAGCGGAGAATTCAAAAGTCAACCAAAGCACTACTCTGTGATGGAGAAATTTTGTGAAGTCCAAGCATCGTTGGGGAGTTCCAAGAAGTAAGATCCGATGTTATATTTCAAATAGTGTATGCTTTTAGCTCGTGCAAGTGCCGACAGTGTTTTTGTGCAGCCTGGTGTACTGTAGCCTGACTGTAGCCTACTAGAAATTGGAATCTTCACACATTAGACATGACTATAGACAGGGGCATCCTAAGGGGTGGAGGGGGTACATTGCCCCAGCATTGTCCCCCTACATTTGGGGTATTCATTAAATTTTTGCCAAAGGCCAGCGAAGCTGTGATGAGCATTTAATATTTTTCTGGCACAGTTCCAAATTGGGTGGTTTAACTTGTGTATTGGCTCCCGTTCTCTATCAAATTTGGCAATCAACCCAACTTTTATTTTCTGCATCTGTTTTACCGCATTCTGTCTGTCCATCTGCAAATTCTGTGATTTAATGTATTTATTTATCTTGATCCCATGGATTACCAAATTTGGTAATCACCGGACCTTTGTTAAGTCTACATCTATTTTACTGTATCTATTTCATGGTATTACTGTTATTAATAATTTTGTTACCTATCATAATGTATAAATACACAAAAAATAGAGTAGGAAAAATAAGGAAAAATTAAACAATACACAACACTACGTAATCAACATCAAATTATCAACTGTTTCAAGAGTCTAAATATATCAATTGTCGGATCAAGATCTTGCCTATACTGCAGTAAACTTTTCTGCACAGCAATTACTGGCTGGTCTGCTCCATACTTCCTTGAGCTCCTTGATATGCTGCTGTTGCTTGACCAAGGCAGAAGTTTCAACAGATATTTTGCAAACTTATAAATACACTTGCATGATTCTACTTAATATCTGACTCAGTAAAAAATTTGGTGACTTAACATGTTGGGTTCCATTTGTTACAGACTCGGCAATTCACAGGACTCTTCTGTTCCATGGCATCCGCTTAGTTCATTTCCCAATTTAACGACAAATCTGATTCATTTGGTTCTCATTCGCTACTGAATTTGGTAATTTAGCGGACTTTCATTTTTTCCGCATCTATTACCAGACTTGCCATGTTTGGTTATTCTAGTGGTTCTTATAAGTGTTTATTCCATTATGTATTTGGTTGTTATGGAGGTCTAAATCTGTTCCTTATTTATTTAGTTTTTCGGTAGTTCGGATCTATTATTTGGTTCAGCTCAGTTAATCAGTTTGGTTATGTGAATCTCATGTTTTTAGCTCCTGTTCTTTATCATTTAATGGTTGTTTCAGCTGGTTACCATTCATTACTTAACTTTTTACTTAACCTGATGATTGCAGTACTTCAGGAATAAGCCCCTCTCTTGACGTGAAAACTACCTTTTTGTTTGCCATTAATTTAAAACAAATGTACTTTCTGTCTACTGTACCCTGGATGGCCACTACTTTTTTCGACGGACAGCTCTGTGATTTCATAGGTAGTCCATTCAGGGGCGTCATTAGCCTTTCCTTCATTTCTTTTTGTTCTTCCTCTTTCAGTTTTGTTCTCTTTTTTGAAAAAGTATGTGAAAATTAATATAAACTGAAGTTTTTTTCTTTTTTGACTGCCCCCACAGGCCCATTCGGGCTTTCCTGCAGCCAAAAGTATCAGCTACTTGTATAAAGTATGTTAAGAGGATTACAAAAGGTGTGTTCATGTAGTTTAGCATGTAAAAGTTCGTTTGTAAAATAAAGAGTGTTAAACTAAAAAAACAAAAAAAAACTTACCTTGGGGGGGGGGGGGGGGGGGCGGACATTTTGTGCCGACGGACTAAAAAATGTGCCGACAATGCACGCCGTTGACGGCGTACATTTCCTGCCAGCATAGAACAGAACCGGTGTAAAAGGAATTGTAATGCAGTTGCGATTATTTCTTTAATGTAAATTCGTATCCAAATATTTTCGGCTTTTCCATTCAGCTTTCGCAAAAAAAGTGACTTTGAGCGACTATATCCAAAAAAGGTAAAAGTAAGTGCCGCAGGAGAACAAATTTTGCTATACCTACCATATTAATATGTTTCTTTTAATGTGTTTCGAACCACCAGAATTTCAATTCTAAAACGCTAACAAAATGAAACACCATTCTTCCAGATAGACAATAGGCCTACTACGAAATGCGCCGCAGGTGAAATTTTGTGTAAAACTAACTTTAATGCATCAACTGTTAATATTCCTTTAGTGTTATTATTCCTTTAGTCCGTAAATTTAAATTCACATATTCGGCTTTTCGTTTCATCTTTCGCTAAAAAGCGACGATTCCAACGACTGTAGCCTATCGAGATTGAGTTAAACTAAGCGCTGCAGGCGAAATTTTTAAAATCCTATCTCCGGAATTTTTTTTTATCTATACCTACCATACAAATTCTAACTTCTAATGTGCTTCGAACCCCCAGAATTTCAAGCTTAAAACGCCAACTAAATGAATTACCGTTCTTCCAAACAGAGAATACTAGGAAATACGCCGTTTTGTGGAAACGCTGGTAAGCAGAGGGCCTTTTTGCGATCCGAAATAAAAGTAAGGCTAGCTGTGAAATCACAGATCTGTCCGTCAAAAGAGTAGTGGCTATGCACAATAAAGTAGGTACAAAACAGAATTGTTCTGAATTTATGGCAAAACAAGTAGTTTTCACGTTAAAAAGACATGCTGTATTTTGCGCACCGCCATTGCACTACGTCCCCTCATTTACTCTTCCTGATCATGACAACACCAAGACTCGACCAAGAAAAGAAAGAAGGATGTGCAGCCAGATCAGCGAAAAGGGCAGTTTATGTTAAAATTATTCAGAATTCGATTTCTTCTGTTTTTTTGCCCGACAAAACTATAAAGAACTTTATTTCATACGTGTAAACAGAAGTCTATGTGCCGACGAAATTTAAACTTTCACGATGCGCCCGATAAGCATTTACGGAATTAGATTTCTTACATGAAAAAGAACCTGATGTGCCGACGAGAAGACCGACGCCCGACAAAACTATACAGCATTCGATTTCTTCTGTCTTGTGCCCGACAAGACTGTACAGAACTTGATTTCTTACGTATAAAAAGAACCCGATGTGGCGACGAGTCGACCGACACCCGGCAAAAGCATACAAAACTGTGTTTCCTTTCTGTTTCTTATGTATAAAAAGAACCCGGAGTGCCGACGAGAACACCCGAGGCCCGACAAAAGCATACAGAATTCAATTTATTCTCGTGTTTTGCCAAGAGAATATTTGCAGAATTCGATTTCTTGCGTGTAAAAAGAACCCGATGTGCCGACGAGTCGACCGACGCCCGACAAAAGTATACAAAATTTAGTTTTCATCTGTTTGCCGCCAAACTAGTAAACTTTCGCCGGGCTTCGCCCGACAAAAGAACTTTCTCAAGACCTTTTGGGGGGGGGGGTCCCCTCCTCCCCCCCCCTCCCATAGTGACGCCCTTGAGTCCATTTGGTAGTTTCGTTTGTCATAGCAAATAGGCACTTTGATCATCAGTATTTCCATGAATTTTCACCTGCAGTACATTTTCTGGTCTTCACTATTTAGAAGAATGGTGCATCATTTCTTTGGCATTTAAGGCTTGGAGTTTTGGGTTGAATCGCCAATTTAATTGTTATGGCTCTATTTAAAGCTAGAATTTGTACGGGAAGTATTTAAATTTCGCCACAAAAAAATTTGGATTAAACAAATTGCATCTGCGGCGCTTGATTTTTCCTGGGTACAGCTGTCAGCGATGCTGCCGCTTTGCAGCCACTGCTTTCTTTTTCGTACATTTTCAAGTCCCGTTGTCAAAATTGGCCCCCACCCCTTCCAAAGGTAAAAGGCTATTGACACACCTGCATATCCCTGATAATACAGAAGGGTAGAATTTCTTTTTGGACTTGATATTGTAGATACTTTGCAACTTTTTACATTATAGCTTTTTAGTTGACAGATTGGGTAAAAATCGGGTACCGATTCGTTCAATTTTTGTCAGGTTCGCCCCCCCTCCCCCCCCCCCCCCATGAAGAAAGGCTGGGGGAGCCCCTGACAGTAGAGCTGTAGAGTTGGTAATACTCTTTGAACATTACTTAACTTTGAACAGTGTAATTTTCATCTATTTGGTGTGAAAAAGTCAGCTACCAGTCAGCCAAGCCCAGGGCCAAAGTCAGAGAGTCCTCCACTCTTAAGTATCACTCGTAGGTATTCATGCAAAAAGTATACCTGGCCTGGGAACTTGACTTTGCTGTTGAACTGATTATCTGAATAGCAACTTTCTTAAAAATTCCTATTTGTTATTATGGATCACAGAACACATGGATGAAGGGATGGATGGACAGACAACAGTGTCATAGGACAAATAGGATCAAAATAGTAAAAAGAACCATAAATATTAGCTGATAAAACTTGGCAATAAATTTTCATTTAATCTCAAATTAAAATCTTTTAGTAATTACAATTACAATTACAGTTCATTTATTCCCAAAATTCCGATAATACAGAATGCACGGATTGTCAAATTACAATTTGGTTAATTTACATTGAAATTACGGATAAAATAAGGCACAAATGAGTTCAAATAGCGTTCACTGCTATGAGCGGGCGGGTTCATTAGTTGAGCTTTCTTAGCTGCCCTTGAGATACTCGTTGTTGGGCGAGTATCCATTCTTTTTTCATCTTCGGGTGGCAGGATCTCACGGTGCATTTCCGAGGCAAGGCACTTTAGTCCAACTAAAATCTTTTAATAACAGTATTTTGCAAAAATAGTAAGGCCACAAGCCTCTATAAGGTTGTTTTAAAACATGTATGGCTGCATTTCCGAGGCAGGGCACTTTAGTCAAACTAAAATCTTTTAATAATAATATTTTGCAAAAATAGTAAGGCCACAAGCCTCTACAAGAATATTTTAAAACATGTATGGTTGGATGTATTATAGCTAACAGCGCAATTCAAATGCTAAAAACACTGAAACAGTTTCGGGTTCCTAAGGACAAGCTAAAGCTAATGTTTTGCTCTTTCATTCGACCCTTAGTCAAATATGCTTGTCCGGTTTGGCACTTTGCTCTTTCCCAAGGTGAAACTGATAAAATAGAGCGAGTTCAGAAGAGATCGCTGCAAATTATCTATGGCGGTTTCCCCCTACCATACTCTTTTTACCTCAAAGAATTTAAAATTGAATCCCTTTCTTCCCGCTGCGAAAAACTATGCCGCAACTCTGGCTCCTCCCTTCTCCAGCACCCCATGTACCGTTCATTCCTTCCCCCACCCTTTGTTCCTGTAAGATCTCGTCCCCCCGAGAAGTGGCTGAAAAGGTTCCCAAACTGACCCCAATCTACTGTAACACTATGCGCTACAGTAGAAGCTTTGTGCTGAGCTTCGTAAAGCAGTACAATGATCTTTAGCATTTATCTGCCTTGTTATTTTTTTTCTTTTAAATTATCTGTTGACAACTTATTTTATCTCTATTTATGACTACAAAAACATCGTATTTGGGCTCTGCCCACGAGAGATATGTTTTGCTTTATTATTAAATTAATTGAAAAAAATTGTACATTCGAATAATAAACATTTAAAAAATTTAAAAGAGAGAATTAATTTCCAAATATTAGAGGGGAAGAATAGTAAATGAAAATATGGGTTTATTTTCAAAAGTTAGGTGACGTGAATAGTTAAAAGGGGGTAAAATAGATTAAAATTAACGTCACTGAGGGATGGAGGAGTAGCCACAAAAAGTACGATACCTGATTTCTTAGTTTTTCAAACGATATAAAAATAAGTAAATGAAAAAAGATGCTACGGGAGAAAAAAAATAAATAAAAATAAACATTTTGTCAATTTCTCTCTTGAACTGGCTCAATGACAGGCAATATGCTGTGTCTTCGGGCTCCAGTGAAGAGGTGCACAGTTTCTGAAGCTCCATCGACCAACGTCGTCTCTCCTGTGAGTTTGAGACTATGACCACGTAAATTGATTGGTTGTTAGCCCCACTTGGGGTATTCTCATCCGAAGCCCTTAGGCTGACTAAATCTTGGTAGCATCGAGTGGTGGCGAAATACTCAGGTAGCGTTCCAGTGAAGTTATTACAAGTTACGATGATAAGAGGAGGGGCGAGCGCCGTATTGTCGTGGTTACCACGCTCTCTGGAACGAAAATAATAACAACGCGGACATACGTCATCACTCTTACGGGAGTTCCTGCAGAACCGATAGTTATTATCACTTATGATGCTCGCGACCATCATAAGTAAATTGTAACGATCGTAACAGTTGTGGAACGAAAATAATAAGTGGAACGAGCCACTTTACTTATTACGGCGCGCTCTGGAACGGCAATAATAACAAGAATAGTAACGATCGTAACTAATAATAAGTTGCTGGAACGCTACCTCAACCTTCGAAGGCGTATTTGGGATCGTTGTCTTTCGTTTAGGGAGGTCGGTTCCTTTTCTTTGACACTTACTTTATTTATTCCTCGATTACAAATATCTGAGTCCACACACAGGCTCTTCTAAAGATCCTCTCTAAAATCATCTGCCCGCTTCGGGCTTCACATCAAATTCCTATTTTGCTTACCGCGTAGTAGCAAACCTCGGAATGTCAAACCCCAACCTTTAAAGTTCACATCGCCACACTCAAAAACATCCGCGACAAAAGGATGTTGGTGGACCACGAAAAGGATGTGGTTCTTTGTTCTTACTAGTACTGATCTCAGAAGCTCGAATTATTCCAACAAGAAAGCTAATTTTGATGCTTAATATTCCAATATACTATTCGTCACACACGTAAATTATTGAAATTGAAAGTAAGGATGTCGTTGGCTTCTACGTTTTCATACATGCCGTGGCGTAGCTTCCATGTCTCAACGAGGTCTCCCTTGTTTTTCTCCATATCCTCTAATTCTTCTGCCCAATTTCTACGTAGTTTCATCCCATCATTTATTTCTGGTCATATCTTGTAAGTGTATTAGTGAAAATGTTTCGGGGTGTGTATTTCGTAAATATTGTATCTTACTTCTAGCTGTAAGCAGGGGCGTCACGACTGGGGGGGGGGGGGGGGGGGGAGAGGGGGGGGGGGGGGACGCCCCCCCCCCCCAATGCTGCCGGCGAGTCGGTAAAAAAAACCGAATCGGCGCGAAGCGCCACGATTTTTCGTCAAAAAATGGATTTTTCGTTCTGAAAAATGGTCGATTTTTCGTCAAAATAGTCGGTTTTTCTGAAAATCAGTCGATTTTTTCAAAAATGTCATTTTTGTTGCTGAAAACAGTCGTTTTTTTCTGTAGAAAAAGTCGGTAAAAATTACCAGACAGTCGGTAAATGCCTCGTCCCCCCCCCCCCAAACATTTTGGCTAGTAACGCCTCTGGCTGTAAGCTATTTGGATAATAAACTTGATTGATTGTTGAAACGCAAGCCTTTGCTCGTATGGGAGATATCTCATGGTTCGTTCCAGCTCCTCTTCATAGTTACTTCGGAGCAACTACGTGTGACGTCACAAATTAACTGCTACCTGGAACGGTCGAAGTTAAGGGCGATTCTGGCGGTCTGGAAAGCTCCGCGAGCTTATGCGCCGGCTGTTTGTGCGACTTCGACTGAAACTCGCTTCGCTTTCCAGAGCTGTTCTCGCGCTTCGCTAGTTTCCGCCAGCACTTGGAAAGCGAATCCACTTCGCGAGTGGAAAGTGGTTTCTGCAAGCCAAGAGATCGCCAGAAACTCTATATGACGAAGTCCAAAACACGCCAGTGATCCTTAGGAAGAACGAGAAAACGTCTCACTAACGACTTAAACACAACAACTCAAAAATCCTGTGTCAGTCAATCACGGCGATCGCTGAGGACAGCTGTGGTGCCGCTTCCGGCTCTTCCGCTAGGTATACGGCGATTTTGCATTGGCAAGGAGAGTTAGTCATCAAGAGTATCGCCTTTTAGTATGGGACGAGATAACGCGTGTTTCTTGAATGCAAGAAGAGATGGGACTGCATGGGGAAGAATGAACAGACAAAATTTGTTAGTTTTTGCTGCAAAAAGAACGGCTTGATAATTATTTTGAAACAGATTCTTCAAGTGAAGGAAAAGAGGAGCTAATGCTTCAGGCTTGTTAATGGAGCCGAGACATTGACTATCCCCGTTAATTCTTTGTCTTTTTCCGGCTATGTCTTTTTGGTCACTAAGTAAGTAAGTAATTTATTTATGACCCGCCATTTTGAAAAGGCGGAGTAAATGACAAAAGTAAAGAAAATAAACAAAACACATATATACACACAGAAAAAGACACTTAATTTTTAATCTTCGGTCAGGAAGCAGTGGACGACATCGTGTGCTGGTTGGGCCTTGTTGTCCATGAGTTTTGAAAGTGATGACGAAACATCCAAAAGGGTAACACTTGCGTCTTGAATTTTGAATTTCTCCGTCAATGTATGGTTATGACATAATTTGGACAAGTGGAGGAGGTGCTTTGCATATTTAAAATAACATGATCTCATCTTTTGAATCTCCTTTTTTCGCAGAACATGAGTGACGCCAGAACGAAATAGTATAGAAGGAGCGCAGAAGGTGCTGTACAAATTTCCCAAAGCTTTACGATTATAGCGCCCCCGGTTGGGGACGATGCGCCCATAGGCGCTACGGATCGACTTATAAACTTCTTGAACAACCGATGAGCAAAATTTTGACAATGAAGATTTGAATGTTATGCCGAGCCACCGTAGAGAGTCTGTTGATTTGACGATGAACGATCCAAGAGATATAGAAGCTTTAGATGCACTCGAACAATTTGACGAAGGGTTGAAATGCAGGTACTCACATTTTGAAAGGTTAACTTCAAGGCCAATTTTCAGAAGTTCTGACGACAGCTTACTTACATTTTTTGTGAGTGTGGATCGGCTACGGCTTACTAAGAGCAAGTCGTCCGCATAGGCTATGTAGCTGAAGGCATAGTCTTTATAGAAGTAAGCAGGAAGCAAAGAATCGAGACAAGAAGATATGGCCGATTTGAAGATGTAGGGAGATAAGACTCCCCCTTGGCGAACACCAGTTCGGACAGAAATAATCTCTGACAAGCTACCTTGCCATTTGAACCTTACTGAATAATGATCATACCAAAATTTTAACAGATAGACGACAAAAATCTTTATCTTTAATCTAAATCTTTATTTGCTCATACAATTGTTTCCTAGCCGGAACAGTCTTTCTGATTCCCGTGCAAATTTTTTAGCACAAAGTTCATTCCTTATCGCGATTGGAACGCCAAAAATTCTAGAATCTACAAGCCAATGATGTCAAAGGTTAGTTAAATCAATTTTCAGCTTCTTCTCCTACAATATATACAGTAATAATAATAACACAAAGCAACAGAAAAGGCTTTCGCCTCTAAATAATTCTGAGAAATTTATCATATTATATTATTTAAGTTTAATTCGAAATTTAACATTATAGGCGTATTCTCGCCGTTCCCCGAGGACTCCTCGGGGAATCGAAGGGAACGGCGAGAATAGAGGGAGTCACTCCACGAGGACTCCGCCTAGGAAAACAACGAGAACACGGAGAATGCTTCTAAAATGGATTTTGTTCGGAAAAAAAAATATGCAGCTGGATCCACTTTATTTTTTGTTTTGTTTATTCTGATTATTTTAATTAATTTTACATTGCTCCAGCACCAGCAAAAATTGATTCCCGTCCGAATCTGGAAGGGAGTCCTTTTTATAAATATCCCTTCAGCCCAAGAAGCCCTTGCCAAGAAGGGCCGAAATATAGCTCTAATAAAATTCAGCGGACGTATCCGTTTTGCACTATCAAAGAGGAGTCCTTTTTGATGATGGTGATGATAATCGGAGCATTCCCCGTCCGTGGGAACTCGCGAGAAGACGGGGAGTGAGTCCCCGGGACAAACAAAAACGTGGGGACTCTTCGAGTGGAGTCCTCGGGGAACGGCGAGAATACGACTTATGCAGTGCAAAAACTGCCATCTGAAATACAGGCACTTGAAATTCATTCCTGTCACAGTCGCAATCAAGTCATCAGACCGACCGGTAAGCTGTCAACGAGGTTCACTTTTTTTTTTTTTTTTAAATCAGCGAATTATTTCTGAAGAGAAGCTAAAGACTGAGTGCAGCTGAAAACACACAATGTTGTCCTGTTACTTTACAAATACGCCCCTCATAAAATCTTGTCAGATTGATTCTTTTTTGGCCGCTAGGTGCGCTATCGTAAAGAAAACACTGACACGTTACTTCTTGGGTTACGTTTATCCAGGTTTGTTTTGCTATTTTCAATTCCTCTTAGGCCAAACCATGTTTAAAACTGTTTAAAGTGCCTCTTCCCCTCTTTTTGCTTTACCCAACTCTGTTTAGTCAAGCGTCATCAAGTTTGTCATTTCTGGCTTCCGACTTCAGTGCTGACTGCTGGCTGACTTTTCAACGGGGCTAATGCGCGACTCGATATGAAGCGAAAGCCTATTCGCTGATTCACCTGTCAGATAACTTATCCCCCGATCTCACATGTGATTGTTATTGTTCCTCTAGCGCATCTGGCGGCAATTCGTCATCGGATTTTATGAAGGACGTATTACACCTTGTCTCACTTTGCTGGCCCAAGTTTCCTTCTTAGAAAGTGAAAGTTAGCTTAAGATGGTCGGCCTATCTTTACAGAAAGTTACTTCGAAGTAACGCTCTTCCTTGTTTTTATGGCACTTGCAGCCTCTGGCTCAAGTGCCATATACCGATCACAATTCCGTCTGTCGGTCTGTCGGTCTGTCGGTCTGTCGGTCGGTCCGAGTTTTTTTGTCCCACATATCCGAGTTAGGGTACTTCCAGATGTGCTAGGACAATGAAACTTGGCAGGCATATCAGGGACCCGACCAAACTAACCTGGAAATAATCAGTTTCCCGATCCGACCATATGGGGGGGAGTGCGGGGCGCTGGAAACTTGCAAATTTAGGGCATTTTGTCACTTTTTTCTGAGTTAGGGTACTTCTAGATGAGCTAGGACAATGAAACTTGGCAGGAATATCAGGGACCCGACCAAACGAACCTGGAAATAATCAGTTTCCCGATCCGACCATATGCGGGGGAGTGGGGGCGCTCGAAACTTGAAAATTTAGGGCATTTTGTCACACTTTTTCGAGTTAGGGTACTTCCAGATGAGCTAGGACAATGAAACTTGGCAGGAATATCAGGGACCTGACCAAAGTAACCTGGAAATAATAAGTTTCCCGATCCGACCATATGCGGGGTAGTTGGGGCGCTGGAAACTTGAAAATTTAGGGCGTTTTGTCACACTTTTTCGAGTGAGGGTACTTCCAGATGAGCTAGGACAATGAAACTTGGCAGGAATATCACGGACCCGACCAAACTAACCTGGAAATAATCAGTTTCCCGATCCGACCATATGGGGGGGAGTGCGGGGCGCTGGAAACTTGAAAATTTAGGGCATTTTGTCACACTTTTTCGAGTTAGGGTACTTCCAGTTGTGCTAGGACCATGAAACTTGGCAGGCATATCAGAGACCCGACCAAACAAAATTAGGAATAATCAGTTTTCTGATCCGACCATTTTGGGGGGGGGGGGTGGAGGGCAGGGGAATCCGGGAAACTGAGAAGTGTGTAACTTTCGAACGGATGATCGGATTGTAATGAAACTTCATAACTGAAGAGAATATATATCTGTAATGTCCCGTTTAAAGTCTTGACCGGATTCGGTAGCCAGGGGGGAGTTGGGGGGGGAGACCGGAAATTTCAAGAAACGGTTAGAATGGAGGGATCGGAGTGAAACTTGCTGGGAAGAACAAGCATCTGCTCTAGATAAGTCCTTTAGACCATTGTACTGGATCCGGACACTTATGGGGGGGGGGGGGGCCGGAATTCCGGTGATGGTGGTTTTTTGGATTTTCACGATGAAACTTGGCAGGCCTATCAGGGACCCAATCAAACTGACTTCAAAATAAAAATATTGTCGATCAGATAATGGTGGGGGAGTGGAGGGAGGGGAATCCGCAGGGGAATCCGGGAAATTGAGAAGTGTGTAACTTTCGAACGGATGATCGGATTGTAATGAAACTTCATAACTGAACAGAATATATATCTGTAATGTCCCGTTTAAAGTCTTGACCGGATTCGGTAGCCAGGGGGGAGTTGGGGGGGGGAGACCGGAAATTTCAAGAAACGGTTAGAATGGAGGGATCGGAGTGAAACTTGCTGGGAAGAACAAGCATCTGCTCTAGGTAAGTCCTTTAGGCCATTGTACTTGATCCGGACACTTATGGGGGGGGGGTCCCGGAATTCCGGTGATGGTGGTTTTGGGGATTTTCACGATGAAACTTGGCAGGCATATCAGGGACCCAATCAAACTGACTTCAAAATAAAAATTTTGTCGATCAGATAATGGTGGGGGGAGTGGAGGGAGGGGAATCCGAAATTTTCAGTCATGCGTAATTTTGGAATGGTTGATCGGATTCGAGTGAAATTTAAGAATTCAACAGAGGACATTTCTCCGATGATTTTTTTCATATCCGGACCGGATCCGGCAACTATTGGGGGGGGGGGGAAATACGTGCCCCGTTTAGAATGGAGGGATCGGGATGGAACTTTGTGGGAAGAACAAACAGATGCTCTAGGTAAGTCATTTGCTGAATCGGATTGGCTACGTGCACCGCGGGGGAGCTGGGTGGGGTGGGGTGGGGGGGTGGACCGGAAATCTCGAGAAACGGTTAGAATGATGGTATCGGAGTGAAACTTGCTGGGAAGAACAAACATCTGGTCCATATAAATCTTTTACATAATTTGACTGGATCCGGACACTTAAGGGGGGGGGAGGAGGGGTATCCCGGAATTCCGTTTTTGGGGGATTTTCACGACGAAACTTGGAAGGCATATCAGGGACCCGGTCAAACTGACTTGGAATAAAAAAAAAAAAATCCTCGATATGATAATCTTGGGGGGGGGGGGGAGTTGAGGGAGGGGAATCCGGAATATTGAGTCATGCGTAACTTTGGAACGGGTGATCGGATTCGAGTGAAATTTAATAATTAAACAGAGGACATTTTTCTCTTGTGACCTTTTTCATTTCCGGACCGAATCCGGCAATTATCGGGGGGAGGGCGGAAAATACTTGACCCGCTTAGACTGGTGTGATCTGGATCGAACTTCGTGGGAATGACAAACAGATGCTCTGGATTAATCATTTACAGAACAGGATTGGCTCCGGTTATTGTGGGTGGAGTTGGAGGAGGGGGAGGGGGGTCTGGGATTCCGGTGATGCGCGTTAAGGTACTTCCAGATGTGCTAGGACGATGAAACTTCGCTGGAATATTGGAGACTCAACAACATTTGCTTAGAAATTGCTACTTCCCAAATCCGATTATTCCTTAAAGTACCAATCTTGACCGCAAAGTAAAAAAAATACTTTTAAGCAATATATGCATTTTCGTGATGCCCATCAGCCCATTAGCAGTTTTGCCTCAAGGGTTTTGCTTACAAATGAAGTTCCAGCTCCCTTATAGCGCGCATCTCAACCGCAAAGTCGAAACTTACTCTTGATCAATCAAATCATCTTGACACATGCAAGTGCCATATGAGCTTACAGCTCTTGTTTGACTAGCTGGACGGTAAAAGCTACTGAAAAGTGACTATTTTGTAACTTTCGGGCCGAGCTGGAACGAACCCTCAGTTAGGTGGGAATTTCGTAAGCCGAACAGTCTCGAGGGCATCAGTGTCTCTGTTGTAAAAGGGTTGAACGCAGTGTTGCCACTTATGCCGCATATTCTGAGGGAAATGCCGCATAAACTTTAGATTATGCCGCATACCGCAATTATGCCGCCAAATGGATTTTGTACCGCTTTCGTTCCCGTACTGCGTTTCCGCTTTCGTTCGTACAACTGAAGTTGCTTGTCTTTTGTCTGGCGAAAAACAGGAATTTCAAAGCCGCGTTGGTTCACGGGAGTCATCTACGGACCTTAATTATTGACCCTAGTCGGCAGCTTGTCCCGTGGGAGACCATTGTTCTTGACACTGGGTTGAGATCGCAGGTTTGAGATTCTCTTTCTCAGCTCTTCTGATGACATCTGTCAGCCTAGTCCATTTCCAATAGATAGTTTTTGTTTTGTAGTTAACAATAAGGGGCTGGCTCGTCTTCCGTGACAGGATTTCTTGATGGAAACTATATTTACGTATACATCATCAGGTCAGAGAGAGTTTTTGGATAATTATATCTACTACACGTGGGCCACCCAAAAGGACCTGACCTATCCTAGGGGGTAGGCGTCTTTTCTGCTGTATGCGGTTGTGTTTAACTCGAAGGGGGGGGGGGGCTCGCGGCCTGTTAACTTACGTCTAAAAACACAAGTTAACCCTGGATTTGGGTGTAGGACACCAGAAATCAAGAGGAGCATAGCTCATAGCTGCTATGGGGGATACATTTTTACTGCAGACATTTGTGTAATGCAGTAGCTTTGATCCACAAGTGAAAATTATAATGGTACCTTCTGAGTGATATAATGGGGTAGTACAGATGTGCGGAAGCGGTGGTCAGTATGAAAGTGCTTTGGGTTATAATCTAGCCTACTGTGGGATGGTATAGAGCTAACTATTTTCGGCAAATATAGATCTGCTGCTTGAATTATAATTCTCATGCAGAAATCAGAAATAATCCCCCCCCTCCCCCTCCCAGTCGTGACACCTCTGATCAGGCGATAACCACTCCTTAGCAAAAGGCCAGAGCCAGCCATACCATATCCGTTTTCAAAAGGATATACAGGAGGGGTATCCAACCTCAGACAAGATTTCAAATTTCCAGAGAAGTCTTTCCCTCAGAATAATCTATCTGGCTTAAAAAGGAACCAATAAATATGACAAACATACTAGATTGAAACTAACTGAATGGTTTACATATTGTTACAACATGTTTTTCTTTTCAAACAAGATCCCTTCATTCTAACCTTACCTCGATTGACTACAAAATGATGAAAACGGTAGAGTTAGTCAAGTCAGTAGCTAGAAAATCCCTTTTCAAAGCAGCTTCAAAACAAAGAAAAGGCACGTAATTTGAATATTTCTGGACACATGACTGTTCAAAAAAGTCATATTTTGCCTCTTGACTGTCAGGGCAGCATGTACATTACATTTTAACATTTTCGCGGCAAAAATCGAGGTAGTGTAAAAACGAGGTCAGGTACCCCAAAGGATGAAGTTCCCCAGGTACCATCTGTGGGGTAGACAGGTGTTTTCTCGCACTTACTCGGTTTTCACCACCAGGGGCTTCACATATGTGGGGGGAAAGGGGACGCCCTCCTCCCCAAATATTGTCGGCCAGTCGGTAAAAAATAACCGATATGGGGCGAAGCGCCCCGATTTTCTGTAACACGGTCGGTTTTTCGTAAAAATGACAGATTTTTTCTTAAAAACAGGCGTATTTTCTAAATCAGTCGATTTTTTCTTCAAAACAGTCGTTTGTTATAGAAAAAGTTGCATTTTTGTAAAAAAAAATTTGGGCATTCCCCGAATTTTACCGCATTTTGGTTGAAGGATACCGCGGAAATGCCGCTTTTTGTGATCCCAAAACGTAAGTGGCGGGATACCTGTGACATCGTAAAAGTTGTCCGTCCGTCCGTCTGTTCGTCTGTGCGCGCTATAACTCTCGAAGGGAATGAGATATTTTGATGAAACTTGGTGTGAGGATTCTCTGGGTCAAGTTCGTAGATGGGCTCTGTAGCCCTATATTTAGGGGTGGGGGTTTAAATTAAGGGGCAAATGAACTATAAACAGATAATGTGATAGTCGATTATGGGGTAAGAAGACATGCTAAACACGATGGTGAAAATCATTTTTTCATCGGACGAGTAGTTCGCCCGGAATCCGGCCAAAACCGTAAAGTTTGTTAAAAGTAAAAGTTTTATTTGAAGTTGATTAGATGTTTGATATAGGGGTAACAAGACATGCTGAACCCGACGGTGGAAACCATTTTGTCATCGGACAAGTAGTTCACCCGAAAAGTTCGCCCGGAATCCGGCCAAAACCGGAAAGTTTGTTAAAAGTTAAAGTTTTATTTGAAATTGATTAGATGCTCGATTTAGGGGTAGGAAGACATGCTGAACACGATGGTGAAAATCATTTTTTCGCCGGGCAAGCAGTTCGCCCGGAATTCGGCCAAAACCGGAAAGTTTGTTAAAAGTAAAAGTTTTATTTGAAGTTGATTAGAAGTTCGATTTAGGGGTAAGAAGACATACTGAACACTTATGTGAAAAGTATTTTCTACCAGGACAACTTGTTCGCCCGGAATCAGGCCAAAACTGGAAAATTTGTTAAAAGCAAAAGTTTTGTTTGAAGTTGATTAGATGACAGATTTAGGGGTAAGAAGAGACGCTGAATCTGTATAGGACAATCTTTTTTTGCCGGGTCATATAGTTCGATCAGAATCCGGTAGAAACCGGATTTTTTTTATAGAAGTTTTACTTGAAGTTGATTAGATGTTTTTTATATGGATAAGGAGATACGCTGAATCCGTTTCTGGACTCGGAGTTCGGCCGAAACCGGAAATTTGGCAGAAGTAAAGCATGAAGTTTCGATCAGTATCGTCAAAATAGATATGGCTTATAGAGGTATATCTGAACTTGAGTTTTAAACAAAACCGGTCGGCACAAAGATCGTAACTGTTTGCATCAAATATTCAATTTTTGGGATCCCATCGGATCCTTTGGTCTTGTTGACGAGGCCGGCATCGCGAAGTGGTGCCGGTCGAGTGGCAACACTGCTCAGCAGTGCCCATATTCGAGAATGGGCCTTACCAGCGAGGTGTAGGCTGCAGTTTAGTGAGCTTATGCTCATTGTGAAACAGAAAAGATCTTTGAAGGAAGCCAGCAACTTCGTTAGCCTTGGAAATGGTCTGTTCATAGTGGCTGTCAGGGGCGTCACGACTCGGGGGCATCCCCCCCCCCCCCGAATGTTGTCGGCCAGTCGGTAAAAATAGTCAGCTCGAAGCTTCGCGATTTTTCGTAGGAACAGTCGATTTTGATCTTGGAGACAGTCGAATTTTTTTTTGAAACAGTCGGTCTCTCGTAATAATATTTGATTTTTTCTTAAAATCAGAATATTTTTCGACAACACAGTCGTTTTTATCTGCAAAAAACCGTCGGTAAAAAATGACCAGCCAGTCGGAAAGTGTCTCCAGTTTTGTAAGATGACGGCCATTTAAATATTCTTTGAGCCCAAGCTGACTTTGAAACATTTATTCAAACAATGTTTACAACTGATACGTCAGCTACGATTCTTCATCAGCGATATTTCGGCCCTTCTTGGCAAGGGTCCTCGTCAGGATGTCAATCCTCTGGGTCAAGGTCGGGGAAGGAAACACACCTGTAATCATTCCAGTTACATTACATTATTAGATTACAGGTTTGTTTCCTTCCCCGACGTTGACTCAGAGGATTGACAGCCTGACGAGGACCCTTGCCAAGATGGGCCGAAATATCGCTGATGAAGAATCGTAGCTGACGTATCCGTTGTAAACATTGTTTGAATAGATGGCCATTTAGTCTTTCTAGGGTCATCATGTGGCTTTTCGTTTGCTTTTTTTCTTTACCGGAATTTCGGAAAATCTAATTTGAAGTATCTTCAGAGTTGTGATTATATAGATCTTCTTGTTTTAGTTTTAGATGTGCCACTGTTTCAAGTGGCAACCTTCTTGCATTTGTTTCATGCGGGGAGCTAGCTCAGAAGAAAGGACGCACCGAAAAAGCTGATCAGTGGTTCATCCATGTTGCTGACTTAAATCTGCCATGGCAACCTTTCAGGTATTTTAGTTTACAGGAATCCTTTCAGGTATTTAGTTGACAGGCATGTCCTAGCCTACCCATTGTTGTTAAATTTGTTTAATAGAAAACAGCGGAACTCTTGCTCTGGGCGTTTGAAGAAATTAGTGAAACATTTTTGCCGAACCCTTTTATTACCCCCCAACTGGTTTAGTTTTGATTTTCTTCTTGCAGCTGTTATCTCTTGTGGGTTTGACATTTTCCCTGGAGTACGGCAGGTGTAAGAGTTCCGGTTGCGAGGATTTTTTTAGAAGTCTTTCAAAAACAGAATGGGCAGATGTTTGTATGAGGATAACCATAACATGACTTGGGGACGTGAACCCTTTAAAGCTTAACTGAAAAGCCAACTTATTTTGTGCCATTTAATTAAATACACTGAATTATTTGGATTCTGCAAAGGGATTTTTTTATTTTCCACTATCTACTCTAGTTACGACGTTCAGAATATCTGCGGCCGTCCCCACAACGAAAATTCTACTATGACGCGGGAAATTTTATCCTCAACACAAACGCGGCTTTTCAGAGGGCAGTGGTGAGATCGGTGAAGATTGCTTAGTGCCTGAACAAAAAACAAAATCTTAAATCTTTCTCGTAAGGGATATAATAAAAATACAAGCGCATAGAGGTACCACAAATCACACAGAAACTCCACTATTTGAAAATCGGTTATTTGCGAATAGCGGAACAACGAAGTAACGTATTTTCAGCGGGTTTTCAAGCAAGTTTTAGTGAATAAGTGATGGGTAACTAGATTGTCCTATCCCAGCCCTTTTCAGTTAAACTTTAAATAAAATTGTCTCGATCAAGATCACACTGTTCGTGTAGCCTGTTACTAACTAGCGATTGTATTAGTTTGTGAAGTTTGTTCACAAGCCTCTTGATAGCTTAATTGGTTAGAGTAGCATTCACGACCCCCGCAGATTCAGAGCCAGGAAAGAGATTCTTTGTTAAAACAATAGTTCTTCAGTACACATTGATCTTGTATGTTATCCAGAGCTCGTTTTTTGCGGTTTTGAATTTTTTTTACTTCCAAAATTGGCTAAAATTAAAACCGGCAAAATTGCAAAAATCTAAACATTATAACCGATGTTGGTTCGTTTATGTTTGTTCCATGTGCTAATTACTAGACAATTACTAAAATAAATTACTTAATTACTTACTTACAGTACAATGATGTTAGGTTTTCTTTGAGAAATGCGACGAACAAGCTTTACACATTATTTTCTAAGAAATCGGTAGCCTATGTACGAGATCTGAGGGAATTAAGCTGGTTCGATTTCTCTGGGTTTGATTAATTCCTGAAAGAAGTAGGCCACGATGATATTAGAATAGTGAAGTACTTCCAGAATCCAATAATAACAGCAGAAATATGATTAGCCAGTTGTTCGATTTTAGCCATGCCACTTGATTTTGATCTACCGGAAGCAGTCACCTTTTGTCTGGGATTAACCGGCTGCCACTTCAGTCCAGGGAACCCTGGTGTTATCTTATTTGTTGGGTTGTCGAACTGAAGGATCCTTTCGAGGAGAGCTTGCAAGCCTTAAAGCACAACTCTTACTAGAAATGACCTTTTCCCCTATGAAACGGATTAGAAAAAACGTTTTTCTGCTGTCCGACGCGGCGGCTGGGCAAAACATTTGAAAAATCAACATGCCGTGGTTGAAAGGTTGGAAAACTAAGCAAATAAAAGAAGTAAAAACAGAAGATTATCATATCCTTAAATTTGAAGGAGTTGTAAGCGGACATGGAAGATTCCGTCAATCTTTGCGTCGTTTGACTGGCAAAAGTCGGCACGGACGAAAAATTGCTAAACATTCGTAGGCACAAAAACGAACAACGAAGAAAGGTGGGGGTTTTGGAAGCATATAATTCCATAAGGGAGCTAGGTATATTATAAAAGGCAGAATAAGCAAGAGGGGTCCTTTAAAGGACCCCTCGCACTATTTACTCTTCAACTTACAGTATTTTTAAATATTTGAGTACTTTAAAACTAGGCTGTGCTTTCAACAAATAACTCACGGTTTTGGCTGTTTTAAGCCTTTTCTGAGAACCGTTGACCTGTAGCGAAAACAGGGAAACAATTTACATAACCGGTTTTTCTGATGGAAAAACTTCTCGCAGACAACTGTCGACAGCGTGACACACTCGAAGGTAGGAAAATACGGCAAGTGAGAAAATCAGCGTGGTTTTGTTGGTGGGGTTAGAATGTACCGTACGAAATTGGTATCTCCGGGTTTAGAAATATATGGAGCGATTATGGAAGTAGGTTGCGTTAGTATTATAGGTAAGACAGGTCGTTTAATGGATTGAAGTAACAGGCTACAGATTATTGTGTCCTGGCTTCTAGAAGTACTCTACTAATTATGGTTAGTGGATGATAACACTTGTGTCAGTTGGGCATTTTGAGATAAGATTTTTAGACCTGTCTTACCTATATACTAGTGCAACCTACTTCCACAATCACCCCATACATTTCTAAACCCGAAGAACCCAATTTCGTATGGTAGCCTACATTCTAACCCCTCTAATAAAACCACGCTGATTTTCTCACTTGTCGTATTTTGCTACCTTCGATGTGTATCACGCTGTCGACGGTTGTCTGCGAGAAGTTTTTCCATCAGAAAAACTGGCTATGTAAATTGTTTCCCTGTTTTCACTATAAAATCAACGGGTCTCGGAAAAAAGCTTAAAACAGCTTAAACCATGGGTTATTTGTTGAAAGCACAGCCTAGTTTTGAAGTATTCAAATATTTTAAAATACTGTAAGTTGAAGAGTAAATAGTGCTAGGGGTCCTTTAATAATACTAATTGATGGTTAATTAATTTTTTTTTACCGATCAAAAACCCGCCATGGCTCACTCCATTTTTTTTAATAACTAAATAAAATAATAGAAAACCAAAAAAAGACGACTAACTCCCAGCTTACGCCTCGTTGTACAAGTTTCACAAGCCCTAATTGTAGCTGATGTATAAGTTCAAAAAACTAGCTTTTCAAAAAATATATCAGTCATAAGTTGCGTTTTTGCAGATACCATGGTATCTGATACCACGGGCTAAAGTCGTTTTTACAGTTATCGTGGTATCTGATACCACGGTCAAAAGGCGTTTTTGCAGTTATCGTGGTATCTGAAAAAGTCATCTCACTTTCATAAATTTTTGTCAAATTGGTGGGAAAGAAGTTTGGCACTTAGTGATGTGACTGAATATCAGTTTTTCTTTTGGGATGACCTCGAAAAGTGCAATTTCGTTAATTGTTGTTTTTGCAGAGCAACCGTATATCAGATACCACGGTAACTGCAAAAACGACTAATTGCAGATCCAGTTACCGTGGTAACAGATACCATGGTATCTGCAAAAACGCAACTATAGACTGGCTGAGTATGTATGCTTTGTGACCTGCTGACAAACTTTCATGATTCCAGGGTAGCCATGGTCCCAACGGAGGTATCACTGTTAGAATGGGACTCCGACAATCGACTACTCGTTTGCGATAAAAATGGGAAAATCAGGTTGTTTGAAGTAAAAAATGCCTCTTTAAACGAGTGGGCGGAACAACCATCGATAGAGTCAGCCGAAGACCGGATCCTTTCTACCGGATTCTTTCATAATGGAAAGCAGGTGAGTGGTTGGAGGCATGAATTAATGGCAGGGGCGTCGCTACAGAAGGGGGAGTTACCACCCCCCCCCCCCCTCGAAGAAAGGAAAAAGCTAAACTGGACACTTGTAGACCACCCAGTCAAAATGGATAAGCTAAACCGGGCGCTCGCAGACCACCAAAATTGAGCTAAACTGGGCGCTCACAGAGCGCCCGACCACAAAAATTGAGCTAAAAGGAGGGTTTTCGCGAGCTGGAAAGCAAAGTCGGAATCACTTTCCATTGGTTTTCGCGCTACTTCGGAAAGTTGCCGAACTTTCCAACCCGGTTTTCGCGCTTTGGAAACCGAAGCAGCTTTCCAGGAAAGTGATTCCACGAGGTTAGTGGAAAGCTCCGCGGAAAGTTTAATCTTTCGGCGGGAATTTCAAAGGTGTGAAGATAACAGGAGAAGTGTCACTAATAAATTTAAAAAATGGCAATCGAAATTAAGGTGACTTCGATGTAATATATGAGAATCAAAGAACCGTTCAGGGAACCATATTTATTCGAAAAAATTTGTAATTCAACATTTTCTCGGCGATATCAGCTTTCCATGCGTTTTCGCGATCAGTCCAGCGGGAAAGTGGAAAAGTGATTCCAGGAATCACTTTTCCACAGTTTTCGCGATGCGCATCGCTCGTCGGAAAGTGATTCCGAGATCTCGCGAAAATCCTCCTAAACTGGGCGCTCACCCAGAAAAGCTAAATTGGGGTGGGGCCTGGCAGTAGCCTATACCTGGAAAAGTCAGTAAGGGTAGTTCAGGGCTACCAAGAAACTAAGTTGACATCCAGCTTGGATACCGGCGGTTTTGGGTTCTCGAGCGTTTGAGACTTAAATAATTGCATTCCGAGTCACATGTTTCGAAATTGCCAGATTAACCTAAAGAAGCGGGCTGTTTCTTGTCGTTTGGATACGAAGAGACTTCTTAATCATATTTTGTCAGAATCAGATTTGAGCTTCAAAGATCGACAAAAGAAAGTTGTCAAATCGTGAATATCACCCTTTAGCGCACAGTTTTAACCCAAGTTTTAGCACGATCTGTTGCTTACCAATATTTATTTATATTTATTTGTTTGTGACCCGCTTTTTGTATGAAAGCGGAGTATGAGTAAAATACACGAAATAAAATATCCATATTAAAACACTAAACAAAACAATGTACATAATAATAATAATAATAATAATTCCTTTATTCTCCATAATAGCATAAGAAACACGCTAGCTTCGGATAGTCAATTACATGTTGATATACTTATTTACAACACACTTAAAAAACAGCCTCAGGAATTAAAGTTACGTACAAAATAAGGTACAAATGAAGACAAGTACCGGTCAGTCGAATTTACAGGTGGCAGGCTTAGCTTTGGAAGACCGATTGACCGTGTAAACTGCCTAGTACAGGACTTCGGTCGTAAATCTGACACATATTCAGGCAAAATATCTCTGTGAGTTTCAGACGACAGACATTTGAACCCAAATTTCATCGTCAGGGCATGTCTTCTTTCTTTGAGGGTCGGTAGACATAATACACTAAGACTATCTTCATATGAAACATACTGGGCCCCTAAAATGATCTTTGCACGCTCGCTTTTGGATACCCTCGAGCTTATCACTCAGAGTCGAGGTGAGGCCAGGGTGCCACACCGGGCAAGCGTATTCTGCATTTGGCCTAATGTAAGTGCAGAAAATAGACCTCAGTTGCTTGGGAGGAATCGCGAATCGACGTAACGCGGCAAACGACCGTAATAACAGAGCGCATTTCTGAACTATGGCCATGACGTGGGATTGCCATTTCAGGTCGCTCTCAACTGTAACGCCAAGGATTTTAACCTTGTCCTGAACAGTGAGGCCGATATCTTCAACAGGTGGCAATTGACGCTTTAAAAACGACACTCTCATTACAACACTTTTAGGTAGGCTTACTGTTAACTTAACATCATCAAGGTCACGCGTCAGTGTAGAAAATATCTGTGAGAGTGGAGGCTGGGTCGACTGTGACGATAAAATTCGTAGCGCGAGACTGGACAGGTCGTCCGCGAACTTATAACGATTCAACAGACTTTTTAAAACTTGATTAAAAACTATAAGAAAAAGAATTGGTCCAAGCTTCGTCCCCTGAGGCGCGCCGCAAAAAATTTGGAGAAAGGACGAAACCCGATCTTTATCCAACATAACGCACTGTTGCCGACCCGTTAAGAAGCTAGCTATCATCCGGATTAAAAATTGTCGAGCGCCCATAGTTCTAGCTTCTTGTAGGGTGATTTCGTGGTCAAGACTGTCAAAGGCCTTGACTATGTCGCTTAGTATAATTTCGGCATAAGCATCATCGACTTCGAGATGCTTTTACTACGTTTACTCTCGATTCAAATAAAACTCGGCTGACTTTGCTTGTGGCGTACATTTTCAGGAATTTGTTAGCTTCATGCAAAGATTCTTTATCTTTGAACACCAAATAATTTGATGATAAGAATTTTACTCCAGTGCGACGGATAAAAATAGATTGGCTTCGTGAGTAACGAGAGAAGATATAATGACGGGCCAGATTATTGCAACACGTCATTTGATTTGTATTTGTTTTTTAACTGTAAATTCACTTTACTGGAAGGTCATTTCATTTGGGGTTTAGGCTTGAAATTTCGGGGCTTGGGCCACATTAAAAGCTAGATTTTGTTGGGGGGGAAGTAGTGTTTTGCCTGAAAAGAGTCATAGCCTACTTAAAAAATTTCGCATGCGCCGCTCATTTTCATTCTGTGTGACATACAGTCATTAGAAACTGCTGCTGGTCGGGCTATTGCGGAAGCGAATTCCTGTTATTACGAATGACGTTCACCTTAACCTTACAAATACTAGCTTTAATGTTTTGTAAGTAGTGAACTGAAAGACAAAAACGCTCCTCAGCCGGGATTTGAACCCAGGACCCTCACATGGGGATGTGAACTGGTTAGATAAATTTGCCTTCAGGCGGGATCACTATTCCTATTGCCGGCTTCTACCAGACTACTCTAGTGGTTTGCGAACTATGTTCACAAGCCACTCGGTAGCTGAAATGGTTAGAGCGCCTGCCTTGTAAGCAGAGGGTCCTGTGTTCAAATCCCGGCTGAGGAGCATTTTTGTCTTTCAGTTCACTACGTATAAATTGTTTCCATCTCAAGGGCGTCTTCCCATTAAAATTATATATTTGGTTTTATTTGGTTTTCACCATGAGACCCCGCCTTGTGGGTCCTGGTATGTCTACGTGGCTCCAACAATGGAGTCCTAGACTTCTAAATTATATTCGAAAAAAAAACTGTTTCTGGTTTATCGGTCACGGTACAATAGTCCCTTGTGTAAACTGTCATCTATGTCTTATTAGCTTTAATGTTTCTTCCGATTCGTACAGTTTCCCGCATGTGGTGCTGTGTTTCTTGTCTATTGTTTCTAAGTGTTATGACTCTTGACTTAAGCCGGACATCTTCCAGTCGTATATCTTTAGGTAGTCACCACCCACGCCCAAGCCCTTCAAACCGTCCTGAGCTCATAGATACGATTAAAGCGGACCACAAAAATGTTCTCTCTACCACGCACACAATGCTAACCATCCCTACTGTCACTATGAATGTTCAAAACCCCAGAACTGTCAAACAATGAGCAAATTAAAAAAGAAGAAGAATTTCCTAGGTTTGAAATAATTTGATCTGTACTAAATCTCAGCCGATTATCCGGGACAGCCCTTATGGCACGTAGGGAGCCAAGGATCAAAATAATAATTTCCATCTAATGCCCCAACCGTTTATTACAAATATAATAATCCAGAAAGTCTTATAATTCTTTACTAATCGAACGTGGAAAATTTCGTCATCTGGAAAAGAAGACGTTCTGCGTGGGCCTCTCGAGCCAAAACAGCAACCCGGCATTCAAGTTCAAATCTAAATAAACTGGTGGCTTGCGATCAGTATGGAAAGGTAAACAGAATGTTTGGATCAGGTCTTTAAGCTACTCCAATCCAACGCTATCCACACTGAGAATTGACAGCTTTCAGCATTTTACAGAAATCTGGTAAAAGACTACACGGTTTAAACGCGATCTAAAAATATTTCCTTACAAAAATCCTTACAGAAACGCGCAACGAAAATTATAATGGGTCCTGGCTATCAGTCTTACGAGCAAGCGCTGTCTGTGTTGAGAATCCCGAGCCTCTACAACCGAAGAACAGAACTGATCCTAAACTTTGGAAAACAACTGTTGGCAAATGAGAACTACCGGTCATTGCTCCCCCCCTGACGCTCCGAAAAATAGCACGACAAGACAGCAAAACAAACTAGTGCCTGTCAGAGGACGAACTTCAAGGTTCATGAACTCGTTTGTGCCCTTTTTTACAGAGATTTTTAACAACGTGAACAATTAGTGTAATATGTTTTTATTTTATTACTGCATGACCAGCGTAATTTAGCATCTGATGAAGAAAACTACGAAGTTGGTTTGTCAGTAAACGATTTGATTGATCGATTTGATATTTCCTTCTAAAATATTTGCCTTTACCTCACATCCTTCGTCCATGCAGTAGACTATGATGAGAATACTTAGCCTCTAAGTATTTTCAGCTCAAGCTGACTGCGAGTCACACTCAATCGCTTAAAACGGACAAATCAGCTCTGATTTGATCGAGCGATAATTCGGCCTTTCATGTTAAGGGTCGTCTTCAGGCTGTATCTAGAAGAAGCGAACCTATGTTTCTTTTGGTTGCAGGAAAAGAAGAACTTTTAAGCCTGAAGAGGACAGGATGGGCCGAAATATCGCTGGATCAAATCAAAACTGAATTACCTGTATTGCACCATTAAATATCATCGCTGTCAAGCATTAGCGGGGTCAACTAAGCGATGCGACCCCTTTGCTTACGTGCAACCGCTACTGGGGTATGCCTGCCCAGTTCGGGGACCCTTTGTACAAAGGATCCTCCTGGCAGTAGCAATTAGAATGCTAAAAGACCAAGAAATCCAAAAATGGGAGGGGACGGTAAGTAGGTCAGGGACATTGAAATATTATAGACAAGTAAAAGAATTTGGTGAAGAGGTATATTTTAAGTTAAATTTGCCCCAGTTATATGTGCGGTATTGGATCCAGTTGCGGGCCAACTGTCTATCAGTGCACAGACATAGTTACTTTTTGAAGAGAAAAGATGAAGACCAGCCATCCGGGTGTGCTTGCCCTCTATGTGGTAATGGCGTTGATGATTTGGTCCATGTCCTGTGCCGGTGTCCAGAGCTTTCTGGGCTAAGAAGGGAATTATTGGGAGGTGAGGTTTTGATACTTCCTGACATCTTAAAGAGCACGACGCCAAGCGTTATATGTAAAATTTGCATTTTTGTTGATGGTGTGGTGAAATTTCGAGAGAGGGATGGGGAAGTTTAGTTTAGTTCATGTAAAGCTATTTTGTTGTGTTGTTTTATATGTATTTTCTTGTATATGGCCTTTGGCTTTGAATACAATTATTATATAACGAAGACATTGAATCAGTGCAATCAGAGCGTGCCGCATTATGCTATGACTGAAATACAATGGTTACGAAGCTTCCCTCCTCCTATTAAGACTTGAGCCACCCCATGTCCGCCGCCAAAACTTAATTTTATGTTTTGGCCGATCAGTCTTTGCCACTGAAAAACATAGAGATATTCTGCCCGATCTAGCACCGGCGACAGGACGGACGCGGCACCAAAATCTCCTGGTGCCAGTTAAATGTCGCACTAACCGGTATTCGAATTCCTTTGTACAATATTTCACTGAGATGATTAACAAAAAACAAGTGAATTCCAAGTGATTTATTTTCTTTTATGTAATAATTGTATATATTCAAGTATTTCAACACATGAAATGTAATGGTCGACGTATTGAGTGCCATGTCGGCGCTACGAGTTAAATCAATTAAAAATATCTGTCTATAAGCGACATTTTACAAAATGTCTAGGAAAAGAAAAAAGTTTAAATAATAAATTTTTCAACCGATTTTGAGGATTTTTATGTCGAATAACATCTTTTTTATAGTGGAGAGTAGAAAAGAACATTTCAGTTTTTTTCCGATGTATTGATGATTTTTATGTCGCTTAGCTCTTTTTGACCGTTTTTGAGCAGCTCATACACCTCAGGAGCGGCTTGTCACTGGGCTCTGAAAAATTCGCAATAGATGAGCTAAGATCCATAGACCTAATACTTTTGATGACTAACTCTCCTTGCCGATGCAAAATCGCCGGGTACCTAGCGGAAGAGCCAGAAGCGGTATCACTCGGGTATCACAGCTGTTCCCGAAGATTGCCGTGATTGTTTGACACAGGATTTGAGTTGTTGAGTTTGAGTCGTTACGGAGACGTTTCCTCCTGCTTCCTGAGGAGCAATGGCGTGTTTTGGACTTAGTCATAAAGAGTATATGAATGAATGAATGAATTTTATTCATAGCCCGCCAACCCGATGAAAAATTTATCTCAGAATAGTACCATGAAGTACTACGAAAAAGTTGAATGAAGTACTAACGATGCTATTACATGGTCGTGTTACTGCATACTACTATATGCTACTATTAGCAAGACTGGATGCTTCTATGGCAGGACAGTATGCTACTAGATACTACTACATAAGATTGGAGCAGTCTGAGGAACATTAAATGATAGTATTCGTTGTTTTACATAGTATTACATGCAACGTTTTCGTACTACTACCATACTACGACGCAGGCTACAAATTTTTCATCGGGAAACAACAGAAGAGGAATGGTCGGAGTAAGTAAACAACGAGAAGAAAGAAAATAAATAAACTAACAAGAAAACTTCGTATACACTTATATACAAAACACGAAAAATCGAACATTCAGCAAACGGCACAGTAGATCAAATATGTACATACACATTCCGAAAGACCGCTTAGAGCTTTTGAGCGAGCATTATCTTCAAGCTCGGCAGCTGAGTTAAAATATTGCATAATTTATACTCATTCTCCAGGTATGTATTTCTGGTGTAAAGAGGGAGTCGGAGGAGAAACTTCAGGTACTTGAAGAAAGCTCATCTAATCTTTAGTTTCTCTTAGATAGCCCATTCCACATTGGCGAGACATAATAAATAACTGGTAAAGTAACTGCTGAATAAAGACGTGACAAAACTTTCCTATTTAGACTAAATTTCAGTCAATTCGTGGATTTGCCGAAAGTCTTATTGGTATGCTTATCGTATTTCCCCTAGATGACACTGCTATCCGACCAAAAAGCTTCATCGTGGTACAGCGAAAAGTATGTAAGCAAAGGAATCAATCCAACGAAGCGGAAGTTCGGAGGGTCGCCGCAAAATGGCATTTTCGTCATTACAGACACTTGCCTGATGAATATGACGTGTTTTGACTCGGAAGGGAAGAGGACGTCGGAAAGTCTGATGCTGGGGAATGTCAGGCAGAAGGTTATTTGTTGAAAGCACAGCCTAGTTTTGAAGTATTCAAATATTTTTAAATACTGTAAGTTGAAGAGTAAATAGTGCTAGGGGTCCTTTAATAACACTAATTGATGGTTAACTAAATTTTTTTTACCGATCAAAAACCCGCCATGGCTCACTCCATTTTTTTAATAACTAAATAAAATAATAGATAACCAAAACACAAGGGATAAAACTCTTCGCAAGCCCTAATTTTAGCTAATGTAAAGCAACTGCTGAATAAAGACGTGACAAAACTTTCCTGTTTAGACTGAATTTCAGTCAATCCGTGGATTTGCTGAAAGTCTTATTGGTATGCTTATCGTATTTCCCCTAGATGACACTGCTATCCGACCAAAAAGCTTCATCGTGGTACAGCGAGAAGTATGTAAGCAAAGGAATCAATCCAACGAAGCGGAAGTTCGGAGGGTCGCCGCAAGATGGCATTTTCATCATTACAGACACTTGCCTGATGAATATGACGTATTTTGACTCGGAAGGGAAGAGAACGTCGGAAAGTCTAATGCTGGGGAATGTCAGGCAGAAGATTAGACACGCGAGCGCTGCATTTTCGAAAGGTGAGCGAAGCTAACAGCGTGTTCCACCCTTCTAATGATAGTAACTGTTGGTTAATATTTTCGTTCCAGCCTCTTAAAAAGTTACTACGCTGACCGTTCCAACCTTCTCGAAATATTAACTAATATTTCTGGCGAATGTTAACTAACACTGATAAAAAACAAATTAGCTCCATTTATTTTCGTTTCTGTAAATTCCTGCTCCGCCTCCCTCCTTGGACCCGAAATAGTAAAATCGTTACTACTTACAAGTTCATCACTGACCCACTTTCAGCAGTTGGACAACTTATACAGAATTACAATAATAAGATTAAGCATCAATGGGAGAGCATTCTTCAACAATAGGATAGTTTTATAGATAGTATAATGTTGTCTTAGTCTCTGTGTTGTGTCTGGTTTCCTCTTCTGGGAGGTGTTTCCTTCTTCTTTTCTTTCTTTATTCATACTCCGTCTATGCCATGTGCTTTTTGATGGGTGAAAAATAAAATTATTATTATTATTATTATTTATTCAGACGATGTTTACAACGGATACGTCAGCGACGATTCTACATTCTACGATTCTACGGGTACTGACGTATCCGTTGTAAACATTGTTTGAATAAATGTTTCAAAGTCAGCTTGGGCTCAAAGAATATTTATAGTAACTAATATTTGCTTACCATGCTCGGGAGCGTAGTAAGCGTCGTAACCACGCATCTCTCTAACGTGATTGGTCGGATTCACCCGTGGCATGATATTCTGCTGGAAAATAGAAAAGTCGTTCCAACCTTGACGGCAAAAAGCCAGAATTCGTGACGTCATGCGTAGTAACTACGGTAAGTAGGGTGGAACACGCTCTAAGACTGTTGAATTCGGTGGTACAGGCTGAAGCTTGCGTATGATAGATAGATAGATAGTTATTGCAAAAAGCCAACTGGCCATAGCAACCATACAAGCAAAATCATGTATACAAAAAAAGAATTAGCAATCTTAAAGGACCCCTCTTGCTTATTCTGCTTTTTATAATATACTTAGCTCCCATACAGAATTATAAGCTTCTAAAATTCCCACCTTTCTCCACTGTCTCCTTTAGTGCCTATGAATTTTTAGTGCTTTTTTGGCTTTGCCGAGTTTTGCCCGTCACACAACGAAACTTTTTGCGGAATCTTCAACGTCCGCTTACAACTCTTTCACACATAAGGATCTCAGGGACATCTGTTTTTACTTCTTTTATTTGCTTAGCTTTCCCACTTTTTTACCACGGCGCGTTCAGTTTTCAAATGTTTTGTGCCCAGCCGCCGCGTCGGAGAGCAGGAAGGCTGGAGATCATCGACAGGCGCTAACAGGAAAATCGCTAATTTCAGTTGGAAAGTAAGGGTATATTCGAAAACGTTTTTTCTGATCCATTTCATTGGGAAAAGATCATTTCTATTAAGAGTTGTGCTTTTAAACGAAAATCCTAAATATAATATAACTCAGTACCACTGACATTAGATCCTCCCGGTGCTTCGCTGCTAACCGGACGCTTTATGTGGGCTCTCAACGCGCCCTTTCCTGTGTAAGATCAGAGCCTCGTTTTTGTTGCAATAGTGCTGCCGCGTCGCTTCTGCAGCACTTCTTTGCTTCTGCACAAGTGCGTTTTTAGATTCACTGCCTGCACGACTTCTTCTTGGTTGAAACAACACCTTGCAGGGAAGCACGGGCTTGGTCGGTAAGCAAGTCCGCGATTCTCGAGAAGCGCTGCCGTCTTCCTCGGAAGCATTGCAGCGCAAAAACGAATGAAGAAAGAATCAGCCCGGAACGGCCGAGAAGTGGACCTGCAGCCTGCAACAAAAACGAGGCTCAGAACGATTACAAAGTTCGCCATGAAATATTCTTATCGCCCTGTCTAATTACCACACTGTCAGAAGTTTCATAATATTTACACCAGGAGAAGCTATTTGAACATGGTTCAAGGTTCAAGCTTTTAGTTGACCACATGAATCTTACATAATGCTCGATGACAAACTCTCGTTGCCGATGCAAAATCGCCGTTTACCTGGCGGACGAGCCAGAAGCGGCACCACATCTGTCCCCCAACGATCGCCGTGATTGGTTGACACAGGATTTGAATTGTTAAGTTTGAGTCGTTAGTGAGACGTTTTCTCGTTCTTCCTGAGGATCGCTGGCGTGTTTTGGACTTGGTCATATAGAGTATTACACAAACAGTGTATAGCACGCAGACACAAATGAAGAATAGAAGATATGCAGTGGAGCGTTCGATAGTCGGCTCATACATGTTATTAGTCGGCTCCTGCATAAACGCACTTGACGACATGTTGGAAACGACAATTATTGTGTAGAAAATTTTCATAGAGTTCTAAAGAGGCTTGTGCCTTTTTTGGGGGGATCCCAAAACGTAAGTGGAGGGAGAAAAGTTGCGGTCTACATAATACAAATATGCGAAGTACCTCCTACGGCTTCCACCATGGACTAGTAACCGTTTTGTGTCAAGTCGGTATGGGATTATCGACCCTGATGAAGCGATCATAGCTCAGATCGCCAGATACAACTCTGGTACTGTTGCTTATCCTTGGGCAACTATTTTAAGGCAATAGGTCTGTCTTTTGTATTTAAATATCCATTTTGCTCTTTGTTTTCTTGCGTTAGTGTATTCTCTCGTATTGTGTTTTTCGTTTTCTTTTCATCTTATACTTCATCTTTTTTCATTTGATGGGAAATAAATATATACATACCTACATACATACATACGTACATACATACCTATGACATCGCAAAAGGTGTCCGTCTGTAAGCACGATGACTCTCGAAGGGACTGAGATATTTTGATGAAACTTGCTGTGAGGACTCTTTGGGTGATGGGAGAGGTCGAGTTCGTACATGGGCTCTGTAGCTCAATTTTTAGGGATGGGGAAGGGGTTTCAAATTTAGGGGCGATATTTTTTTTTTAAACTGCTAATAAGATAGTCGATTTAGGGGTAAGAAGACATGCTGAAAACCATTTTCTCGCCGGACAAGTAGTTCGCCCGGAATCCGGCCAAAACCGGAAAGTTTGTTAAAAGTAAAAGTTTTATATAAAGTTGATTAGATGATCGATTTAGGGGTAAGAAGACATGCCGAACATTTATATGAAAATCATTTTCTCGTCGGACAAGTAGTTCGCTCGGAGTCCGTCCGAAACCGGAAAATTTGTTAAAAGTAAAAGTTTTATCTGAAGTTGATTAGATGTTCGATTTAGGGGTAAGAAGACATGCTGAATCCGCTTTTGACAATAATTTTCTACCCGGACATATATTTCGCCTGGAATCCGGCTGAAACCGGAAAATTATTTAAAAGTTAAAGTTTTATCTGAAGTTGATTAGATGTTCGATATAGGGGTAAGGTGATACGCTGAATTAATTTTTGAGCTTTAGTTTTTGCCGGACAAGTAGTTCGCACGAAATCCTGTCGAAACCGGAGATTTGGCAGAAATAAGGCAGGAAGATTTGATCAGTTTCGTCAAAGTAGATATGACGTATAGCCTAGGAGTAAATACACACATCGTGAATACGTATTTTAACTTGGTTTTCTCTGATGATTAGCTATTGACTAAATCTTACAAAATCTACTAACTAAATCCTAATGGTAAAAATGTTCAAGCAAAGACCGAATTGTCTGGATCAAATATTAAATTTTTGGGATCCAATCGAAACCTTTGGTCTTGTTTGCTTTTAAGAATACAAAAGTTTAAATAATTGAATTGAATGGAAAAGTTTTTAATATTAGGTAGGAAATGATGAAAAAAGGTTTGTATAGGATATTGGGTAGAGAAGAAAGTAAATAATTAAACTATTTTAGATTAGATGAAAATGTTTGATGGGAAAATGAAAAGTTTGAAAATAGAAGATAATTTTGGTATTAACGTCACTGAGTTGGAGGTGGAGACGTAGCCACTGTTTTAGTTTAATCTAAAACAGGAAAAAATGGAAAAAAAGCTACGCGAAAAAAACAAAAGTAAATGGATCCTCAGCTTTTGGGCAGAGGGCTCCAGCGCTAGGGCGTGCCCCAACGTATGAGCACTGGTGCTCACACATTGGACTCGAGGAAGGGCGTAGCCTTCCCATGGTAGTGGGTTAAATTGAAAGTCTGAAACAAGAATTTGTTTTTAAACATATTTTTATGTGGGTACTGTGCCCTTGCGCCAGGGAATCGTGCCCAAGTTGGTGAATGTCCTAATTTTGAACTACTGTGCGCCAAAGTTGAGGATTTGTGTATGTGCACTATTTAGAATACAAACTCGAACGTGCAATGCTTGGTTAACAGTTTTACCTTAAAGCACAGCTTTTAAACATTTTTAAACATATTTTTATGTGGGTACTGTTCCCTTGCGGCGGCCAAGGCGGTAAAAATGGCCGGAACGGCATAGCTCTTACTAGAAATGATCTTTTCACAATGGAATAATTCAGAAACATAGTTTTCCGAAAATATAAATGTGAAATTAGTGGTTTTGCTGTCGTCGCTTCGCGACTCTGTGCAGATTTTTTGTTGTCAAAAGTGGAGGTTTGGTGCAAAACATTTGAAAACTGTGCACGCCGTGGTTAAAAATGGGAAAGCCAAGGAAAAGTCCCAACACACAAGATATAACTGTGGGCCTGAGGCTACCAAGTATTTCAAAACGAAAAAAACAAAAATTTTAAGTTTCAAATGCTTGCTTCTCAAGACCTTGAAGCTTCCATTTTTGAAACAGATTTCGACGGACCTCTCCCAGAGAAAATAGCTCTCCGTGACTGATAAACTTGGCTCAGTCGAAGGGCGGGTATTTTACATGTTATAACATTTTATTCCTCTTCTAGCTGATAAATGCGAGTATCTTTCTTTCAACGTGCCCTCCTCTACTAGACCTCTAAGCTCTCAAAATTTCTCTATCCTTCATGTAGATTCGATCCGGTGGTTGGGTATTACACTTACAAAAAATCTTAAAACTCTTCGGGAGCGCGCTGTCCGGGATGCTAGAGTGAAAATCCAGATTGGTTACTCTAAAATAGTAGCCAATCGAGGGAAATACAATCGTGTCACCCTTGGTAAGCTTTACTCTACTTTCTCCGATCATTCTGTTCTTTACCTTTCTGGGCTTTACCCTATATTTAAGAAAAAAGATATTAGTGATATTCGATCTTCTTACTTCCGATTCTGTAAATTTCTTCTCTATCTTCCTCTGTGGTATAAGAATCGAAAGATAGTTAAAAAGTTTTATCTTCCGAATATTACTGAGAAGTTGACTGACCCACACAAAAAGCTCTCAGAAACAGCGTATCGACGTTTGTCGCCTCACCACGGTTTGATCCGTTTGTTTGATTAATGTTTTGTTGATTTTAGTTTTTGTTTTACGTCTTTTTCCGTTTTTTTTTCCTTCTTCAAGTTTATACTCCACTATTAATCTTTTTGATGTAAGTGGGTAATAAATAAATATTATTATTATTATTATTATTATTTAAAGGACACCTGAATGAAGAGTACCAAGTGTCATCCCTATCTGTATGACTTCCGTTAACAGTGCCTGCAGAAAACCCAATATAAACACGAAATAGTGTTTCCAAGCTATGATTTTTGCTCCATTTTGCATCTGTCCTTATTTCAGTACCGAACAATTTTAGAAATGAACAAATATCTCCAATCAGCCCTTCTTCTGGAATACTTTTTAACAAGTTAAGCCCAAACGTGTATTTAGAAGAAATTCCAGTAGGATCCGGCCAGCGCTGTACAAGATTTGAATGAATTGCGCTTTTTGTCTTTGAGTCTGCATGTGCAAACCTCCAGAAACGAACATCCCTATTTTGAAAACGTCACGCTCAGGAGAAGAATGCTCTCCGTGGCCATGTCTGTAAATGCATTCTCCATGTTGTGTTCAAGTATGGTTTCATTGTTCAGGTGTCCTTTAAGCTATTTGGAAATTAAACTTGATTGATTGATTGATTTCTGAAGCTTAAAATTATAAAGGGGAGCTGGGAATAATAGAAAATGCATAATCCTCAAAATAAAACAACATTTTTGTGCCACATTAAGCTAAATTTAATCTGCCTACCATCTATCAAATACCCCCAACAACAGATAGTCGAAAATGAGTAAGCGATACTGCGTACAGTCACAACCAACTGACAAATACTAAACAATCATTCACTCAATAGATGACGCACTATTTGTTGACTTTCCAGAATATTTCCCAACCAAAGTATAAGAGTCTGGAAGCAAGTGACGTCAAAAGAATGATAGACTATCATTCTGAACAGATATGAGATAGCACACTATTTGTTGACGTTCCAGAATATTTCCCAACCAAAGTATAAGAATCTGGAAGCAAGTGACGTCAAAAGACAGGTTTTCATGAAACGGACATGTTTTTACTTTGTCGGTTTAATTTTGTGTATGATTACGAACAGAAAAAAAGAAGAGGAAACAATTGCAAAATAATCCTAATCCTCCGAATCGCCAGTGTTAGAAAACGCAGTTTTAAAAAAACAGTTTTAATAAATAATTGTCAGCCAGGAAACAGAAACGGCCATGTTTCGATCAGATACTAGTCGCGCGAGTATTTAGTGCCAAGAAAAGTCTTACATCTTATTGGTCGTTTTTTTTGCATTGTTGACTCAAAGCTTGGGTTCCTAATTGGTTGCCAAGTTGATTAAGAACCGTTTTCGTTAGGTAGGGTGCAATCCAGAGCATAATAACACTAGAGTAGGGCCAGGAAAGGGACACGCTGTCGAATAGCAGCGACACTATTTGGGTCTATTTTATTTATTTATTTTACTCAATAAAGGAGTAAGCAATACGGCTTGCAGATATGCAATTTGATGGGTCCCGACCCCCCCCCGCACCCTCCTGTTCATGGGTAACTGGGCCCAGATTTCCAGTGAGTTTAAGTATGTCTATGACATGTCTCAGTTTCAACTCTTGTACATTTGTGGATATATATGTATAGATGCGGATTTTGATGTAGTAGCAACAAATAAGACCACGCGGCGTACTTTCATCCTTAATGATCGATGATATGCCGTTCTTAATGAAGTTGTGACAAGGGAGTCATCAGGCAATAAAACGATTTGGTTTTATTACACTTTTTATTACCTTGCTAATGGAAAGAGGTTTAAAGTGTCAGACTGGCCAAATAACACTAGGGAGTCTTCTTTGTGACGCGTCCAAACTATCTTATGATGATATTGGCAAGAAATAAATTGAATTGAATTGAGTAGCGCCAAGAAGAAAGTGACAAACTAGAATAGCAGCGACACTAGCACCAATAGCGATAGTGAACGTTTCTACTGAAACTCAGTCAGTCGTGCACCAGCGCTGGCTCCAATAACTTCATATTCTGAACAGAGCAAAAAAAAAAGATGAAACCTTCACTGTTTCCTCCATGGTTGCAGATCGCATCTTACCTTTACTAGAAATTTCTAAACACGCAAGTTTGTCTCAGTTTAAATGCCGCACGCGAAACGGGCGTTTGCAAAGCATGGAAAGCATAGGTCTTGGCGCTACTCCCTACTGTTATTTTGCTCTGACCACCAGCGTTGCCACATGTCGCGCGATAGTGTGAATTGTCACTCTATTTTGTTTTTGTCACTCTTGTCCTACGTAGGACATAAAAATCACTCTATTTCAGAAAATTACCAAATGTATCATTTTTATATTTGACGGTGCAAAACGGATAAGTCAGCTACATTTTATTCGAGCATTTTCTGCTCGCATTTATGTGCGAATCAAATATGATTCGCAGTCAGCTTGAGCTGAAGGAACATTTGTCATTTTTGCAGCAGGGATTCCGACCAGAAGTGACTATTTCAAGTTTTTTTCATGAAAGTAAAATTGAGACGTGCCATTTTTATAGAGGCGATTCCGACCAAAAGTGGACGTTTCATGAAAATAAATTTCACTCCCAGTTCACTCTCTGTTTTGGCCCAAAAGTCACTCTCTAAATATTTTTGGTGTGGCAACCTTGCTGACCACTAGCGATACAGAACGTCCTACAGAAACTTAATCAGTCGTGCACCAACTCTGGCTCTGATAGCTCCATATCCCGAATAGCCTCTCTCCTATTTCCTGGATGCAGGCCCGTATCCAGGATTTTTTTTTTTTTTTGGGGGGGGGGGGTGCCTTTCGGGGGGGGGGGTGCCTTTCGGGGGGGGGGGGTTGCCTGCGGGTCGGACAATAAAGTACAAAAAAGACATAGATCAGACGGAAAAGCCTATAAAAATGATTATTTGTGTACGATTCGGTGGGGGGGGGGGGGTCAACCCTCTACACCCCCCCCCCCCCCCCCCCCCCCCCTTGGATATTGCCTTGCCTGGATGTGTGCAAAATGTGGCGTTTACAAGAAGTCCGTCGAGTAGAAAGGAATTTTGGTCGACTTGAAAGGATTCCGTTCGTAAAGACGACTAGAAAAAGAGAATTCCTTTCAAGACGAAAGGAATTCCGGTCTACTTGAAATGAATCTCGTCGGTGGCGCTGGTGAAAATACAAAAAAAAACTCTAGCTAGCTTTTGAGAGCAGCTGTCATCACTATTGATGTCATAAGGACTATCAAAATATTTTTCTGTTGGCTTTAGTGAACTTATTTTTGTCAGATTTTTCTGGCTTGAAGAAATAGTTTTTTCCCTCTGCGTGTAAACATAATGTTGTCACCAAGACCAGATTCTGTTCTTCTCTTGTAAACGCTGCATAAGCTGTACTAGAAATTTTCTTCTTTTTTACCTTTACCTTTTTATGGCACTTGTAGCCTCTGGCTCAAATGCCATATACCGATCACAATTCCGTCTGTCGGTCGGTCCGAGTTTTTTGTCCCACATATCCGAGTTAGGGTACTTCCAGATGTGCTAGGACAATGAAACTTGGCAGGCATATCAGGGACCCGACCAAACTAACCTGGAAATAATCAGTTTCCCCATCCGACCATATGCGGGGGAGTGCGGGGCGCTGGAAACTTGAAAATTTAGGGCATTTTGTCACTTTTTTCCGAGTTAGGGTACTTCTAGATGAGCTAGGACAATGAAACTTGGCAGGAATATCAGGGACCCGACCAAACGAACCTGGAAATAATCAGTTTCCCGATCCGACCATATGCGGGGGAGTGGGGGCGCTCGAAACTTGAAAATTTAGGGCATTTTGTCACACTTTTTCGAGTTAGGGTACTTCCAGATGAGCTAGGACAATGAAACTTGGCAGGAATATCAGGGACCTGACCAAAGTAACCTGGAAATAATAAGTTTCCCGATCCGACCATATGCGGGGGAGTTGGGGCGCTGGAAACTTGAAAATTTAGGGCATTTTGTCACACTTTTTCGAGTGAGGGTACTTCCAGATGAGCTAGGACAATGAAACTTGGCCGGAATATCAGGGACCCGACCAAACTAACCTGGAAATAATCAGTTTCCCGATCCGACCATATGCGGGGAAGTGGGGGCGCTGGAAACTTGAAAATTTAGGGCATTTTGTCACACTTTTTCGAGTTAGGGTACTTCCAGTTGTGCTAGGACCATCAAACTTGGCAGGCCTGTCAGAGACCCGACCAAACAAACTTATAAATAATCAGTTTTCTGATCCGACCATTTGGGGGGGGGGGGGGGTGGATGGCAGGGGAATCCGGGAAATTGAGAAGTGTGTAACTTTCGAACGGATGATCGGATTGTAATGAAACTTCATAACTGAATAGAATATATATCTGTAATGTCCCGTTTAAAGTCTTGACCGGATTCGGTAGCCAGGGGGGAGTTGGGGGGGGGGGAGACCGGAAATTTCAAGAAACGGTTAGAATGGAGGGATCGGAGTGAAATTTGCTGGGAAGAACAAGCATCTGCTCTAGATAAGTCCTTTAGACCATTGTACTGGATCCGGACACTTATGGGGGGGGGGGGGGTCCCGGAATTCCGGTGATGGTGGTTTTGGGGATTTTCACGATGAAACTTGGCAGGCATATCAGGGACCCAATCAAACTGACTTCAAAATTAAAATTTTGTCGATCAGATAATGGTGGGGGGAGTGGAGGGAGGGGAATCCGAAATTTTCAGTCATGCGTAATTTTGGAATGGGTGATCGGATTCGAGTGAAATTTAAGAATTGAACAGAGGACATTTCTCCGATGATTTTTTTCATATCCGGACCGGATCCGGCAACTATTGGGGGGGGGGGGAGGTATACGTGACCCGTTTAGAATTTAGGGACCGGGATGGAACTTTGTGGGAAGAACAAGCATCTGCTCTAGATAAGTCCTTTAGACCATTGTACTGGATCCGGACACTTATGGGGGTGGGGGTGTTCCCAGAATTCCGGTGATGGTGGTTTTGGGGATTTTCACTATGAAACTTGGCAGGCATATCAGGGACCCAATCAAACTGACTTCAAAATAAAAATTTTATCGATCAGATAGTGATGGGGGGAGTGGAGGGAGGGGAATCCGCAGGGGAATCCGGGAAATTGAGAAGTGTGTAACTTTCGAACGGATGATCGGATTGTAATGAAACTTCATAACTGAATAGAATATATATTTGTAATGTCCCGTTTAAAGTCTTGACCGGATTCGGCAGCCAGGGGGGAGTTGGGGGGGGGGGAGACCGGAAATTTCAAGAAACGGTTAGAATGGAGGGATCGGAGTGAAACTTGCTGGGAAGAACAAGCATCTGCTCTAGATAAGTCCTTTAGACCATTTTACTGGATCCGGACACTTATGGGGGGGGGTCCCGGAATTCCGGTGATGGTGGTTTTGGGGATTTTCACGATGAAACTTGGCAGGCATATCAGGGACCCAATCAAACTGACTTCAAAATAAAAATTTTGTCGATCAGATAATGGTGGGGGGAGTGGAGGGAGGGGAATCCGAAATTTTCAGTCATGCGTAATTTTGGAATGGGTGATCGGATTCGAGTGAAATTTAAGAATTGAACAGAGGACATTTCTCCGATGATTTTTTTCATATCCGGACCGGATCCGGCAACTATTGGGGGGGGGGGGGGGAATACGTGACCCGTTTAGAATTTAGGGACCGGGATGGAACTCTGTGGGAAGAACAAACAGATGCTCTAGGTAAGTCATTTGCTGAATCGGATTGGCTACGTGCACCGCGGGGGAGCTGGGGGGGGGGGGGTGGACCGGAAATCTCGGGAAACGGTTAGAATGATGGTATCGGAGTGAAACTTGCTGGGAAGAACAAACATCTGGTCCATGTAAATCTTTTAAATAATTTGACTGGATCCGGAAACTTGAGGGGGGGAGGAGGGGGTTTCCCGGAATTCCGTTTTTTGGGGGATTTTCACGACGAAACTTGGAAGGCATATCAGGGACCCGGTCAAACTGACTTGGAATAAAAAAAAATCCTCGATATGATAATCTTGGGGGGGGGGGTTGAGGGAGGGGAATCCGGAATATTGAGTCATGCGTAACTTTGGAACGGGTGATCGGATTCGAGTGAAATTTAATAATTAAACAGAGGACATTTTTCTCTTATGACCTTTTTCATTTCCGGACCGAATCCGGCAATAATTGGGGGGAGGGCGGAAAATACTTGACCCGCTTAGACTGGTGTGATCTGGATCGAACTTCGTGGGAATGACAAACAGATGCTTTGGATTAATCATTTACAGAACCGGATTGGCTCCGGTTATTGTGGGTGGAGTTGGAGGAGGGGGGGGGGGTCTGGGATTCCGGTGATCGCGCGTTAAGGTACTTCCAGATGTGCTAGGACGATGAAACTTCGCTGGAATATTGGAGACTCAACAACATTTGCTTAGAAATTGCTACGTCCCAAATCCGATTATTCCTTAAAGTACCGATCTTGACCGCAAAGTAAAAAAAATACTTTTAAGCAATATATGCATTTTCGTGATGCCCATCAGCCCATTAGCAATTTTGCCTCAAGGGTTTTGCTTACAAATGAAGTTCCAGCTCCCTTAGAGTGCGCATCTCAACCGCAAAGTCGAAACTTACTTTTGATCAATCAAATCATCTTAACACATGCAAGTGCCATATGAGCTTACAGCTCTTGTTTACCTTTTTTTACGCTACGAGTAAGGCCCGTTATACGTGGAAAGCATAGATCCGCTTTTGCACTGAAGCGTTGAGGCTTTTGCACTGAAGCGTTTAGGCTTTTGCACTGAGCTACGCAACCTCTGCGTCGCGCTTGCGGTGATGCAGCGCAGAGCTTACGCAGACAAATAAAACGCAACGCATCAGATTTTTCAGTGAAAAACTGAAATTTTGAAGACAGACTGGAGAAAACCTACTGATGAAGAAAAATTTAGTAATGATGAAAGAAACGAGAAATCAGCATAAAAAACCGAGAAAGCAAAACGTAAAGCCACATCCAGCGGGAAAGCTTGTCGCACAGGTGTGAAAGATACGCTACGCAACCTGGACGCAGCGCAAGATAAACACATACGCAGCGCACCGCAACGACGCATCAGTTTGAAAGCGGCTTAGGTCTTGGCGCTACTCCCTAGTGATATTTTGCTCTGGGTAGGGTGCAATAAACCCCGTTATTGGGCTCGTGGATGATCATGTTTAATGGTTACATTTCCATGGGTCGTACTAGAAGTCCCCAGACTTTCTCGAGCGATGTGAACGAAAATTAACTTTGTAACCCTTGTAGACTCCAGTCAAGTACTTACCTCTACTCTATCGTCCACCTTGTCTTACAGTTTATGAAAAATCGTAGATGTTTATTTAGAGCGTGTTCTACCCTTCTGACAGTAGTAACTATCAGTTACTATTTTCGTTCCAACCTCGTGAAAAGATACTACGCTGACCGTTCCAACCTTGCTCGAAACAGTAACTATTTGCTTACCCTGCTCGGGAGCGTAGTAAGCGTGGTAACTACGCATCTCTGTAACGTGATTGGTCAAATTCGCCCGTGGTATGATATCTGCTGGAAAATAGAAAAATCATTCCAGGCTTGACGGCAAAAAGCCAGAATTCGTGACGTCATGCGTAGTAACTACGGTAAGTAGGGAACACGCTCTTACACTCGACCTCTTCTAGCTGGCGAAATTCTTGTTTGCGTCTCGTCCGTCGAAGCCAACCAACCAATCAGATGTTTCAAGTTTACCGTGCAGCAGTTGAAGAATTCCGATCAGAGCGAGGTCAAAAGCACGTGTGAAAATTTTGGAAGCTTTCGCGTGATGCCGGACGGCAGGGAAGGTACCTTTTATTTACTTTATTTTTTCGGTCGCGAAAATGTGTGCCGTATTTGGGGAATGTTGTTTTTGGATTTGCTAAATTTTATAACATTTTTTTCCAAAAATTTTTTGGGCCTGTTATTTTTGGGATTTGCTTAGTATTTTTTGGGGATCATAAAACTCTAGTGACTTTGTAAAGTTTGCCCTTCTGTCTCTCTGTCTGTTAGCACGATAACTCTCGAAGGGTTGTTTTTTCGGTCGCGAAAATGCGCCTTGTTTGGGGAATGTTGTTTCTGGATTTGCTAAATTTTCTAATATTTTTTTTTAAAGATTTTTTGGGGCCTGTTATTTTTGGGATTTGCTTAGTATTTTTTGGGATCCCGAAACTTTGTAAGTTTGTCCGTCCGTCTGTTTGTCTGTTAGCACGATACCTCTCGAAGGGTAGAGATATTTTGTTCAAACTTGGTATGAGGATTCTTTGGGTCAAAGTATAGGTTAAGTTCGTAGATGGGCTCTGTACCTCAGTTAAAGCACAATTCTTACTAGAAATGATCTTTTCCCTATGAAATGAACCAGAGAAAAGTTTTTGAAAATACCATTACTTTCCACCTAAAACTAGCGATTCTCTTGTTAGCGCTTGTCGACTATATCCAGCCTTTCTGCTCTCCGACGCGGCTGCTGGGCACAAAACATTTGAAAACTGAACGCGCCTTGGTTAAAAAGTGGGAAAAGTAAGCAAATAAAAGAAATATGGGAGCTAAGTATATTATGAAAGGCAGAGTAAGCAAGAGGGGTCCTTTAAGGGTATACAAGTAAGGGGCGAAGAAATATGTCATAACCATACATTGACGGAGAAGTTCAAAATTCAAGCTGCAAGTGTAACCTTTTCGGATAATTCCTGGTCGCTATATTTTATTTATTTTATTTATTTCAAAATATAGCCAACTGGGGCTGCTACACAACGACTCATTTTATATACACTAAAAAGAGAAAAGGACAAAAAAACAAATATGCTGAAGGCACGAAGGCTCCAACAAACAAAGTACTCAAAACTCAATCAGGATGGGTCGAACCCACAGTCAATTTCTTTCCCCCCAAGCCTGCCACAGAGGCAGAGTCAGGCGCATTTGCGGACCAAACAGAATCACCAGCAGAAGATTGCTCGACGCCAGAATTCGAGACTGAAGAGAAAGAACGAACTATAAAAGTCATGGGCAACAGCGCCCAACCAGCGCACGACGTTATCCACTGCTCCTGGCCGAATATTGAAAATTACGTGTCTTTTTCTGTGTGTTTTATTTATTTTCTTTCGTTTACTCCGCTTTTCCAGAATGGCGGGTTATAAGTAAATTACTTACTTACTATATTTTTAAAAGCTAATGAGACAGTCGATTTATAGGTAAGAAGACATGCTGAATCCGAGTATGAAATTATTTTCTCGCCGGACAAGTAGTTCATCTCGGAATCCGGTCAAAACCGGAATATTTGCTAAAAGTAAAGGTTTTGCCTGAAGTTGGTAAGACGTTCGATGTAGGGGTAATGTCACATGCTGAATTTCTTTTTGAACTTTTTTTTTGCCGGGCAAGTAGTTAACCCGGAATCCGGCCGAAACCAGAAATCCGCCAGGAAGTTTTAGATCCCAAAGAGGTAGTTGGTATATGAGGTGAGGAGACATGCTGAATCCAGATCTGAAACTAAGTTTATCGCCGGACAAGAAGTTTACCCCGAATCTGGTTAAACCGGAAATTTGCTAAAAAAAAAAATTCATGCTTAATTCAGTCAGAGGTTCGTATCGGGGATAAGAACACTCGATGAATCCATATCTAAATTTTATTTTCTCGTCAGACAAGTAATTCTGCTGAAATTTGCCGAAACCCGGAAATTTGGATCGAAAGGTTCTTTGTTCGCCTCTCAGTGTCAGCAGCTCCTCTGCTTTGCATGCAGTTTACCTGGAGTACAGCTGCAAGGACAGCTCCACGTCTGAGTGCTTGCGCACTTGTTGGCCATTGCTTGAATATGTGTTTCCCAGTCAGCTTGGGCTCAAGAAGCATTTACATTGGTATTATCAAGGAATGATATATTTAAACCAATTTATCGTGAAATGATCACTTCTAGTAAGAGTTGTGCTTTAAATTTATTTTGTATTTCTTTGTCCTTTTACGGTAACTATGGCACCGTGTTATAATTTGTTCGTTCGTTTGAGGCCGTCTTAATATCGGAAGAGTCTGCGAAGATCTGTTCTCCGCGTTGGCTTATATATATATTTTATTTGTAACCCGCCAAATACACAAGGTTGTAGCGGAGTAAAGAGAAAAACGAAAAACAACACAAGGTAAATAACAGTATAACACACAAAATTTAGACATATTTTCTAACTGGGCCGGAAAATTCATTAAAACATCGTGTACTCGATGACCAGGATGACGAGATGTACATAGTAGTGACGCTGACGTTTTCTCTAATGAACGAATTGATTTGCAATCAGTAGAAAATGAGAAATTTACTCTCATTTGGAAAGAATTGAATTATCAAATCTGGTTTCGACCTAGCAATTGGACAGGAGTCCCTTTCCTTAAATTGGTAGAAGCTAATTGATTATAGGCGTATTCTCGCCGTTCCCCGAGGACTCACGTTGGGAGTTCCCGCGTTTTTGCTTGTCCCGGGGACCCACTCACCGTATTCTCGCGAGTCCCCACGGACGGGGAATGCTCCGATTATCATCACCATCATCAAAAAGGACTCTCTTTCAGATTCGGAGGGGAATCAATTTTTGCTGGTGTTGGTGCAATGTGAATTTAATAAGAAACAATCAGAATAAACAAAACCAAAAATAAAGTGAATCCAGACTAATTTCGTCAAGAGCATATTTTTTTTTCGAACAAAATCCATTTTGGAAGCATTTCCCGTGTTCTCGCTGTTTCTGTACGCGGAGTCCGTGAAGAGGGATTCCGTCTATTCTCGCCGTTTCCTTCGATTCCCCGAGGAGTCCTCGGGGAACGGCGAGAATACGCCTTATATGTTCGTTTTCCCTTGCAGTTGAGGTCCAGGCCCTGCAGTTCCCACATCGGGACGATCCACAATCCATACTAGTACTATCGCGGCTGGAGAATGAAACGCTAGTCCAGCTGTTTGAACTGAGGGAAAAGGGCAACCCCGTCAACTCCTTCTTCCTGAAGAATCCGGCAAGCCATGCTGGTGCAGTTTTTCGGACCAGTGTAAGTAGCCCAAAGCTAACGTGCACACAAAGTCCGATAAGATTTCGCATGCGAAATTCACGTGTCACCATCAGAGATGGGCGAATCCGATCATGAAAGGATTCGAATCCGAATACAAGGCTAGGTACGAGTCCGATTCCGAATCCACCATTTCATGCTGAGGATTCGAATCCAACCTTAAAGTTTAAAGGACCCCTCTTGCTTATTCTGCTTTTTATAATATACTTAGCTCCCATATGGAATTATAAGCTTCTAAAATCCCCATCTTTGTCCACTGTTTCGTTTCGTAACTACGAATTTTTAGCACTTTTTCGGCCTTTCCGAGTTTTCCCGTAACCCAACGAAAAGTTTGCCGTAATATTCAAAGTCCGCTGACAACTCTTTCACATATAAGGATGTGATACTCTTCTGTTAATTACTTCTTTTATTTGCTTAGTTTTTTCACTTTTTAACCAAGGTACTTTCAGTTTTCAAATGTTTTTCGCCCAGCCGCCGCGTCGGAGAGCAGGAAGGCTGGATAAGTCGACAAGCGCTAACAAGAGAACCGCTAGTTTTAGGTGAAAAGTAATGGTATTTCCAAAAACTTTTTTCTGATTCATTTCATAAGGAAAAGATCATTTCTAGTAAGAGTTGTGCTTTAACTGAAAAGGGTTGGGATAGGACAACGTAGCTACACATCACTTATTCACTTAAATTGTCTTGAAGACCCGCTGAAAATGCGTTACTTCATTGTTCCGCTATTCACGAATAATCGATTTTCAGATAGTGGAATTTTCGTGTGATTTGTGGTACCTCTATTTGCTTGTATCTGTGTTGTATGCCTTACCAGAAAGATTTATAAAAAAAAAAATTGTTCAGGCGCTAAGCAGACTTCACCAAGCTTACCTGCCCACTGAAAAGCCTCGTTTGTGTTGAGATTAAAATTTCCCGCGTCATAGTAGAATTTACGTTGTGGGGACGGCCGCAGATATTCTCAACGTCATAACTAGAGCAGATGGTGGAAAATAAAAAAAAATCCCCTAGCAGAATCCATTTATTCAGTGTATTGGAATTACATGACACAAAACAAGTTGGCTTTTCAGTTAAACTTTAACAAAAATCAAATCATGTACATAGGTTATAATGTAAAAATCAGAGGCGATAAAAAGTACTGATATCTAACCCTAGGTTCACACAGAGCAAATCGCGGCGATGAACGAGATTTTTCAATCGCAGCGATAGAAGATTTTTATCACCTGGATGTTCACACTGAATTTTCGTCGGCAACAGAATTTAACGCGAAAAATTTAAAATTACAGCCACCAGCCACGTGACAGGAGACATGGATGATGATGGTATTTTGCTTTTGTCACTGCTTGCTAGACGGCGAAGGAATAGACGTTCAGTATGTTTTTAGAGAACAGTCGCTTCGAAACTTGAACAGTACATGAGATCTACATAGGTTCGGACACACTTTCCCAGGCTTTCAATAATAGCAAAGAGTTCTTATGTCCCTTTTCTGGCTTTTCATGGTGTAAAACTGAACAGCAATAATCAATTTTTCTAAAAGTGAATCATCAAAAGGGTCGTTCATGTTGCTGTTGCTTGCATTAAATCGTACTGTCGCCTGATTAAAGTTGAATTTTCCCAACATTGAAAATCGTCTGACGAAGCAACAGAAATCGCCGATTTTGGCGACGAAAATCTCGGCGATGGCCGATATCGCCTCAGTGTGAACGTCTGTGTGAGCCTATGGTAAGTTAATCAGATAACGTGATAGATTACTGAGGATGGTTTTTGGTGGAGACCAAACAGTTGGATTGTCTACGCTCACTGTGTAAAAATTGGAAAAACGGAAACTGAGGCTGTAGACTAAAAATTTTAGTTCTCGGTTTTTTCTATTTTATTTTAAAAGTTTGAGCGGATTCGTAAGATTGATGGTTTGAATCCGAGTCCGAATCCGAATCCAGCCTGACAAGCACAAGATTTGAATCCGGCCAAAGACACGAATCCTGGATTGGAATCCGGATTCGGATTCGCCCGTCTGTGGTCGCCATGGGGAAACGTATATGCGATGCATCCCAGTTTCGGAGCGAAGGAGGAAATTTGCATCGGACTGGGAAATCCAGACTGTATGTGTCATCGTCTAGCATAGCATACCGTCAACCGGGAGGGGGCAAGGGCGCTTTGTTGATGGAAGATCGTTCGTTAGTGGATATTTCTTGTCAGTTTGTTATGTCTTCATTCTTCTTTTCTTCTTCTTTTTTCTCTCCTTTCTCTTTCTTTTTTGATTTCTTTGGTTTGTTTCCCTTAAGACTATATGAATAAAGAATAAGCCCCGCCCATTGCCAGGCCTTATGTTAAGCCTTATGGTGGGGCCATAAACAGTTAATGGTGTTTTTTATTTTTATGAATAAACTGAACTGAAACTGAAACCGACCAAAATAACGCGGCGCATTGGGAAGGGAACCAAACTCCAACAATTCCCTTCAGTTCAGTTCATTCATAATAAAACACAATATGGTACAAAAAACGTTATGGAACAGGATATAGGGGTCGGCACCGTAAAACCGGTACCACCGGCACCAAAAATGGCAAATAAAAAACGGAACTGAAACAGAAACGGTGAAAAAACGGAAAACAGTTTCTTTTTTTTTTCTTTTTTTTCCGGAGCAAGAGAAAGGGCCTGTTTTTACGAAAAAAACGGCCGTTTTAATAGGTGTTTCCTTTTTTTCCACTTCTTTAGGTTTATAAGATACCAGTGAGGCGACCATTTGGAATAGTAAGGTGCCTGAATTGAAGTGTTCAAAAAAATTGTAAAAAAAAAAACTTCATAAAAGAAAGGGGAATAAGTTTTCTTATTCCTATAAGAAAACTAGCAGAGAACATCAGTAATCATCAACATCTACTTACAAATGTCTTAAAGGACCTGTCTTACCTATGATACTAATGCAACCTACTTCCATAACCAATCCATATATTTTTAAACGCGGAGACCCCTATTTCGTACGGTACACTCTAACCCCTCCAACAAAACCACGCTGATTTTCTCACTTGCCGTGTTTTGCTACCTTCGATGGGTGTCACGCTGTCGACGGTTGTCTGCGAGAAGTTTTTCCATCAGAAAAAACGGTTATGTAAATTATAGATGTTCCTTCAGCCCAAGCTGTCCGTTTTGCACCGTCAAATATGAATTGCAGTCAGCTTGGGTTGAAGGAACATCTATCACCGAAGTACCGAACTACAAATCGCCCATACATGCCGCCGACAAGTTCCCATCTTAGCTGTAAAGAAGAAGAAGAGACAGGTGACTTCTAAACCAAAATGCAAAAGAATCTCTACCCTTTCGACGATCCAATCAAACAGCGAAAACAGCAGCCATGTCCAGAGTGAAACCACAGGACCAGCTTTAACTCCAACCAATTTTCAAAGAAGAAGTTCACAAAATCGGATATTTGAGGAAGAGTCTTTAATTGTTTTTCACAAGTTTATTTTCCAGCTTGAGCGGCTTGAGCCTGAAGAGGACCCTTGCCAAGAAGGACCGAAATATAGCTCTAATAAAGTGTAGCTGACTGATCCGTTTTGCACCGTCAAATATGTTATGTAAATTGTTTCCCTGTTTTAGCTACAAGTCAACGGGTCATGGAAAAGGCTTAAAACAGCCAAAACCGTGGGTTATTTGTTGAAAGCACAGCATAGTCTTAAAGTATTCAAATATTTCGAAATACTGTAAGTTGAAGAGTAAATAGTGCGAGGGGTGCTTTAACTGTAGCTGTTACTTTACCTAAAATTAACCAAACCAGGCATGGTTGGTCTGGCAACCACCTACTTACCAACCCAAATGATACAAATCTAAGAAAATTGCTTTTTAATTTACAACATTTTGTCTGTAGCCTGGAGAGATTGCAGACTACCGGACGAAAACGGAAAAGGGTATAAAAAGAGTAATTTGACATTGTGCATATTCATGTCCGATGTGTGGTAGCATGGATGAGAATTTAAAACATTTGTTGTGTGAATGCGAAAATTTGAGTGAACTTAGCTTAGAAATTTGAAGTGAATGGAAGGGGGATGGATGAAGAATGGATGTTTGGCGTAATGGGAATAGCTCTTTTGGAAATATAAAACAGCTGGTGAGGTTCCTCAGGGTAGCCCTAGCCCATAGGGCTAGAGCCATCCCGATGAAAAGTTTGTTTCCTGCGTAGTTGTATGGTAGTTGTACGAAGAAGTTGCATGTGATACTATGTAATAGGAAAGAAAACTATATTTAATGAACCTCAGACTGGTCCAATCTTATGTAGTAGTATCCAGTAGCATCCTGTCTTGCCATAGTAGCATCCAGTCTTGCAAATAGAAGCATGCAGTACTATGCAGTAACACGGTAGCCTTGAAGTAGAAGCATGTAGTAGCATCAGTTAGTACTGCATGCTACTTTTTCGTACAACTTAGTACTACTATTTTGAGATAAATTTTTCATCGGGATTGCTTCTATATGCCCATAGAAGTTTAATATTTCTTGTGTGTGGTGTTGTTTTTTGTTCTATATGTATTTGCCATGGCCGTTGGCTCTTAGCGCAAATACAATCTTATTTATCCATGACTTCCGAATTTGAGACTGATTTATCCATGTCTGAAACTTGATAACTAAATCATTGGAAACAGTTCGCTGGCTCTTTCTTAATTGTATAATCGCAGCTTTATTGAAAAGTTTCATCAGAAATGGGAGCTTGAAGTCTCCAAACTAGTACACAAACGGTTCGTGATTCCTATTGGTTGGATTTAAAAAAAAAAATGTCATAACCGACCAATAGGATGCGAGACTCAATCTCAAATCCCAAAATGTAAGTGGAGAGATACCCATGACTTCCTAAAAGTTGTCCGTCTGTTCTGTTAGCCCGATAACTCTCGAAGGGATGGAGATATTTTGATCAGACTTGGCATTTTTTGTAGGAATGGATCTGCGACAAGCATTGGACCACCCCGGACATTGTCACCTGCATGACTACCCCTCAGTTCTCCTTTATTACTGGCCCGGTGTCATCCTCACTTTACGTCGTACTTGCGACAGAGGGCGGTCGTATAGTCTGCCTCAGTAAAGAGACTATGAAGGAGGTATGAAACAGAATTATCCCCTGAAATTATAGTAATTATAGTAAAAAATAAGTAGTGAACTGACAGGCAAAAGTATTCCGCCGGCGGGATTTGAAACCGCCGCCTTTGGCGGAGACGGTTTCAAAGAAGGGATACGGGCTTAAAGCAGCAATGACATTTTTGTTTTTCAGATGATTTATTCTCGCCCTTTAGCACATGTAGACAGGTATAGTTCATAGAAAATATATTTCTCAGTTAACGACGGAGAGTGCTCACAGTCAGAGCAAAACAACACTAGGGAGTAGCGCCAGTACCTGTGCTTTCCGTGCTTTGCAAACGGGCCATACTCATAGCGCCATCCACTACGATTGCAGCATTTAAAACGAGACAACCTTTCGGGTTCAGACATTTCTAAGCAAAGCAAAGGCGAGGTCTGTACACACCAAGGAAACAATGGAGGCTGTATCATTTTTTTGCTATGTACAGAATATGAAGTCATCGGAGCCAGCGCTGATGGAGGACTGAATGCGTTTCAGTAGGGACGTTCTCTGTCACTAGTGGTGCTAGCGTCACTGCTATTAGAGTGTTTGTCACTTTTTTCAAGTCTTGGCGCTACTCCCTTGTGTTATTTTGCTCCGGCTCACGGTCGCTGTGAAAACTATGGTGTTCTTATGTGGCGGATTTGTCTGAAATTCTCGCAAGGCACTCGCGCGGTGACCCAAAAATGGCCGTCCCTGTTTCCTGGCTAAAAATTTAGCTAAAAAGTCAGTGACAGCACGTTTCCTAAAATGGCGACTCGAATGGTCAGAGTTATGTTGCACTTGTTTCCGTTTCGTTTTTCGAACATTACATTAAATGATAGTATTCTTTGCTATTACATAGTATTACATGCAACTTTTTCTTACTACTACCATACTACTACGCAGGCTAAAAATTTTTCATCGGGATGGTTTGCTTCCAGATTCGCATACTTCGGTCCAGCTTTTGAAAATCAGAATTTAGTGACCGAATATACACAATGGGAATGGAGACAAATAGTGAATGGGCATAGGTACTAGCTCGAATTCTTTTGAAAAATGGATACACACATTTTTTCAAACCCCTCCCTCCACCCCAAACGGATGATCGGATCCGGGAAAGGAAGTTTCGCTGAGCAATGGGTCGAGTTCTTTCTGTGCGTGCCGACTTCAATCGTCCAAGCTCATGTGAAAGTGTCCGAACTAGCAAAATTTGGATAGAGAGTCAGACTAAGTAAGTAAGTAAGTAATTTATTTATGACCCGCCATTTTGAAAAAGCGGAGTAAATGAAGAAAATAAACAAAACACATTAACACACAGAAAAAGACACTTCATTTTCAATCTTCGGCCAGGAAGGAGTGGATAACGTCGTGCGCTGGTTGGGCCCTGTTGTCCATGATTTGTGAAAGCGATGAGCAAACATCCAAAAGGGTAACACTTGCATCTTGAATTTTGAACTTCTCCGTCAATGTATGGTTATGACATAATTTGGACAAGTAGAGCGTAGAGCAGGTGCTAACCTTTAATATTTCGCCGATAACTCCGTGTTTGAACTTGGGAGAGGGACGCTAAGCAAAAATTTTGCGTACTAGTAGTACGTGGTGCGTATTTTTCTTTGATCTGTTATTTTTAAAAATTCTCAAAGTGGCAAAACATAAGTACGTAAGGTGTAATTACTGCATTAAATAGGCGGGCAAGAACGAACCTGTTGGCACTGTGCTTACATTTTACCGAGCGGCCGTAGCCGCCGCGCATCGCTTTACATGCATTTTCAACTAACGTTGTGCTGACAGACCGAATATTCGATTTGTAAACTGTTCCGACGTACTTAAGAGTCTGCCGGACTAGGTGGTTCCCGACTGATATTGTGCGTTGCCCTTGCGTAACTTCATCAAGATAACATTAACTCTACATAGGATACTGCTTTAACACTTGTACAAAAAAATAGCAACTTATCTTTTGATCTGGTCTGGATCACGGCAACGAAGGACGAGAGTCGATATCGGTCTTCTCTGGTCTATATCCTTCTGTCGCGCGCCCCAAAAACCTCCGCGCCACCCCGGAAGCAGGGATGTTCCTTTGTCCAGCGGAACCCCAAAACCGGCTGGACGCGGGCTGGAACACACGTCCTTCCGGAGAAACCAAACCCTTGCATAGCAACCTAACAAGTATATATATATCGTTTATTCACCAAAATAGCAAAGATAGCTAGCAAAGGTAAGTCAACATAGCACTTTCGACGGGATATAAAATGGCCAATGACAAATGATAAATAGTACCAGATAAACACGACTAAGAACTATTGAACGAACGAACAAAGAACGGCACAAACGAGTTAACATATCTCTCAGTTGCATCCGCTGGATAATTTGTTAATTTAGCTTTGTTTGAGTGGGTTTGAGCACGCGTGTTGGGGCTGTATTTATTTTGTTCAACATACTCAGGCAAGATTGGTCTGTGAAGTTCAGAATTGACACATTTGTGGCCAAAACTTATTGTTAAAGATTTAGTCTGTTTTAGATTTAGTCTTCGGCGTTTACGAAATCAGCGCAACGCAAATCTGCGTCTTACCTTACAGATTTCCCAGACTTTTCCCGGCCATGACCTCGATTCCCCTCAGAAAAAAATCAAGCTTGAGATGGACGAGCCGTCAGCCAAACGGAATAAAGAGGAATCAGTTCCGGCGGTCACGTCCTGCTGTTTCAGCCCGTTGGGGAACGTTTTGGTAACGTTCGACAACAAGCAGACGCTCACCATGTATAGGCTATCGCCGATACTTGAGCCAGGTAGATAATATATATTTTATCCAGTAAAGATTGAATGAATGAATGAATGAATTTGAGACATGCAGCCTGTTGTGTACCTGAGCTCTGAGGTTAACTCTTTTATTAAATGTATTGGACGATTACTTTAATTTCAAATTAGTTCATAAGTGTTGAATGTAAATTGTATATATATTTTTATTAGATAGATAGATAGAGAGATATTTTTATTCACCAAAAACTTATCATGGCTCACGTCAAATTTGTTGGTACAGTCATGGTTACAACTTATGAGCACACACATAAATCATGATAGGCCTACGCATATAGGGCTACACCGGTCAGACATACCATACCAAACGAATATTCGGCTTGTCCGCTTCAAGCTTTAGAAATAAATTGAATTGAATTGAATTTGAAAGGTATAAGGCATTTGCAATTTTGCACAGTACATACAGATAAAAGGTAAATGAACGCTTTACGTACGTAGCTGGCGCATTGGGCAATGGGCAGGAAGGCGGATGAATGGTGCCAGAAGATGTTTACTACTACAGTTATTTTTGTTGACAAAAAAACGAAAATTCGGCTAGTCCGCGAATCGTTTGGAAATGAATTGAATTGAATTGAATTTCTTTTAGCTTGACAGTTGGGTCCAAGACAAAATTGATTGTGCTACTGATTGAGTGGTATACTACTTGAGTATTATTGGAACACAAACAAATTGTATATAATATTAGTAATACTTTAGTATGGACTAAATTAAGAAACCAAAGTTGTATATTGCATGAAAATTATGTAAAGTAATAGTATATTATGTACTTGCATGTTAGTGAATTTTTATTGTAATGAAGAATTTTTGGATGAATAAAGTGAATTTCAATTTGAATTTGATCTAAACTGACTGATGGTCAGTGTAAATATATATATATATATTTTCCAGTTGTTTTATGTATGTGACGCCTAATGCCATGAGATAAATATTTCGATTGATTTGTGACATTTGTGAAAATATCTACTTAAATTTCAAAAAGGCCAGCCAGAAAGACTTGAGAAGTCGTAGATATACTGTATGTATGAGCCGTTTAAGCAAACAATTGAATTTATACCAATAGAAGATAAAGCGGTTGTTGTACAGTTCACGAAATTAAACATAATAGTGAGTGTGTTCCACCCTACTTACAGTAGTTACCACGCATGACGTCACGAATTTTGGCTTCTTGGCAAGGCTGGAACGCATTTTTCTATTTTCGCCAAAATATCACTCCACGGGGTAATCCAGCCAATCACGTTACAGAGATCCATAGTTACCACGCTTACTACTGTCCCGAGCATGGTAAGCAAATAGTTACTATTAGTTACTATTTGGATAAGGCTGGAACGGTCAGCGTAGTAACTTTTCGTGAGGTTGGAACGAAAATAGTAACTAATAGTCACTGTTGTTAGAAAGGTGGAACATGCTCAGTGTCTTGAGAAATGCGTAGAAGCCAAAACCTTTTTACTGACTCTTGTGGCGTGATTCCTCGACATAGATGGCTCTGGGTTCACGCTCCTAGACACTAACATTATGTAAGTAAGTAAGTAATTTATTTATAACCCGCCATTTTGAAAAAGCGGAATAAATGAAAGAAAATAAATAAAACACATAAACACACAGAAAAAGACACTTAATTTCAATCTTCGGCCAGGAAGTCGTGCGCTGGTTGGGCCCTGTTGTCCATGACTTTTGATAACGACGAGGAAAGGGTAACACTTGCATCTTGAATTTTGAATTTCCCCGTCAATGTATGGTTATGACATAATTTCGACAAGTGGAGCAGGGGCTTTAGATGCTTAGATTTTTATGCTAGTAAGACTTTTATTTTAGACTTTTATGCTAATAATAGAAGCCTGCAGTGGAATAAACAACGCATTCCTGGATTGTTGAAGATGGTGAAGTGGTCATTTAGTGAGTTTTGTGAGTTTTTTACCTTATTTTTTAGGTGGTCCACTGAACGTTCCAAACGCTGTCCTCATGCTGGAGTTCTGTCTTGTCAGCGGGGTGGACCACTGGGACATCCTACCCTGCCTAAGGACGGGTATGGTCGATTCCATATGTGACAAGTTGTGGGAGAACTTCAACATTCAGCCTTCACATGTGCAGCAGTTCCACTATTCAAGGCTTGTCGCCATGACGATTAGCCTATACAGGTAATTTTTTGTATCGTAATGGATTCATTTCCGATCACATTGCAGAACTGTAAACTCAGTAAACCGGCGCTCGCACAACTGTTTTTTTTTTAATTTTTTTTTTTTTTAATACTGTTTAATGCTGCATTACCGCTTACACTTGCGCTAGCACCATTCTGGTATGATTCGCAGTCAACTTGGGCTGAAGGAATATTTATTAAACTGACGAGTAGTGTATAAAAAGGAACAAAAACATGTCAATCAAACTCACACACACTTACATACTAATAAACAGCTGACCGTTAAAGATAAATTAGCCTACTAAATCTACAACGAAATACAGTGGAAAAAACAAAGCTCAAAATAAACAAAATAATCAGTGCGCTTTTTTGTGAAAAAAAGGAAAAAGGTTGTGATGAAGAAGAATGTTGTCAGCCTTTTTATAAAAGTTTTGGATTTTACCATTTAAAGTTCCCAAAGGATTCTTCACTTTAAAATTAGAAGTTAGGAAAGAATTACTCGCAGAAACAGGGAAACCAAGAAGGAATTTAGAGAATTTGTAATAAGTAACTTTTAACGCAGGAAGTTCAGAAGTTGTTGTTGTTTTTCAAATTCAGTACATCTTCTCATACTGCTTTATCCTCAATCTTTTAAATTCATTTTTCACTGAAGTATTCTTCTGGCCTTCGAGCCATGTCCCTGGACGAAAATTGGTATACACTGAAAAAAAAAATCTTGCAGTATTTGCTACTGGGGTTAATCTTGTCTCTAAAAAGATAATCTTATATATAATTCGGATTAATCTTATCTCAGTAGAGTTAAGATTAATCCCAGTAGCAAATACTGCAGTTAACTTTAATCCTTACTCGGAAAAAATGTTTACAGTGTAGTTATCGTGTTATTGAAAAAAATACTATGTTGTTAATTTTAGGTTGAGGATATCAACCTGAACGTCTCTCCTCTTCTCTCTATTTCCTTTTTTATACTATAATTGCTTCTCTACCCCTCTTGTTTATTTTACTAAGAATGAACTGAAAATACCAAAGTCTTCATGTATTATTTTCACCGGGAACAAGAGATCAAATCTTCCATTTATTTATTACCTTAGCATTTTTGGTATTTGTTTTGTTCATATTTGATTACCAAAGGCCTATGTTGAAGCTCCAGTTACCAGGGGCGTCCCGAGGGGGGGGGGGGGGGGGCAGCCTGGGTTTTGGGCATTCGGTCGAATTTTCGCCGAATCAAATCGTTTGTCCCCGCATTTCAAAATTGGGTGATTTAACATGTTTATTGGTTCCCCTTTCTTTCGTCGAATTTGCTAATTCATCGGACTTTAGTTCACTCCGCATCGATTTCACCGCATTCGGTCTGTCCCTTCGTAAATTCTGTGATTTAACCTGTTTATTTGGTCTCATTCATTAGCGAATTCGGCAATTGACCAGACTTTTCTCAAATCCGTATCTGTTCTATCGTATTCGGTCAGTCCATTTCATAATTCGGTCATTAATCAAATTCATTTGGTTCTGATTCGTGACCGAATTCGATAATTCGTCCAACTTTTGTTCAGTCCGCATCGGTTTCGCAGTATTCGGTCTGTCCTTTCGTAAATATGGTGATTTAACCTGTTTATTTGGTCTCATTCTTTACCGAATTCGGTAATTCGGTCGCATTCGTTCAGTCCATTTCATAATTCGGTCATTAATCAGATTCATTTGGTTCTGATTCGTGACCGAAACGATAATTCATCCAACTTTTGTTCAGTCCGCATCGATTTCGCCGCATTCGGTCCGTCCTTTCGTAAATATGGTGATTTAACCTGTTTATTTGGTCTCATTCTTTACCGAATTCGGTAACTCGGTCGCATTTGGTCAGTCCATTTCATAATTCGGTCATTAATCAGATTCATTTGGTTCTGATTCGTGACCGAAACGATAATTCATCCAACTTTTGTTCAGTCCGCATCGATTTCGCCGCATTCGGTCCGTCCCTGCGTAAATTCGGTGATTTAACCTGTTTATTTGGTCTCATTATCTCCCGAATTCGGTAATTCGGTCGCATTCGGTCATTCCATTTCATAATTGAATTCGGTGAGATTCATTTGGTTCTGATTCGTTACCGAATATGGTAATTCACCGGATTTTTCTTTAGTCCGTTTCTATTAGTAGACCTGCCGAATTCAGTTGTTTTAGGTGGTTCTAACAAGAGCTTTATTCCATTACGAAATTCGCTTCTTTACCATTTACGGTAGCTTCAGCTGGTTGCTGTTCATTTTTTACTTCTTAGGATTGCAGTACTTCAGGAATAAGCACTTTCTTGACGTGAAAACCAGCCTACTTTTATTTGCTGTAAATTCCGAACAAATGTACTTTGTATCCACTTTACTCTGGATCGCCCCTTTCGTTGCCATACAACTTTGGGTTGAATATATAATCTTGGGATCGCAGAAAGGCACTTTTATCATCAGTATTTCCACAAAATTTCGACTGCGGCGCATTTCGCAGTCTTCACTAGTTAGACAAAGGTTGCCTCATTTAATTGGCGTTTGAGGCTTGGAATTTTGGGGGGTTTGAACTATATTAAAAGCTAGAATTTGCATGGGAAGTAGAAATGTTGCCAGAAAAAAAAAGACGGATTCAAAAAATTTCGCTTGCGGCGCCTTAATTAATCATGGGCACAGCCAGGGCACAGCCGTTAGCGACGTTTTCGCTATGCAGCAATACCATTTGGTTGCGATTATTTCAAGTCCTGTTGGCAAAACTGGAAAGGTCTTCCAAAGGTAAAACGCTAGTGACGGCGTATCCGTGAGAAACAGAAGCGGAAAAGCGTGAAAACGCGCCAATTTTTCTCTTTAGACTTGTTTGTATATACTCTGCAACGTTTTACCTTGTAGCTTCATGAAGGCAACTCGCTGCGTTTTTCCATTTTTTGTTAGTAAATTCAGCAAAATCAGGTACCGATTCGGTCGATTTTACCAGGTGCCCCCCCCCCCCCCCCCAATGAAGAAAGTCTCGGGACGCCCCTGCCAGTTACATGTTCCATAGTCTTAGCTGCCGTTCTTCTCAAATTAGGGGGCTACGGGCTATTTTCAATCCAGCCTCTTATACAGGGAAGTCTTATATTCTTTAGGAACATAACCGCACTCAATGAAGATTCGGCGGCTGACAAACCCGTATCCAGCCCGTATCGTATAAAAATGTATTTGTCTTGGTTTTCAGGCTTGTTGCAAACCTTGCAAACAAGGCAATCCTCTATTCGATTCTTCAGACCTTAACCAACGTTCACTCAGCTCTCCGATCGTTCATCCGTCCGTCTGAGCTCGCCAACCAGGAAAGGGGTCCGGCTGATAATTTAACAAGTAAGTCAGATATGAAATGCCGTCTGTAGCCCAGAACCATTAGTTAATTTTTGCCGATATCATGGTATCCGATACCATGGTCTAAAGTCGTTTTGCAGTTATCGTGGTATCTGATATTCAGATACCAAGGTCCGACCGCGTATCTGAAAACTCATCTCACAGAAGCTTGGCACTTGGTGATGTGACTGAATATCAGTTTTTCTTTTGGGATGACTTCGAAAAGCGCAATTTCGGCAATTGTCGCTTTTGCAGAGCAACCGTATATCAGATACCACGGTAACTCCAAAAACGACTAATTGCAGATCCAGTTACCGTGGTAACAGATATCATATCTGGAAAAACGCAACTATTGAGTCACCTCCCCATTTCTTTGATACAAATGCAGGGTTGCCACTCCAAAATAAACAAACACACCCTCCCCCCCCCCCAAAAAAAAAAAATCTCGGGAAATTTGTGCGATTTTTTCTTATTCTGGTGATTTCGGTGGCATTTTTCATTCGAAAAAGACAGAAGAATTAGTAATTTGGTGATACAAACAGACGAATTTCGTGATAACTCACCACCTGTGGCAACCCTGAATAGGGGGCCAAAATTGGGCTTGGAAATGTTTGGAACAGACAAATTTAGTGATAAATAACCAACCGTGGTAACCCTGGATAAGATCTGAAATTCCACTCGGAACTATTTTTCATAAAGTTGCGCCGGAGTTCCAAGACAACTTGTCTCTTGGGTAATACTGGATTCTTTATGATCGTTAACGAGTTGATTCGTAAGCATACTCGCATTTGCGATGTCTGGATTGGAAACAGTTCATCAGCGAAAGGGAATTCAGACCCCGAGCTCTTCTTCGACGATTATCGCGTTATGAACTTTTCGCAGTTGGCATACGCGTATCGTACATCTCTAAGAAATCGGCTGCTACTATCGCAAAATTGCATAGTCGTGGCATTATGCAACCTGTGGCTTCGCCTGTCTTTGCCCGTTTGGGTTAATATGTATAAAAAAGACGGGTGTGGCTAATTTATGTGGTGTTGTAGCCTAATACATTCTTTATTTTTGTTTGTGTGTATTTTGTAGTGTTTGTTTATGGCTTCTGGCCGAAATAAAAGTCTTGAATATCAAGAAAATCAAAGGTAAAGAAAAATGTATAGCGGGTGCATCAGTTAACATTTTAAAAACTAGATATTTGGCAGTCTTTACTTCTTTTAATAATTCGTTTTATGGTTGTTCATCTCAGTTTATTTGAAACACGTTAAAAAAAATGAAGGGCGTTTAGCCCTAGTGACGGAGTACAACAAAGAACAAAAAAAGACAACGAAGACAAGAAAAGAAAACAATTTTGTGTCCGGTTTTCGCCGGATTCCGGGTGAACTACTTGTCCGGCAAGAAAATGACTTTCATATTCGGATTCAGCATGTCTCCTTAAAATAGAACGTAAACAAGACTGGAAATCACACGAAGAGGGCAGACCACTGGTTATATCATTTCTTTTAAAAAGTCCGCCATATCGTTAGGAAGATAGTCCTTCAGCCCAAGCTGACTGCGAATCATATTTGACCGTGCAAAACAGATAAGTCAGTTACATTTGTTAGAGCTATATTTTGGCCCTTCTTGGCAAGGATCCTCTTCAGGCTCAAGCCGCTCAAGCTGGAAAATGAACTTTTCTAAAAGTTCATTTTCCAGCAAGTTCAAGTTCAGGGAGAGTAGGGTCCCCCCCCCCCCCCCGGCAAGCCTAACAGCCCGGAACAGCAAGACAAGTTCAGGGAGAGTAGGGTCCCCCCCCCCCCGGCGTAAACCCCTCCGCCTACATAAAAAAAGACAATACCAAAATAATCAATAAAAACAAATGAAAAAAGACAATACCAAATAATCTCCTAGTCCCAAATAATCCCTACGCCACGGATAGTACAAGGGATTTATACTCAGTCTTTCTCATTGTGAGTGTATGATGGGTCATAAATAAATTATTATTATTATTAGTATTATTATTATCAGCGGGCTACCCGGATTACCTCATGTACTTACTGACGGATACACAAGAGTAGGATAACTGGACGCAACTTCATTCGACAACTTGACTGTACAATACTGTCTGAAGTAAAGTGGGTATCCAGTAACTGGTGTAAGAATAAGCTATGCGAAGCAAAAAGCGCAGGCAGGACAAAGATAAACAAGGAAGGGGAATTTAAAGGTGAAGGTTGATGGTGACTGAGTAATTGCTAAAGTGAACGAACACACGCATCCACCTGAACCTCTTGTCAGTGAGGTGTTAAAAGTAAAAGATCAAATCAAAATCCGTGCCACTCAATGTAATGACCCCCCCCCCCCCCCCCAACAAATCCTTTCCCAGTTCCTTCCCCTTCTTGGCGAGGAAGCTACAGGTAGGTGCAGTTAGTTTTTCTTTTTGTACCAGAAATCCACATGACTTCTGACCCCTTCTTGGCGAGGAAGCTACAGTTAGGTGCAGTTAGTTTTTTGTTTTTGTACCAGAAGTCCACATGACTTAGACTAAGATCACAGGAAGTCTAAGTTAAATGTTTTGGATTCATATTAAATGTAAAGGATTTGGGGGAGGGGGGTTGGTCGGGGGGGGGGGGGGGGTCTGGTACCGGGGGTGGGGGTAAGCCCGGGGGGTTTTCGCCGGGGGGGTTCTCGCCTAGACCCGTACAGAAAATTTTGGTAGAACAAACGCATTATACAACCGGGCTAGACTATGACGATTAAGTCTTGCCTTGTTCCGGACAAGCCTTCCATATGCACTACGAACTTTTCTAAGGTTATCATCAATTACAAGTACGCGTTATCCTTGAGTGATGTACCGATTGGGACTAATTCAGTTCATTGCAATAATTACATCACATTTCAAGCATAAACAGACTATAACATACAAAAGAAACATTAATGGCAAAAGCGTGTGCTAAAGTACTTATTAACTTATGGGAAGTAGAAAAAACTTAACCAATGGAAATAAAACAGAGAGCAGCAAAGCAATTGTTTCACTTTTTGCATTTTTTTTTTCAGCCGTCCTTCAAACCAAGATGAGCGAGTACGGAACAGAAATCGACAAGGTCCTCCCCTTCCTGGATGTAAAGGAGTTCACCATCGATGCTAACACTCTTTCGACCCTGCAACCCCTCATTCAGTGGGTGGGGAATTCTTCACTTCGTCTTTTATCCAGTGTGCCGGAAAAGCAGAGAGGCAAACTAGCAGCGGTGAGTTTTAGGTCGTTAAAGGACCTGTCTTACCTATAATACCAACGCAACCTACTTCCATAATCACTTTCTAACCTCTCTACGCTGATTTTCTCACTTGCCGTCTTTTGCTACCTTCGATGTGTATCTCGTGTATGTGTATATTCTAACCACATTCTAACCTCTCCACGCTGATTTTCTCACTTGCCGTCTTTTGCTACCTTCGATGTGTATCGCGAGAAGTTTTCTCATAAAAAAAACCGGTTATGTAAATTGTTTCCATGTTTTTGCTACAAGTCAACGGGTCTCGGAAAAGCTTAAAACAGCCAAAACCGTTGGTTATTTGTTGAAAGCACAGCTTTTTTATTAAAATATTTTAAAATACTGTAAATTGAAGTGTAAATAGCCCGAGGGGTCCTTTAAAGGACCCCTCTTGCTTATTCTGCCTTTTATAATATACTTAGCTCACATATGGAATTTTAAGCTTTAAAAATCCCCACCTTTCTCCATTGTTTCGTTTCGTAACTACGAATTTTTAGCGTTTTTTCGGCCTTGCCGAGTTTTCCCGTCACCCAACGAAAAGTTTGTCGGAATCCTCATTGTCCGCTGACAACTCTTTCATACATAAGGATGTGATAATCTTCTGTTTATTACTTATTTGCTTAGTTTCCCACTTTTTGGGATCCCAAAACGTAAGTGGAGGGATACCTATGACATCGCAAAAGTTGTCCGTCTGTCCGTCCGTCCGTCCGTCTGTTAGCACGATAACTCTCGAAGGTGTTGAGGTATTTTGATCAAACTTGGTATGATGACTCTTTAGGTCAAAGTACAGGTCAAGTTTGAAGATGGGCTACGTAGCTCTATATTTAGTGGTGGGGGAGGGGTTTGAAATTTAGGGGAACAAAAAATATTTTTTAAAAGCTAATGAAATAGTCGAGTTCGAATATGAAATTTATTTTCTCGCCGGACAAATTATTCACCCGGAATCCGGCGAAAACCGGAAAATTTTTGAAAAGTAAAAGTTTAATATGAAGTTGATTGGAGGTTCGATTTAGGAGCAAAGAGACGTGCTGAGTCCGAGTATGAAAATTATTTTCTCGCCGGACAATTAGTTCGGCCGGAATCCGGACAAAAACGGAGAATTTGTTTATTAAAAGTTTTGTTTAAATTTGAGAAGATGTCCGTTTTGCGGGTAAGAAGACATGCTGAACCTGTATATGACATAATTTTCTCACCGGACGTATAGATCTCTCGGAATCCGGCTGAAACCGGAAAATTTGTTAAAAGTAAAAGTTTAATCTGAAGTTGATTAGAGGTTGGATGTAGGGGTAAGGAGACATGCTGAATTCGTTTTTGAGCTTTATTTTTTTTGCCGGACAAGTAGTTCCGGAATTCCACCGATACTGGAAAATTGGCAGAAGTAAGGCAGGAAGTTTCGATCTGCTTCGTCAAAATAGATTTGACTTAAAGGGGTAAACACACATGCTGAATCCATATCTGAACTAGGTTTTCTCACATGATTAACTGTTTGGTCTTAATCTGTTTCTAAATTTTAATAGTAAAAGTGTTCAAGTAGACCTGGCGAAGACGAGACCCAATTGTCTGGATCAAATTTGAACTTTTGGGATCCCATCGAAACCTTTGGTCTTGTTGACCAAGGTACGTCCAGTTTTCAAATCTTTTGCGCCCAGCCGCCGGGTCGGAGAGCAGGAAGGCTGGATATAATCGACAAGCGCTGACAAGAGAATGGCTAGCTTCAGGTGGAAAGTAATTCAATTCAGTTCATTTATTTGTATCCGCCAAAGCTGGCGAGTAAAGAAAATATAATAAAATTCACACAATCGGTCTACAGACTAATAACTAGACCATATACTTTCATAAAAACTCTACTTCATTTAAAAAAAAAACAAAAAAAAACAATTAGCCTACGCTATGGTATTTTCCAAAACGTTTTATCTGATTCCTTTTATAGGGAAAAGATCATTTCTAGTAAGAGTTGTGCTTTAAGGGATCTGGCGAAGACCAGAAATCTCCAGGACCCGATTGTCTGGAACAGGAAGTCGAATAAGTATTACATTTTTGGGATCCCATCGAAACCTTTGGTCTTGTTCTACGTGGTAAAACTAGACACCGGCGAGTCCGACATCGGTTTATGGGAAAAACCCGGACTCACCAAAAAACAGAAATTTAAGGCAGCAACGAACGCGCCTAAAGCTGGTCGTAAATATCAAGTACTCCTAAGTGATGGATTAAAAGCCGAGAAGCGAAAATTTCTTTAAAGCACAACTCTTACTAGAAATGATCTTTTCCCTATGAAATGAATCAGAAAAAACGTTTTTAGAAATACCATTGCTTTCCACCTAAAACTAGCGATTCTCTTATTAGCGCTTGTCCACTATATCCAGCCTTCCTGTTCTCCGACGCGGCGGCTGGGCGCAAAACATTTGAAAACTGAACTTGCCTTGGTTAAAAAGTGGGAAAACTAAGCAAATAAAAGAATTAATAAACAGAAGAGTATCACATCCTTATATGCGAAATAGTTGTCAGCGGACGTTGAAGATTACGGCAAACTTTTCGTTGGGTGACGGGAAAACTCGGACAGGCCGAAAAAGCGCTAAAATTCGTAGTTACGAAACGAAACAGTGGAGAAAGGTGGGGATTTTAGAAGCTTATAATTCCATATGGGAGCTAAGTATATTATAAAAGGCAGAATAAGCAAGTGGGGTCTTTTAAAATCCTCAGTTTTGTTATTTTAGGTGGATGTGCTAAGAGACTCCAAAATTGTAAATATGTACCGGGAGTTGATGGTTCTTATACGGATCTGGGGGGTCTACAGACCCATCTGCCTTCCCGTGTTCTGCCGAAACGACTCGCAAGATGTCCTTGCCAAGCTGTTCCAGCTTCTGACGCGGGTAGGCGCGAACCCGGAGATAGATGACTCTTTTATCGGTAAGTAAATACCTGTTCTCTACCCGCCACCTCCTTCGCTTTCTGCACATGAAAGCTAATCACAAAGCCCCGCCTCCTCCAGTTCAGTTCATACATACCCCGCCCCCACACACTGTATACATGGAACATAATTTGTTTGGAAGGGAAATTTTAGGGGAGGGTGGGCCGAGGGGTGGGCAAATTAAGTTAAATCATAAAAAATATTTCGGGATAATTAGAAATTTAGCGAGAGTCATCGAGAGGGCTATATGTAATAAATGTGTTTGTTTTATTGGGTAGGCTGTGTGTTTCGTGATTTGTTTTTCTTCTTTTTAGTGTCTTTGTTGTTGCCTGTTGGCTTTTGCAGTCACATACCATATTGCAAGAATGAAACAAATCTTCATATTTCACTCAACACTTGCCTAAAATAATGACATGCCTAGCCTTTACCCTTCGCAAGTACCAAATATCGCGAAACGAAAAAAACCCTTAAAGCTTAACTGAAAAGCCAACTTATTTTTATATAATTTAACTGAATACAATGCATTTTTTGAATTGTGTTAAGCGATTTCTTAATTTTCCCTATTTGCTGTAGAATGACGTTCAGAATATCTACGGTCGTCCTCACAACGCAAATTTCTATTGTGACGCAGAAAAGTTTAATCTCAATAATCTCAAATCAGACGAGGATATTCCACTATTTGAAAGTCGATTATTCGTGAATAGCGGAGAAACGAAGTAATGCATTTTCGCCGGGTTTTTTAAGTGAATAAGTGATGGGCAACTAGATATCTAAGACCTTTTCAGTTAAATAAATATTCTTTGAGCCCAAGCTGACTTTGAAACATTTATTCAAACAATGTTTACAACGGGTACGTCAGCTACGATTCTTCATCAGCGATATTCCGGCCCTTTTTGGCAAGGGTCCTCGTCAGGCTGTCAGTCCTCTGGTTCAGCTTCGGGGAAGGATTTACAGGTTTGTTTCCTTCCCCGAAGCTGAACCAGAGGATTGACAGCCTGACGAGGACCCTTGCCAAAAAGGGCCGAAATATCGCTGATGAAGAATCGTAGCTGACGTACCCGTTGTAAACATTGTTTGGATAAACTTTTCAGTTAAAATTTAATGCAATTCTCCGCGTAATATCCTCCGCCCCCTAACCAACTTTAAAATAAAATCCCCCCCAATACTTCCCCAATACTTCTTCCACCTTCTCATATCAATTGGTTTTTCGTTCATTAAGATTACTTAATATGAAATAGTTTTTACGTAATTTGGTCAATTGATGAGAGGAGCCTGTAACGGCCCTTCACAGGTCGCGAAAGGGACTCCTCAGTGAAAGGGGAGGAGGGTGGCTGTTCGTCATGCGACGGAGGGAGTTGCTGTTTTTTTTCGTGTTTTTTCTGCAACTAATCTATGCGAGCTCGTTGACAGTTCTCTGTAAACCCGTCGAGCCTTCTTTCTCTTCTACTGCTAATCTATCTAACGAGAGTCCTCCTAGAAATTGAGAGCGTGTTCCAGCCTACTTACCCTAGTTACTACGCATGACGTCACGAATTCTGTCTTCTTGGCGTCAATGCTGGAACGCGTTTTCAGCAAAATATCGTGCCGCGGGCTAATCCGGTCAATTACGTCACAGATATTCATAGTTACCACGCTTACTACGCTCCCGAGCGTGGTAAGAAAATAGTTACTATTAGTTACTATTTCGAGAAGGTTGGAACGGTCAGCGTATTAAATTTTCGCGAGGTTGGAACGAAAATAATTACTAATAGCAGGGACCCATAAATTCCCTGTAATGACTCGCCATTCAGGGGGCTTGTCATTTCCTATGCTTCTATGTTGCTATGTAATGACTCGCAAATTCATGGTTCCCTGCTAATAGTTACAATTGTTAGAAAGGTGGGACACGCTCGAAACCTATAATCTTGAAGAACTGTTGTCACTTATCGACACGTCACGAGTGGAGTATACAAGGTCTGCCACTTGGCAGGTAGGCACAAATGGAACAATAATATCCGCGGATATCTTATGCGAATTGTTTTGATATTAGTGTGTGAATCCCTGCGTAACAAGTGTCATATGAGCTCGTTGTTCTTCGTTTCAGTTAGTTTAAACACAAACAAGTTTATACACTGTAATCTAACTCTACCCCAAGAGCGAGAAGTACTGCCATCCGTCTGGGGTGGCAGTATTCACTCACTCATCACATCACAATTTTGGTTAGCTTTCAATGCATGTTTGACGTTACCACCTGCTTTTCGGCTAGTCCGTAATTCGTGTTGAAATAAAACTGGATTGAATTGAATTGATTATAATACTGTACAACATTCCTGTACTACAATAAAAAAGAAGAAAGGAAAGAAAAAGCGTACAAACATAAACCAGGCAAAGAAAACAGAAAGAACAATCGAAAGGTCGATTTCGACATGAAGGTCGTTATGAGTCAGATGTATTTTGCAGAAGAGCTTGGAACCCATTTTGACTATCACGAACTGAGCGGTTGCGAAATATTCAATATGCGTCTTTGACAACCGGTCCCCACGTGATTTGTCAAAAAAAAATGCAAAAATCAAAATTTCAGCTGCGTTTGTCATCTTCCTTCCTTTCTACGTGTTTTGAATATCAATAGAAACATATTAGTCTACTTCATTGCTTGTTGTTCGCCCAATTTAGGTACGTAATTGGAAACTTTACTGCTTCTGTCCATGTATTAGATGAAATGAATCACAAGTAAAAAAAAAATATTCCTTGAGCCCAAGCTGACTTTGAAACATATATTCAAATAAAGCATAAAACGGATGTGTCAGCTACGATGCTTTAGCAGCGATATATAGATTGCAGGTTTGTTTCCTTCCCCGACGTTGACGCTGAAGATTGACAGCCTGACAAGGACCCTTGCCAAGAAGGGCCAAAATATCGCCGATGAAGCATCGTAGCTGACGTATCCGTTGTATACACTATTTGAATAAATTAGTGTGTAACTTTCGAACGGTCATCGGATTGGAATGAAACTTGATAACTGAATAAAGGAAATGTCTCTGATGTCCCATTTGATGTCCGGACCGGAATCGTTAGCTATGGAGGAGTTGGGGGGGGGGGGGGAGGAGGAGACTGGAAATCTCGAGAAACGGTTAGAATGGAGGAATTGGAGTGAGACTTGCTGGGAAGAACAAGCATCTGCTCCAGGTAAATCGTTCACACAATTGGACTGGATCCGGACACTTGGGGGGGTAGGGTGGAGGGGGGTTTCTCCTAATCCCAGTGATGACGGTTTTGGGGATTTTCACGACGAAACTTGGCAGGCATATCAGGGACCCGACCAAACTGACTTGGAAATAACAGTTTTCTCGATCCGATCATCGTGGGGGAAGTGGAGGGAAGGGGAATCCGGAATATTGAGTCATGCGTAACTTTGGATCGTGTGATCGGATTCCAGCGAAATTTGATAATTGAACAGAGGACATGCCTCTGCTGTTCTTTTTCATGACCGGACCGGATCCGACAACCGTTGGAGGGGGGGGGGGGATTACGTGACCAGCTTAGACTGGAGAGATCGGGATGGAACTTTGTGGGAATATAAACAAATGCTTTAGATAAATCATTCGCGGAACCGAATTGGATCCGGGCACTGCGCGGGAGTTGGAGGGGGGGGGGCGGAATTCCGGTGACGCGCGTTAAGGAACTTCCAGATTTGCTAGGACGATGAAAATCGGATGGAACATTAGAGATTCGACAAGATTGGCCTTGAAATTGTCATTTCCCAAATCCAGTCATTCCTTAAAGTACCAATCTCAACCGCAAAGTCAAAAAAATGGTTTTGAGCAAACGATACATTTCGGCCCAAGATCATTTGTCCCACAAGGGTTTTAATTAAATATAAAAAGGAATTTCTAGCACACTTGAAGTACGCATCTTAGCCGGAAAGTGAAAAAAAATACTTTTGACCAAACGATACACATTAATGATCCCCAAGGGCCCATTATCCATATTACCTCAGGGGGTTTGGTCACAGAAGAATTTTTCCTTAAAGTGTGCATCATTACAGCCATGTGTAAAATAAAATACTTTTTACCAATCGATATATTTTTGTGATTTCCAAGGGCCCATGATCAATCTTACTTCAAGGGTTTTGCTTACAAATGATCAGAACAAACCGACACATTGGCAAATTCCTACTTTCATCCTCTGAACCAGCCTTGCAAGTGCCATATGAGCTTCTAGCTCTTGTTAAAATCTAGTGCGTTTCGAGGGAAATAAACAACGAGATAAACAAAGACAGTGATATATTGCGATATATATTGATATAGTTCGTATATTGATCTGTTCAGTTGATCATTATGTAGGTTTTTTTTCGTCTGACGTTCTAAAATCTAGTGTGTTTCGACGGAAAAAAAAACAACGAGATAAACAAATATGATGATATATATCGATATACTAATTTAGTTGCGAGGTTCCTGTGGGTAGGTCTATCCCATAGGAATAGGTGCTTATAGGAGGTATTATTTTTTTTTGTAGGTATTATTTTTGTTTTTTTTGTGCTAATTTCATGTTTTTCCCTTGGCCTTCGGCTCTTAGTGCAAAAGATCTTATCTTGTCTTATTGTGGATAAAAAATGAATCGGCAATTGTAGACGTCCGATTGCATCCATTATTCATACACTTTGGCCTAAGTCAACTAGTTCCACTGGCTCACAAATGTCATCCGAGCTATTTCTCTTATGCGGTCTTATCTCGTAACCACTTCCTCGTTTAGAATTCCGCTGATTCTTCCGTTTTGAAATATTCAGAATCGAGCACGATCCGTGATGACAGTATGATTTTGAGTGAGCTGGTGCTTAGAAACAGTGTAGTTAGAAAAAAGGTGGAAAAAGATGGCCGGTCTTGTTCATTGACTGCTTCAGTTGAGTGGAAGCGATGGCATATTTTGAAACTTAAAATAGGAATTTTTACAGAAGTAGTATAAGATGCGCTAATTTCGACATACCTGTCGATGTCAAAGTAGAGAGAGAGAGACAAGTTTAATATATGGAATTTTACAAAAAAAAATCGATATCGTAACAGACCTGCCTCTTGAAAATCTATACAGATTTGTTTGTGGCAGGACTCAATAATTTAATTATATTGGGAACAAAAAAGAAAAGGGAAGAAAATAAATGCAACACTATACATAAACAACTATATCTACACAGGTGAACGGCTTCGTTCGTTTTCAAAAGGAGCGACCAAGCAGTCAAAGTCGGTCCTTTTTGATATAACAGTTGGGGCACCTAAACATGTTATTGGTCACAGTAGGGGCACCTAAAGGTGTGATTGGTCATAATAGTCGTCAATGGGTGGGATAAAGGTGTGATTGGTCAGACGCAGACCCTCTTTTGGACACCCCAGGTGCGCCGCCAGATCTGTTATCATAAATTGCTTTTTTGCGGGGGAAATTTGATACCTCTCGTAGGCTTGTCTTGTTGGCTAGCAAAGTGTGAAAAAAAGGGATTTACGAAATCTAGCAAATCTTAGTCTGTGATAGCTGAAATAACGTAATTGTAAATTGCTGAGGGGTGGCTGTTAGTACGCCGTACTTAGACAAGGACAAAGTCTTAGCCTGGATCCAAAACGGGGATAATTTTTGTTTTACTTTCTCGGTCCTGCCAATGTAGACCCATTTAAAATTTCCGTGTTTTCTCCAGACTCCGGCTGAAGCATCCAACCAAGCTGAAAACTGTTTTTAAAATAATTGGTAGTGTTGCGTTAACCCTGTGACCATTAATTTCTGTCAATCTAGCCGTTTTCCAGTTTTTGATGTTTACCGGAAACTGTTTTTCCGAAAAAAATGAACAGTATACCGAAATTTAGTTTGTTTTTGTCTTCTATCGCCGCGTAGTCTCATCCATTATGTAGGTTGGAATGCAGTGATGCAATTTCCGGTTTTGACTGAATTCCGGTCGAACGTTCGGTCCAACGCAAGAGTTAACCGTATTTCCTGATTCATCGTGTCCTTACCCTTATCAGCCTTCATTTTGGTCGGATAGTTTTCCTGTCCCTAATTTTCAAGCCAGCAACCTTAAATGTTGATCGCGTCTATGGTCTTCGCCTTGCTCTTGACCTGAAGAGCATCAAGGCCTATTCACAACGGGTTTTAGCTAATACTCGGTACCAGCCAGTTCCGGAAATCGCTCTGAGACCGAGGATTAGCTGGGTTTCAGCCGTCCGCAATTGATATTGGTGCTAGTTTCAGATACCAGCTGGTCTCGCACCCAAGTTGAAATCAGTTCAACTTTTGGAGGATACTAGCCAATCAGATTATTTTGGGGAATATTCTGATTGGCTAGTTGCGAACCAAGCCCAATAGATACAATCACATCTACTCCTTGCTGTCTTGAAAACCGAAAGTGAATTTAGGTAATTGTTATTCGGTCTGACGTGTTCAGCATTAGCCATCGGAACATTCCGAGTATTTCCCTACGTAATGTGATTGGCTAGTACCCTGAAAAGTTGAACTGATTTGAACTTGGTTGGACACTAGCTGGTACCCGAAATTGGCGCCTATATCAATTGCGAACGGCAGAAACCCAGCTAATTCTCGGTCTCAGAGCGATTTCCGGAACTGGCTGGTACCGAGCATTAGCTAAAACCCGTTGTGAATGGGCCTTCATCGCCATCTTTTATCGAAATAGCTCAATCCTCTTGGGGGTAATCGTGGTCACAGATAGACGGGCGGACAATTTACCATAGGCTACCGCTGGGATCACTTCGTTTGGGATTGGAAAAACTGCCAGTTCGGAATAGTTACGAGATGACGATCCAAGACAAAGCTCATCTGGAATTTGCCTGATCGTAATCAGGTTGCGTCTTATACCGTTCAGGGGCTGAAAACATAGGGAAAATAGTGGAGTTTGCTCGAATTTTCAGTCAATCCATCAATTTATTTAATTCGTGATATTATACGTCACATATCAAAATTAAACTAACACAGGATTCTTCTTGACTATACTATATATCAATTCATCAGTTCGGTGGCTCGGGGCAATTTTTTTAATTAGCAAGCTTCGCCACTTCGGGTTCGCACCTAGCCGGAGGGGTTAACGGACTGGATTTCCTGTCAGGATTTCGGTCAGCAGCATCAGCTACGTAGGCTACTGGAATTTGTTGGCTTTTTTAAACTTTACGGTGGAAGTGCAGGAAATATGGCAATGAAAACCAGATAATCTGTTCGCACCATTTAAACGATCGTAAATATCCTTGCACAAGGAAAAATATGATACGAGGGGTGCTCACTCCCAAAATAGGTATACAATAAGTGACCGGTTCTCACTGGAGGATGTACAGTGGTCTCCACCTAGTGAGTACCCTCTTGACAAAACATAAAACAATCATTCATCAGTAATGAACAAGACCGTTGTCATCTTTTTATTTCAGTGCTAAATTCAAACTAAGTGCTGAATTAACTCAGATGAAGGATTGCAATATTAGTATGGACACTGTGTGCATATACGACCGGATTAAGTGACCTTTGCAGTGTTGTGCATTTGACGGTTCACGTGTTGCAAGTTCATGTGAGGCTACAGGCTTATTGGCTTCTGGTAACCCGAAAGTGTGTCAACTAGCTAACATACAGGATTTTAGCCTGGATTAAAACGCTTATCGACGTAAGACAAACGCCGTGATTGACTTTCGTAGAAGAGCATATGAGGCATAGATGAACACTTGCATGTATACCAGTATATGAACAGATCACCCCTGCTGAAACGATCTAGCCTCAAAATACAGGGGTGATTTTAGTACGATCCAAACTTTGTCTGTCACTGTTGAAACAGACTGGCACTAGGACCTTGGATGAACACGTGTGTGTACAACGATATATGAACAAACTACCCCTGCAGACACGACACCCAGCTCTTAAAGTGCACTAGATGACAGTTCGTTGCTCAACACCAGTATAATCCGACCGGATAATAACACGATATAACACGACCGGACGTTCGAGTGATTTAGCGCGAGCTTGCCTTTGTCTGTAACTATTGAATTAGGCTTGTTGTGACCTGATGACGTTGACACAATAGGCATTCAATTCCGGGACCGGAAATGCCTATGTCATGGCTTCATTTGTTTTATTGGACCCTCCTTGCTTTTGCCACATTTTACCCCGTCATATTTTACCCCCTTTTCCGATACGTCATAGTACCGGTTCTAAGAAGATCTTTTGGGCTGTTAGAAGATGAAGAGTTTCTTATCCTCTGCAAATGGCCATGGTCTTATATTGGGGGAGCTGTATCCATTTTTCTCATTTCTTTCTTGGCCGGATTTTTTCCCGGATTTCCTTTCCGGAGGAGCCCGAAAGTGGAAGAAAATCTGGACAAACACGAGCTGGTAGAGCACGCTTCAACTGATTTCTTCAACGGTTCACAGGGCATAATTTCGGCCTCCTCTAGTGTTCTAACGCTTTCAGCTGCGAAGACGCGGCCGAAAGTGCCGGACCGGAAAACGGCTGGAAATTCGGTAGCTTCGAACCAGTCCATATGTGCTTATGATTTCGAAGAAATCCACCCACAGCCGGATATCCAACTGCTCAACCGGACTCTTGGATTGGCTGGTCCGGGCGCCGGATACGAATTTGCGAACGTACCTGAGAGGTCGGATTCTAGTTCCAATGCTAGCACTACTCTTCTCTTAGCCCAGTCCAACCGGAACAGCCTGGGTGAAACGGTTGTACTAAGAACAAATCCGTTTACGTCGACATTCGCGAAAGCTCACGAATCGGGACGGATGCGGCTGGACCTGCAAACCGGAAAGCCAGTTGTGGTTTCCGGAAATTGTGGTGAAAATCGGAACAGCGATTCATCCCCACAGTACGCAACCGTAAGAAGGAACAGTAGTAAATCCGGTACGGACTATCCGTCCTCGAATGAGCTCGGGCCGGAAAAGAGGAATTCGGCGGAATATAATGATCGCAAGAAACTTAAAAAAGTTCAGGCGCCGAAGGTTATGGAGAAGAAAGAACCTCGCTTGGTTACGCTCGAAGAAATCCGGCAGTTAGAAGAAAATCCGGACAAATCCGGTGTCCCAAGCAGTGACGTCAACATGCGTAGAGGTGCATTCATCTCTCCCTACGCTTCATCTGGTGTGAATTCGCTTATCAGAAGCGTCCGGAATTCAGTGCGGAATTCCGTCCGGAAATCTACACAACGTTCCAGAGGAGTGGCTACCATCAATGCCCCGGAATTCCAGTTCCTTTCCCTCTCGAGCGGAAGCTTGGATTTTCTTGAGGCGGGGGATGGCGACGAACAAAATATGCGACAGGCTAAATCCGATGTGGACTTGGCAAACGAGATGAAGCTTTTGAGTGAACTGAATTCTACCCTGAGTGCGGAAGCGTCAAATCTGAAACAGAGGGAAAAAAACAATAGCAGTGATCATGTGACTAGATTAAGCATTGAGAGCCCGACTCCGTTTACCAAATTCTAAACGTGACCTTTACTACCTGGAAGACTGATAGGTTGCCGAGACACTTGTGGCCTGAAGTGGCATTTTGAAACCGGGGATTTGAGATTAAGCATTGAGAGCCCGACTCCGTTTACCAAATTCTAAACGTGACCTTTACTACCTGGAAGACTGACAGCGTGCCGAGAGGCTTGTGGCCTGAATTGGCATTTTGAAACCGCGGATTTGAGATGAAGCATTGAGAGCCCGACTCCGGTTACCAAATTCTAAACGTGACCTTTACTACCTGGAAGACTGATAGCGTGCCGAGACACTTGTGGCCTGAAGTGGCATTTTGAAACCGCGGATTTGAGTTCTGGAGAGTGAATATCTCGAGATAGTATTGGTTTATCGCGATTGGTTTGAAATCGCGGATAAACGTGACATTTTCACCAGTTTTTTTTTTGTTTCCTTATTGGCTTCAGATGTGTTTGGCAGTGACATGAACGTTTTTCGCCCAAAGTTCACAGTACCATAATTTGCTGCGACCAAGTTCAGAAGAAGGGAAATCCCGAGGTAAATCCGGTTCACTTTTGACAAGGAATAGTAGCGTTTTTGCAGTTACCATGGTATGATAATACGGTTGGTTTGCAAAACCGACAATACTGTATATGACTAAGTCCAAGACACGCCACTGCGTTACTCCAAGAAGGAGTAAACGTCTCCGTAACGACTCAAACTCAGTAACTCAAATCCTGTGTCAAACAATCATGGCGATCTTCGAGAGCAGCTGTGATACCCGAGGTGATACCGCTTCTGGCTCTTCCACTAGGTACCCGGCGATTTTGCATCGGCAAGGAGAGTTAGTCATCAAGAGTATTGCCGAATTTGCGCTTTTTAAACATCACCCCAAAACAAATATATCCATAGATGCCAAACTTCTTTCCCACCAGTTTGACAAAAACCTAGGCTCTTATGTTAGTGATGATGAAAGTGAGATGATAGTTCAGACACCACGGTCAATTTTATTTAGTTTTTCTCCTCTTCTAGTTTGTTTGGTCTTCCTTACTTTTTTATGCTCTGTTGTGGTTTTGTTTCCTTTAAATGTAATATGAATTAAGATGAAGCCCCACCAACTGCCATAAGGCCTTGTGTTAGTCCTTATGGTTGGACCATACAGAGTTGATAGTGTCCCTTTTTTATGAATAAAACTGAATGAACCTGAACCTGAGTTACTGCGGTGGTGACCGCGGTATCTGAAAATCAGGCCAGGTCGTCTGGCCAAATACTTAGTAACTGCACAAACTTTTCAACAAATATACCTTGAGCCCAAGCTGATTTGAAACATGTATTCAAATAATGCATAAAACGGATGTGTCAGCCTTGATGCTTCAGCAACGATATTTCGGCGATCTTGGGTAGGGTCCTCATCAGGCTGTCCATCTTCAGCGTCAACGTCGGGGAAGGAAACAAACCTGCAAAAACGGCCGAATATCGCTGCTAAAGCATCGTAGCTGACACATCAGTTTTATGCATTTCAGTTTCATTGGGACTATATTTAAAGACAAAAAAATACACAATTAACATTCCTACCAGGAAAGCACAAAATCCATTCGGCATTTACTTTGCACACCTGGATCCGAATATTGGGACATACGAATATTACTACCTATTGAAACAGTGAAAGGGGTTCATTTGTAATGTTTTAGTAATTTTTTATTTTTCTTTCAAGATGAATGTTGTCAGCTTCAGAGTCAGCACCTGGTTCCAGGAATTCCCCTGGTAAGTCCAGCCGTAGGAATAGCCTCACCACTATTGTTGCAGTCCAACGGACCTCTACAGGTAAGCGTTATCTACAGCTTATTTTTTTTTATAATAATACTAATTCATTTGTAACCTCGAACCGCAGAAATAGCCTTTAAAATATTTTTGGAGCGAAGATAGTGTGTTCCATCCTTCTAACAATAGTAACTACTAGTTACTATTTCCGTTCCAACCTCACGAAAAGCTACTACGCTGACCGTTTCAGCCTTCTCGAAATAGTAACTATTTGCTTACCATGCTCGGGAGCATAGTAAGCTTGGTAACTATACGGATTTCTGTAACGTGAATGGCTGGATTACGCCGTGGAGTGATATTTTAACCGAAAATTAAAAGTGCGTTCCAGCCTTGACGACAAGAAGCCAAATTTCGTGACGTCTTGCGTAGTAACTAAGATAAGTAGGCTGGAACACGCTCAGTGTGTTGTTCCCAGGTGAGCCGTCTGTTCCCCCCTCCCCTCCTGTCGTCCTTACGCCGGTCCGAGAGGAACACTGGCAACCAGTTTTCTCCGTATCCTGCTAAATATTCAACCCAGTTTTTACACAGTTTCATTTCATCATTTATTTCTAATCATTTCTTGTAAGTGTATTAGTTAATTTATGTTCATTTTTGTGTATTTCTTAAATATTTTATTCCTCTTCTAGCTTTAAGCTATTTTGAAATAAATGCGATTGATTGATTGATTGATTATATTCTGTTCGGCGCGGGTCTAGAACACCAACCTATATTTCTGTAGAAAAAAATAATGGAAACCTTTATCTGAAAAGGAATTTAAATCGTTCAAAATTCACCGGTTTCTTGTTGAAACTAACTAATACTAGAAACTACTAGCTGTAACAAAAGAATAGCTTCTCTCAAGCTCTAAGACTTTTTTTTTCAAAAATAGCTAATCTGAGAGCTTATTAATTCGTACCGTCGCCAATTGCTTTAACCTCGTTTTTGGGATCCCAAAACGTAAGTGGAGGGATACCTGTGACATAGCAAAAGTTACCTATGACACTCGCGAAAGCAACAAGTGCGCAACCGCCAGTATAAATCCAAATAAATGTTGAAGATCTTGCACGAATAGCATTCGTTCGAAGACTAAATGGTCTGCCAGCCAGTCCCACCCTTTAAACCCCTTTTCCATTAGCAAGGTAATTACAAGTGCAATAAACCAAATCGTAGAGGCCTAATGCCCCCATATCATCGATCATATGACGAAACAGTCAGGTTTCCAACTGTCCATTAAATATTAAAGTACGTTGCGTCGTCTTATTTGTTGCTGTTACACCAAATCCTCATCCATAGATGTATCTCCCCAAATATACAAGAGTTGGACTTGAGACCCGTCACTGTGGAACTTAACCAAGGCCGTATCCAGGGGGGGGGGGGGTTAGGGGGCTGAACCCACCCACCCACCCGAAACATACAAAAATAGTCATTTTTATAGGCTTTTCCCTCTGATCTATGTTTTTTTTTTACTTTTTTGTCCGACCCGCAGGCAAACCCCCCCCCCCCCCCGAAAAAAAATTCCTGGATACGGGCCGGAACTTAACTCATGGGAAATTTGGGCCCAGCTGCCCATGAATGGGAGGGGGGGGGGGGGGGGGTCGGACCCATCAAAATGCGTATTTACACCTTTTTTCATCAAGTACACCAGCTTAGAGTTTGATTCCATTCACGGGTCAAAAACTTTTCAGGGGCAATTTGGGCCCATTTGGGGCTCACAACGGGGAAGGTGGGGGTGGTTCAACTCTCCCCAACCCCTATGATCCAAAAGCACATAGGAATTTCATCGCCTTATCTCTAGTTAATATCAAGTTAATATCCCAATTTCCCCTGTACCAAGTGGGGGTGGGGTTTGGGACCCGCAAAAAGTAAAAAGAGACCCCAATGCTCACAATCCTACCAAGTTTTAACTTGATACCTGTTGATTCCTGTCACGGGCAACGAACCTTATTCCCTGGCAATCTGGACCCAGTTGCCCATGAACGGGGTGGGTGGGGGAGGTGCAACTTTAAAAGCATTTCCCAGCCCTAGGATCTACAAGTCCAAGAAATTTCATCGTCCTATGTCCGGTTCTGGTCAAGTTATGAACATTATTCACTGGGCAATCTGGGCCCATTTGCCCCTGAACCGGGTGGGTGCGGGGGGTGGGACCCCCAAAAGGTTTATTCAAACAATGTTTACAACGGGTACGTCAGCTACGATTCTTCATCAGCGATATTTCGGCCCTTTTTGGCAAGGGTCCTCGTCAGGCTGTCAATCTTCTGGTTCAACTTCGGGGAAGGAAACAAACCTGTAATAATCGATTATTACAGGTTTGTCGATTATTACAGATTATTACAGGTTTGTTTCCTTCCCCGAACTTGAACCAGAAGATTGACAGCCTGACGAGGACCCTTGCCAAAAAGGGCCAAATATCGCTGATGAAGAATCGTAGCTGACGTACCCGTTGTAAACATTGTTTGAATAAATGTTTCAAAGTCAGCTTGGGCTCAAAGAATATTTACCCCCATAAGGCATTACTAGACCCCCCAATACCCACAAATGTACCAAGTTTGAACTTGATACTTGCAATCGTTCACGAGCTATGAGCTCCACAAAATATGGTGAAAACCAAAACCGAAAGCTGAAAGCTGGAACAGCGCTCGCAATAGTGGATTGTTCCAAGGAACACTCCCTAAAAACCGGAAAGTTGATGAAAAGTTAAAGTTTCATTTGAAGTTGATTAAATGTTCGATTTAGGGGTAAGAAAACATGCTGAACAGTTATGTGAAAAGCATTTTCTATCCGGACAACTAGTTCGCCCGGAATCCGGCCAAAACCTAAAAGCAAAAGTTTTATTTGAAGTTGATTAGGTGACAGATTTAGGGATAAGAAGATACACTGAGTCTATATTTGACAGTCATTTAGTCATTTGACAGTCCATATAATTCGTCAGGGATCCGGTTGTAACCGGAATTTTTTGTGCAAGTTTTGTGCATTTTGTGCGATTATATGGCGAAGATTGGATCTGACGAAGAAAAGACCCAATTGTCTGGATCAAATATTAGATTCTTGGGATCCCATCAATTTTTCCATTAAACCTTAAATGAAACCTTCGGTCTTGTTTTTTCTATTGCATTTACGATGTCTCTAGGTATGTAGGGTACGATGACTGAAATGGCTCATATATATATTTTTACTCCTTAGTTCTAGGGTGAATTTACAAGTAAGTAAATTCATTGCCGAGGAAGATGTCGAAATTGCGATTTTAATTAGTTGAAGGACTTGCTTAATATATTATTTTCGATAGCGATTCGGCGCTCACTCTAGGAAGCTGCTAGGAAACTCAAGCGATTTTTCCACTGAATTAACGGTGTTCTTTATAGATTCGCTTTGGCGAATCGCCACCAGAGGCGCCACCGGTCCAGCTAGAAAATGTTGTGGAGAATTTCAGTTGGCTAGAACCCCCTCAAGCAGTTGACTGCGTCCGACAGGTCTACCTTGGCAAGTCTCTGCCATCTACTAAGCAGTGTTCAAGGTAGGCGGTTGAATTGTTATAATGATGATAACCTTTTATTTCCTGAATTGCTCATAAATTATTCGCTAGCGTCGTGTACGATTTAGCCACTGATCAAAATCATAGGAGACTTGGAAAAGTCTTCTTGGACCAGTTGGAGCCAGAACCAACCGGTGGGACGGGTTATCCCAGTGGTTTTGTTATTACATAATATATAATTGCAATAATAAGGCTTTCGCCTCTATAAATTTCTCGGGACACTTTACACACTAATTTGAATTTCAGCCAGGCGATAATGTCTTTTCGGAATTTCTTACCACTCAGTTTCAAGTTGTGTCCTCTAAGACCGTTGTGATTGAAAGTGAGGACATCATCAGGCCTTATGTTATCATAATAACTGTGGCAAATTTTAAAAGTTTCGATCAAATCATCTCGTAGAAATCTGTAAGATAAACTGGGTAATTGTTATTTTTGAAGCCGGTTTTCATAAGGCAGATGGCGAATGGCTGGCACTGTTTTTGTTGCTCAATGGCGATAATATCCTTGATAAAGAAGGACCTTGTTGTTGCGTGGCCATATTATTGTTTACTTTTTACAAAACAATTTACTTATTGTTTATTTTTTACTTCCACGACCCTTAGAGTAGTCATTTTAGTAGATCTGTCAATAGTAGGCTTTCACGGCCGCTAGATGGCATATGAATCGCCAAAAAAGTAAAAGACTGTACTGGTCCTACTGGTAACAACATCCTACTATCCCTTCCTTTCCAAAAGCTAGTTATTCAGCATTGATCACTGTCTCTGATCTCGAATTTTTCTGGTTTTCTCAAGAGCCAACGCGTGGTTTTGTTCTTGTTTACTTTTTTCTTCCACAACCCCTAGAGTAGTCATTTTAGTAGATCTATAGTAGGCTTTCACGGCCGCGAGATGGCATCTAAATCGCCAAAAAAGTAAAAGACTGTATTGGTCCTACTGGTAACAACATCCTACTATCCCTTGCTTTCCAAAAGCTAGTTATTCAGCATTGTCTTCGATCTCGAATTTTTCTGGTTTTCTCAAGAGCCAATGCGTGGTTTGTTATTGTTTACTTTTTACTTCCACGACCCCTAGAGTAGTTATTTTAGTAGATCTGTAGTAGTCTTTCACGACCGCTAGATGGCATCTGAATCGCCAAAAAAAATAAAAGACTGTATTGGTCCCTCTGGTAACAACATCCTACTATCCCTTGGTTTCAAAAGGCTGCATGGTTATTCAGCAATCTCTTTGATCTCGAATTTTTCTGGTTTTCTCAAGAGCCAACGCGTGGTTTTGTTATTGTTTACTTACTTCCACGACTCCTAGACTAGTCATTTTAGTAGATCTAGAGTAGGCTTTCACGACCGCTAGATGGCATCTGAATCGCCAAAAAATAAAAAGACTGTATTTTCCCTCTGGTAACAACATCCTACTATCCCTTGCTTTCCAAAAACTAGTTATTCAGCATTGAAAAAATGACAGAACATCTTACTGTCTTAGACAACCAGCCTATGCCCTAGGTCAGTGGTTCCCAGCCTTTTCCGTGTCGCGTACCCTTAATCACGGTTCAAAAAGGTTGCGTACCTCTGTTGAAGAATCGTTGTTCTACTATTCTAATAAGATCTGTCAAGATTAGAACGCCAAAAAGACGTCATTTATTGTCATAAGTGGTAAGGGATTAATGTGTAAAAATATATACAAATAAAGGAGATACTTGAGGCTTGAAAAGGTCTTCTTGGACCAGTTCAAGTCAGAACCAACTAACTTCATATATGAAGATTTTTTGATGAGTAAAGATGGGTGAGGGTAGAGGATTGCCTTGGGTATGAATCGGTTCTGGATTGCGACGAGGTTTAATTGTCTTCTATTTATCTATAATATTGATTTTTTTTTCTTTATATAGTTGATTATGTACAGTATTGCATTAATGTTTTTCCCGTTTCTTTTTGTTCCCAATATAATTATATTAAAGTTTAACTGAAAAGCAAACTTATTTTTGTATCATTTAGTTGAATATACTGAGTTATTTGGATTCTCCTAAAGAAAAAAAAAATTTCCACTATCTGCTCTAGTAGTAAGGTTCAGAATATCTACGGCTGTCCCCACAGCGTAAATTCTACTATGACACGGAATATTTGAATCTGGACACAAACGCGGTTTTTCAGTGTGCGGTGATAAGCTTGGTGAAGACTGCTTGGTGCCTGAACAAAAAAAAATCATAAATCTTTTCCTTCAAGCATACGACACAGGTAGTACTACAAATTTGACAGGAAAATTCCACTATTTGAATATTGATTATTCGTGAATAGCGGAGCAACGAAGTGACGCATTTTCATCGGATCTTCAAGATCTTCATTCTTTTAAGTGAATAAGTGATGGTTAACAAGACTGTCCCATCTCTTCCCTTTTCAGTTAAACTTTAAGTAATTAAATTGTTGAGTCCTGCCACAAACAAATCTGTATAGATTTTCACGTGCCAGGTCTGTTTTGGTATTGAATTTTTTTTGTAAAATTCCATTTATATATTAAATTTTGTCTGTTAAATTTTGTCTGTTAAATTTTTGTCATCGGAAAGACACTTGAGCTGTTTCTTTGAAACGACGTAAGCCCAAACTCTATTTTCTTGACAAAAGTAGACATTTTCAAATTCAGACGTTTGGGACCTTCGCGTACCCCTTACGAATGTCTCGCTTACCCCTTTGGGTACGCGTACCCCCGGTTGAGAACCACTGGTTTATCCCAACGATTAGGGCTGGGATTTACAGTTCATTACGATAGACGTTTTTCCGTGCTCCCACAAACTGGTTGTGGCTCGATTGTGTGTTTCTGCGACCAACAAGATTTTTGTGGCTCGCTTTGTGGCTCAGATTCGACAAACGACTGCCTAGGTGATTTTGTGGCTCATTACTGGCGGGAAATTTATATTTTCTAGCAAAATAATGCCAAAATAATAAAATTAAAAACTTTCTCAAGCATGTAGTAAGTAAGTAAAGTATTCATTATCCGTATTTTTCACTTAGAGCAAAACGGAGTAAAGAAGAAAATAAAGAAAAAGGAAAAAGAAGAGAAATTTAAGGCACAACACAGATACAGACACATGACGTTTTACATAACAGTTACGCAATCAAGAACTATAAAAGTGTTTAAGCCAAATTACCCGATTCACTGCGATACTAGGCTCCGCAATCTGGTGTTTTTCAGTCATGTAAGTGTTCCTCGTCCACAAGGGACAACGTAGCAAAAACTTTGCAAACCTGAAGTAAAGGGACCGGAGCTTACGTTTTTGGGTCTCGGTAGACATAAAAGTGAGGATCCTTTTTGCACGGAGTGGTAATGACGAAAGCCTGGAGTTCGAATTATCGAGATTTTATATGAATTTTTATTTTTATTTTCAGACATTTGAAATTCCCGCCCAAAAAATAGACAAAACGGCGTGTCCGCGAGTTTCAACTTGTGGCTCGACTGTGTGGCCATTATCGTGTTTCCGCGACAAACACTCAGAAGTGTGTGGCCCACGACTGTGTCGCGGAAAAACACCTGATGAATTGCTTAAAGTAGTGTACCTTATTTTTATGGCACTTACAGCCTCTGGCTCAAGTGCCATCCGATCACAATTCCGTCTGTCGGTCTGTCGGTCGGTCCGACTTTTTGTCACACTTTTTCGAGTTAGGGTACTTCCAGATGTGGTAGGACCGTGAAACTTGGCAGGCATCAGAAACCCGACCAAACAAACTTAGAAATAATCAGTTTTCCTATCCGACCATCTCGGGGGGGGGGGGGACTGGAAGGCGGGGGATTCCGGGAAATTGAGTATTTTGTAACTTTCGAACGGGTGATCGGATTGTAATGAAACTTAATAACTGAATAGGTTATATATCTTTGATGTCCCGTTTAAAGTCTTGACCGGATTCGGTAGCCAGGGGGGAGCCCGGAAATTTCAAGAAACGGTTAGAATGGAGGGATCGGACTGAAACTTGCTGGGAAGAACAAGCATCTGCTCTAGATAAATCGTTTAGACAATTGAACTGGATCCGGACAATTAGGGGGGTGGAGGGGGTTTCCCGGAATTCCGGTGATGGTGGTTTTGGGGATTTTCACGACGAAACTTGTCAGGCATATCAGGGACCCAATCAAACTGACTTGAAAATAAAAAAATTGCCGATCTGGTAATCGTGGGGGGAGGATAGGCAAGGGAATCCGGAATACTGAGCCATGCGTAACTTTGGAACGGGTGATCGGATTTGAGTGAAATTTAAGAACTGAACAGAGGACATTTCTCTGGTTATCTTTTCCATATCCGGACTGGATCCGACAACTATTGGGGGGGGGGGGAATACGTGACCCGCTTAGAATGGAGAGATCGGGATGGAACTTTGTGGGAAGAACAAACATATGCTCTGGGTAAATCATTTACTGAACCAGATTGGCTCCGGGCATATTTGATGGTGGAAAACGGATACGTCAGCTGAATTTTATTGGACCTATCTTTCGGCCCTTCTTGGCAAGGGTCCTCTTCAGGCTCAAAACCGCTCAAGTTGAAAAGACGAGCTTGTGGGAAACACAAAACTAAAGATTCTAGCCTAGCGTTAAATATTTAACTTCGTAAATTCTTTCGTGAGTCTTGCTTGGAGTTAAAAAGGTTGCTGTGATTTCATTTTGGACACGGCTGCTGTTTTTGCTGCTCGACTGGGTCGTAGGTCGGGTAGAGATTTTTCTGCATTTGGGTTGAATTTCGTTTTGTTGTAGAGAGGAGCTTGGGGTCTGAATTTCCTTTCACTGATGATGCCTTTCCATGTTTCTGGTAGTGAGTATTCGCCTGTGTCTTTGTTGATCCCTGAACGGTTTTTCGTAATTTAACGGCTTCTCTTATAGTTTGATGAAGTCCGGTGCATGTTGCAAGAACCTGGGCTTTTTCAAGATGTACGCTAGGCTAGAATCTTTAGTTTTGTGTTTCCCACAAGTTCGTCTTTCCAACTTGAGCGGTTTTGAGCCTCAAGAGGACCCTTGCCAAGAAGGACCGAAATATAGCTCCAATAAAATTCAGCTGACGTATCCGTTTTCCACCATCAAATATGATTCGCAGTCAGCTTGGGCTGAAGGAATATTTATGGCTCCGGGCACTGTGGGGGTAGTTGGGGGGGGGGGTGAGAATCTCGAGAAACGGTTAGACTGGAGGGATCGGAGTGAACTTGCTGGGAAGAACAAACATCTGCTCCATGTAAATCTTTTACACAATTGGACTAGATCCGGACACTTGGGGGTGGGGGGAGGGGGTTTCCCGGAATTCCAGTTTTTGGAGATTCTCAAGACGAAACTTGGCAGGCATATCATGGACCCGGTGAAACTGACTTGGAAAAAAAAATCCTTGATATGATAATCTTAGGGGGGAGTGGAGGGGGGGGGGGGAATCCGGAATATTGAGTCATGCGTAACTTTGGAACGGGTGATCGGATTCGAGTGAAATTTAATAATTGAACAGAGGACATTTCTCTCTGGTGATCTTTTTCACATCCGGACCGAATCCGACAACTATTGGGAGGGGAGGAATACTTGACCCGCTTAGACTGGTGTGATCGGGATCGAAATTTGTGGGACAAACAGATACCTTCTCTGGATAGATCATTTACAGAACCGGATTGGCTCCGGGTATTGTGGGTGGAGTTGAAGGGGGGGGGAGTCTGGGTTTTGCTTACAAATGAAGTTCTAGATCCCCTTATAGTGCGCATCTCAACCGCAAAGTCGGACAATACTTCTTAACCCATGCAAGTGCCATATGAGCTTACAGCTCTTGGTGTGGCACTTCCCCTTCGTGCAAGTACATTAGCATATTAGGGACCCGACCAGATTGACTTGGAAATGGCTAATTCCCCGGTCCGGCCATGGGGGTAGTGGAAGGACGGGGAACTGGGAATCTTGTGTCATGCACAACTTTCGAAAGGCTGATCTGATCCTGATAAAACTTGAGAATTGACAAGAGCACGTGTCTTTCAAGTCCTGACGGGATCCGGCAACTATGAAGGGAGTTGGAAGGGAGAGGGGGGGGGGGGGAAGAAATTTCGCGACAAGTTTGCAGTGGAGGGATTGGGACGAAAGATATGCTAGGACTATGAAACTTGGCTGGCACATTAGGGATCTGACAAACTGACTGAGAAAGTTTGAGCTAATCCGATTTTATTTTCAGGTGCATTGGGTCTACTCTTCTCAGTGGCTGGGCTCGATCCCCCGCCATTCGCTCGTGGGAGATGCGGTGGATGAGTAGGTGTCCATGTGGTGGATTCTGGGTTGTCCAGAAACCAGGATCCCTAGTGGCAAGCGGATGATAAAATTATCAGAATCCGGTGGAATTGAACAGTCGACAAAACTTTTCATCTTTACAAATTGTACTATAAGTCTAGCAACGACTTATCACAACATGCTCAGAGACCGATTCAGTCGCGTTCAAAACTCTGGTCGAAAATACGCTCTAAGTTCGTATATCACGGTCGAGTATTCGCATCTGTGACTTGCATATGACTCTTTGTGGTGGGTTCTATAAATTGCTTCGTTTTTTATAACAATTCTTCTCGAAATCCTTCTGTCAGTTCTCCTATTTCGCGTTTTATGACTATTGAGATGAAGCCTATTCTCCTTTTTGGGGTTTTGTCAGAATCGAGAAGTTGCTCCGATGGTGAATTCTCGATTCTCCTTCCTGATTGGTCAACCGAGGGCGGATGATCAACCCGTGTAAGCAAGTTTTGATGGGTGGCTAAATTAGTGTTTTTGTCAAAAGCGAGAATGAAGCAGCGAGAAGAGCAAAATCTTTTCTGTACGAGAATCGAGAACTGGGAACTGAGAATTGAGATAAGAAAACGCAAGTAATGTTCGTGTTTGAGAACTGTTCTACTTGTCCGGCAAAGATTTAGCAAGGTGCACACAAGACGGATCTTGGCAGGCGAGGTGACATTCACACCCGCGCAGGGTTGCCATGGATAACACGAAAGTTGTACTTTTGACACTGTCTTGTATAAGTTAAATTTTTAGAAAAAACATGTTCGAGTACTTTTTGTGGAAAAAAAAACTTACGAGCAAATGATACACTTTCATAACCAAACGGCCCATAATCATATGTGCACCTGTGCTTTTGATTACAAAATATTTTTCTAGCCCCCTCGCGCATTGTAACCGCAAAATGCATGGCATATTTTTGACCAAACCATACATTTTCATGAATAGAAAGGCCCATAATCATTTGTGCTTCGGACAGCACAGATCTTAGCCGATACCCGTAGCTCACTACATATGCTTGCAAGTTCCATACGAGCTTACAGCTCATGTTTGCTTTAAAGGCACAATATTCGTTAGAGGGACAGTGCTCTCCGTAAGTTAACTTTAATAGCTTTGAACATAATATTGATCAAATTGTTGCAACACACTTTTTTTTTATTGAATATTACTTTTTCAAGAAAAGAGCGCTTTTTCCGATCTTTAGGAGCAAGAAAAACTTCACCGGTGTGGTAACGCTGCACCTGTGTTCAGTATTCTTTTGTCCGCTGTTGCGAAATGCAGACTGTTGAAACAAGAGCCTTAATGAGATAAAATTATCTCTAATTCGGATTAATCTTACCCCAGTAGAGATACGATTAATCCCAGTAGCAGATACTGCAGTTAACTTTAATCCTAACTCGGAGAAACTTTTACAGTGTAGTCAACTAAAAAAAAAGTGGTTCCATCTCTCTGTGCGTGTTTTCCGAATATTTTGTCGGTTATTTTTATTCTGTCGAAGTGTAGGTCTGTTCTTGTCGTCTTTTTATACTATAATTGTTTCACTTGAACTTTTGTTAATGTGGCTTTGACTGACGTCAATCGCAACTTTCAGATTACTCGATTACTACCTGTGGGACATAGAATGAATTTTGCACCGTCAAATATGATTCGCAGTCAGCTTGGGCTGAACGAACTTCAAATCGCCGATACATGCCACCAACAAGCATCCATCTTAGCTGGAAAGAAGAAGAGACAGGTGGCTCCAAAATCAAAATGCAGAAGAATCTCTACACTTTCGACCACCCAATCGAACAGCAAAAACAGCAGCCGTATCCAGAATGAAATCACAGCACCAGCTTTACTTCCAACCAATTTTCAGCGAAGAAGTTCATAAAATCAGATATTTAAGGAAGAATCTTTAATTGTTTTTCCACAAGTTCATTTTCCAGCTTGAGCGAATTGAGCCTGAAGAGGACCCTTGCCAAGAAGGGCCGAAATATAGCTCTAATAAAATGTAGCTGACTTCCGTTTGCACCGTCAAATATGATTCGCAGTCAGCTTGGGCTCGAAGGACTATCAATAGAATGAAATGCAACGCGTACCTGTTCAAGAGAAATTATTCAGCATTAACCGCATCTTCAGTAAGGCTGTTTCATGGACCAACAATTATGTTGTCAAAACTCTACTCGAAGGCCTATACATCTTTGTTGAATCGTGATTTTTCAACTTTGATACTCCAGCTTTAACACAACACCTTCAGCTGCTATTTCAAATTTGTTTATGCCAGGGTTTGGTTCCGAATAGTTTCCTCTTGGGTACTATAACATCGGTGATTAAGCGAGGGAAAGACGCGGACCTTTGCAAAAGCTATCGGCCAATTACAGTTTCTTGTACCATAAGCAAAATCCTGGAATACGTCCTTCTTCCAGAACTAGTTGAAAGATATAGCTTTGGTTCAATGCAGTTTGGATTCCGTTCGAGCGCCAGTTGTGCGCACGCTCATCACATATTGACAAAAATGATGAAACAGGCTACCCGCGACAAGTCTTATATACATATATGTTCTATAGATATAGCTGGTGCTTTTGACAATATAACGCATTCTCAGGCCCTATTTTCTCTCATTACTTCTGGCGTGAATCTGTCTGTCGTCTATCTGTTAAAATTTTGGTATGGTCATTCTTCAGTAAGGTTCAAATGGCAAGGTAGCTTGTCAGAGATTATTTCTGTCCGAACTGGTGTTCGCCAAGGGGGAGTCTTATCTCCCTACATCTTCAAATCGGCCATATCTTCTTGTCTCGATTCTTTGCTTCCTGCTTACTTCTATAAAGACTATGCCTTCAGCTACATAGCCTACGCGGACGACTTGCTCTTAGTAAGCCGTAGCCGATCCACACTCACAAAAAATGTAAGTAAGCTGTCGTCAGAACTTCTGAAAATTGGCCTTGAAGTTAACCTTTCAAAATGTGAGTACCTGCATTTCAATTGTTCGAGTGCATCTAAAGCTTCTATATCTCTTGGATCGTTCATCGTCAAATCAACAGACTCTCTGCGGTGGCTCGGCATAACATTCAAATCTTCATTGTCAAAATTTTGCTCATCGGTTGTTCAAGAAGTTTATAAGTCGATCCGTATCGCCTATGGGCGCATCGTCCCCAACCGGGGGCGCTATAATCGTAAAGCTTTGGGAAATTTGTACAGCACCTTCTGCGCTCCTTCTATACTATTTCGTTCTGGCGTCACTCATGTTCTGCGAAAGAAGGAGATTAAAAGATGAGATCATGTTATTTTAAATATGCAAAGCACCTGCTCCACTGGTCGAAATTATGTCATAACCATACATTGACGGAGAAATTCAAAATTCAAGACGCAAGCGTTACCCTTTTGGATGTTTCGTCATCACTTTCAAAACTCATGGACAACAAGGCCCAACCAGCACACGATGTCGTCCACTGCTTCCTGACCGAAGATTAAAAATTAAGTGTCTTTTTCTGTGTGTATATATGTGTTTTGTTTATTTTCTTTACTTTCGTCATTTACTCCGCCTTTTCAAAATGGCGGGTCATAAATAAATTACTTACTTACTTACTTACTTACTGTCGATAAGACGAGTTTTGCAACGTAGCTGCAGCAAAGTAAGTAAGTAAGTAAGTAATTTATTTATGACCCGCCATTTTGAAAAGGCGGAGTAAATGAAGAAAATAAATAAAAAAACACACAAACGCTAAAAAAAGACACTTAATTTTCAATCGTCGGTCAGGAAGCAGTGGATGACGTCGTGCGCTGGTTGGGCCCTGTTCTTACTTACTTACTTACTTACTGTCGATAAGACGAGTTTTGCAACGTAGCTGCAGCAAAGTAAGTAAGTAAGTAAGTAATTTATTTATGACCCGCCATTTTGAAAAGGCGGAGTAAATGAAGAAAATAAATAAAAAAAACACACAAACACTAAAAAAAGACACTTAATTTTCAATCGTCGGTCAGGAAGCAGTGGATGACGTCGTGCGCTGGTTGGGCCCTGTTCTCCATGATTTTTGAAAGCGATGATGAAACATCCAAAAGGGTAACACTTGCATCTTGAATTTTGAATTTCTCCGTCAATGTATGGTTATGACATAATTTCGGCAAGTGGATGATTCGGCAAGATGGGTCCGCGATCAAATCTCTATTGTGGCTCAGACCGACGGCCAGATTCGGCATAATCGCCAGGGTCTTCGGCACAATCGTCACTTCTGTTCAGATATTGCATAAAACGGATACGTCAGCTACGATGCTTTAGCAGCGATATTTCGGCCCTTCTTGGCAAGGGTCCTCGTCAGGCTGCCAATCTTCAGGGTCAACGTGGGGGAAGGAAACGAACCTGCAAACATATTTGTCAAAGAGCGTGTTCCATCCTACTTACCGTAGTTACCACGCATGCCGTCACAAATTCTGCCTTTTTGTCGTCAAGGCTGGAACGATTTTTCTATTTTCCAGTGGAATATCATGCCACGGGTGAATCCGACCAATCACGTGACAGAGATTCGTGGTTACTACGCTTACCATGCTCCTGAGCGTGGTAAGCAAATAGTTACTATTAGTTACTATTTCGAGAAGGCTGGAACGGTCAGCGTAGTAACTTTTCGTGAGGTTGGAACGGATTTAGTAACTAATAGTTACTATTGGTACGAGGGTGGAACACGCTCAAAGTCAGCTTGGATTTATGTTTCAACTTCGCTGTGGAAGTGCAGAAAATTGGGAAAACCTGATCGTCTGTTAGCCGCATTCTGAAAGGTAAGGTAAGGTAGAATTTATTACAACGGAAATATACTTCTGTGCTTCTTAATATATTATAATATATCTCTATGCCAGTGGCGTACAAAACTAGCACTTACTTAATAATACGATTTTTATAAACAGATAATAAAATCCTAGCCTAGTGCTTCAATAACTTAATTTTATCAAGGATTTTGAAATGGTTTCCTGACGCTGCTGACGTAAGTCTAATCAAGAATAAATAAGGGGTTCTTGGTCTAACGTTGTATTAATTTCTCCCCCGCTTTGTTTAGCTGTGTGTGAGTTGAACGTCAAAACGGATTTTATATAATGCGATTGCATTACAGCATTTATAAGGTTTCCTCGAAATACTCACCTCCGAGTCCTTTACGTGTGCCAGTCATACGCCGTGCCGTATAGTAACGATTCATGGTATGGTTCTCCTTTCGCTTACCATAGACAGCGACGAACCACTTATCCACCCTCACCTCAAGTTTTTGGGATCCTAAAACGTAAGTGGAGTGATACCTATAACTTCGTAAAAGTTGTCCGTCTGTCTGTCTGTCCGCCGTTCTTGCCAGCACGATAACTCACGACAAGAATGAGATATTTTGATGAAACTTGGTGTAAGGATTCTTTCGGTCAAGGGACAGGTCGAGTTCAAAGATGGTCTCTGTAGCCCTACAATCCCCCCCCCCCAATCGGAGGGGGTTCAAATTTAGGGGCGAACAGAATTTTTTTTAACAGCTAATGGGATAATCGATTTAGGGGTATGAGGACATGCTGAACTGTATATGAAAATCATTTTCTTGCTGGACAAGTAGTTGGCCCGGAATCCGGTTAAAACCGGAAAATTTATTAAAAGTAGCCTACTTTATAAGTTTTATTTGAAGTTGGTTAGATGTTCGTTTTAGGGGTAAGAAGACATGTCGAAACTCTATATGACAATCATTTTCTACCCTGACATATAGTTCGCCCGGAATCCGGCTGAAACTGGAATATTTGTAAAGGGTAAGGTTTTATCTGAAGTTGATTAGATGTTCGGTACAGAGGGAAGGAGATTTGTTGAAGTCGTTTTTATTCGCCGGACAAGTAGTTTGCCCGGATTCCGGCCGAGCCCGGACATTTGGCAGAAGTTTTGATCAATTCCGCCAAAGTAGATATGGTTTATTGGCAGGGGTGTCGCAAGGAGGGGGGGGTGCTGCATCCCCCCACCTTTTTTAGATTCGATAAAATTTTGGGCCAATTGTTCAGTATTTTTTTGATACAAGAACTATTCGGTATATTTAGGAGATTCGGTAGTTATACAGAATCCCAAATAGGCTACCGGCACAAATCTATTCGGTATAATGATCGGGATTCTGTATAATTGCCAGGAATCGGTAGTTATCAAGAATAGGGTGAGCGACTTTACTGAAATTATTTGGTAATTTATCGATGCCCTTCGGTATATTCGGTTCCGTAGAAGATTCGGCAGTTAGGCTATACAGTATCCCGAATCGACTATCGTTCCAAAATTATTCGGTATCGTGATTGGGATTCGGCATAACTTTCAGGATTCGGTAGTTTTCACGAATCCCGACTTTCGCTCAGTTTCGACGAAACTATACAGAATACGAATATTATTCTTTATAGTTTTTCGATACTATTCCGTATAATAACCGGGAATCGATAGTTATACAGAACCCCTAATAGGCTATCGGTCTAAACTTATTCGGTATTATAACTGGTATTTGGTAGTATATTTCGGCCCTTCTTGGCAAGGGTCCTCTTCAGGCTCAAAGCCGCTCAAGTTGGAAACACAAGTTGTGGGAAATACAACTTGTCGGAAAACCACAAGTTTGAATTTTCCAACTTGAGCGGCTTTGAGCCTGAAGAGGACCCTTGCCAAGAAGGGCCGAAATATAGCTCTAATAAAATTCAGCTGACGTATCCGTTTTGCACTATCAAATATGATTCGCAGTCAGCTTGGGCTGAAGGAATATTCATTATAACTGGGATTCGGTAGAATTGCCAGGCGGTAGTAGTAACCACGAAATTCGAAGAGGTCAAGTTAAGCGCTGATCACAGACAAAAGGACTGATCTATGATTTCATCGATGGCCCTTTCTCTGATTCTGGATCCCAAAAAGACGCTCTATATAATCAACAACTTTCGGAAATTCCGCCTGCTGCGCTTTTTGTGATATTCTCTATTTTACGGAAGGGCGCGTCATTTAATTGGGGTTTTCAGCTAGTTTTAGGATCGGGATTTGAGAAACATTAAAAGGTAGAACCTGCATGGTAAAAGTTTAATTTGGCAGGAAAAACGGAACTTAAAAAAAATCGTCCCTGCGGCGCTCACTTTATTTTATCATGAATAATACTAACTAGCCTACAGTAGCAGTTAAATTGTAACCCATAGGAAAAAACAGAAATGGGATTTAGAAAATTTTCGCCTGTGGTGCTCGATTTAATTTTGTCTTGGATATTATAAATAGAAGCTGCTACCGCAGTCGTGACCGGCAACATATTGTCCAGCGGGATCCGCAAAAACGACGATTAAGCTGGCTAATCTTTCATGCTGCCCTTCAGTGTTGCTCTTTTTACGTAACTCTTTCTGTTCAGTAATGTTCTCAGTTCCTAAGATTCGGTAATTTTTTTGAAAGATTCGGTAAAACTTTGGCTCTGCACCCCCCAACGAAGATGCACTTGCAACGCTCCTGTTTTGAAGCGTTTAGAACTAGAAGTACAGGAAAATTTGAACAGAATCCGATATTGGTGACAAGATTATTTTTACACGCAGAGGGAAAAAAATGATTCGTCAGACCAGAAAATCTGACAAAAATAAATTCACTAGCCAATAAAAAAATGCTTTGAGAGCATTTATGACATCAGTGCTCATGACTGATGCTCTTAAAAGCTAGCTAGACTTTTATTTTGTCCCGTTATCAGCTCCGCTGATGAGATTCTTTTCAAGTAGACCAGAATTCCTTTCATCATGAAAGGATTCTTGTCCCGCTAGACTTTTTTTTCTACTCGTCTTCACGAACGCCATCATTTCGCATCGGCCGGAATTCCTTTCTACTCGACGGGATTTCTTGTCCGTGTAAACGCTACTTTTTTATTGAGGTAAGCTTACACGCTGAATTCATATCTGAACTTGGTTTTCTCAGATAAATAACCACTGGCCTTATCTGTTTCTAAGTTTTAATAGTAAAAATGTTCAAGGAGTCTGAGATATCTACAAGACCCAATTATCTGGATTAAATATTAAATTTGTGGGATCAAATCGGAACCTTTCGTCTTGTTGATTATTCCTCGACGTTAATGATCTCTTGGCGCTTGGTATTAGGAACTCTGTAGGAACTAAACCGTATGGATGGTGGTTCTGAACTGGAATATGGACAGTCTGATTTCGTGTTATTAGTTGAGCTCTATTTTCTTTTTAATTTTGAATATGTTTGACTATACTCATAGTCTGTTCATAGTTATAGAGTCTATTGGCTTTAACAACAAAGTGTTGTAAGAACGAGGTTTTTCTTACGTTCCTACTTCTCGTGTTTTTCGCCAAAAGCACTTTTGGCAACACTGACTGCGATCTGCGATCTGCTGTACTTCTCAAAATTGAGGCGAGAAATTTAAACTAAGTAAAGCAGGACTGCGTAACCACCTGTGCTTTTAGCTTTACCATTTAAGTTTCTGGTGTCTGACGTCTAAGTAAGTAATTTAATAAACAAATCACAGGATTAATTCTTCTTTTTGTACTGTCATCCAGTTAACCGATCTGCAGGATTTTCCACTATAAGCCATTTTCTTCCTTAGGCTAACTACAGTAGAGGTATGCTTATGCGAATAGTTGCTTTAACATGAACAGTGCAGTTTTAGGCTAAATGGTAGAATGAAGATCCAAAATACCTATACAGGTGTTTTCAGATGCTCTTAATTATCTACTTTGGCTAACTGGCAGTTAGCTTTAGACACAGCAAGTAAGTGGATGAAAATCCACTGTCTTCAAACGTTCACATAAGCATAAGTCTACTGTTCCAACTTCTAACTGCATTAACTACCCTTCCTTAACTGGCCCAACCCTTAAGCTACATTTACACAGAGGCAATTTATCCATACTCAGTGGGTATTTTTCCCCTCAACAGCAACAAGTCCCTGGGTATTTTGGACTTCAGTTTCCATTTGGGATTTACCAATTAGCAAGGCACGCTAGCTACTTCCATTCGGGATATACTTTCCACACATGGAACCCATTAGCAAGGAGCGCTAGCTCCTTCCCTTTGCAATTATGTACCATATAAGATGTGCAGAGGCGTCACTAGCCTTTTACCTTTGGGGGGGGGGCGTCCGGTTTGTGCTGACGGACTAAAAAATGTGCCGACAAAACATGGAGCGGCAACACCGTTTATTTCCCAGCAGCACAGAATAGAACCGGGGTAAAACTAACTGTAATGCATCAGTTGAGATTATTCTTTTGATGTAATTTTATATATTAAAGTTAACATATTTGGCTTTTCATTTTAACTTTCGCTAAAAAGGGAAGCTTCCAACGACTTCACCAAGAACAAGTTAAATTAAGCGGTGCAGGCAAAATTTTTTTTAATCTGCCTTTTTTTCGGAAAATTTAGCTATACCTACTATTTATTCAAACAATGTTTACAACGGATACGTCAGTTACGATTCTTCATCAGTGATATTTCGGCCCTTCTTGGCAAGGGTTCTCATCAGGCTGTCAATCCTCTTGGTCAACATTGGGGAAGGAAACAAACCTGTAATAAATAACTGAAGCTTCTACCGACTATAAATATCTAATTAAAATAAATTACCTTCAAATACCATTTAATGAAAAAAACTAGTCCTGAGATTTAATTTTTGACACGAACGCTGTTTTTGCTGCGTGATTGGGGAGATGACAGGAAAGTTTTTTTTCTGCATTTTGATCAACTTCGGTTTTTTTATTAATAAGGGGCTAAAAACTTAAATATTATTTCATTAATAACCTCGTTCTACATTTCTATTATGGAGTACTCGCCTGTATCTATTACTTTGAAAAATTACTGCACGGAAAAACTAGTGCTGAGATTTAATTTTTGACACGGCTGCTGTTTTTGCTGCACTATTGGGGTGACGGCAGGAAACATTTTTTTCTGCATTTTGATCGACTTCGGTTTTGTTGTTAATAAGGGACTGAGGCTTAAATTTTCTTCCCTTAATAACCCCGTTCCACGTTTCCGGTAGGGAGTACTCGCCTGTATCTTGGTTAATGCCTGAAGAAATTTTAAGCCTCAGTCCCTTATTAACAACAAAACCGAAGTCGATCAACATGCAGAAAAAAATGTTGAAAGAACAAGAAAAAGCCCCTAGATACATCAGTGACAGAACCAGACTGGGTTGGGGCACTGTGGGGGAGTTGGGGGGGGGGGGGTCCGTAATTCCAGTGATTGTGAATGGAGGTACTTCCAGATGTGCTAGGACGATGAAACTTGGCTTGGACATTACAGACTTGACAAGATTTGCTTAGAAATGGTCACTTCTCAGATCCAACCATCCCTCAAAGTACTAATCCTAACCGCAAAGTACAAAAAATGCATTTTTTCCTTGTTATTATCGTTAAGTCAGGGAAAATTCCGGCATCCTACGTCTCATCCAAACTATTCTGTGAGTTCCATATTCTGTGGCGTGGAACACAAGCTTCAGTTATATAGTTTCCGGTATCACCTACCGGCTCCGTAGCTTCTGAGTACATAATTACGTGAGAATACCGGACGAGCAGCTGGTACGATGTAGTTTCCATGATCTATTTCCATTTATCACCGGAACAGGAGTCAGCACATGCAAGTTTCCGGTAGTCGATGACAAAAGATCCCGGAATCGTAGATCGTATGGTTTGATTTTGGTGAGAACTACCGGTACTGTAGTCTGTGTGACATAAAGTACGGCTCCCGGTTCCCTAGCCCTAGACAGTGCCATCCCACAAGGGTAAAATAAGAAACAGAACATTCAAAATAAACCGCAGGCAAAATATAACAAAATAGATTATATTCTTTGTGTCAGAAGAACCCTGAAATACTTGAAATTTTTAATATAATATTTTGCATCTGACTGTCGTTGAGGCCAAAAAACAAAACCAAGGTACCATAGGCAATTTATGTAACATAGAGCTAAATGAAAGCTACAGTCTACACTGTAACGTAACGTTTTTTTGTAAACGTAAGTGGAGGGATACCTATGACATCGCACAAGTTGTCCGTCTTTTCTCACGATAACTCTCGAGGGGATTGTGATATTTTATAAGTAGTGAACTGATAGACAAAAATGCTCCTCAGCCGGAATTTGAACCCAGGACCCTCTGCTTACAAGGCAGTCACTCTACCACTGAGCTACCGAGGGGCTTGTGAACAGAGTTCGCAAACCACTACAGTAGTCTGGTAGAAGCCGGCCATAGGAACAGTGATCCCGCCCGAATGCAAATTTATAGGATTGAGATATTTTGATGAAACTGGGTGGGAGGATCCTTTGGGTCAAAGTACAGGTCAAGTTCGAAGATGGGATCTGTAGCCCTATATTTGAGGGTGGGGGATGGGTTTCAAATTAAGGGTAACAAAAAAAACATTTTTTTAAAGCTATTGAGATAATTGATATAGGGGTAAGGAGACATGCTGAACCCGAATATGAAAGTTATTTGGACAAGTAGTTCACCTGGAATCCGGCAAAAACTGGACACAAAATTTGTCGACCAATTTTCGGCTATAGCAGTCCTTCCCCTTTCTTCACACTAGTATAGCTCTGCGCCTGTATGATGACATAAACTATTAACGTTGGAGGGAGCTAGTGCAGTCGAAGGTCGAAGGGGTTGGTATATGTTGTTCAAGCTTAGTAGGGGTTGATATATGTTGTTCAAGCTTAGTATGAGGATTCATTTGCAAAGTACAGGTCAAGTTCGTAGGTGGGTCCTTTAGTCCTATATTTAGAGGCAATTTACGGTAAAAACATATATGTTTTATGAGCTAATAAGAAATTCATTGAAAGGGTAAGGAGGTCCCCTGAATCCATATCTGAACTTAGTTTTCTTGTCTCTGATGATTAGCCTGGCTAAGACAAGACCCAATTGTCTTTATCAGATTATATATTTTTGGGATCCCATCGAAACCCTTGGTCTTGTTTTCTTCAGTTGCCTTTGCAGCCTCTAACGGCAAGTTAACGGCGTACGAAGTATTGCATTACTTTCATGACCTTCAGTTATCCCAGCACAAAAAATGTTTCTGTGCACCACGATGCAAAAAGTGGCTCACTTTTTTTTGTTTTTTATTGCATTTGAAAGCAGAACCAGCAAAACTGAATACCAAGATTTCTGCCGTAGATCCACTTTTGCAGTGAAATGAATTAGTTCTCTAGCAACTATAAATATCTTATTGTAGAAGCAAACCAATAGGCTGGAGTATCGCTGGAATGGGTTTCAGCTCACTTATCCAGTTAGCCATTGACCATTTAACAGTAGAAAGTACATCAGTCAATAAGCTTTCGACTTTGCTTTAACTGTTATTTTGTCTTTTTCTTTTAGCTACTTCTCTCCCCTGTAACGATGTTTTGGCAAATGACTTTAGCCTATTTTAGCTACAAATCTTGTAGAAGAAACTTTGAATGTAGGTCTTCCAGTCAGTCAACCACAAACCTCTGATTCATGGGTACTCTATGCCAAACGCTGGGTATATCTACCGTTCGGCATATCCTATGCATAACACTGGGTACCCTATGGCAAACACAGGATACCTGTTGGTACCCTAACCCTGACCTACCCCACTATAGATGACTTCTGATTGGTTGATTTCTGAGCTGCACTGGGATTATCTATATCTTATTGGGTTAGAGAATCCATCATTTGGCATAGTTTATCAAGTGTTAGGCATAGGGTGTGCCAAACGCTGGATATACCCAGCGGCATAGGGTATCCAAAAATCAGGGGTTTGTGGTAGACTGCTTCAGGTAGCTTATTTAGTATCTATAACCATTTTTGTGTTAATATTTTTCAGGCCATACCATAAAATGAGTTAGAGAATCCATCATTTGGCATAGTCTATCCAGCGTTAGGCATAGGCTGTGCCAAACGCCGGATATACCCAGCGTATATAGGGTATCCAAAAATCAGTGGTTTGTGGTAGACTGCTTCAGGTAGCTTATTTAATACCTATAACCATTTTTGTTTTAAAATTTTTCAGGCCATATCACACAAAAACACCAGATTTCTACCTTTGATCTTGAGTCTTTCACATGAAAGCTATGGTAAAGCTGTAAAGCTTGAAAAGCAAAAAAAGCTTGTAAAGCTGTAAAGCAAGGCTGTAAGCTTTGTGGTAGACTGCTTAAAGCGGGCCACAAAAAATGGTCTTTTACCACACACACAATACTAACCATCCCTTCTATCACTATGAATGTTCAAAACCACTAAAAATACCGTAAAACAGTGAGCAAATTAAAAAAAAAACACCAAATTTCCTAGGTTTGAAATAACTCCGTCTGGACTAAATCTCAGCCGATTATCACGGACAGCTGTTATGGCACGTAGAGAGCCAAGGGTCAAAATAATAATTTCCATCTAATGCTCCAACTGTTTATTACAAATAGAAATAAATTATAAAACCAAGACCAGTGTGGTACCTCTGAAGACATACAAAAATTATCAGTTAGGTCTTATAATAATTCTTTGCTAATCAATCCTGGAAAATTCCGCCATCTAGAAAAGAAGACGTTGTGCCTGGGTTTTTTCTCGAGCCAAAACATCAACTCGGAATTCGAGTTCAAATCTAAAAAAACCGGTGGCATGCGATCAAGGAGAGAAGGTAAACAATGTTTGGATTAGGTCTTTAAGGCAGCTTATTTAATACCTATAACCATTTTTGTTTTAATATTTTTCAGGCCATATCATACAAAAACACAAGATTTCTACCTTTGATCTTGAGTCTTTCACACGAACGCTGTAAAGCTTGAAAAGCAAAAAAAGCTTGTAAAGCTGTACGCTTTGTGGTAGACTGCTTAAAGACCTAATCCAAACATTATGTTTACCTTGTCTTAGTGATCGCATGCCACGGGTGTGTTTACATTTGAACTCGATTGCCGAGTTGCTGTTTTGGCTCGAGAAAAAAACCACGCACAACGTCTTGTTTTCTAGATGGTGGAATTTTCTAGGATTGATTATCAAAGAATTGTAAGACCTAACTGATAATTTGTGTATGTCTTCAGAGGTACCACACTGGTCTTGGTTTTATAATATATTTGTATTTGTAATAAACAGTTGGAGCACTAGATGGAAATTATTATTTTGACCCTTGGCTCCCTACGTGCCATAAAAGCTGTCCGGGATAATCGGCTGAGATTTAGTCCAGACCGAGTTAATTCAAATCTAGGAAATTTGGAGTTTTTTTTTTTAATTTGCTCACTGTTTTACGGTATTTTTAGTGGTTTTGAACATTCATAGTGACAGAAGGGATGGTTAGCATTGTGTGTGTGGTAAAAGACCATTTTTTGTGGCCCGCTTTAAGGTAGCTTATTTAATACCTATAGTCATTTTTGTTTTAATATTTTTCAGGCCATACCATACAAAAACACCAGATTTCTACCTTTGACCTCGAGTCTTTCACACGAAAGCCGTGACGACTAAGCAATCCCGTGAGGCAAGATGGATTCCGAATAACAAGCTACCACCTGTAATGAGTCACAGTTTTTTGCGTATCTTAGCTAGAAATACTGTACCAAAGAATCCTACTAGAAGCATGTCGTCAGGCAGCTCAGTTGGTATAATCGTCATCGGCGACGAAATCTTGAAAGGACAAACCCATGACACCAACTCTCACTTTATGTGCCAGCGTTTTTACAAATTGGGGGTAAAAGTTGCCAAGATTTCCGTCATACCAGACGATGTTGATCAGATCGCTAACGAAGTCCGAGAATTCTCAGTGCGATATAAGCATGTTGTAACTTCAGGGGGAATCGGCCCCACACATGATGATATTACACTTGAAGGTGTCGCTAAAGCATTTGGTGAGGATCTGAAGTTACATCCCGAGTATACCAAATTCTTTATGGAGTACGCCTTGGCGAATCGTAATGTGGATGGAGAGTATGATGAGATTCGGAACAAAGATTTGTGCAGCTTAAGTAAAGACGAAGTTGCAGCATTGGTGAACAAATACCCGCTATTCAAAATGTGCTTAATGCCGGAGAATACACAACCGCAGTTTTTGCGTAACGAGTCGGGGGAGCTCATTTCCAAATTCCCAATTGCCCAAGTTCACAACGTGCTAATATTTCCCGGCATTCCACAGTTTTTGGTCAAAGGATTTTTGCACACTGAGCATATTTTTAAAAATTCGGATGTTTTCCACAACGCCGAAATTTTCTGTCAGTTGGACGAAGTGGTGATCACCCCTGCTTTGAACGGCGCTGTTGAAAGATTTTTGGGCAAGACAGTTTTTGGCTCGTACCCGAAAGTTGACCATAGTTATTATGCCACCAAGTTGACTCTAGAGGCCAAAAGCCAGGAGGAGTTGAAAGAAGCTCAAACGTATTTGACCCAGTGTCTACCCGAAAATTCTGTTGTCGAGTATGATAAAAACCCATTTGAACATGTTTGGGAAAAATTGAACAGGTTGTGTAAGGTCGACGATCCTGTTCTGAAGCCGTTCCTTCAACCTTCAGTCGAGGTGAGAAAACAAAGTTTTATGCGAGTTTAAGTGACAAAATAGGTGTTTCCTGCTAGTTGATGAACCAAAAGGATGCCCAAAAGCCGTCTAGTGATCGACGCGTCACGCAACCTGTCCCCTCGTGGGGAAGACTTGCGAAAATGTGATATGATATGGATGTTCCTTCAGCCCAAGCTGACTGCGAATCATATTTGACGGTGCAAAACGGCAAAACTTTAATTGTTTTTCACAAGTTCATTTTCCAGCTTGAACGGCTTGAGCCTGAAGAGGACCCTTGTCAAGAAGGGCCGAAATATAGCGCTAATTAAATGTAGTTGACTTATCCGTTTTGCACCGTCAAATATGATATGATATGATATATATTGCTTAAAGCCCGAGGGCCATCGCGTACTAAACAGTCTACAAAACAACCAAACAACTCTTCTAGTAAATCCTAGCTACGAAAACTCTTCTCTATGCTTCCAACCTATCCGCAAAAACCTTCCAAGCTGCCTAGCCCCAAACAAACTTTTCTCCTTAAAATTTTCCACCAAGCAACCTTCCCCTAAAATTCGCTCCCCAAATATTTAACTCTCAAATCATTCAACTCCACATTCGCACATAATATAGTAACACATATATAGGCTGTATAGGAGAGTTATCATGTAACTAAAAGTTGCGGTAATAGTTGCATTTAATCTGAAAAAGAACAATTAGAAGCATGTTGATTTTTTTTTTTTTTTAGCTCATGCTTGTTTTCAAAAGATTTATATTGAGTTTTTGGAGTTCAGGCATGTTTTTTGAAGTTATTGAAATCCTTGCTAGGAAGCAAACTGATCCACCATACTCTGAGCTTAAAGCACAACTCTTAGTAGAAATGATCTTTTCACGATGAAACGGCTGTTTTTCGAAAATACCATACTTGCCAAATAGAATCAGCGATTTTCTTGTTAGCGCTTGTCGACTCCATCCAGCTTTTCGGCTCTCCGACGCGGTGACCGGACACAAAATATTCGAAAACTGAACGCGACGTGGTTAAAAATGGGAAAACTAAGCAAAAGAAAAGAAGCCCAAAATAAAAGATGACCTGATGGCCTACCGTGTCTTCGAAAATGAAAAGAACACCTTTGAACTTTCTCATGTCCGTATATGTGAAGGAGTTGTCGGCGGACCTTGAAACTTACGAAATTTCCGCTAATGACTGATAAAACCCTGCTCGGCCGAAAAAGCGTTCTAAGTAATGCATAGATGGCACTTTAAGTTAGGTGAATTTGCCTTCGGGCGGGATCACTGTTCCTATGGCCGGCTTCTACCGGACTATTGTAGTGGTTTGCGAACTCAGTTCACAATCCCCTCGGTAGCTCAGTTGGTAGAGCGACTGCCTTGTAAGCAGAGTGTCCTGGGTTCAAATCCCGGCTGAGGAGCATTTTTGTCTATCAATTCACTACTTATACAACGTTCTAAGTAGGCACAAAATGGAACAATAATTAAAGGCGGGCATTCACAGGCGTATAGCTGCGTAAGGGAGCTTGCGGTAATATAAAAGGCAGAATAAGCAAGAGTGGTCCTTTAAACTAATGGGCCACTCATTGTTCTGCTTTTTCATTTTTTTTCCATAAACTACTTCTCCGCCGGTTCTCGTTAATGTCACGGGTGACTGGAATGATTTTCCTGCTATGAACCCAGAAGCTGTGAATCAAAATGAAAACAACATAAAAAATTAATCAGAGCAAGGTGGCTGAACTTTAGTTTAGTTTTATGCATGAACGAATGTGTACTTTGATTTAGCATTGCTTGTGATGGTTTCTCCCATCACGTCTTTGCATTTTTTTTTATTGTCGTTCATGTGCTGTGCGCGCGACCAAAACCCCGCGGGGGATTTGGTTGAATGAAATGCAGTTAGGATTGGAGTTAGTGAGTAGAAGGCGACACGCTCTGTTGTTCTGTGGTTCCTGTAAATAAAGGCTGATATTGTGTATTCGAACCCCGAACGGATAGTTGGGAGGGTGAAATTGTGTTAACCAACATCGATCCGTTACATTGCTGCCGTTAAAAAAAATGGTAAAAGTAAAAAAAAAAAAAAAAAAAAAAAAAGTAGCCGAGGCAACAGAGGCGAAGGCCTGTTTACTTCATGTGTATTATTACTAGTATCAATCAACCATTTCTTTCTTTTCATTACAGACAATTGAGGAATGCTTCTCGCGCTACAATCCAGAAGAAGTCTGCGTCAGCTTTAATGGTGGGAAAGACTGCACAGCCCTGCTGCATTTGGTCTACGCGACTTACCACAAGTATTATGAGAGCCCCCCTCCTTTGCAAGCGATTTACATTAGGAATAAGGATTCATTCCCGGAGATTGAAAACTTCATTCAGGAATGTGTATCAAAGTAAGTATACATTCTTTAACTATCTAATACACGAATGTTGAGTTGGAAACCATGCTTCCAGGTGTGTGAAGCTAAAAGCAGTTTCGCGCAGAATTCTGCTTTAAAGGTTCGTCGAATAGAGCTGAAGTACGAATATCTAGTTAAAAATCACATATTATTCAGGCTTGAAAACTCGATGAAAATGCGTCAGTCCATGGCTCTGCTATTCCCGAATAAAGTTTTTGTATGGCACTTCAGGCGTCCAGGTCAAGTGCGATCGTAATGTATGTCGGTGGGTCTGCCCCTCTGTCCCGGTTTTGCTAGTTCGTGCAATTTCACATAAGCCAGGACGATGAAACTTGGCAGGCGTATCAGGGACCCGGCCAAATTAACTTGGAATTAGTCACTTCCTCGATCTGACCATCTGGGGGGGGGGGGGGAGGGAGGGGAGGGGAAATCCGAAAAATTTAGGTATGTGTAACTTTCGAACAGGTGATCGGATCTTAATGAAACTTAGTATTTCGAAAGACCGCGTGTCTCAGACGACCAACTTTAAATGAGGGCCGGATCTATTGACTTTGGGGGAGTTGGACGGGGGAACCGGAAATCTTGGGAAACGCTTCGAGTGGAGGAATCGGGATGAAACCGGACCGGATTTGGGCACTGTGTGTGTGTGGGGGGGGGGGGGGTAGAATTCTGGCGATAAATATTCTTTCAGTCCAAGCTGACTGCGAATCATAGTTTCTGGGTTTCCCAGAATTCTGGTGATCGCGAGTTAGGATACTTCCAGATGCCTAGATATGCAAAACATGTGTCCGAACCAAATGCGGCCATGATTGGGAGAGTTGGAGGGGAGGTACCAGAAACTTTGTGACATGTGCAAACACCAACCGAATGGGATGCAAGTTAGACAATACCGAGTTTATGCGGCCGAGATTTGTTATTTGGCGTCCGGACCGGATCCGGCCACGGTAGGAGGAGAATGAAGCGGGAACCGGAAATTTGCAGATACGCTCCGATTCCAGTCAAACTTGATGGACGGGAAGAGAAGATGTCGGAGATGCGAAGTTACTCCACCTACTCGTAACAAGTGCCGGATGAGCTCGTAGCTCTTGTTATTTGTGGGAAAAATTTTCAAAATTGAAAGCTCTACGTAATTTCAAATATTTTGGATAAACAACAGTCAATAAACAAACATGCTAGGCTGCTAGTCCTGGGAGTAGCAAAATCATTGTTTATTTTGGGGAACTTGATAGAAACGGGAAATATTTGTTATAGTATACAAAATTTTCTTTTTGTTAAATTAGATATCCAAACCAGACTTGCAGATATGAGTGCAATAAACTAGTCTTAATCTGGAACTAGCCTTAATCAAAACATTTGGACTTGAATGCACGTCAAATATCTGGCCAAAAATGGAGAAAGAACGAACAACGAATTTAACATTGAGAGGTATGGAATTTAGGCTTTCGAGACAGAGTTATTGGCGTTTCGTAGCTAATATGATCTGGTAAGCTATTACAACGAGATTCCAGACCTTTCTTGATTGATTTTGGTTTTTGGAGCAGAGTTTAATTGGAAATGAGATCTTACGAATTTAATGCTTTTATCCCAAAGGACATATCGCACTCTATTTCGGCTGTAGAAATTAAGTAGCAGACAAAACGACGACAGCTGTAGTATGTGCGGCGTAGCGAATATACTTTTTGGTCGAAAAAGACAGTCGAGAGATAGATAGATAGAAAGTTTATTGTAAAATTCGAATATCGTGGTTATAAACCAAATTTGCGATTATTGTCAAACAAACAGAATAAATTACAATACATGTATCTAATGTCAGTACGCTTAAAAAAATCAGACTTCGTTAAAATATTTCACGAACTCGGGAATCAAACTTTTTGCAGATCAAGCGTGTTCTCTCGCTCTTGTCGGGTTGAACGTTAAGCCAGAACACTCAAATTCTCCGCTAAGAACCCGAAAATTCTCTCCAACATACGCAACCGACCGGCTCAAATTCAACACATCATCTGCGACTTTGTATGAAGTCACATCATTCGCTGAGACTTCCATAGGGAGACTTGCCGATGATTTTTAGAAGGTGTGATAGAACTTTCAGAAAGGTTAAAACCGCTTTTAGATTGACGCGCTGAGCCTTTCAGTTCAATTCAGTTTACTTCCAAACCATTCACGGACTAGCCGAATTTTCGGTTTTTTGTCAACAAAAATAACTGTATCAAGATAAAATAACGTCAAACGTAGAGTGAATAAATACAACAACAAAAATGATGACGTCAAACGTAAAGTGAATAAATACAACAACAGCAACAAAACAAGATTCTCAGACAACAATAAAAGTTAGTAAAAATTTAAAGAATTCACAGTTTCACATTGAGCTATGCAACCTCTGGGTGGCGCTTGTGTCGACGGAACGCAGAGCTTACGCAGACAAAAAAACGCAACGGAATAGAACCAAGTTCAGTTCTTGCTTTGCGTCGACGTGTACGCATCAGATTTTTCAGTGGAAAATGGACGTTTTTGAGAGAAACTGGATAAAAACTCACTAATGATGAAGAAAAACTTACTAGTGGTCAAAGAAACGAGAATACTCTTGTTGACCAACTCTCCTTGCCAATGCAAAATCGCCGGGTACCTAGCGGAAGAGCCAGAAGCGGTGTCACCTCGGGTATCACAACTGCTCTCGAATATTGACATGATTGTTTGACACAGGATTTAAGTTGTTGAGTCTGAGTCGATAGTGAGACGTTTTCTAGTTCTTCCTGAGGATCACTGGCGTCATATAGAGTATTCAGCAGAAGCAACCGAGAAAGGAAAATGAAAACGAGCATCCAGCGTAAAAGCTTCTCGCGCAGGTGTGAAAGTCGTGAAAAATACGCTACGCAACCTGTGCGCAACGGAAGATAAACGCACACGCAAGGCATCGCAACGGCGCGTCAATGTGAACGCGACTCGATGCTTGCGTCTTGAACGTGGAACGTCTCTATTAGTGCGTGATTATGGCGTAATCGCGACAGATCACACCTACAGTCTAGCCGTTACCAAAGGCGTTACTAGCCAAAATGTTTGGGGGGTGGGGGGGGGGCGTCCCCCCCCCTCCCCCCAGTCGTGACGCCCTTGGCCGTTACTTGGTTAATTTTTTTTTGCACTGTTCTTTGCCCTCGGCAAAGATACACTTGGTTGCAAGAAAAACTTCTTTATTTTCTCTTATGCATCTCATACACGACTAACTCAATAAAACAACTACGGCACTCAGGCCCCATTCAATTATGTCAACACCCCGACGCAATACGCGGAGGGGTGCTGACGAAACACAATGCAGTGTAGTTAAATGGACTACATTTTTCCTATTCTTTATTAGACTTGTCCGTTTATTTAGGGTGCAAGCTGTCGTCTTGACGCGAATCCCTATCTGGTCTTATATTCTTACAGGTACAATCTTCAGCTGTGGAGCGTGTCCGGCCCGATAAAAGTTGGACTGGGGTCCGTTTTAGAGTCGCATCCGGAGCTAAAAGCGGTGCTGATGGGAACCAGGAAAACAGACCCTTTTTCATCACATCTTCAACCGTTCCAGGTTCGTACTTCGTCCGTTTCGTTTCAATCAACCAATCATTCAATCACGTTTAATCCAAATAGCTAAAAGCTAGAAGTGGAATACAAATTTACGTAATACAGACACGAAACAAATTAACTAATACACTTACAATATACGACCTGAAATAAATGATGGGATAAACCTACGTAAAAATTGGGCAGAAGAATTAGTTGGATATGGAGAAAACTGGTTGCCAGTATTCCTCTCAGACCGACGCACGGAAGATGGGAGGGGAGGGGGGAATAGTTTCGTACTCCGTCTGTCGGGTTCTGGCCCACCCACCGGTACCAAAATCGCTCTGGCGAACCCACCCCAGGGTACCAACCTCCCCCCCCCCCCACACACACAGTGTTAATAAAACGCAAAATATTTTGTGAAAAGTCCATACAGAGGCGAGCGAGCTGTGAGCCGCCATCATGCGTTTGCATTTATATGGTGTTGTGAAAAACTCTATGCCGGAGAGAAGGTTTTTCATCTAACTTCATGAACGTGTTCATCTAACTTCAGATCTTAAGTGGGATAAGCAACTACAATCTATGCTGAAAAGAGCAAATATGAGAATAAGATCTCTCAAAATGCTCTCCCGCCATGGCACCCCGAAACACCACCTCCTTCGCATTTACCTTGTGTTCATTCGCCCTTCCCTTGAATACTGCTGTCCGGTATGGCATTTCGGTTTAACACGGCAGCAGTCGGAACGCCTCGAGAGGATCCAGTAGCGATCTTTACTAATAGTATCAAAATCCCCCAAAATCCCGTATATTTCCCTTCTAAACGAGTTTGGTCTCGCATCTTTGTCAAACCGTAGGCACCAACTACTGGAAGACCCCAACCATCGGCACATCCTTCCCCCTCCCCACATTCCCGACCGCACAAGGCCACAGAGAATGGCAGCACAACCAGTTCCTAAGATACAACCCATTCGGGCAATTCATGCGCGGTACGAAAGAAGTTTTGTCCCCTCCTTTGTGAGTTTTTTCAACGCGAAATTTTTAAATTCTTTTCCTATTTTTTATGTTAATTATTGAGGTTCAGCGCTTTAATTTGTTGCAATTCTTGTTTTTGTGTAATTATTGAACATTTGACTATGTAAGAGCGCAATTGTATATTGTTATGTTTGACGAGAGAACAAATATTCGTTTTTTTGTTAATGCCGTAAGGAATGTTTCTCGAATTTTAAAGATTGATTGATTGATTGATTGATTGATTGAGAACGGGCAATAAACCCAGAGCATTCGCACAGCGTCTGCTGAAGAATCTAAGTGCGCTCACTGCTTAAATATTTTTAGGATTACATACCAGCGCGTTGAGAACCATGAGGTAATAAAAAATTGACAGTGACAGTGAGTCAGTACTCAGAGGAAAACTGAAAATAATAACGAATGGTAGAATAATCCTGAAGAGCTCGCGATCCAAACTGAAGTTTTTATAAAATATACCGATCGCAATTTCGTCGGTCTGTCGGTCGGTCAGTCCCACGATTGCGAGTTAGGGTACTTCCTGCAGCAAGTGACTTCCGGCTCATATGGGTCTCTTCTAACTGAATTATCCCTCCCCTCACTGCATGAACGTCGTAACATACTAATTCTTAAGTTTGGGTGTAAAATCCTTGCATCTGTCCAACACCGAACTATCCTCCCACCTGATGCACCAATGAACAATCGTACGCGTTCGCAGCCGAAACTAAAAACGGTAAAAACCAAAACAAGGAGACAGAGTAACACATTTGTGCCATTTTTCGTCAACATGTTCAATAAAATGTCAGTGTGACTTTAATATTTGTAGTACCATATTTAGTATTTATGTTACTCGTGAGTGTTTAAAAGAATGTAATTTTTGTAAAGACAACCAAATTAGCTAGCTAGCAAGTTTTGTCTAATAAACCTTACTTACTATGATTTGCATCTTCGCCTCTTTTTAAGACGGGGGTAATCGTACCCAGAATAAAACTTTCCGGTAAGGTGGATGTTGACAGGGTCATCTGGAATAATAGCTACTGGTAAATCGTACTTTAAATGCTCATGGGAAATGCCATCTCTATCTGGATTCCTCTTTTTCTTCATACTTTTCAATTCATTCTGGATGGCAGAGATGGTAATGGAGAAAATTTCATGTTGTTTTAACCTGGGTGACAAGTAACGGTCAGCGTAGACTGAAAAAACAGAAGATACCTTTTCATTGCAAGCAGAAAGTGTTGGTCGAAAACAAATATATATCATAAATTATATAGTAGAGGACCTAACATGCCTTACTGTTTTCATCTACAGCTTTTTAAACTTGAGAGCCTCTATCATCGACGGAAGAGGCTATGCAGAGAGTTTGGTATGAAATCCCGACAGAACCCCTCCTTCCTTTCCCTCCTGCCACCTCTCTTCCAACCTCGACGTTTGCCTCCACAAAGAGAGTGTGCGGAGCGAGTACCCAAGCTGGAACTCCGTTCCTACCGTACGGAGCGGTACCGTAATATTTTTATCCCCAATTTCATACACTTTTTCAACAATGAGTTTTAGTCTGTCTTGTGTGTCTTTTACTTTTATGATTTTGTGTTAGACCATCTTCAGTTTGATTTATTTATTCTGTTCTTTTGACTGACATTATTGTTTTAATATCATGTATCTTGACTTAAACAACATGCCATTTGGCCCCAAGCCACGACTTGTGTTGATGCTTTGAAATAAATCGAACTGAATTGAAATTGTAACCCAAGTAGGTTCTTTACAAGTATTCAAGTATTTACTTACGGACTAAAATGACACAACACTGGAGAACTTGGTCTATTGGCCTAGAAAAGAAAATAATCTTGTAGGCTTAGCTAACCTACAACTTAAGGATTAAAGGAAATGAAACACAACCGAAGAAGACACAAAGAAGAGGAAAACAAAACAGAAGAAAAAGGGAAAAGAAAAGTACTGTGTGTAAAAAGTACTGTGTGTTTCTTTGCAGATGACTGATCCTGGCTGGCCCCAGGTTATGCGGGTTAACCCCATCCTAGATTGGAACTATGAAGCTATTTGGAAATTCCTCCGGAGACTCTCGCTGCCTTACTGTTCAATGTACGATAAAGGGTAAGTACTCCGCCTTTTTAGTTTACTTATTTTCGTACTTTTATTTAGGCTGCCGTCTTCCGAACTTGCTATCTTGCGAATTTGATCGTTTCTGGGGAATAGTCGTAACGGAAGAGAGAGATTGCAGCCTACCCAACGAATGGGAACATATGAAAAGCGTATAGAAAGAAAAGATGTTCTCGAAACCAGGACCCCCGCATTCCGGACAACTATGTTCCACTGTTGGCAAGCGTAAATAGTAAAAATTTTCACGGAGTCTGGCGAAGACCGGATATCTATAGAAGATCCAATTGTCTGGATCAAATATGAAATTTTTGGCACCCCATCGAAGCTTTTGGTCTTGTTATTTTTCCCCTCATAGTAATGAATTTAGGTCCAGAATGGGAACATATGAAAAGCGTATAGAAAGAAAAGCTTTTCTCGAAACCAGGACTCCACATTCCGGACAACTATGTTCCACTGTTGGTAAGCATTGAACGTAAGGTAAGGACTCGCTACGCTCATCTGATATTTCGAATTGCCCAAAGAATTATCGTGGTTGTATTGCATTAAAGTTAGAATTTAGAATTCCTCGTGTTCCCATGGAACTCAATAACCTAGAAACTAGCAAAGAAATCCAGTCACGGAAACTTTCCAATCGCATGTCAGCGAATCTTCCCAGCAATTTGGACAGTCGGTCCAGGATCTGCAACATCTAGTGCAGTCGATTTCCATTCTTTCATTGTGTTTCTTCAGTTTGGCCGCGTTTTGTTGGCCTGTCGTTTTGGCCTTTGCTTGGCAGTTGCATAGAAAGAGTGGCCGCAGAAAAGTGCAGTTGTGCAATTGGTAGTGCAAACATTCAAAAAACTGTGAGACCAGTTATCCCACTTTATTGGCTGTTAGGTCTGCTTTAGGCGAGGGTAGTTATTCGGGGATTCAGTCAGGTTCAGAGCAAAATAACTCTAGAGAGTAATGCGAAGACCTATCCTTCCCATGCATCAAAAATGGGCCTCCGTCGCAGCACCGCCCAGCTTGCTTTGTTCGTGTTGTGCAGTGGCGGACGTAGACATCGAGGAACAGATCAGAGCCAGCGCTCGTTAACGATTGGTTGAGCAGAGCCAGCGCTCGTCAACGATTGGTTGAGTTTAGGTAGGGATGTTCGTGTCCTCTAGAGGAGCTAGTGTCGCTGCGATTTGACTGTGTGTCACTTTTTCAAAGTTCGCGCATTACTTTCTAGAGTTATTTTGCTCTGGTCAGGGTAGACCCTTACTACCTTGTGGCTCAAAGTAAAGATCCTAGTTTGTGTCTGGAACTCGGTGTGTTCATCCGCTTTCTGTTGTTGATGTTGGTATGGTGAATTTCTGAAGTGTGGTGTAGTGAAGTATTACCTCCTATTGCTGTTCTGTGGCCTCTGCATGACAGTTGCTTAGGACCAAGAATAGATAATCAATGTAGAATGTAGTCTTTGGTCCCATGCACCGATTATGGCTACCCCGACAAAATTGACCAGAGCCAAAGCTAGTTTCTGAGCTCTGACTTGGCGCCCGTCTACTCAACTCTTAGTCGCTGCGATTTGAGACGAAAAGAGCGTAGCATTCGTTTATGACCCGCCTCTGCATCAGCACGAAGGACGCTGATGACTAACTCTTCTTGACGATGCAAAATCGCCCTGTACGTAGCGGAAGAGCCGGAAGCGGTATCACAGCTGCTCCCAAACACCGCCGTGATTGGTTAACACAGGATTGAGTTGTTGAGTTTGAGTCATTAGTGCTACGTTTTCTCGTTTATCCCGAGAATCAGTGGCGTGTTTTGGACTTAGTCATATAGAGTATAAGAGTATATATGTATATATAGAGTATATATGTCGCAGTTGACGTCACATTGGTATACACCCAACAGTCTGTTTAACTCTCGGCTTTTCTTCTCTGGGGCTCTACTGCGATGAGCTGTTTGTAGAGGCAAGGAATTGTGATCCGCGTAGCTCCTACCTCCGCTCCTTTGCGTCGGGAACCTGTTTGACTCCAAATGGCTGTAGTACAGAGAGACGGTCGCTCTAATTCTTATCGTGGGTAGAACAAGAAGCGTGAAACTCTTCGCAAAGTGCCCCTAGAAGCGCATATACTAGCGCATGCGTAGAGGCAACTGGATGATTGCTTTGCTAATTGATTGGTGTTTTCTAAGTCTGTGTAGGTTGTCTCATCAGGAACAAATAACGAGATAGAACTGCTGTCTCCCTATCTCGGTCGTACAAACATGCCGAGTCGAGTAAAATACGGCCGACTCCCGACGCAAACGAGCGGAGGTTACTAGCTTCGCGGCACATCACGTTTCGTTACCTCTACAACTAGCTATATCGCTGTAAAGTCGCTGAAGAGGAAATCTAGCAGTCAAAGCTGATTGGTTCTATTAACGGGCTCCAGAGTGGGTTGGCGCGCGGAGTACGCCTCCTGCTAGCCTCCTTCAGTATTTCTTGTGCGATAATCAAGTTTAAGCAATGGTGAAGACGGAAGAGGAGTAAACGGGTATCAGAATCAGCTCAAAGCTAGAGTAAATACCTCTAGGTCCGCTCAGTTTTGTCGGGGTTTTCATAGTCGATGCATGCGACTAAAAGTTCTATCTGATTATTTGTTCTTGGTCTCGTACTGAATCACAAGTAGCTGGGCCTTTCAATAGACGGACTTAAGAAAGACCCTAGTTCGATCATGGATATTTGTGCGCTTACCCCCTCCATACCTTCGACCCTCTGTGCCTCCCGAGGCACATAGAGGTGCCAGTTTTCTCTCTGCTACACACACACCAATGTACTGTGTACGGGTGTACTGAATCACAGTAGATGGGCACATAACTAACTTGAAGAAAGATCCCAGCTCGTTTACGGACCGTGGATTTTTGTGTGCATACCTTCTATCGATACATTCAACCTGCTGTGCCACTAGAGTGGTTCTCTGAGGATGCCAGTTTTCTCTCTGGTGTACGGCACCTAGGACATCGGTCTACTCAGTTTTAAGACTCGCGCGAATGTTCGCAAGGTCTCTCTCGTAGGCAGGGTTGCCACACCGATAAAATTGTTCGTGCTATGTACTCAAGATCCGAAAAAGTATTCTTTCTTGAAAAAGTACTATTTTAATAAAAAAGTTGAAACAGTTTGATGGTCGTCATGTGCAAAACTATTAAAGGACACCTGAGCAATGAAACCATACTTGAACACACCATGGAGAATGCGTTTCCAGACATTGCCACGGAGAGCATTCTTCTCCTGAGCGTGACGTTTTCAAAATAGGGATGTTCGTTCCTGGAGGTTTGCACATGCAGACTCCAAGACAAAATGTGCAATTCATTCAAATCTTGTACAGCGCTGGCCGGATCGTATTGGTATTTCTTCTAGATATACGTTTGGGCTTAACTTGTTAAAAAATATTTCAGAAGAAGGGTTGATTGGAGACATTTGTTCATTTCTAAAATTGTTCTGTACTGAAATAAGGACAGATGTAAAATGGAGCAAAAATCATAGCTTGGAAACACTATTTCGTATTTGGTTTGGGTTTTCTGCAGGCGGAACGGAAGTCATACAGATAGGGCTGATACTTGGTACTAACTATTCATTCATTTGGCCTTTGAAAAGTAACAGAGAGCACTGTTCCTCTAACTAGTGAAAACCGGAACAAAACGTATTCTTTTGAAGAAAAATTAATGGTGCAGCTTTCAGCAGAGTCAAACTTTTGTTCTACTTGTGGCAACACTGCTAGGGTTAAGGATGGGCTGATGGGTGAGAGGGATCGTGTTTGCTCGTCTTTCCTGCAGCTAGGAGTTTAGGATGATGATCTATTTTGTTTAGGCTGTCCAGCCCAGTCTTTCCAATCCCAGTAGCATAAGCGCATGGCTTTTTGCTGGATGAAAAGTCTTGATTGATTGATTGACTGATCTACCACAAGCCCCTGATTTTGTGATACCTTATGCCTACCGTTGAATAGCCTATGCCAAACGCTGGATACGTGTTACCTTAACCCGGACCTACTCTACTATAAAGTTTTTCAAGCTTTCAAGTCACAGGCCAAGTCCTTTATCTTATCGGAAGCATACTTTCCTTTCTTCTTTTTTCTTTCCTTTTTATGGCACTTGCAGCCTCTGGCTCAAGTGCCATATACCGATCACAATTCCGTCTGTCGGTCTGTCGGTCGGTCCGAGTTTTTTTGTCCCACATATCCGAGTTAGGGTACTTCCAGATGTGCTAGGACAATGAAACTTGGCAGGCATATCAGGGACCCGACCAAACTAACCTGGAAATAATCAGTTTCCCGATCCGACCATATGGGGGGGGAGTGCGGGGCGCTGGAAACTTGCAAATTTAGGGCATTTTGTCACTTTTTTTCTGAGTTAGGGTACTTCTAGATGAGCTAGGACAATGAAACTTGGCAGGAATATCAGGGACCCGACCAAACGAACCTGGAAATAATCAGTTTCCTGATCCGACCATATGCGGGGGAGTGGGGGCGCTCGAAACTTGAAAATTTAGGGCATTTTGTCACACTTTTTCGAGTTAGGGTACTTCCAGATGAGCTAGGACAATGAAACTTGGCAGGAATATCAGGGACCTGACCAAAGTAACCTGGAAATAATAAGTTTCCCGATCCGACCATATGCGGGGGAGCTGGGGCGCTAGAAACTTGAAAATTTAGGGCATTTTGTCACACTTTTTCGAGTGAGGGTACTTCCAGATGAGCTAGGACAATGAAACTTGGCAGGAATATCACGGACCCGACCAAACTAACCTGGAAATAATCAGTTTCCCGATCCGACCATGTGCGGGGAAGTGGGGGCGCTAGAAACTTGAAAATTTAGGGCATTTTGTCACACTTTTTCGAGTTAGGGTACTTCCAGTTGTGCTAGGACCATGAAACTTGGCAGGCATATCAGAGACCCGACCAAACAAAATTAGGAATAATCATTTTTCTGATCCGACCATTTTGGGGGGGGGGTGGAGGGCAGGGGAATCCGGGAAACTGAGAAGTGTGTAACTTTCGAACGGATGATCGGATTGTAATGAAACTTCATAACTGAAGAGAATATATATCTGTAATGTCCCGTTTAAAGTCTTGACCGGATTCGGTAGCCAGGGGGGAGTTGGGGGGGGGGGGGAGACCGGAAATTTCAAGAAACGGTTAGAATGGAGGGATCGGAGTGAAACTTGCTGGGAAGAACAAGCATCTGCTCTAGATAAGTCCTTTAGACCATTGTACTGGATCCGGACACTTATGGGGGGGGGGGGGAGGGGGTCCCGGAATTCCGGTGATGGTGGTTTTTTGGATTTTCACGGTGAAACTTGGCAGGCATATCAGGGACCCAATCAAACTGACTTCAAAATAAAAATATTGTCGATCAGATAATGGTGGGGGAGTGGAGGGAGGGGAATCCGGGAAATTGAGAAGTGTGTAACTTTCGAACGGATGATCGGATTGTAATGAAACTTCATAACTGAACAGAATATATATCTGTAATGTCCCGTTTAAAGTGTTGACCGGATTCGGTAGCCAGGGGGGAGTTGGGGGGGGGAGACCGGAAATTTCAAGAAACGGTTAGAATGGAGGGATCGGAGTGAAACTTGCTGGGAAGAACAAGCATCTGCTCTAGATAAGTCCTTTAGACCATTGTACTTGATCCGGACACTTATGGGGGGGGGGTCCCGGAATTCCGGTGATGGTGGTTTTGGGGATTTTCACGATGAAACTTGGCAGGCATATCAGGGACCCAATCAAACTGACTTCAAAATAAAAATTTTGTCGATCAGATAATGGTGGGGGGAGTGGAGGGAGGGGAATCCGAAATTTTCAGTCATGCGTAATTTTGGAATGGGTGACCGGATTCGAGTGAAATTCAAGAATTCAACAGAGGACATTTCTCCGATGATTTTTTTCATATCTGGACCGGATCCGGCAACTATTGGGGGGGGGGGAAATACGTGCCCCGTTTAGAATTGAGGGATCGGGATGGAACTTTGTGGGAAGAACAAACAGATGCTCTAGGTAAGTCATTTGCTGAATTGGATTGGCTACGTGCACCGCGGGGGAGCTGGGTGGGATCGGGGGGGGGGGGGGGGGTGGACCGGAAATCTCGAGAAGCGGTTAGAATGATGGTATCGGAGTGAAACTTGCTGGGAAGAACAAACATCTGGTCCATGTAAATCTTTTACATAATTTGACTGGATCCGGACACTTGAGGGGGGGGGGGAGGAGGGGTATCCCGGAATTCCGTTTTTGGGGGATTTTCACGACGAAACTTGGAAGGCATATCAGGGACCCGGTCAAACTGACTTGGAATAAAAAAAAAATCCTCGATATGATAATCTTGGGGGGGGGGAGTTGAGGGAGGGGAATCCGGAATATTGAGGCATGCGTAACTTTGGAACGGGTGATCGGATTCGAGTGAAATTTAATAATTAAACAGAGGACATTTTTCTCTTGTGACCTTTTTCATTTCCGGACCGAATCCGGCAATTATCGGGGGGAGGGCGGAAAATACTTGACCCGCTTAGACTGGTGTGATCTGGATCGAATTTCGTGGGAATGACAAACAGATGCTCTGGATTAATCATTTACAGAACCGGATTGGCTCCGGTTATTGTGGGTGGAGTTGGAGGAGGGGGAGGGGGGTCTGGGATTCCGGTGATCGCGCGTTAAGGTACTTCCAGATGTGCTAGGACGATGAAACTTCGCTGGAATATTGGAGACTCAACAACATTTGCTTAGAAATTGCTACTTCCCAAATCCGATTATTCCTTAAAGTACCAATCTTGACCGCAAAGTAAAAAAAATACTTTTAAGCAATATACGCATTTTCGTGATGCCCATCAGCCCATTAGCAGTTTTGCCTCAAGGGTTTTGCTTACAAATGAAGTTCCAGCTCCCTTATAGCGCGCATCTCAACCGCAAAGTCGAAACTTACTTTTGATCAATCAAATCATCTTGACACATGCAAGTGCCATATGAGCTTACAGCTCTTGTTTTCTTTCCTTTTTTTTGATTTGTTTGGTTTGTTCTCCTTAAACTATATGAATAAAGAATAAGCCCCGCCCAATGCCAGGCCTTATGGTGGGCCATACAGAGTTAATGATGTTTATTATTTTTTATGGATAAAACTGAAACTGTAAGGAATTATGATCCATCGATTTCTGAGTTTCACTCAAATCATCAATATTTTACTGGGTTAGGGTACCCTGCAGCATTTGTCAGAGCGTATCCAGCATTAGGCATAGGTTATGCCTAATGAAATGGGATATCCAAAAATTAGGAGTTTGTGGTAGACTGGTACAGTCCGATTCCAAATTAAACAAAAATCCTATTGGTTTTGTGGAAGGTATTCATATATTTTCAGTTGTTCCTGAAACGGTGGATCTTTAAATAGTGTTGTTGCGTCCGATGAGGCAAGAATTCCTCTTGTCTATCCATTCTGTGTTGGTCTGTGGTACAACCTACTTGATTAGAAGCCCAGTGCGGTGTCAGCTTCGTTGCAATACCCGATGAAAAATTTATCTCAAAATAGTACTACGAAGTTGTACGAAAAAGTAGCATGCAGTACTAACTGATACTACTACATGCTTCTACTTCAAGGCTATCATGTTACTGCATACTACTGCATGCTACTATTAGCAAGACTGGATGCTACTATGGCAAGACAGGATGCTAATGGATACTACTACATACTACAAGGCGTCGTGATTCGGTCCTTCAGAATGCACTTTCCCCGATGAAAAATTTATCTCAAAATAGTAGTATGAAGTTGTACGAAAAAGTAGCATGCAGTACTAACTGATGCTACTGCATGCTTATACTTCTAGGCTATCATGTTACTGCATACTACTGCATGCTACTATTAGCAAGACTGGATGCTACTATGGCAAGACAGGATGCTACTGGATAGTACTACATAAGATTGGACCAGTCTGAGGCACATTAAATGATAGTAGTCTTTGCTATTACATAGTATTACATGCAACTTTTTCTTACAACTACCATACAACTACGCAGGCTACAGATTTTTCATCTGGAAAACACCCCATTGATCCGCGGGAAGAACGAGAAATCGTATAGCACTAACGACTCAAACTCAGCAACTCAGATCCTGTGTCAAACAATCACGGCGATCTTTGGGAGCAGATGTGATACCGCTTCCGGCTATTCCGCTAGGTACCCGGCGATTTTGCATCGGCAAGGAGAGCTAGTCATCAAGAGTATTAGAGGAAACTGAATAAGTGATTTTTCGGCAGGCAACATTTACTCGCGGATGGCCAGTCACCTGTCCCCCTACTTCAAATCCTATGCAGATAATGAACTACAAATCTGCCTCTCAATTGCCAGTGTTTCTTTATTCATCTTCTTCCTCTACCTGCCGTTAACCATCGACCCTGCGTTGCAAGCGTTTCTTTTAAATCTGGAAAAGACACGATGTTACACTGTTGAGAGCACGATGTGTCGTGGTATTTCTGCGTGTCAGAATTGGAGCTCCTGCGCCAAAGGTGTGTCTCTAGTATCCGTTCGTTCCGAGTTAATCCGAAGGGCCCCCCCCCCCCTCCCTGCTATAATGTTAAAATATTTTTACCTAAAAGGTACAGTATCTTTACCCTCAGTATAAGCTTTCAATTTCAGTTTGTTTATTAACAAAAAGCAAATCATACTCTGTAAACTAACTATATACACCCTAAGTGAGCACTGCCCGTAACGGGTGACAGTATTCATTCATTTGTCAGGAAAAAAAAATACAAGGAAAAAGAAAAGAAGAAGAAGGGAGAAGAAAAGAAAACAAACGGAAATTAATCAAACAAAACATAGAGAACTATCGGTAGAAAAGTTAGGATCTAATTCGATATTTTCCAATAAGAAACTTTTCATCTTTCTATTGAACTCTGGTACGCTGTTAGCATTTTTCAAGGTATTTGGCAGATAATTCCATTTTTTTGGACCGGTAAATTTGATTGAAAAACCAGATGACGTGAGACGTCTCGTTTCTGTAACTAGTTCCGATGCATGTCGAGACCAACATGATACTCGACTCGAGTATCATCAAGGTATCATGTTGGTGAATTTCATCATTCCTTCGAAAAAACGACATAAACGACTCAACAACAAGCTGTTCTCAGAGTAAGATACCTAAAGCCAGGCTGCACCTACCAGATTTTTTTTCCGGATTCCAGATATCCGTTTCTGTTGATAGGGGTTTGGAAGAGCGAAGATGCCTGGAAGTCCAGGGTATCGGACACTCCAGGTACCGGAATCTTGAAGGGGTCATAGAGTTTGAGAGACAATAAATATGCAGGCAGGACAAAAAGAAAGAAGGATTGGGAGACAGAATATGTTTGAAGGAGACTTTGAGGATAGCGAACTCTAGCTCAAATCATTATGATGAAGACCTGGAAGGGCTGGGTTGGGTGTGCGGAAGCTCCAGATATCTTGGGAATCTAGAAGGCGAAGCCTGGCTTGTACCGTTCTTAAACTTCTTGGAATGGTAGGTGTCTCGAGCTAATGACAGACAAAAAAAGATCTCTGTTCTCGCTTTAGTCCGCGACTGATGTGCTTAGACGTGCAACATTCCAGTTCCGCCATAAGCCATGTCCCTCTTGCTCCACACCCATCCGTTCCTCTTTATTAGATGTTGCTAGTGTAATAATAATAATATTTTTTTTACGACCCATCGTACACTCACAAAGAGAAAGACGGAGTATAAATACAAAGAAAAGGAAAAAGCAATATACGGAAAGACAACCCCGTACAAAAAACAACACGAAACTAAAATACCCACTAGTGTACCAAGTTTGAGCTTGATCCTTGAACTTGTTCACGAGTTATGAGCTCCACAAAATACGGTGAAAACCGGAAACCGAAAACCGAAAGCCGAAAGCTGCTACAGCTCTGAACATAATGAATACTATTGTATCTGCCTCCATGGTACAGAAATCGGAACCTCATATCTATTTGCAGTTTTCCGGATATCGGGTCGAAACTTACGGAGCTTGCTGGGAAATAACCCCAGTCATCTTGTAAGAATCTGCCCGCCCACAGTGGCCTGTCTCGTTTGCTTTATTTTCTTGTGCTTTTTGTTTTGTGAAGTGCTTGTTTTGTTTCTCATTGATACACCGCTTTGATTTTTTATAGCGGGTCAAAAATAAATTATTATTATTATTAATAGTGGATTGTTCCAAGGACCACTCCACTAAAAACCCTTCCAAGGGTGGTTAGTGACATCTTAGAAAAAAGTTTGTCCGCAGCGTCAGGAGGATCTGGCAAGCTGTATCTCTCCCGCAGTCTTCCGTTCCTTGTCCAAGGCGACCAGAATGAGGAATAATTTTTATTTTATCTGATTGAGTTAACATGTCCCAGAAAGGAATAGAACATGAGGGAGAGTATTTCTAAGCGCTTTCTTGTTTGGATATTAGAGATAGACCTTATAGGCTGCACAACCATTGAATACACCTCCTGCTATCACATAAAAGTGGCCATAGATGGTCCCACCGGTCGTCGTGAGAGGCCAGTCAAGTTCCTTGTCAACACAGCAGCGTGCGGCTACCCGCCAGATGTAGACTGTGCTCTCTTCTATCATGCCTACTCCGTCCACAGTGGCCAGACATTCCCTTGTTACTACAGTCACTCGAAGGACATTGCCATAGCTGATGTTGATCTTGTTGCCGCTACTGTTGACATTTTGAAGGGGCTAGTCCCTCTTGTGATATGCATCTTAATTATTTTGTACTTGAGATACAGACCGAGAGGTATGTTAAGGAAGTGGGTGACTTCGAAGAGATTCTTAGTGAGAAATGGGAATAGCTTATCTTCCGAGACGCTGATATCGCCAGTTCTGCGACAGAGAAGCTTCGAGAAGTTCGAGATCGTTCCTAGAGCAAATGTAAGAATACTTTCAGGACCCCTCGGATTATTTACTATTTAACTTACAGTATTTGAAATATTTGAATACTTTAAAACTAGGCTGTGCTTTCAACAAATGACCCGCGGTTTTGGCTGTTTTAAGCCTTTCTCGAGACCCGTTGACTTGCAGCGAAAACAGGGAAAACATTCACATAACCGGTTTTTCTGATGGAAAAACTTCTCGGAGGTAGACACATCGAAGGTAGCAAACACGGCAACTGAGAAAATCAGCTTGGTTTTGTTAGAGGGGTTAGAATGTACCGTACGAAATTGGGGTCTCCGGATTTAGAAATATGGAGTGATTATGGAGTCGTTTGCATTAATATCATAGGTAAGACAGGCCCTTTAATTGAAATCCGCAAATCCAAATCACAAACTCAGTTCCTTGGACGGTAGAGTACAATGAACGAAGCCATAGTCTCATGTAGTTTTCGTGTGTGGTTATATGGCTTTTGCTGAAATAAATTGATTCATTCATATATTCAGTCATTCATTATAATTACTATTATTAGTATTATTTGTTTATTAAACAACCCAGAGCCTGAGAAAGACGTAGTAAAAATTAATAATTTAGCGTTTATACGGACAAGAGATCCCGTCGAGTAGAAAGGATTCTGTTCGACTTGTAAGGATTCGTGAAGACAACTAGAAAAAAAGTCTAGCGGGATGAGAATTCCTTTCAAGATGAAAGGAATTCGGATCTACTTGGCAGAAATCCCGTCGGTGGCGCTGGTTAAAAAGACGAAAAAAAAAAGTCTAGCTAGCTTTTTGAGAACAGCAGTCATCAGGACTGGTGTCAAAAATGCCATCAAAATAATTTTTTTTGTTGGCGAGTGAATTTACTTTTGTCCGATTTTCTGGCTTGAAGAAACAGTTTTTTCCCCTCTGTGTATAAACATAGGGGACGTTTTCGCGCCGATGGTTGTAGAGCTGAACGGGTGATCCCGTCCATGCGAAAATGAGAAAATCGATCAGGCGTTGAACGGCTGAGCAAGATGGGCCGTCCACGCAAAAATGCCCATTCAGCTGGATGGGAGCATATGTGTGGAAGGTCCAAATTTGTTCTGCCATCATTCTTTGCAGACCTTTTTTCTCTTCACGTTCAGCACAACGCTGCCCTCGAAGCGCTGTTGAACGGGTGGCCTCTATCGAGCTGGATGGCCGCTCACCAGTTCATCCTATAACAAGTATCTGGGGAAAAGATACAGGGTTGAAACAGACGGCTCTCACGCTGGACTCAAACGGCCCTGTCACATTAATCTGTCTCCAGCCCAGCAATTTATGTTTCCTTAGAGCCTTTACAATAGTGGGTTACAGCTGGAGAATAAGGGTTTCCGGATGGGGGTCTTGGGTCGTCGTTTTACATTCTGTATTTAGTGTTACGTTATACTTCTGCGAATAAAGAGCTGTGTCCCGTTATCTCTCTGGGAATAAAGAACAGTGTGTTCGATCATAAGCCTCAAGAGCGCTACCTATTAGATCAAGAATAACGGCTTATAACATCAGAAGAACCCCGTTATAAAGAAGAACCCCGTTATAATCCGTACATGGGAAATGACAGAAACATCGACGGCGTCCACGCGAAAATGTCCGTCGAGATCGACGGGACCAGAGCCAATGGCGCGAAAACGTCCCAATAATCTTGTCACCGATACCGGACTCTCTCACTTGTAAACGTTGCATAAGAGAGAACAACAAAAAGAAAAAAGTCATTTTACATAGTGTAACAAAAATAACAGTTTGCAAACAAACATGAATCACATCTGCTGGAAACGCACGTTCATCGGAGCTCGTAAGTTCTTGGTAGCTCGGAATCTCGTAACCTGATCCGCTTTTGGATGTAGGAAGGGGGTCTAGGCTAGAACCTCCCCCCCCCCCGGACAAAAAAAAACCGCCCCCCCCCCCCCCCCTGGCGACCCCTCAGAAACCTTTACATTTGATACGAACTCTGGCTCAGGTGGTAAAAGCAGCCTTTAACTTCCGCAGAAGGAGATTCTTTTGGGATTGTCTTTTTTCTTTATGCGAGGGGGTTTTCGCCGGTTTTTATTTGCCGATTTAGGTCTGGGGGGGGGGGGGGGGGAGGGTAACGGGGGTTTTCGCCCGGGGGGGGTAGCCGGAACCCGTAGGAAGGGTGTTTCGTAATCTCGCCACTTGCACATTACTTAGGTTCAAGTGCACGGAGTTTCACGGGTGGACTCATGGCTCTCACCACACCTGTATTTAACTTTATTCTTGCGATCAGAGGCCAGGTGACAGAACTCCCGACACTTTTAACACCGTTTTTCGTAAAGATGCCATATTTAACCTTTCGACGTAAATTTTGTTGCTTTTATGCTTTTTGGGATAATATTTGATGGTGCAAAACGGATGAGTCAGCTACATTTCATTAGAGCTATATTTCGGCATTTTCGTTCCCTTCTTGGCAAGGGTCTTCTTCAGGCTCAAACCGCTCAAGCTGGAAAATGAACTTGTGCACAGTCAGCTTGGGCTGAAGGAATATCTGTTTGGGATGCTAAATGAAACTCAGTGAAATCCTGTTTATTTGTCTTATCGACAACGCACTTTCTGAAATATAGAAAAAAAGGAAACTAACTAACACAATTAAAACACTTTAAATGAAAAGGGACCTGTATCGTAGACCCATGTCATAGTTACACTCGTATATGTGAACGCACACTTATATGATATATACGAACACTTGACGGAGGAGTGCGTTAACTTCTTTTACAGTAGTTTAATAATAACATTCACCTAAAAAGGGTAATGTAACTTCGTTTAATCTGACGTTTTGCCTCACAACTCTTGATTGCGACATGAATGAAATAAGAGATAACTATTCCTGAGCCCAAGCTGACTTTGAAACATATAGTCAAATAATGCATAATGCATAAATGATTGCAGGTCTGTTTCCTTCTCCGACATTGACGCTGAAGATTGACAGCCTGACCAGGACCCTTGTCAAGAAGGGCCGAAATATCGCTGGTAAAGCATCGTAGCTGACACATCCGTTTTATCCCGATGAAAAATTTATCTCAAAATAGTAGTACGAAGCTGTACGAAAAAGTAGCATGCAGTACTAACCGATGCTACTACATGCTTCTACTTCAAGGGTACCGTGTTACTGCATACTACTGCATGATACTATTAGCAATACAGGGTGCTAATGTGGCAAGACAGGATGCTACTGGATACTACTACATAATATTGGACTAGTCTGGGGCACATTAAATGATAGTATTCTTTGCTACTACATAGTATTACATGCAACTTTTTCGTACAACTACCATACAACTACGCAGGCTACAAAGTTTTCATCGGGATGCATTATTTGAATATATGAAATAGAGCAACGCGCGCGGGATTACGGCGGCGGATAATAAGAACGGTTATTTGTAACAGATTTTTGGTGAGCAAAAATTAACTTCTTTTTTCTTTCAGATTCACCTCAATCGGTAGTCGTCTTAACACACAGCCTAACCCCGCTCTTAGCTACGAAGACCCTGTAACAGGCGAGCTGAAGTTTAAGCCCGCATATACTTTAATCAAAGCATATGAGGAACGTTCGGGAAGATTGTGAAAGCCTTGTAGATATTTGCAGTGCAGGTCTAGTCGGAATTCGTTTGTTTGATCGTGGCAGTATTAAAAAGGTTCTTGGTTTAGAGTAGAGTAGAGTTACAGAGTAGAATTTAATTTGAAAACGACTTTAACAGCAATCATTCCGAATTAGCATTTCTCGTCGACATATCATAAACGTAAACGTTGTCAATGGACGTTTACAGCAGATTTGCAGATGTCAATATATACATATACAATTTAAATACAACCAAACTGTAGCCTATAAATGCAAATGGAACAAAACAAATTCATTTTTAGTCGTGAGAATTAAAAAGTGTCACGAAAGAAGGAACGAAGCTTTTCCTATATATTTCGTGAGTGCAAATTACTGGTGTTAATTTGGGGACTTTCTGGGATTTTTCCCGGGGAATTCTAATTCTGGGAGGATCGTGAGTGGATGGGAAGAGATCACGGAACCTGGGGTTAGAAAAAGCTCGTGTTCCGTAACCATAGCACAGTGTTAGTCTCCTTCCCTCAAGCGTAGTGAGCCCGAACTTTTTGAGAAGATACAAATAGGGGAGCTTTCCTTCCCGCCCAATAATGCGCAAAGCCCTTTTTTGGATACATTCTATCCGGTCTGAAAGATCTTTAGTAAGGCCAAAATGCCTTAATAAAGGGCGCCTTTGCCTTCGTATTCCGCCGTATCTAACTTTCTTACAGTAGTGTCTTGAGTAGAATATACTCTTGATGGCTAACTCTTCTTGCCGATGCAAAATCGCCCTGTGCCTAGCGGAAGAGCCGGAAGCGGTATCACAGCTGCTTCCAAACATCGCCGTGATTGGTTAAGACAGGCTTGATTTGTTGAGTTTGAGTCGTTAGTGCTACTTTTTCTCGTTCTTCCCGAGGATCACTGGCGTGTTTTGGACTTAGTCATATAGAGTATTGTCAGACAACGTGAAAGATCTTTCCTGAATCTTTCAAACTTCTTTTGGATTGACCAAGTTCAACAGATAAAGAAAAGTCTGGACCTGTTGTCCTTTATTGCTAACTTTCTAATTGCGGAAGAGAATATAAGTCGTATTTCTGTCCTTAAAGGACCTGTCTTACGTATAATACTAAGGCAGCCTATTTCCGTAATCACTCCATCGATTTCGAAACCCAGAGACCCGAATTTCGTACGATACATTCTCCCTCTAAACAAATCCCCTATCCCTCTAACGAAACCTCGCTGATTTTCTCACTTGATGTGTTTTGCCACCTTCGATACGTATCTTCTGGGAGAACTTTTTCCACCAGAAATAACGGTTATGTGAATTTTCCCCTGTTTTCGCTATCAGTCACCGGATCTCGAAAAAGGCTTAAAACAGCCAAAGCCGTTGGTAATTTGCTGAAAGCAGAGCCTAGTTTTAAGGTATTCAGTTATTTTCAGACACTGAAAGTTGAAGAGGTACAAAACGGATCCGTCCGCTGAATTTTATTAGAGCTATATTTCGGCCCTTCTTGGCAAGGGTCCTCTTCAGGCTCAAAGCCGCTCAAGTTGGAAAAGGAACTTGTGGAAAAACCAAAAACCACTGGAAAAGCCAAGTGCCGAAATATAGATCTAATAAAATTCAGCTGACGTATCGGTTTTGCACTATCAAAACAAAGTTCATATCACTTTCATTATCACTAACACAAGAGTCTAGTTTTTTGTCAAATTGGTGGGAAAGAGTTTTGTCACTCTAGATGTCAATGAATATCAGTAATTCTTTTTGGATGATTTCTAAAAGCGTAAATCCGGCAATTGTCGTTCTCGCAGAGCAACCGTTGTATCAGATACCACGATAACTGCAAAAACGCCTTTTGACTGTGGATCAAGTGGACCGTGTATCAGATACCATGGTATCTGCAAAAACGCAAACTAATGAAAAGTTGTACGGCGAAGTATCGCTGCGTGACAGTGAAACTCGGCTTGACCGGAAAAGTGCTAACAACTCGTAGAACGAAACAGCAACGGTGAAAAGCGGGGATTTCTTAAGGCGTGTTCTCGCCGTTCTCCGAGGACTCCTTTTGAGGAGGCCCCGTGTTTTTGTTTGTCCCGGGGACTCACTCCCCGTATTCTCGCGAGTCCCCAACGCAACTATTCGTTCATTAATTCATTGTGTGTTCTCTGTGTTGTAAGTGGTATGAAACTTCCGACGGTGTGCCCACTCGCTCTCAACAGGCAATAGTTGCGTTTTTGCAGATACCATAGTATCTGTTGGTAACTGGATCTGCAATTAGTCGTTTTTGCAGTTACCATGGTATCTGAATGTCAGATACCAAGGTACCTTGACAGATACCACGGTAATTGCAAAAACGCCTTTTGACCGTGGTATCAGATAACACGGTAACTGCGAAAACGACTTTAGGCCGTGGTATCAGATACCATGGTATCTGCAAAACGCGACTAATAATAGGCCGTTTTGGTCACACATGCGCGTTATTAGCTGCGATTTTGCAGATGCCATGGTATCTATTACCACGGTAACTGGATCTGCAACTAGTCGTTTTTCCAGTTACCGTGGTATCTGATACGAGGGTTGCTCTGCAAAAACGACAAAAACACGGGGCCTCCTCAAAAGGAGTCCTCGGAGAACGGCGAGAACACGCCTTAAGAAATCCCCGCTTTTCACCGTTGCTGTTTCGTTCTACGAGTTGTTAGCACTTTTCCGGTCAAGCCGAGTTTCACTGTCACGCAGCGATACTTCGCCGTACAACTTTTCATTAGTTTGCGTTTTTGCAGATACCATGGTATCTGATACACGGTCCACTTTACGCTTTTAGGAATCGTCCAAAAAGAAATACTGATATTCATTGACATCTAGATGAGAAAACTCTTTCCCACCAATTTGACAAAAAGGTAGACTCTTGTGTTAGTGATCATGAAACTGATATGAACTTTGTTTTGATAGTGCAAAACGGATACTTCAGCTGAATTTTATTAGAGATATATTTCGGCCGTTGGTTTTTTAAGTGTTTTTTCCACAAGCTCGTTTTTCCACTTTGAGCCTGAAGAGGACCCTTGTCAAGAAGTGCCGAAATATAGCCCTAATAAAATTCAGCTGACGTATCCGTTTTGCACTATCAAATATGATTCGCTGTGAGCTTGGGCTGAAGGAATAGATATGAACTTTTCATGTACCACGATCGGTTACCACGTTCCGACGGTATTATCTGAACATCAGATACCACGGTACCTGGCCAAATACCACGGTAACTGCGAAAACGACTTGAGACCGCTGTATCAGATACCATGGTATTTGCAAAAATGCAACTATTATTTATTGTCATATATTATAAATAATAAAATAAATAAATATACCGAATTCCAGGTTTTGGTTGGAAGCGAACCCCACCCGTCACTGTGATATGCTCTCAAAACTGGAGACTCCGTTCAAATATTGATTAATATCTGTTTTGGTAAAGAAGTGAAACGAAAGCAATCATTGATGGATAGGCCCGGACAGTGATGTCAAATGAGGGACATCTATCGGAAACTTCTGTAAATGTTGTCACCTAGGTTTACTTGGATAGATTAAAGACATCGTACTCATGCATTCAAAAAATTAAAATTAGCCTTCTGTAGAAAAAAGGGAAGGAAGGTAAAAATTGATAATTGAAGTCAGTAGTTTTCCCCCTTAAGTAGCTGTCTAAACTCTAAACTGCACGGGAAAAACAAACCAAAATGTATGTACCCTATGTCTTGGTAGGCTAGCTAGAAAAATATGAAGCAGTAGTTGCATATTTTGCCTTTTCTCCATAGGTCAGTTGGTTGGTTAACCGACCTATTTGCCACTATAGCAGTCTACCACAAATCCCTGATTTTTGGATACCCTATGCCAAATGCTGGATATATCTAGCATTTGGCATAGCCTATGCCTAACGCTGGATACCCTATGCCAAATGCTGTATACCTGCTGGTAACCTGACCCTGACCTACCTCAATAGAAAGGAGTTCTGACTGGTTGATTTTTTAGCTTCACTCAAATCATCAATATTTTACTGGGTTACAATATCCAGCACCTGGCACAACGTGGCATAGTGTATCCAGCGTTAGGCATTGGTTATCGAAAAATCAGGGGGTTGTGGTTGACTGCACTATAGACGTTTTTTTTTCGTCTTGTCGGTCAGTTCGACTGAGCTAGAAAAATCGGCTTATAAGAAAAACTTCCTGGCGCCGGCGCCTATCACTCCAAAGAGAATTTTGAATCTTGCTCAGTGCCAAGAGCGTAGGTCGGTTGGATAGAGCTCCCGTCTCAGTCCACAGGTCGGTTAACTGACTGGGAAACGCAGGAAACGGAGCCAAAAAAACGGCTTATAAATACTCAGGTCGGTTAACCGAAGGAACAAAACAACTTATAGTGGGAAATCTTGTAGGTAAGTTAACTGGATGATGGCAAAAGATGCAGCTAGTTTTTTGGGGGTTTGTCTAACTTGTCTAGACTCTAAGGCTTAGTTGGCAGTTGGTTGGATGGTAGAGGAGGTGGAACCTCCCATGTTTCTTTCGAGTTCAGCACCAAATCCAGACACAAACCGATTGGTGAGAGGAAAACACAGACACTAAAAATGGTGACAGTGCACTATGGTAGGATCTGACTTCAGCATGCTAATAGCTGAAAACGCAAATCTGAAAAGGGAAATATTGTAGGCTAGCTAGGCTAAAGGTGTATCCAACTTATTTGGACTTTGTGTTATTTCTGTGTTCCTCAGTTTACTTTGTTTACCTATTCATTTTTTTTCTTACTGCATTGTTTTGGCCTCGGCCAGCTCATGGGTAGCAAATAAACAATAGTTGCATTTTTGCAGATACCATGGTATCTGATACCACGGTCAAAAGGCATTTTTGCGGCTGTTGTGGTATCTTGCCAGTTATTGTGGTATCTGATATTCAGATCAGGGGCATCATGAGCATGGAGGGAGGGCGGGATGCCCCCCCAATGTTGTCGGCCAGTCTGTAAAAAATAACCTAGTTGGGGCGAAGCGCTGCAATTTTTTGCCAAAACAGTTGGTTTTTCATTAAAACAGTCGATTTTTCTGAAAATCGGTTGATTTTTCATCAAAACAGTCGTTTTTTTCCAAAAATCAGTAGTTTTTTCTGATGAATGTCATTATTTTCTTGAAAACAGTCATTTTTTTTTTGCAAAAACAGTCGGTACAAATAACCAGCCAGTCTGTAAATTCCTTGGCCCCCCCCCAATGTTTTGGCTAGTAACGCCTATGATTCAGATACCACTGCCCAAACGTGGTATCTGAAAAAGTCATCTCACTTTCGTCAGTTTTTGTCAAATTGGTGGGAAAGAAGTTTGGCACTTAGGAATGTGACTGAATATCAGTTTTTCTTTCGGGATTACTTCAAAAAGCGCAATTTTGGCAATTGTCGTTTTTGCATAGCAACCGTATATATATACCACGGTTACTGCAAAAATGATTAATTGCAGATATAGTTACTGTAGTAACAGATACCATGGTATTTGCAAAAATGCAACTAGTAATAGTAATAGCACAAACTGGCAATGGCCCAGTGGGATGAATTTGAAGTAGTCTGCCTGAATTAGAAATGCAGCTATCTACAAATCCATTTCTGTTACTGTAGGCTATTACTAGTATTTTTTTTAGATTCTTAGCTACATCAATGGGTGTCTTTGGTGACATTCTGGAATCATTTGCCTTCAATGGTCCTGCAATTTTTTTGGCATTCACTGGTTTTGTTGCATTTGCAATAGCTTATGGGATCCATAAATTGAATATACTACAAATATATCAGCACAAGGTAAGAACATAGTGTGCTCAACAGACTTATTCCTCATTCAAGAACCTCAGTTGAGTGTTTGCTGATGAAATAAAAGTGTCAACCATCAATTCAGCTCAGTTTCATTTTCAGGTTCAGTTTAAAGAAAAACAGCAATGGACAAAGCTGATGGTTGTTACTTCGTACACATAAACAAAAATAAAAATAAGAAAGAATACTAAACATTGAATACTAAAATTGGTATACACAAGGGTATACATAGAAAATAAAATATGTACCTGGACCTGTCCTTAAAAAACTTCACAAGTAAAGGCATGAAGCTAGGCTTATATCTAGCGTGCAACATAATTGTTGGGAGAAGTTATTCAATTCATAAACAAATAACGGACAAGCGGATGGGTTGTTTTTGCGTTAAAAATATCTTCATAACATAACAATTTACACGTATATACAACTTTGCGACATTTATACCCACGCCCTGTCATAAAGTTTTCGGCATTTAAGTCGCCCCAGCGACATAAGATCATAACTTAATCAAGGTTGGGGTTAGGATGATGAAGCCCAGGGTTTGGAAGTGAGTTTTGGAGTTGCTCCTCCCCACCATCCCGTTCGGGGGCAACTGGGCCCAGAGATTTCTTAGGGTTGGCAAGAGATTTATGGAGTTGCACCTCCCCCACTCTTGCCGTTAAGGGCTAACTGGGCCCAGATAGCCCGGCGACTTAAACTCGTAAACGTGACCGCGGTTGGAGTTAGGACGATGAAATAACACGTACTTAAAGATCCGAGGATTTGGAAGAGAATTTTGGAGTTGCCCCTCCCCCACCCACCCTTTCATGGGCAACTTGGTCCAGATTGCTCAGCAACTTAAAATCTAAACTTGGCCACGGTTAGGATGATGAACGTACCCTCCATGTTCATTGGTAACTGAGCCCAGATTGCTCACGATTTAAGTTCGTGAACTGGTACAGGTATCAAATTAAGTTTGGCATACTTGGTTGGTATAATCGGGATCTTCTTTAGCGTTTTCGTTGTCTCGACCTCCCCCCCCCCCCAGCCATCCGGTTCAGGGGCAACTGGGCCCAGTTCAGAACTTGCAAACCATGACGGATATCAGGTTGGAGTTTGGAATGATTTTTGTCAGTGGGGTCTAGATGTTTATTTCAGGGGGCCCTCCCCAGACACCCATGAGCTTCAGGGGCAACTTGGCCCAAATTGCCCATGAAGCAAGTTCGAGAACTGTGAGACAAGGTGAAACTTGGTATACTTGTTGATTTTGAGGTCTAGTTTTACTTTTTGGGGTCCCCGCAACCACCCAGTTCAGGGGCAACCGGTGCCCAATGACTAGTGTTCGTAATTTAACCACGGCTGGGGATAGGACGATGAAATTTAGTGCACTCTTAAATCCTAAGACGAAGTTGCACTTCCCTACTGTCCCGTTCATGGACAACTGGCCTTAGATTCGCCGAGTCAAGCTCACAACCTAATAGCGGTTAGAGCTAGGACGGTTAAACTTAGCGTACTTACATATCCCAAGATAAGCATCATTTCCCCCCCCCCCCCCATCTCTCCCCCTACCGGTTCTCGTGCAACGGGGACTGTATCTTCGAGTAACTTAAATTTCGTAATTTTTCTTCGAGCATGATTTAACAAATTGAAGTACGTTCCATGACTGATCAAAGTACAACTATTAGTAGATGGAACAAACCTACAGTGAGACAAACTGAAAGCACAGAGATGGATAAAACAGTGTTTGGAGACTCTCTGAGAGCTCGAAGAAACCTACAGTACTCATAGCGAGACAATCTAAAAGCAGTAAAACAGTTTTTTGAGTCTGAGAGCTCAGTTGTTGGCGGCTTATTACTTATTAGTACTCATAGCGAGACAAACTGAAAGCAGTAAAACAGTATCTGAGTCTGAGAGCTCAGTTGTTAGCGGCAGTTCTTATTAGTACTCATAGCGAGACAAACTGAAAGCAGTAAAACAGTATCTGAGTCTGAGAGCTCAGTTGTTGGCGGCAGTTCTTATTAGCGCACGGAATACGAGTTAAGTGTAATGTGGAAGGAGAAATCTAACTTAAATTAATTCATACGCGCATGTGCAAGTGTCAAAAGAAATAGAAAACCGTGATTTTTTTAGGTTTTTCTTGATCAGCTAGTTATCCCTGTGCGAGGGATAAATATAATTTTGGTAAATATTCCTTGAGCCCAAGCTGACTTTGAAACATATATTCAAATAGTGCATAAAACGGGTGTTGTCAGCTACGATGCTTTAGCAGCGATATTTCAGTTTTTAGCAGGACCCTTGCCAAGAAGGGCTGAAATATCGCCGCTAAAGCATCGTAGCTGACAAATCCATTTTATGCATTATTTGAATATACAATTTTGGATATTTCGGTTGCACTTCCGGCAAGCCGTCCTCGGCGAAAAAGTGTACTTTCATATATCTTGGGTATCTTCTTTCAGCCAGATCCATCATCTCTGAGGCATGGAGGTGAACTCGTAGCTGAAGTACTGAAAGCCAATAAAGTCGACTTCATCTTCACCCTTGTAGGAGGGCATATTTCGCCAATTCTGGTTGCTGCTCAGAAGCTTGGCATTCGAATCATTGACACTCGGCATGAGGTTAGTCTCCTCTGTTTCTTTATTAATCGTATTTCGTTATGTCTGAGTGGATAAAGGGCAACTGAGCAGAAGAAAACATATTACGTCAATGCTGAATCGTAGTGTGTGTTTTTTATTTATATGTTTGTTATTTATAAGTTGTAAGAAACTGAACTTAGATACGGTAGTCCTTCAGCCCAAGCTGACTGCAAGGGTCCTCTTCAGGCTCAAGCTGGAAAATGAACTTGCGGAAAAACAATTAAAGCCTCTTCCTTAAATATCTGATTTTATGAACTTCTTTGACCCTTGCCTTCTAGGACCCTTGCTAAGAAGGGCCGAAATATAGCTAATAAAACGTAGCTGACATCCGTTTTGCACCGTCAAATAGGAGTTATGCTATGATAGTTTCTAACTATACCTCTCTCTCTCTCTGTCTCTGTCTCTCTCTCTCTGTCTCTCTCTCTCTCTCTCTGTCTCTCTCTCTCTCTCTCTTTCTCTCTCTCTCTCTCTCTCTCTCTGTCTCTCTCTCTGTCTCTCTCTGTCTCTATCTGTCTCTCTCTCTCTCTCTCTCTCTCTCTCTCTCTGTCTCTCTCTCTGTCTCTCTCTCTATCTCTCTCTCTATCTCTCTGTCTCTCTCTCTCTCTGTCTCTCTCTCTCTCTCTATATCTCTCTCTCTCTCTGTCTCTCTCTCTCTCTCTCTCTCTCTCTCTCTCTCTCTCTCTGAATCTGCATTTTTTTTTTTGTTACCATGGTATATGATGCTACGGTTGCTTTGCATTAAACGACAGTTTCCAAATTCGCGCTTTTCCCCTTGGGGGGGGGGGGGGGTAAAAAACAAACAATAAGATTGAATAAATACCCTTTCCTCTTATCACACTTCTTTCCTTTCCAAGAGAATGGGATTTTAGACCTCATACATAACACTTCACAAGAAATAGTACGAAACTTCTTTCCCATCCATTTGACAAAAAAACTGGCTCCTATATTAGTGACGATAAAAGTGAGATGACTTTTTCAGATACCACGGCAACTGGTCAGATACCACGGTTACTGCAAAAACAATCTTAGACCATATTTGACCTTAGACCTTCCTTAAATATCTGATTTTGTGAAATTCTTCTCTGAAAATTGGTTGGACGAAAAATTTGTTTTGAGGAAAAATCGACTGATATAAAAAAAAACGATTGTTTTAAGAAATAATCGACTATTTTCACGAAAAAACTGACTATTTTTACGAAAATATTGACAATTTCTACGAAAAACCGACTGTTTTGAAGAAAAATCGACCTTTGCTAAGAAAAAAATCGACTGTTTTTACGAAAAATCGTCGATCGTACGAAAAATCGTCGTAAAATTCCTCGATGTGCGCAGACCGCATCTTAGCTTAACTATAGGAATCTATAAACCCGCAAGTTTGTCTCGCTTTAAATGTCGCAAGTGCAATGGGCGGCAGAGTATGGCCCGTTTGCGAAGCAAGGAAAGCAAAGGTCTTGACGCTACTCCCTAGTGTTATTTTGCGCTAGTACTGATAAACCACATCTCGCTTACGAGAGCTTTTCAAGAAGCAAGTCTGCACAAATTAGTTCAATCTTATTTTCTCTAACCCCTTCTAGTCAAACCGGTACGACTTGTTGTATTTTCAGGTTTCAGCGGTTTTTGCAGCAGATGCAGTCGCTCGCCTCACCGGTGGTATTGGAGTTGCGGCTGTAACTGCAGGCCCAGGGCTGACCAATACCATCACAGCTGTAAAAAACTGCCAGATGGCAGAAACGCCACTTTTGCTAATTGGTAAGTGGCTGGTTCCTTGAACGTTTTTGCTTTTCTGTTCGACGTTCGATGAGTCAAATTCATGTGGTTTTGTGACTCCTCCTCCTCTCAGTGACGTTTTCATTGAAGTTTTACACTTAATCTTCCATTTTTCTTTAAAATTAACCAGCAAAATTTTTAGCCAGGTAAATAGACATGAGTTGCGTTTTCACAGATACCCTGGTACCTGGTACCAGGGTAACTGGATCTGCAATTAGTCGGTTTTGCAGTAACCTGCTTTGTTGATCGAAGATCGTTCGTTAGTGGATTTTTCTTGTCAGGTTGTTATGTCTTTATTCTTCTTTTCTTCTTCTTCTTTTTTTCTCTCCTTTTTTTTTTGATTTGTTTGGTTTGTTTCCCTTAAGACTATATGAATAAAGAATAAGCCCCGCCCATTGCCAGGCCTTATGTTAGTCCTTATGGTGGGGCCATAAAGAGTTAATGATGTTTATTATTTTTTATGGATAAAACTGAAACTGAAACCGTGGTATATGATACCACCGCTGCTCTGCAAAAACGACAGTTGCTGAAATTGCGCTTTTCGAGGTCATATCAAAGGAAAACTGATATCCAGTCACACCACTAAGTGCCAAGCTTCTTTCCCACCAATTTGACAAAATCCTAATCTCTATTGCTGTGATGATGAAAGTGAGATGACTTTTTCAGATATCATGATCAGTTACCACAGTCGGAGCGTGGTATCTGAATATCAGATATCTGAATATCAGTCGGAACGTGGTATCTGAATATCAGATATCTGTATATCAGATACCACGATGACTGGCCAGATACCACGATAACTGCAAAAACGCCTTTTGACCGTTGTATCAGATACCATGGTATCTGCAAAACGCGACTATGGATATGTTTGTTCAGTTGCTGACTGTTAGTGGAAAAAAGTCGCTGCCGTGATAAAAGATGTTTGAAATTCCCGCCAAAGAGCCACAATAAAATCCTCAAACCGACAGGCCCTCTACGGGAATTACTGGGGAAATGCTTTTTCTGTAAACATCCTTCAGGCCGAGGTGACTGCGAATCATTGTCGACTGCACCAAACGGATACTCAATTGATTTTATTCGAGCGATATTTCGGCCCCTCTTGGCAAAGATCCTCTTCAGGCTCCAGCTTGCCGAAATATCGCTCCAATAATGATGAGTTTGTGAATTGTGATTTTTGTTTTTGTATTCGGTATATTCGGTTATTTCCGTTGATACGAAATGATAAACGTTGATACCTGGGAGAAAAATTACTGTCGTGGCTGGCGGCTCGTGAACCGTTTAGTATTGATTAACACCTGGCAACCCACTAACTTCTCCCGCTTTTAGGTGGCGCTGCTGCATCGATCCTCAAAGGCCGCGGTGCGCTTCAAGACATCGAACAGATCGCTTTATTTGAGCCACTCTGCAAGTACTGCGCCACAGTCAAGACTGTTCGCGACATCGTGCCAACTTTAAAGACTGCAATTCAGATTGCCCAGTCGGACACACCAGGTAAGATTCACTTCAGGATCATTTACACGGCGGGTATTTTTCCCCGGGGACGAGAGGGGAACGCCCAATCCAAAACTCCTTGCGCTTGTGTCGACGACAGTGCTTCCACTTTTTTATTTCCATTTTCCCTAAATCACAATTTTTTCCCCATAAAACTCCCTTTTTCTGTGTTCATTTCCACCTAGATTTTACCCTAGAAAAGAGGCTGTTGTGCTGTACGTTTCCAGGAAAAGAATCATACTTAGAACTGGACAGAAGTTTCCTTTGAACATTTTTAGGCCACATTAAAGGTGAAATAGTTCAAGGTTGGATACCCCTCCTGTTACCTGCCTACCGTGGTACAGTCAGGGTACTCTGAGCTATGCTAGGATAAGATAACCTAGGAGTAATAATTGTTCTTCTGCAATAAATGATACTGGTGAACTGGAAGATTCTGAGAGTTCTAGGATACCGAATCACCGTTCATGTCTGATAGGAAACAATTTCTGAAACGCAACCTTTCTAACCTTTTCATACAGGAAAGTCCGCGTTTTCCTAGTTTTGAATTTGCCCTCTGTCGGAAACTTGTGAGAGCCGTTGCCACGAATCAGAATTCAAATTCACGTTTGAGTCGGTAAAAAATTGAAAGCAAACTTTGACCACAGGATAATCTAAACCTAAAATACCCTGAACATTGGTGGTTTCCCCTAGATTTCCCTGAATCCCTAGACTGAAAATAAGTATCCCTGAAAGAGCCCATTTTACCCTAAAATAGGGTAATCTCCCTAGAAGTGGAAGCACTGGTCGACGATGGCATCAAGTGCTCAGTGATACCAGACGCTGATGACATTCTGAACCTTAGCTCTGTTACAAATGCTATCCAAAGTGCTTTCCAATCACTAATTTCGGAATATGCTGGCATTGGACTTAAATTCAACAAGAGAAAAACGGAATTCTTGATGTTTAATAACCAGTCGAGTGAGCCAACGATCATCGACCTTATAGGATGCCAAGTCCAGAGCAAATCCAGTCTGACGTACCTAGGACTGCCAATCGGAGATTCAGTGAAAACCACTCGAAAATTACTGATCGCTCATTTGCTGAAGTGCATCAGTGGAGCTTATGCCCGTATCGTTTCTGGAACGTTGCGGTTTAATCGAAAGATGCTTGCGTACTCATACAGTGCCATTGCTCTTCCATACGTTCTGAATCTTTCCCCTTTCTGGACCATCTTCAGTAACGAACATCTTCGTCAAATTCGTTTCATTTTCTTTCGGTTTTCCGAATATTTGTTCCCCCCCCCCCCCTCCCCCCCCTGGACAAGGAACAGCCATCTCATCGAAAAGTTTCGTATAGCTTATCCGTTTGCCGCTGTCCTGAGATCCATCAACAGGACGAAGGAAAATTGTAACCACCCATGGAGCTTCATGATGTTCCGGTTTACTGAATTTTAACCATTTTGGTTTTGTTGTTGTGTTGTTTCTTTTTTTTCATCTTTTATCATACTCCGTCATTACCTAGACGTTTTACAAAAAAAAAAATAATTCAACTACATAGACGAATGGTCCTGCTGAACCGTAACTTCTGATTATGAATAGAATAGAATAGAATAGAATATATTTACACGAAAGCCCGAAGGCCATTGCAAAAACATATAAGGTTTACATTAGCTTGAATAAACATACACTGCTAACAACACACAAATAAAAATATTTTAAACTATTGGATAAACAAGTCGCGGTGGCACAAACCAATCCGGAGGAATTTCCCCAACAACTTCAAATCACTGAATTGTTTACTTTTTAATATTTTAGACATCCACTCTTTACCAAACACTCTTTCACCAAATACCTCAGATCTTAAATCATCTAGCTCTCTACACTCACGCATAAAATGGCTCAAATCATCGTTCGCCATCCCACACATTGGACAGAAGAAAGGAGGACCAGTCTTTCCCCGACCTTTACCAATATAACTTCTCTTCTCACCAAACGGTAAACAATTTCCTCGAAAACTAACAACAACTTCTGATTATGTAGCGTTTACACGGACAAGAAATCTCGTCGAGAAGAGTGGAATTCCGGTTGACTCGATAGGATTGCGTTCGTGAAGACGACTAGAAAAAAAGTCTAGCGGGACGAGAATCCTTTCATGATGAAAGGAATTCCCGTCTACTTGAAAGGAATCTCGTCGGCAGCGCTGGTAAAAAGACAAAAAAAGTCTAGCTAGCTTTTGAAAGCAGCAGTCATCAGTACTGATGTCATAAATGCTCTCAAAAGTTTTTTTATTGGCTAGTGAATATTTTTGTCAATTCTTCTGGTTTGAAGAATTTAATATTTTTCCCTCTGTGTTTAAACATAATCTTGTCACCAAGATCGGATTCTGTTCAGGTTTCCCTGTACGTGTAAACGCTGCATTAGACCTTTTTCATTTTTAGGTCCGGTCTTCGTTGAGTTCCCCATCGACGTTCTCTACCCATACCATCTCGTCAAGCGGGAGGTTGGAGCCAAGAATGAGAGCAAGGGGTTGCTACCCAAAATTGTCAACTGGTACCTCCAGAACTACGTGGATAATATTTTTGCTGGTGCCTGGGAGCCGCAAGATGTCTCTCCTCTTGAAGTCTTCATTCCTCTGCCAACTGAGGACCAAGGTGAGACCATAGTTGCGTTTTTGCCGATACCATGGTATCTGTTACCACGGTAACTGGATCTGCAATTAGTCGTTTTCGCACTTACCGTGGTATCTGATATACGGTCGCTCTGCAAAAAAGACAATTGCCGAAATTGGGCTTTTTGAAGTCATCCCAAAAAAAAAAAACTGATATTCAGTCACTTAGTGTGCCAAACTTCTTTCCCACCAATTTGACAAACATTGATGAAAGTGAGATGACTTTTTCAGATATTACGATCAGTTACCACGGTCGGGCCGTGGTATGAGAACATCAGATACCACGATAACTGGCCAGATACCACGGTAACTGCAAAAACGACTTTAGATCGTGGTATCAGATACCATGGTATCTGAAAAAACGCAACTCATAGCCTAGATAGACGCCTTTTTAATACTAAGGAAGTTTTTCGTGAGCTTGATAGCACTTTCTGTTTTTTTTTTAAAGCAGATTTGAAACCCGATATATTCTGTTATTTTCCTTCCTAATAACAAGTGCCGTAAGCGGTCCGTCTATTTTCGATTGTTCTCTCGAAGTCGTTGTCATGCTTTTGCTCTCAAGCAAAATCTGATGTTCCATTGAGGTGCTTTTCACAGTTAAGCTCCGCCCCTCTTGTCGGTTTTGATTTGGTAAAGGTTAACAGAATACGGGTAAGATACGACAGTCTGATTACCCATCATATTTTTACGTAATTAGGCTAGAAGAACCGACAAAAACGCGTTACTTCGTTACTTTGTTATCCACGATTCTTGAATTTTAGCTGACGTAATTTCTCTTCCGTAACTGTTGTAAATGTTTGAAATGTACTGCAAGTACAGCGGCAGCCAATTGCCGTAATAACAAGTCATGGCGGATTTACATTCTTCAAGCCAGGAAGATGAAAGTAACATGGGAAGTGAAAGTGACCAGGAAGAACTTGGCATTCGCCATGAAGGAAGAACATGACCAGTTGAAAATTTGAACTGCTAACAAACTTGGTGGAATGCTGGCCAAATTCTCTGTTGACTGTGTCCTTCCACAAAGGAAACCTATTCGGGGTAGCACGGAACAGAGGGCTATCTTCGGATGTGATTCTGCAATCTGGAATCGAACATTTCAAAATCTTCGCTTTGTTAGCCATTGAAACACACGCTTTTGCTGACATTCAAATTTTTCCGCGACTCGCCTTAAAGTTATTTGTCGTGCAACCAGCGGAGATTCCAAACGTCACTACTAGACTACGAGACGTAAAAAACAAAAATCCCTTATGAGTCAAAATAATTCAGTGTATTGAAATCAAACGTATAAAAATAAGTTGGCTTTTCAGTTAAACTTTAAGTGAATAAGTCACGGGTAACTAGATTGTACTGTTACACCCTTTTCAGTTAAACTTTAAGGTGGCTATGCTCCACAGGAAAAGTTTGTTGTAGCTAGTTCTGTTGTTGCGGTTATGGTCGTTTTTGTGTTGTTTCCATGGCCCATCGTGCTTTTACGGAAATAAATCTCATCAGTTAATTACTTTAGTGCAGCGAAGTGCTGAAAGGATCAGCCGCGCTAAGCGACCACTTCTTCTCATCGGCAGCCAAGCCCTGTTGCCCCCCATCCAGGCTGATGACCTTCGCAAAGCTGTCGAATCCCTGGGGATCCCAACATATCTTGGAGGAATGGCCCGCGGACTACTCGGTAGGTAGCCTTAGACTGTGTTCCACCCTACTTAATTGCCTCGAGATTAAATCGTCTTCTATTATCTATAATAAAATATATTTTTCTTTAAAGGACACCTGAACAATGAAACCATATTTGAACACACCATGGAGAATGCATTTACAGATGTGGCCACGGGGAGCATTCTTCTCCTGAGCGTGACGTTTTCAAAATAGGGATGTTCGTTTCTGGAGGTTTGCACATGCAGACTCATAGACAAAAAGCGCAATTCATTCAAATCTTGTACAGCGCTGGCCGGATCGTATTGGAATTTCTTCTAGATATACGTTTGGGATTACGTGGTTAAAAAATAGTCTAGAAGAAGGGTTGATTGGAGACATTTGTTCATTTCTAAAATTGTTCGGTACTGAAATAAGGACAGATGCAAAATGAAGCAAAAATCTTAGCTTGGAAACATTATTTCGTATTTGGATTGGGTTTTCTGCAGGCAATGTTAACGGAAGTCATACAGATAGGGATGATACTTGGCACTCTTCATTCAGGTGTCCTTTAATTTTTCCTTATGTAGTTGATTATGTAAAGTATTGCATTTATTTTTTTCGCTTTTCGTTTTTTTCCCCAGTATAATTATGTTATGTGATTCAGTTTTTGAGTCCTGCCACAAACAAATCTGTATAGATTTTCACGTGGCAGGTCTGATATGATATTGAAAATTCCATTCCATTCCAGTGAAAGTTCCATTATATATTAAATTTTGTCTCTCTCTCTCTCTACTACGCATGACGTCACAAATTCTGGCTTTTTGCCGTCAAGGCTGGAACGATTTTTCTGTTTTCCAGCAGAATATCATGCCACGGGCGAATCCGACCAATCACGTTACAGAGATGCGTAGTTACCATGCTTAGTACGCTCCCGAGCATGGTAAGCAAATAGTTACTATTAGTTACTATTTCGAGAAGGTTGGAACGGTCAGCGTTGTAACTTTTTACGAGGTTGGAACGAAAAAAGTATCTAATAGTTACTATTGTTAGAAGGGTGGAACACGCTCTCTCAGTCTTGTCTCCTTCACACTCAATCACTCCACCAATGGGATTATAAATTAATGAATAACCTTTATGGAGAATTATGGAAATTGTTTTGTGATTATTTTATATTCAGTTTATTTATTGAACTGGACAAAGTACCAACTAGGGCCATTCACAAACATAGAAAAGACAACAACAACCAACAAATCAGTAACAAAAAAAAAGAGAGAAAAACATAAACAAAAATATGAACACCAAATTTGTTGTGAATAGATATTACAAGGCCAAGTCCGCTAGAGCAGCAGAGACAGCCGAAAAAGCGACCCTGAGAGCACCAAAAGGGGTGGATACCAAAAGGGGATACCAAGACAAGGATACAAGGAGACAAGGATACCAAAGGGGCGGATTATCCGAAGCACGTATCCTTGTCTGGATTGGTAGGGAAGATTTCCTACGCAGCTCTATTCAGATTTCTTTGTCTTTTTTTTTTTTTTACTGCACTTATGCCCGTCATAAGCTATTCGTTGATTCATTCACGTTAAATCAGGTGACGATGCTGCTGCGTTTCTTTTATAGTAAGTAAATTAGTAAATTATTGTTTGTGTTTCAGTATTACGATTTCTCACATGGTTTACAAAATTATTGATTGATTGGCAGTAAAAGCGACTAAACCGCATAGTGGATTTAAATTAGAGTATGGAGAGTTGCTTTAATCGCCTTAGGCCGAAAAGGTCTGTCAAGCAGATGTTGGCCTAAAAGCCGGGATATTTGGATATTCCTCAGACATATTCCTTGAGCCCAAGCTGACTTTGAAACATATATTCAAATAATCTATACAACTGATCCGTCAGCTAAGATGCTTCGTCAAAGATGTTTCGGCCCTTCTTGGCAAGGGTCCTCGTCAGGCTGTCAATCTTCAGGTCCAACTTCGGGGAAGGAAACATACCTGTAATCAGACTGAATTTAATTTTTCTAATTTCTTCTTGGGTTCCCATTTATATTAGTAATTCTCAGTAGTTTGTGATTTGATGTTCGCCAAAAGTTTAATTTTAAAGCAAAAATACGAAAAAGAATATTTACTTGTAGGAAAAGACTCACCGATTCAAGCGCGACACGACAGACGGTCCGCCCTGAAAGAATCCGATTGCGTCATCCTACTTGGTTCTGTCTGCGACTTCAGACTCTCCTACGGACGTGTTTTACCGAAGAAGGCGACGATCATAGCCGTTAACCGTAACCGAAGCCAGCTCTACCGGGTAAATATAGTCCTGTTTCCTATGCATTTTCGTTTAGAATCGAGCGATACAGCTGGGTTACAGTGCTCAGATTTACCTTAAATTACCTTAAATTGCACTTGCAAGCAATAAGGATATTGAATCTAGTGTGATATTCGATATCATAACGATATATCGATATATCGGACCAAATATCGATATCGAATATCGAAACGTAAATACCGATATCGAAACGATATTTGTTCATTTATAATTATTGCAAGTAATCCAACATAACTGACATATGTATATCCGACATTGTAGCAATACATTCTCCGTAATTCAGTTTTATTTATTCGAAGTTTGAGATGAAGCAAGATACTTTTTTACGACGATTTTGTTCTTAAACTTCGAAAAAACTAGACGTATACTATGGCGAAACATGGCACCGAATTATCGATATCGATTATCGAATATCGAAAGCCAAAATATCGATGTATCGAAAAATCCGAATATCGCCCAACTAGTTGAATCCTGATGAGTAGCTTGCTGTTGATGATGGTGTTCATTTATTTCCGGGTCATTATTTCTGGAGCACTCCAGTACACTTTCCACGGTTGCGCACACCAGTCCTCGTCGAGCCGCTTTTTGAACCCCTCGGGTGTTTCGCTAGTCGCAGCTGAATCAGACAGGCCGTTACACAGAGGTTGCTGAAGAAGTGCTGGCGAACACGAGAGGAGCCGGATCTTCGGAGCAGCTTCCAGGAGTGGCCCCTAGTCCGTGAATTGCTGTCAGGAGCTAATTTCCTCGACAATTTGGCCGGAAAAGAAGGCAATGATATTTTCTGGCTTTACATGATGGGGTCCCGTCAGAACCGCAACACGTCAGTTGACATAAACGTCAGTTCGCCACTGAATTCCGTCAGTACGCCAACATTTTCCGACAGTTCACCTACACGTCAGTTGACCCCCAAAAATCCGTCAGTTGACCAACACGTCACTTCAGCAACACGTCAGTTGCCCAACACGTCAGTTGCCCAACACGTCAGTTGCCCAACATGTCAGTTGCCCAACACGTCAGTTGTTCAACCGTCAGTTCCCCTACTGTCAGTTGACATAAACATCAGTAGACCTACACGTCAGTTCACCTAATCCTAAAATCCGACAGTTCAACTACACGTCAGTTGGCCTGACGTGTTGAACGTTGACGTGTTTGAACTGACGTGTAGTTGAACTGACGTTTAGGCGAACTGGCGTGTAGGCGAACTGACGTGTAGAGTAACTGACGTGTTGGCGAACTGTCGGATTTTTGGTTTGGCGAACTGACGTTTATGCTAACTGACGTGTTGCGGTAGTGACAGCGACCCTACATGATGTCTGCGCCGGACACTTTTCGATTGTTGAATCAATCCCTATTTCCGAGGGTAGGAAATATAGTTAAAGAACACTTCGCACTGCATAGTGTTTCTGCCCAGATGCTCTGAGATAGCTGACCACTTTACAGCTAAGCTATGCTTGCAGAAAATTACACACGGCTCCGGCTGTTTATAGCCTCTTTCCATGACCCTTGCCTTGGTACACAATCTCGGCAAAATGTGCATTACTGGTCTTCGGACGGAAACAGCTCCTCTGAAACAACGCCTGATACGTCACGGAAAGAGAAGAAATCGTGGCAAGCGGAATAATCAGAGTATTGCTAATAGAGGAGGTAGGATACACTTCTAAAGTGTACAATCTCGAGAACGATAATGGATGGAAATACTACTAAAGAAGAAAGAATTACTATAATAAGTACGACGTTTCCTTTAAGTCTGCCGTATTGCCCTGGATTATAAAGGAAGGTGTATTGTCCGACGGTTTAGGTTGAATCGAGTTTATCCAAAGTTGAGTCAGCAAATGAACAAATGTAAACATACATATTTATACATATTTTATTTGTAACCCGCCAAATACACAAGGTGATAGCGGAGCACCTACTCTATAACCAAGATGACGAGATGGACATAGTAGTGACGCTGACGTTTTCTCTAGTGAACAAATGACATCTTGGACGCCGAACTTCTGAACTAATAGGTTATAATAGGTTCATAATAACAGCATATTGTCGTCCATCGGTCCGGAGAAAACCAGGAACAGTAGCAGGTAGTCAGTGCAGTATCTACCTCCGGCGGTAACGTTCCAACTGCTATTCATTCTGCACTGAAATGTTTTTTGTTGCAGAACTCGGACATGTTCTGGAAACCGACCATCGCAGTCCAAGCGGACGTGGGCACTTTTATCCAACAGCTGTCAGTCGCCCTTAAGAACAATAATGTCGATCCAGATTGGGTGGAAACCATCCGAAAACGAGACCTGGAGAAAGAAAAATCTAATGCGAAGGTAGGTTTCCTAAAGGCCCGTTCATAAGCATGCCTAGCCAAGCGCAGATGGCATCACCGTTCACACCAATGCCTAGGCACAGATTTTGGGATAGGCACGGGGTTCCAAGCTCTAGAACTCGGTGCCTGGGTACGCCTGTGAACGGGGCTTAAGGCGCGTTTTTCTGATTTTTGGGAAATCTTCCACTATATTCTTATTAAAACTATGTCATCCGGGAAAAGGAGCATAAATAATGGGGAAATATGTAAAGCAACCGTTGGTGCTCCTTTTTATGGCACTTGTCTTCCGGCCAAGTGCCATATACCTATCACTTTTCTGTCGGTCGGTCGGTCCGGTGATCGCGAGTTGGGTACTTTCAGATGTGCTAGGATGATGAAACTTGGCAGGCTTATCAGGGACCCGACCAAACTGACTTGGAAATAGTCACTTCCCCGATCGATCATCGTGGGGGGAGTGGAGGGAGGGGGAATTCGGAATATTGAGGCATGTGTAACTTTCGCTTAGAGTCGTGAGATCGGGATGAAATTTGGCGGGAAGAGCCCATATCCTTGATACATCGTTGCCATAACTGGATTGGATCCGGGCACTGTGGGAGGGGGGTGGAGGCTGGACCCCGGATTTCCGGTTAAGGTACTTCGAGATGTGCTAGGATGATGAAACTTGGCTGGCTTATCAGGGACCCGACCAAACTGACTTGAAAATAGTCAGTTCCCCGATTCGATCATCGTGGGGGGAGTGGAGGGAGGGGGAATTCGGAATATTGAGGCATGCGTAACTTTCGAACGGGTGATTGGATCTAAGTGAAACTTGATATGTGGAAAGATCACATGCCTCACATGTCCCGTTTTGCGTCCGAACCGATCCGACAACTGTAGGGTGGGAAGGGGGGGGGCTGGATCCCGGATTTCCGGTTATCACGGGCTAAGGTACTTCGAGATGTGGTAGGATGATGAAACTTGGCGGGCATATCAGGGACCCGACCAAATTGACTTGAAAATAGTCACTTCCCCGATTCAACCATCTTGGAGGGAGGGTGAATCCGGAATATTGATCATTTGTTGTACTGTATGTAACGTTGTCCCTGGAATTGAAGTGTTTTTCTTTTTGCCCTAGATGGCCATAGAACCTGTCGACAAGCACCTCAACCCAGTCGCTGTTCTGACAGCTCTTGAGAATAATCTTCCAGAAAACGCAATACTCGTCGCCGATGGTGGTGACTTCGTCGGCACTGCTGCCTATATTGTCAGGTAAGAAAAGCTGGATTACAAGTTCTCCGCCTTTTAATTACAATTACAATTCGGTGTATTTATCCGTAAATATCTTCGACAAACATAAAATAGGGCTGGACATGTCAATACAGTTAAAAAGAACAACCAAAAGATATATTTACAATTTAACCTATGATTTATATATACAATGCACGGTTTAAAATACAATTCATCAAAATAGGAACGCGAGTTAAAATGTCAAGTCTTGAAAACAAATACAAAAATAATTCATTATAAGTGTCATTACTATTCTAATATTTATAAAAGAAATAAATGATTGAGATAGAAAAAGTTAATCAAACATGAAATGGTCAAACTGTTTATGTCACAACAAAAATAAAGAAACGGGCTGAAAAGAAATAGACGACCACAACTTTTAAAGAGCGTTGAAATGTTCGGTAAAATATGGCACGAACTTTATGGGTGATAAGAACTGATTACCTAGACAAGCAAAACATGCGTCCGAACCACATGTGGCTACGGTTGGGAGAGTTGGAGGGGGGGGGGTGAACTTTTTGACATCCTCAAAAAACAAACGGATGGACAGAAAAGGATGCAAGTTGGACAGTGCCTAGTCTATGCGGTCGTGTTGTTATTTGGCGTCTGGATCGGATCCAGTCAGGGTATTGGGCAGGGGGGGCGGGTGAAGCGGTAATCGGAAATTTGCAGATATGCTATGCTCCGATTCCAATCAAACTTGATGAATGGGAATAGGACATGTCAGATGTGCGACATTTATGTTTCTGAGTCGTATTCAGCCACAGCGGGGGACTGGAAGGGGAGTTCCGGAAAGGATGTGGCTCGCATAGGGGTCAAACAAGTGGAGCGATTCGAATGAAACCTGGAATATAGAGAGATCACATGCCTTAGATGACATATTTTAGGGTTCGAACTGGATCCAACCACGGTGGGGGAGGGAGGAGATTTATCGGAAGTTCACAAAAAACGCTCAGATTTGAGTGAAACTTTAAAGGGGGTAAGAGAAAATGCTTCAGTTGATCCATTTAGGAGTCCGAACCAGATTCGGCCGTGGTATGGGAAGTTGGAGGGGGGTACCGGAAACCGTGTGGCTTGTCTAGGGACCAAACGAGTGGATCTACTGGGTTGAAACTTGGCATTTGCCCTAGATGATCCGAGGCGCTCTGCCGATAATGCTCAGACTTGAGTGAAACTGGATTCGCTATGTCTAGGTCCGAATTGCATTTTTGGATGGCAGGGTATTTTGTTGCGTTCTCATCTTCTTTCGTGTACCACCTACTCGTATCAAGTGCCATATGAGCTCTTAGCTCTTGTTGTTTTTTAATTTGCTCATTGTTTGACGGTGTTTTTTGTTTGAACATTCACAGTGACAGTAGGGATGGTTAGCATTGTGTGTGTCGTAGAATGACCATTTTTTGTGGTCCACTTTAAAATGATGGATGAAATATGGATTAAACAATTTCAGTTACCGTTTGGATACATGAATCGTTACGGAACTTCAGTTGTGGTTGATCGGTGAGCTTCGCCACTAGTCTGTCCTTCGGACATGCATTCGTCAGTGAAACTGAACAGGAGGTCTGGGTGATTATCCGAGTTCGGTATTTACGTCTTTTTACGTCTATGTTTAACAGTGCCTAATTTTTTTTATGTAATGTTTTGCAACTGCAAATTAGCCAAGAGCTACGAAAGTTGTATAATAAACCGCTCTCTCTCTCTCTCTCTCTCTCTCTCTCTTGACTTCGAAGTCTAGGACTACCAAGCTCACTGTGTATTCAGCGTAATCTGTACCCACGATTATCCTACAGGCACGTTTCTTGATATTAGTTGCGTTTTTTCAGCTACCATGGTATCTGTTACCAGGGTAACTGGATCTGTAATTAGTCGTTTTAGCAGTTACCGTGGTATCTGATATACGGTTGCTCTGCAAAAATAACAATAGCCGAAATTGCGCTTTCCGAAGTCATCCCAAAAGAAAAACTGATATTCAGTCACATCACTAAGTGCCAAACTTCTTTCCCACCAATTTGACAAAAACTGATGAAAATGAGATGACTTTTTCAAGTACTACGACCAGTTAGCGGACCGTGGTATCTGAATATCAGATACCACGATAACTGGCCAGATACCACGATAACTGCAAACACGCCTTTTGACCGTGGTATCAGATACCACGATAACTGTAAAAACGACTTTAGACCGTGGTATCAGATTCCATGGTATCTGCAAAAACGCAACAATTCTCAATACATGTTGTATTCGAACGTTGCCTCTGATTGTTTTGTGCAATCCGCACCTCCATCACGAGCGACTCGAAAGGGGGGGGGGGGGGGTGTCTACTGTGAAAAAAGCGCTTTGTGGTAAGACTTGGCTAGAGAGACTGTGAAAGAAAACACACAGAGACTGTGAAAGAAAAACCGGAAACAACTAGGCGCTTTGTACTGAGACTCTTTGCTTTGTTTTTATGGCTTACAGATAGTTTGGTAGGGATCTGCCACCTACCATTTCGCTTATAAGAAATTTCTTAAAGCACATCTCTTACTAGAAATGATCTTTTCCATATGAAATGAATCAGAAAAAACGTTTTTGAAAATACCATTACTTTCCACGTAAAACTAGCGATTCTCTTGTTAGCGCTTGTCGACTATATCCAGCCTTCCTGCTCTCCGAGGCGGCGGCTGGGCGCAAAACATTTGAAAACCAAACGTGCATTAGTTAAAAAGTGGGAAAACTAAGCAAATAAAAGAAGTAATAAACAGAAGATTATCAAATCCTTATCTGTGAAAGAGTTGTCAGCGGACGTTGAAGATTCCGGCAAACTTTTCGTTGGGTGACGGGAAAACTCGGCAAGGCCGAAACAGTCTTAAAAATTCGTAGTTACGAAAAGAAACAACGGAGAAAGGTCGGGATTTTAGAAGCTTATAATTCCATATGGGAGCTAAGTATATCATGAAAAGCAGAATAAGCAAGAGGGGTCCTTTAAAGAAAAGCGTCTGAACATTCCCCTTCTGGGACCACATCGAAACCTTTGGTCTTCTTTCTAGCAGGCCGCGACACCACAAATACAAGTGACTGCACTTGCAGGTTAGAATAGAAACGTACGCTTACTGACTCTAATCGAACAGCGAAGACCTCCGATACGCAAGGGCAAAAAAAATGGCAAAAATAAGGGCAAAAATAAATCAGGTTTTAATTCTGCTGTAAAGCATTGTCTAAATAGGTGTTGTAAGGTGTATAAGCCTTATTACAGATTCCTCTTTTCCTCGGTGCGCGCTGTAATAACGCGAATAAGGAAAATGGATCCGAGCTCGGCTCTATTCTCCCTTATGCAGAGCCAATCAGATTGCTTGGTTGGTTCTGCCAACGGGCCGAGGAAAGGAGCAGCGCCGTCAGTGTTGCCACGAGAAGCACTAAAGTTCTACTTTGTTGGAAGCTAAAGAAACAACGTTTCTTCAAAAGGACACGTTTTGTTTTGTTACGACTGCTTACTGCTAGTTCGAGGACCATAATGCTGTCCATCCATAAATTTAACAGCTTTTTACAATATATTGGGCGTCAAATTGTACTGGTGTACTTCAAGTAGTACTAAAAATACTTTTTCTGGTCTTTAGAAACTCGAAAAACTGTACCAGCGTGGCAACACCGAACGCTGCATTCATAAGAACCTCTCGGGTTTCCTATTTGAACGGGCGCGTGTATTAAGACGTAAACATCGCGTATAGCGCTATTCAGCTTATTACATGTATTTGGACAATGCTTAAAACTTCCTGTACAACGTGTTGAATCAGCATATGGCTTGCACGGACGGGTAGTTTTTACTCGAGCATTCATTCATTTATTCTGTATGTTGATTTATGATTTACGCCGGACTAATATTTTCAGGCCGCGTGGTCCCCTGACCTGGCTCGACCCTGGTGCGTTCGGTACCCTTGGAGTCGGTGGTGGCTTCGCCCTTGGTGCCAAGTTGGCCCGGCCAGATTCCGAAGTTTGGATTATCTGGGGCGATGGCTCATCTGGCTACAGTCTGGCTGAAGTTGACACAATGGAGAGGCACAATGCGCCATGCATGGCAGTTATTGGGAATGATGCATCGTGGATGCAGATTGCCAGAGAACAGGTGCCGATGTTTGGGACAGATGTCGCTTGTGCTTTAAGGGTGAGTGACTTTTTTTGTTTCCACGTGCACAATACATACATACATATAAAATGAATTGCAGATACTTTTTCTTTCCCAAGAATAGATAATATTTATCCTTTATGATTATTTTCTGACCAGGAAAAAACACAACCCGTCTTACTGTATCTTTAATCGGATAACTAAGGGTGGGTTCCGGAACTTAACGATTGTTAACATTTTGCGTTCCATTATTCTGATAGTGAAATTTAAGCTCCGTCCACATAGGCTACGATTTCCGTTCCAGAACTTAACGATTGTTAAAAGACCTCTCTTGCTTATTCTGCCTTTTATAATATACCTAGCTCCCTTATGGAATTGTATGCTTCTAAAATCCCCACCTTTCTCCACGGTTTCGTTTTGTACCTACGAGTTTTTAGCGCTTTCTCGGCCGTGCCGAGTTTTGCCGACTACACGTACGACGCAAAGCATGCCAGAATCTTGAACGTCCGCTGGCAACTCTTTCATACACAAGGATATGAGAATCTTCTGTTTTTTACTTCTTTTATTTGCTTAGTTTTGCTACTTTTTAACCACGGTGCGTTGCAGTTTTTAAATGTTTTGCGCCCAGCCGCTGCGTCGGAGAGCAGGAAGGCCGGATAGAATCAACTAGCGCAAACAAGAAATCGCTAAATTTAGATGGAAAGTAATAGTATTTTCGAGAAACATTTTCCTGATCAGTTTTGTAGAAAGAAGATCATTTCTAGTAAGATTTGTGCTTTAACTGTTTTGTAACGATGGTTTGTGAGCAACGTTGGGAACACAACTGAAGAACTGGGAGAAGTTAAAGCACAACTCTTACTATTATAGAAATGATTTTTTCCCTATGAATGGAATCAGAAAAAAAGTTTTTGAAAATACCATTCCTTTCCACCTAAAACTAGCGCTTGTCGACTATGTCCAGCCTTCCTGCTCTCCGACGTGGTGGCTGGGCGCAAAACATTTGAAAATTGAACATGCCTTAAAAAGTGGGAAAACTAAGCAAATAAAAGAAGTAATAAACAGAAGACTATCACATCCTTATGCTGAAAGAGTTGTCAGTGGACGCTGAAGATTCCGGCAAACTTTTCGTTGTGTGACGGGAAAACTCGGCAGGGATGGAAAAGCGCTAAAAGCTCGTAGTTACGAAACGAAACAATGGAGAAAGGTGGGGATTTTAGAAGCTTATAATTCCATATGGGAGCTAAGTATATTATAAAAGGCAGAATAAGCAAGAGGGGTCCTTTAACAGTTGTTACAGCTGCAGTTAGCTGCACCCCGAAATATAGTTGACGGTTGTTAAAGTTTAACCGAAAAGGGCTGAAATAGGGCAATCTAGTTACCCATTACTTGTTCACTTAAAGAGGCTTGAAGAACCGATGAAAATGCGTTACTTCGTTGCCCCGCTATTCACGAATAATCGATTTTAATATAGTTCAGTTCAATTCAGTTCAGTTTATTTATCTCAGCAAAAGGAGGGTGAAGCGCCCTAAAGATAGAGTAACAAACAAAATAAATAGAAAAAAGAAACACTAACACTAAATACCAAAAATATCAACAAAGACGATTAAATTCCGGAATTTCCTGGTCGAATGTGTGGTCATAGTAGAATTTGCGCTATGGGGATGGCCGTAGATGTTCTGAAAGTCACTAGTGTGTGGAAAATTAAAAAATCCCTTAGCAGAATCCAAATAATCAGTAGCCTATATTGAACTAAATGATACAAAAATAAGTTGGCTTTTCAGTTAAATTTTAACAATCATCAAGTTCCTGGAACGCAATGTAAGTAAGCAAACAGTTCAGTCGGAATCTGGCAAAAATCGGAAAATTTGCGAAAAGTTTAAGTTCATTAGAGGTTCAGTGTAGGGGTAAGTAGACATGCTAAATCCGTTTTTTAACTTCATTTTCTTGCCAGACAATTCGTTCGCCTGGAACCGAAAAATTTGTTAAAAGTAAAAGTTTTATTCGAAGTTGATTAGAGGTTTGATATAGGGGTAAGGAGACATGCTGAAGCCGATATGCAAATTATTTTCATCACGAACATCCAGTTTGCCCGGAATCCGGCCAAAACCCGAAAATTTGTTGAAAGTAAAAGTTCTATCAAAAGTTGATTAGAGGTTCGACACGGGAGAAAGAGAAAGAGGGAGAGTCGTAAGAGAGTTATTAGGTACAGCTGACAGCATTTTTTGATTGGGGTAACGTAGATACTCCTTCAGTCCAATCTGACTGCGAATCATTTATCAAATTGTCAGCTAATATTTATCCTAGTGATATTTTGGCCCTTCTTGGAAGGGCTCCTCGTCAGGCTGTAACTAGAATAAGTGAATCTTTAACTTATTGCAATATCGTTTCTTCCGGCCACAGCCTGACGAGTGCCCTTAACGAGAAGGACCGAAATATCGCTTTAGCAAATCTTAGCTTACTTTCCGTTTAGCGTTACTTTTTTAAATACGAGGTAACGTGAAGTACATAAAAGGACACGGAATTAAAATCAGAAGAACACCGATGAAATAAAGGAATATTAGAATGGTCATGTTTGAAAAAGCTCTGTACGTACAGCTATCTGATTTTTCTTCCGTTGATTGTGTGTGTATATGCGATTTCGATGCCTTTTTTCAATCCGGGAAAGCGCAAAAGCTTTCTCCTCAGGAGTTCAGCTTGTCGAGTCCGTGTCGCTTGTCTGTTATGTTGTCCTGTATGATTTAATCAATCAAGCTTATTATCCAAATAGCCTACAGCTAGAAGTGGAATACAGTATTTCGAATACACAGACCCGAAACAATTAACTAATACACTTACAAGATATGACCAGAAATAAATGATGGGATTAAACTACATAAAAATTAGGCAGAAGAATTAGCAGGATACGGAGAAAACCGATTGTCAGTATTCCTCTCGGACCGACGCACAGAAGGCGGGATGGGAGGGGGGAGTAAATGGGCCATCTGGGGACAACGCATTATCTTTGCTCCAAAATTTTGCTCTAAAATTTGGTATGCTCTTTGCTGAAGACGGTTGCCAGAAGTGCAACAGGAATATTAGAAAATGTATTTGGAATTTATGATTCAGTATGTTCTTCGCTGAAGCCGGTTGCCAGAAGCGCAACCGCATTATCCGAAATTGTATTTTTCCTCGCGTATCGTCTGAGAGGAATTAGCTGGTCAAGAACCCGAAAATCCTGTTTTGTTCCCTTCAAGTAGTGAGAGAATGAAGGGTTGAAAAAAAAATAATTCAATGCCCAGAGACAAACCTGTACGGGACTAATTACCCTCAAAACAAAACATAAACAACAACAAAATGAAGAAGGAAAGAAAGGAGCTTGACTTACCCCGTCTCGGACGTCCAATCAAAAAGTACCAAAAGACAAATTTTCAGCCAGAATCACTGCTAACTATCCAAAAAAACAACAACAACCTAAACGGCTGAGAATAATGCATCAAATTCATATCCAGTATATCAATGAACCTTTAACATGCTACGGAAATCCAATAAAACACTACACGACCTTAGCTCATTCGATAAACCTTCCCATACTAAAGGCCCAACATGTCAATGCTAGACTTCGATCTACTAGTAACTACAACCGGCCTACGGATCAGCTGAGAACTACGAGTTCCATGTTCGTGAAAAGAAGACGCACGGGGAAAATATTAGTTAGGCGTTTTATCTGAAATCTCCGTTCTCGCTTCTGAATCTTCAATTCTCTCTTTTGACAAAAAACACTAATTTGGCAGCTGGTCCGCCACCCGGTATACGTGTTTATGCATATTGAACACCCGGAATCTGTTGACCAATCAGGGAGGAGAACGGAGAGAGGAGAATCGAGAATTCACCATCGGAGCAACTTCTCGATTCTGCAGAATCGCGAGGCTTTCCTCGTTCTCGATTCTGACAAAAACGCAAGAAAAGGAGAATTCGCTTTATCTGAATAGTCCAAAAACGCGAACTAGGAAAATCGCAAGGAGAATCCGGATCAAAAACGCAACTATTGAAGTACTTCCCAACACTGCACTCAAGTGCAAGGATAAGCTAAAGAGCGTGTTCCATCTTACTTACCGTAGTTACCACGCATGACGTCACGAATTCTGGCTTTTTGCAGTCAAGGCTGGAACGATTTTTCTATTTTCCAGCGGAATATCATGCCACGGGTGAATCCGACCAATCACGTGACAGAGATTCGTGGTTACGACGCTTACCACGCTCCCGAGCGTGGTAAGCAAATAGTTACTATTAGTTACTATTTCGAGAAGGCTGGAACGGTCAGCGTGGTAACTTTTCGTGAGGTTGGAACGGATTTAGTAACTAATAGTTACTATTGGTACGAGGGTGGAACACGCTCAAAGAATACTATATATTTTCAGCACAACAACTACGAAACAGTTGCTGAAGGATACGGAGGCGTCGGTTTTGTAGCCAACGCCAACGCCGACTTGCTGAAACTCTTCAGCGACGCAAGGGAACAGCACGCTCAGGGGAAAACAGTAGTGATAAACGCAATGATCGGGAAAACAAAGTTCCGAGACGGAAGTATTTCGGTATAGAAGCGTTCATTCCTAGTCGAAACCACAGTAGTTCATGTCCGGCCAGGGAACGGGAAGCAAGCTTCATGATTTACTTTATATGTTTATTTGTCATTTCAGTCATTCACCATATTTGTTCCTTAATATCAGTTGTACAACATGATAGCATAGGACAAAAATATTGATAGATTTTACTTTAGGTAAAGTGGGGTTCGGGCAGCATAATAATGTTAAAAAACGCTTTTATTTTTACTAAATTGACGAGACATAAAGGGATAAATGCAAAGGTTACGCACTTACAGTTCAGTTTCCAACATTTCTGATCATAAAACAAAATAAAACTCTCGGACATATCAGTAAAACATACAGACGTAAAACGGACATATGAATCAAAATAGTAAATTACGAATAGAAAAACTAAAAAATAAATCAGTAATGACGAAAATGAATTTTTGGATAGAGCCAGTTCTTAAAAAGAATCCTAGAATCGGTCTAAATGATGCGACGTGACCTGATTTGGACTTGGTATACTGTGGTTACATTAACTTCCAGTAGGGCAGAGTTGCGTTAACTCAACTTAGGGGATACATTTTGTTACGTTTGATTTTTGTATTGTATTTGTTCGGTCCTTGTTTTCGTTTCATTCGACTTTTACCAGGTCTTCGAGAGCAGCTCGAAATTCTACTAGATTCCGCTATCCACTTCGATATCCGAACGGGGTGGGGATTTCTGGATTGGCTTTGTCAAACGCGGGCTAAAGTATGAAAAGTGCTGGGGTCCCCTAACCCAATAAAGTGTAGATGGTTCGAGTTCATACGTAAAATAACCCTTTGGAATTATTTTTTCTGGGTCAGGATGTCTAAGCGTTTCGTTACCTTAACCGGCGTTTGATTGCTTCTGATTGGGCTGGCCCTTCCCAATGAAAAATTCTTTGACTGTAGTTGTATGGTAATTGAATGAAAAAGTTGTATTTATGTAGTAGTATGGAACTCCGACTGGGTTAATCTTAACTAGTAGTATCCGATTGCATGCAATCTTGTTGTAGTAGCATCCAGTTTGCTAGTAGTAGCATGCAACAGTTACTACTGCATGCTACTTTTTCGTACAACTCCATGCGACTAATTCTCGAAAATTTCATGGGGTTCAACGAAAATGGCATAACCTTGTCCCAAACAACTGCGTTATCAGGCGTAATTGTTCACAGTTCACTCGCAAAGCTACAACGGGAAACTAGGCTTTTTGCGTCAGATCGTTCTGTAGGGGACCAAAAAGGGAGGTCCCAGGTTACCTGCGAAGACCCTGGGACACTCCACTGTTTGGGAATTTTAGTCAGAGTTCAAACCAGAGCAAAATAACACTAGGGAGTAGTGCCAAAACCTATGCTTTCCATGCTTCACAATTGGGCCATAACTTGTAGCGCCGCCCACTACACTTGTGTCATTAAAGCGAGACAAACTTGCAAGATTATAAATGTCTAGTGAAGCTGAGATGCGGTCTACACAAATCGAAGAAACAGAGGAGGCTGTATCTTTTTTTGCTGAGTTCAGAATTTCAAGTTATTGCAGCCAGCGCTTGTGCGTGACTGATTGAGTTTCAGTAGGGACGTTCTCTATCACTAGTGGTGCTTGTGTCACTGCTATTCGAGTATGTGTCACTTTTTTCAAGTCTTGGCGCTACTCCTCAGTGTTATTTTGCTCTGGTTCAAACGTAATTTAGATCAAATCGCTCTGAATGAAGGTTTACTCGGAAGACATTTATTTTCAACCGTCCCCTCCCCCCCCCCCCCCCCCCCCGCGAAATCGAATCCGTTTTGTTGGACGTTTTTCAGCTAATCCGACGCATTAGGGCGATTCTTGCGATCTCTTGGATTCACTTTCCGAAAAGCAAAGCGAGAATCCGCCGAGCCCAACAACAAGCGGAAAATAGTTGCGCCTCAGTTGCACCTTTACAACTTCTTACTGACTTGCCGAAATCACTTTCCACTCGCGAAATGGATTCGCTTTCCAAGTGCTGGCGGAAACTAGCGGAGCGCGAGAAGAGCTTTGGAAAGCGAAGCGAGTTTTAGCCGTAGTCGCAAAAACAGCCGGCGCATAAGCTCGCGGAGCTTTCCAGACCGCCAGAATCGCCATATTGTCTTGCATTGCTTGTCGCACGATCGCATAAATATTCCTTTGGGTCAAGCTGACTGCGAATCATAATTGATTGCTCTAAAGAGTTAGCTGATTTTTGTTCCTTCTTTTTCCTTCTTGGCAATAACATTTACAGTTCAGTTTATTGATCCATAATATCTTTTACACAAAATAGTGCTGGATATGTCATAACTGTAAATGGATCAGCCAAGAGATCTTTAGTCTATCTACAATTGGAACCTAAGTTACACAAATACAATTCACGTTTTTAAAATAAAAGTCATCAATTCAAATAATGTATACAACGGATACGTCAGCTACGATGCTTCAAATAAATACTCCTTCAGCCCAAGCTAACTGCGAATCATATTTGATGGTGCAAAACGGATACGTCAGCTGAATTTCCTTGGAGCTATATTTCGGCCCTTCGTGGCAAGGGTCCTTTTCAGGCTCAAAACCGCTCAAGTTGGAAAAATAATCCTTAATCCAACTAATGGGATTAGCGGAAACAGTGATAACAAACACAATGGAAGTATGGATCTACGGAAATAGAGAAGATCGGGACAGGGACTAGGGACCATGTGCCGGGCAAACGGTAAACAGGGTCTAGAAACGCACGAGTTCGAGTTTTATTTCCCGATTTGATGGCAATATTCCCCCAGACGAGAGCCGAAAAGAGATTAGGGGGTTCGAACCGGTCTAACCCCTGCACTGTCAGAAGTTTCATAGCAGATAACACGAGGATGCGCGGTTTCAACAGATAATGAGTAACATATAACACTTCGGATGTTATCTGTTGTGTTTCAAAATGTAATGCACAATGAGCGTTACCATCAGGAAGAACCGAAAAACTGCCAAAAAGCATCTGCTGAGTTTTCCGACATCATGACGATAACGAATAAAGTCAGTAGATGCTTTTTTGGCTCTTCCTAACAAAGCTTATTACGCATAACATTTCATGCGTAACGTTTTCAAACACAACAGATAACATCCGAAGTGTTATCTGTTACGCATTATCTGTTGAAACCGCGCATCCTCGTGTTATCTGCTATGAAACTTCTGACGGTGCAGGGGTTAGACCGGTTCGAACCCCCTAATCTCTTTTCGGCTCTCGTCTGGGGGCATATTGCCCTTAAATCGAGAAACAAAACTCCGACCGTGCGTTTCTGGACCCTGTTTACCGTTTGCCCGACACACGGTCCCTAAGCCCTGCCCCGATCTTCTCCATTTCTGTAGATCCCCAGTTCCATTTTGTTTGTTATCACTGTTCTCGCTAATCCCATTAATTGGATTAAGGATTTCAACCGCAAAGTTGGGATATCAGAAGCCATATGAGTTTGATTTCGTTAGTGCTGTCTCACGAAATATATAAGCTGAAGAATTCTGGAATTCCACAGTAAGTCACTGAAGAGTAGGCTCTTGTGTAGGAGTACCTCTTCGTGCTACCCAGGTAAGCTTTACATTCTTGTCGGTTACAAAAATGCCTATTTTGTAGTTCTTAAGGGTAATAGTGAATTCAGGGAACTAACTCTGCTCTCTGTCCATAATACCGTTTTACTGTGGTCTGGTTTCGTGACGCTTGATTGTAATCGTTTTACTGTTGTCACAGTCGATCAGCGATATATTATAACGCACGTACTGCCGTAGCACACAAGTGCACCACAAAAGTAAAAATGTGAGACTAATTATTCTTCCGCTAAAAAGTTAAGAAAAACATCAGCTTTAAAAATCAATCATCTGCTGATGAAGCATCGTAGCTGACGTATCCGTTGTATACATTATTTGAATATGTGTTTCATGGGCTCAAGGAATATTTGTTAAAAAAATCGCCTGTTTCTAAACTTCTTTTTGGTAACGTGATTTCTCAGCCTGTGTATTCTTTATGATTCGGTCTCAACCTAAAGCTAAGCGAAGAAACGGTTACTAGTATCTCTTCGTGCTACCCAGGTAAGCTTTACATTCTTGTCTTTTTGGTAACGTGATTACTTACTACTTCTATATAAGGTACATGTGTAGATGTCTGTGCTGTGTCATCAGTTTCTCTCCTTTTTGTTTTTCTTCCTTCTTTTTCTCTCTTTCTTCTTTGCTCAGTTCTGTTCCGTGTGAAAATTAAGGATAATAAACACTTATCTCGCTGGAAGTGCGATTTAAGATAATTTAAGGTAATTACATACTTACTTACTAATTCCGTCACGTGGGGATGTGAACTGGTTAGATGAATTTGCCTTCGAGCGGGATCACTTTTCCTATGGCCGGCTTCTACCAGACTATTGTAGTGGTTTGCAAACTCTGTTCACAAGCCCCTCGGGCCTCGGCAGCTGAAATGGTAAGAGCGCCTGCCTTGTAAGCAGAGGGTCCTGGGTTCAAATCCCGGCTGAGGAGCATTTTTGTCTTTCAGTTCACTACTTATAAAATACTTACTCACTACTTACGATCGTTATTTCTTTCGTTAATTTAGCTTGTGCAACACATTATTTAGCAATTAAGCTAGCCGTTGGAACACTGGAGAGTCACCCCTATTATTTAGTGCTTTTTCATATTGCTTTGCAAAAGAAGAATTGTTCAAAATAATCTTTCCTTGCCCACCTTGCCGAAAATACTTTTCGGAAACTAAGGAACGTCACATAATGAAGTAGTATTATCTAGTTTTCTTTTTTCAGTAAAAGTTTTAATCCCCTACTAGGTTTCGAAACATGTCCTAAATAGCAGTCATTTGTTTTTCCTACTTCGTTTTCTACTTGATTTCGGTAGGGATAACGCTAAAAATAGCCAGTCTTATCTTACCTGGTCCAGGTGAAGGCAGCGGGGTATAAAAGAGCAAAATAAAGGAACATAAGCTATAAAACATACACGATTTTGTGTTAATCATTGTTTTATATTTTTGCAGGAAGATTTCCGGTTACCTCTTAGGTCCTGTAATACGTGTCCAACCAAAAAATGGCAAGCAACGTGTCCGCTTTCGACTATCTTCGCTATGAGCGTCACCAGCTTGGCTGGAACACCCCTGCCGACTATATGGACTACGTACATCCCCACTGGAAGCAATTCGAAGCTCCTAACCCCTTCCTCCACTACATGCTTGGCTTCTTCTACATCATCTTCATGTTTTGCTCCCTCATCGGAAATGGTGTCGTCATCTGGGTGTTTGCCACGTAAGCCCTTCTATTCAGTTATTATTATTTATTCTTTCTTGAATGGACGTTACAATAAAAAATAAGAAATGAATGCCATGAGGCCATCATGCAACAAAAGTTATACACCCTATTATTTTCCTCTTTATGTGTCTTTTTCGGTTGTGTTTCATTTCCTTTAATCTTTAAGTTGTAGTTTAGCTAGGCTCACACAAGATTATTTTCCTTCTAGGCCAATAGACCAAGTTGTCCAGTGCTATACAATTTTAGTACGTAAATAAATACTTGAATACTTGATGTACTTAAATTAATTGATGAAGTGATTTAATAATAAAATAATAATTTAATTTATTTAATAATTACGCCATTCCACTTCATTAGAAGAAACTTCTCTGGTGGTTGAAAGGTAACTTGAGGAACTTTTCAGAGTTTCTTATTTCTTTAAAAGCTTCGACTCCCCATTATTTTTATACTCCATCTCGTATCCACTTCCATGTGTTACGGTTGTATCGAAAATCGCACCCGAGACCCCACAACTTTGTTCCATTTCTGGTGACCGTTGTTAAGACGTGGGGGAAGGGACTCGTTACGCTCGTATGAAATTTTTAACCGTATTGCCTATGCTATGGTGACTTCTTCACCATTTGGATAACACGGGTAGATGCTCTGCTTTGTTTAGGTATGTGTGTTATTTCCAATTTTTTTTCTTTTATTTCTTCTGTATTCCGTGTTTTTCACTTTGTTGTTCACGTGAAAAAAAGTAAATAAATAAATAAAATATATACCGTAGTAATTCTGTGCTTCATTGACCCTGGATGATTGGTGGCTGAAGTTACATCGCAAACCGTTAACCATGCTTATGCCTGGTGATTGTAGCGGTTTCGCAACCATGCACACAATACGCTCGGTGGCTTATATAGTAGTATAGCGAAGGTCTTCGGTTTCAAATCCCGCCCCAAGAATATTTTTGTCTTTTACTTAAGTCTTTTATCTTTTACTTTGCTCATTGTTGGGTTTCCCAGGGCCAAAAACCTGCGTACTCCCTCCAACCTGTTCGTCATCAACCTTGCTGTTCTGGACTTCATCATGATGTTGAAGACCCCCGTTTTCATCGTCAACTCTTTCAATGAAGGGCCAATCTGGGGCAAATTAGGTTGCGACATGTTTGCCCTCCTTGGATCATATTCGGGCATCGGTGGTGCTTGCACCAACGCGGCGATTGCATTTGATCGATACAGGTACGTTCAAACCTCGGTGCTCAGAACCATCGTTTGTAATTACTGGTCGGGACACCCATTTAAAGTTTAACTGAAAAGGGCTGAGATAGAACAATCTAGTTACCCATCACTTATTCACTTAATGAGGCTCGAAGAACCGATGAAAATGCGTCACTTTCTTGCTCCGCTATTCACGAATAATTGACTTTCATATAGTGCAATTTCCCTCTCGGGTTTGTGGTACCTCTATGCGCTTTTACCTGTGTTGTATGCTTGACGAAAACGATTTATGAAAAAATAAGTGTACGCGCAGTGAGCTACCTTCGACGGGCTGATCACTTGCCACTGAAAAGCCGCATTTGTATTGAGATTCAAATTTTCCACGTCATAGTAGAACTTTGCGCTTTTGAGGACGGCGGTAAATATTCCGAACGTCATACCAGAGCAAATAGTGAAAAAAAAATATCTCTGATCACAGTCCAAATAATGCAGTGTATTCAGTTAAATGATACAAAAATATGTTGGCTTTTCAGTTAACCTTTAAAGGAACTGACGGGTTTGCCTTGACAAGAGATCCTAGTTATGCTCTCTTGCTTGTACATATTGTTGTTGTAACCTTACCTGCGCTTTCATTTAGAAAATGAAAGCACAGCTCTTACTAGAAATTATCTTTTCACGAAAAAATGGTTGAAAAATATCGTTTTTTGAAAGTATCAGCAACTGCCTTGTGAAAATGTCCATGATGAAATGGAAATGTCCTTTCGGCTCTGTACAGACTTACTGCTCCCTTTGAAACGCAACACAAGCCTACCTACAACACAAGCTTATACCAAGTCTTCCAAAATGAAAATAAATTTTTCAGAAGTTTTTCATTCCTTTATTCTTTTAAAGAGTTGTCAAGCAAGGTTTGCGCTGTTTGACTGGCAAACCCAGCTCGGTCTAAAAAGCGTTCCGAAGTTGAAGGAAACACTGGCGAAGGGCGGGGATTTCTGAAGTATAACTTTATATGGGATAATGTAGAAGTTATAGAACGCGCGTGGGGCCCTTTAAGAAAAATGCCCAGAGATAAGTACTGGTGCGAAACTGTTCAAAAGTGAGGGTGTGGCTTAAAACAGCTGTCAGTGTTCCTGCCGTGGTCTTGACACGATCGTCATTTTTGCTCTTTCATTGCAAAGCTAATGAAATATAAAATCTTTGGTACCGGACTGATAATAATAATAATAATCTTTATTTTTTCCCTTTATCACAATGCAATAACATGGGGATCGTCAAACAAAAGAAGAGAAAAACACAAAAAGACGCAACATGAAGAACACACATGATGAGCTATCACTTTAATTTGAGAACATTGTCGTTGTAGTAATTCACGTAGTATGGCACGAAGGAGTTTAAAAATCTTGTCGTCAAGTATCGAGTATGATAGCGATGAAGACCTGGTGGGAATTCCAGTTCACGACCGACCGTACCTGGCCCTCTCTCCGACCCATAAAGTCGGGTATAGCATTTGACCTGGGTTTTTGCGCAGGACGATTGCTCGCCCTCTAGATGGCAAGCTGACACGGGGTCAGGCCACGTTTTTGTGCATCCTCACCTGGGTCTACGCCACGCCTTTCTCTCTGATGCCGTTCTTCGGAATCTGGGGAAGATTTGTGCCAGGTTAGTTTATTTCTTTATCTATACCCTGGAGTAAACAAGGTTACCGTACTTTCCCCGCAGCAACGTGGAACCTTCATTTGATCCGCCGTTTGTCAGTTCCTGACCACTTTTGGCTCGAGGAAACCCTTCTTCTCGATTAGCCGCTCAACATTCCACCACCCCATCAGTTTAGTCCAAATTCGTGAATTTCTGTTGTGAAAATCATTTGACTCTTTTTCTATTTATACTGCTTTTTACTGCACTTACACCCTCGGGTAGTGCCTTTATACATTGTCCGTTCATTCATGCACATTCGCTAAATTTACGTTTAAAGTTTAACTGAAAAGGGCTGAGATAGGACAATCTAGTTATCCATCACTCATTCACTCAAATTGGTTTGAAGACCCGCTGAAAATGCGGTACTTCGTTGTTCCGCTATTCACGGATAATCGATTTTCAAATAGTGGAATTTCCGTGTGATTTGTGGTACCTCTATGCGCTTGTATTTTTGTTGTATGCCTTACGAGAAAGATTTATTTATTTTTTTTGTTCAGGCACTAAGCAATCTTCACCAATCCCACCACTGCCCACTGAAAAGCCGCGTTTGTGTTGAGATTAAAATTTCCCCGCCATAGTAGAATTTGCGCTGTGGGGACGGCCGCAGATAATCTGTACGCCACAACTAGACCAGGTAGTGGAAAATAAACAAATCCCTTCGCAGAATCCAAATAATTCAGTGTATTCCATTAAATGATAAAAGAGTAAGTTGCCTTTTCAGTTAAACTTTAACAACTACATCAACACAGAGGGAAATACGCGGAATTGCAATACTTCGACTATATCAAAGTCATCAATGTTTTTTTTTACTAATCGTTCTGAAAAGTGGGAATAGTATCAACTCTTTCGATGCGTTTTTGGTAAAAGCTATCCAGCTACTTAGTTTGACTGATTTGCCCTTTGAATTTGAAACAAATATTCTATATGACTAAAGTCCAAACACGCCAGTGAACCTCGGGAAAAACGAGAAGCTTCAACTATGCCTTTATTCCCAGAGGGCTTCCTTACCACTTGCTCCTTCGACTACATCACCGAAGACTTCCAAACTCGCTCTTTTGTCGGCACGATTTTCTTCACGTCGTACTTCCTGCCCATGGTCTTGATCATCTACTACTATTCGCAGATCGTCAGACATGTCAGGCAGCACGAGGAGACTCTTCGGATGCAGGTAAATTCCCCCCCCCCCTCCCCCTTCCTGTGCCTGTTGACTGATGGGGATTCCGCGGTTTTCGCCCTATTTACAACATTGATGATATAATGCACAAGAAATTGGCAAAATAAAGAACAACATTTTATAAGTAGTGAACTGAAAGACAAAAACGCTCCTCAGCCGGGATTTGAACACAGGACCCTCTGCTTACAAGGCAGGCGCTCTAACCATTTGAGCTACCGAGGGGCTTGTGAACAGAGTTCGCAAACCACTACAATAGTCTGGTAGAAGCCGGCCATAGGAACAGTGATCCCGCCCGAAGGCAGATTCATCTAACCAGTTCACATCCCCAAGTCACGGAAATTCTATGTATTATTAAAGAACAATATCAAGATGCAAAATATGTTCAGGGGCCGAACCGTAGAAGAATTAACCTAAGGCGTATTCTCGCCGTTCCCCGAGGACTCCACTTGAGGAGTCCCCGCGTTTTTGTTTGTCCCGGGGACTCACTCCCCGTATTCTCGCGAGTCCCCACGGACGGGGAATGCTCCGATTATCATCACCATCATCAAAAAGGACTCCCTTTCAAATTCGGAGGGGAATCAATTTTTGCTGTTGTAGGTGCTATGTAAAATTAATTAAAAAGAATCAGAATAAACAAAACCAAAAATAAAGTGGATCTAGACTAATTTTTTCAGCTGCATATTCATTTTTCGAACAAAATCCATTTTATAAGCATTCCCCGTATTCTCGCTGTTTCTGTATGCGGAGTCCGCGTGGAGGGACTCCCTCTATTCTCGCCGTTCCCTTCGATTCCAAGAGGAGTCCTCGGAGAACGGCGAGAATACGCCTCTAGTTCGAAGAGATCCAACCCTCTAAAAGAAAATCAGTAGTAATCAGCTTCTCAAGGTTGAGTGAGCCGTGTGCCCAGTGCTTCCACTTCTACTTATTTTGGCAGTAGAATACTTATTTTTGGCCTTTTCTACTTACCAAATTTTGGTTCTACTTACCTACTTATTTTCTACTTATTTTCCGGTCTCCTACTTATTTTCTCATCAAAAAAGAGAACTTTTTCGAAATTTTCGCATGCGGCGCATAGTTTCAAAAATTGTTTGGTTTAGTCCGCAGTTCTCTCTCTTGTAGCAGAAAGGTAGATTGATTTAAAAAAAAAAAAAAAAAAAATCCTGCAGGACATTGTTTGAGCAAAAATCGACTTTGTAACCACTGAGAGAAGATGGGTCAAGTGGAGCACTTGTTAAAGACAGATGGACCGATTTGTAATTGTATTCCAAACCTTACTTTCATCTGGGATGCAAAAAAATATTCTGATAAAATGTCTAAGAAAAAAGTTCGCCTGCGGCGCGTTTCATACTCTATTTTGTAGAAGGAGGCATAATTTTGCTTGGGTTTTGTCTGGTTTTAGGCTTGGCATTGGCATCTGAAAAATATTCGTTTGAGAACCTGTATTGCTGGAAAATGCTAGAGGCTAGCTGCTCGGGTTTCACCCTCTCCGTTGTTAGTGTTTCTGAAAATCCTGCAGAAAAGAAAATGCGATTTTGAAACTTTCCCCTGCGGCGGTCAGTCGAATTTTGTCTTGGATTCGGTAGTTAGAAGCTGAAGTGGAATCGGCCGCAGCAATAGGCCTGTACTGTCCAAGTGGTCTTCGCAAAAGCAACGCCCAGTTGCTGTCTAATCAGCTGTCGTGCTGCTATTTTTAGTATTGCTATTTTTACTTAAAAATTTCGTTTTTGAACTTTAACTTTTGAAAATAATTTAAAACTGGTTCGAAAATCTAAAATAATTTTAAAAAAAGCTTTAGGCTAAGCTCAAATTGTCCCTAAATTTCTGACAGATTTGGCGAAGTTTTGACTCTGCATCCTCCCCGTCAAAAATGCCCTAGTGCATTTTTGTATGAATCTACTTATTTTTCTACTTCAGTTCATACTAGCTTCTACATACTAAATACTTATTTTCAAGAGGAGCCTACTTATTTTTGGTGCGTCCCGAGTGGAAGCACTGCGTGTGCCCCCGAACTCGAGCGGTAACACAAAGCTAGACGAGAGGGATGAATTTTCTTTGAAACTGGTATTGCATTGCGTACTATACCAATATGGTTTTCTGTGGGGCTATGCACTCTTTTCTTGGGTGTACAAGATCACGTATCCACGGTCTGCCTCCGGTTTCGCTCTAGCACTTAACGCAGCGTTAGCTGAGGGGTTATGACTTCAGAGTTTGGAGTAAGGCGGGGTTTGGCACCGAGTTCGAATTCTCGCCGAGGCGCTAGGCGTTCGACATACCCAGCGGTGCTTTAGCCGCAGGAGGGTTGGCGCATGTCTTACGATAGTCTGGATTGTTACTCTTTTTTTGTTTTTGTCACTCTTGTCCTACGTAGGACATAAAAATCACTCTGTTTCAGATTACGCCCAAATGTGTTATTTTGGAGGCAGGGATTCCGATTAGAAGTGACTATCACGTTTTTTCGCGAAAATAAAACTAAGATTCGTCGTTTTTGCAGAGGCGACTCCGACCAAAAGTGACCATTTCATGTTTTTTCGTGAAAATAAATTTTCACATCCAGTTCACTCTCTGTTTTTGGCCAGAAGTCACTCTCTAACTGTTTTTGATTTGGTAACCCTGAGCCGCAGCTTTGAAAAGGGTACCCAGATCCGTACCGAGAAGCGTTGAATGATTTTTCCCCAACGCGCTTCATACTCTCGGCTGATGACAGTGAAACGGGAGATCGACGCCTGCGCCGTGCGAGACTTAAATGCGAAAGTCTACTTATTTTTTCTGTTTACACTGTTCACCAAGTTGGTCATAACGTATCCCCTCGTTGGTTTTCAGTTCAGTAACATAAGCATTGTCCAAATAGGTGTTGTAAGGTGTAATTCGGCGTGTAAGGCTTATTACAGATTCCTCTTTTCCTCGGGGCGCGCTGTAATAAGGCAAATAAGGAAAATAGAGCTCAGCTCTATTCTCCCTTATGCGGAGCCAATCAGATCGCTTGGTTGGTTCCGCCAGCGGGCCGTGGAGAGTAGCAGCGTCGTCGGGGTTGCCAAAGGAAGCACAAAACTTCTACTTCGCTGGAAGGTAAAGAAACAACTTTTCTTCAAAAAACACGTTTTTGTTCGTTACGACTGCTTATTGTCAGTTCGAGGATCAACGCTGCCATCCGTTAGCTTAATAGCTTTTTTACAGTATAATTTGCGTTGTATTGTACTCGTGTACTTCAAGTGGTACTAAAAAACCTTTTCGGATCTTTTTAGAGCTTGAAAAATTGTATTACCGTGGCAACACTGAACTCCGCATTGGTAAGAACCTCTTGGGTTCCTGTTTGAACAGGCGTGTGTATTAAGACGTAAACATCGCGTATAGCGCTATTCAGCTTATTACACCTATTTGGACAATGCTTTAGAATTTTCAAATTCGTAGGCCAAGAAAATGAACGTCGTCAACCTCCGTAGCAACATAGATCAACAGGAGCAGTCCGCCGAAGTACGCATTGCGAAGGTCGCCATTGGTCTGTTTAGTATGTTCGTTCTGTCCTGGACTCCGTATGCTGTCGTGGCGCTAATGTGCGCTTTTGGGAACAGGTAGGAACCTCTTCGTAATTTGCAGCAAATAACTGCAAGCACAGTAGGCTATCACACAAAGCTTTGGCCTCGATGGATATAGGCTGTGCTTGTGAAAGCGTCACATTCAGCAGTTTCTAAAAGCAAGGGACCTAAATATCTTTGGGCAAAATAGGGTTCCAGACCATCTCTGAAAGGTGTAAAACTGTCTAGAGCTTATGCTTATGCGGAACCACGTAACTATTCTTCTTGTGTTGTTCTTTGAAATTTGCAGCAGATGAGCGGAAGCACAGGATGGTACTTTTTTCACTACGTAAAACTGCCGCTTTCATTGAGGGCCGAGCGGGCGGGACTTAAATATTCTCGTCCTATGGCTAGCGTCGGTTGTATGAATTGTAGCTATAAGAAGCTTTGGCATCATATCTAGTCATCATAATACTCTACCGTACTTCAGATCTTGTCTGTAACAAACATTTTGTTTTGGCTTGTCAAAGAGATAGCAATAGAGTGGGAGGGGGGGAGGGGATATTTTTACTGCGGAATAGCTGAAGTAGAAAAGGTTTACATAGGGCAGAAAGGGGGGCCCACGTTTGTTGGCGTCAAAGTCAGGACACGAAGTCAGGACAATGTGGGCCTTTTAAAAACAGTAGTATGTCCTTTAGCTGGTAGTTGGTTGTAATGTGTTTGTGCACTTCTTACCTTAGAGGGCCGTGCAAATTTATATTGACTTCTAAATGAGCCATACGTTATGGCCCTCAAAAGTAGGCGCCAGAAGTTATATTTCCTTTTCAAGCTGGCAATAAAAGCGCCCCTTCGTGGGCCATAAAATCTGTGCTTCCCCCATGATACGCCACAAACGCTTGTCGGGCTGCATGGCTAGCTAAGATTATGCCATCATTTTGAATCATTTTGGGTGTAAAGTGACGTCATCGAAACCGCTTTTCCGGCAATAATTGATATTGACCTTCTAGGGCTGTAATCACCCCGCTGGTCTCAATGGTTCCTGCTCTCACCTGCAAAGCTGTTGCTTGTGTTGACCCATGGATCTACGCAATCAACCATCCACGATATAGGTAACGAACCGTACTCCCCCCCCCCCCTCCCCAAGAAGAAAAAAGAAACAGAACAAAAAGTTGTGCAGTATAGGTGTCGGTGTTTTTGCTGGATGACTGCTTTTCCGGGTTACCTTCCCAGTTTTTGCGACTCCAGACCAGACCAAACCGAACACAAGGGGAAGACTAGCTAACATTGACAAGCCACGGCTTCTTCAGCCCCCCATAAACTCGACCGATAGGTATTTATCTTTGTTTGTGCCTTATTTTATTCGTATTTTAACTGTCAGAATATCAATCAGCCGTAATCTGTAATTTGTTATGTTGACGATCCGCAGCTAGCAGTTGTATAAATGAGTTATTATTATTATTATTATGCTTTTCCGATGTAGTAGGTACTGGTAGGTAAATCTAGAATTCTAGATGTAGTAGGTACTATAAGTGATAGATTTTGCCTGGATGAGAAAACTACTTGAATACCATAGATGTAGTAGGTACTATAAGTGATAGATTTTGCCTGGATGAGAAAACTACTTGAATTTGCAATGGTGACGAAATTTTTACTTGGCACTAGAGAAGAAAAGATAAATAGCGCAGTACAAAAAGAAATAAAGGAAAAATTGCACTGAGATTTTTTGTTAGTTTTCAGAGCCTCAGTATCCTCATCTTCAAAACAACTGTTCTCTCGAACTCCTGCTAACAACTACGTAGGCCTGACGTCAGTTCTTTTTAATGCCTTTCCCGAAAATGACTTCCTGAGCAACACGTCACGCAAGCTATCGCTGACACCATCTATCAGGACTGTGAGCCTGTTGTTAGGTAGCGTGAGTAACCAGATAAGTAGAACGACTTTTAATCTTCGGACTCAAACATAAAAACCCTGAAAGAGGAACACATACATAATATTTATACTTCTTTCAGTTTGATCACTTCGCAGTGTAAATTTCTTATCCTATTTAAATTCACTTAAACCAGTATCCGAGTTCTAACTTAATAAATAAATATACTAATATATCCGGGTTTCTCAATTCTTATTTTTATGTATTTTCTATTCTTCTTCGGATTATTCGGGTATTGGTATTAACTGTCACTCTAACCAGGGACCCATAAATTTCCTGTAATGTTTTACATTCAGGGGGCCAATCAATAAGAGATTTTTGATGCCCTCTTGACCGAGCGCGATATAGTTCGAGAAATGCCCACGGGGATAAAATACCCGACTATCCAGATAGAAAATTTTTTCGCAGCAGTTGTGCTCAACAAGGAAGATTTCTGGAATGGTCGAGTAGCCTAGTAATTTTATTGTGGATCTTTTGTCCTAGCCTAGGTACTTGGATGGCTGATACAGAAAGGTATTATTTGTATACAATCATTTTATTGCATGAATGAAGTGTTGTGTTGTGCCAAAGATGTAGCCAATATCAATGTATGATAAGTTGTCTTGTGGTCAGGCTTGAATACAGGAATGAGCAGGTGCATTGCAAGGGCAGATCCTTTGGCTTTGGGATGGGTCTTTTGGCTTTGGCAGCTTTGCTTTTGACAATGTTCTAGGGGAAATGTTTGGTTGACTCATGTTTTTTTGCTAAATTAGTAACAAATCTTGATGCTCAAAGGAGGAGTAAAATAATATACAGGCTATGCCCCCCTCCAGTTTTTTCCAATCTGTCATCACTATCAGCACCCTGTCACCAGGGGCGTCCCGAGCCTTTCTTCATTGGGGGGGGGGGGCAAAACTGGTAAAAATTGACCGAATCGGTACCTGATGTTGACCGAATTTATATTTTTTTTTCTAAAACACAGGGAGTTGCCTTCAAGAAGCTGTAATGTAAAAAGTTGCGTAGTATGTACAAAATCAACTGTAAAGAGAAAATTTGGCACGTTTTCACGCTCTTTCACTTTTTTTTTTGGGATATGCCGTCACTAGCCTTTTTCCTTAGGGGGACATCCAGGACTTGAACATATGCCGACAAAAAACATAATTTCTGCCAAGCGACAACGTTGTGAAGGGGGTATCCAGGAAAAATTAAATCGGCGCAGGGAAATTTTTTTGAATCCGCCTTTTTTATAGCAAATTCTGGCTTCTAACGTGGTTCAAGCACCCCAAAATTCCAAGCCTCAAACGTCAATTAAATGACATACCCTTCTTCTAAATAGTGAACATTATTTGAAATGTGCATCAGGCGAATTTTTTTTGAAACACTCATGATCAAAGTGAGTTTTTGCAATCCCAAGGCTACCTATTAAACCACAGAGCTGCCTGGCGAAAAAGGATCCATCCAGGTTAAAGTATAGATGTAAAGTACATTTATTCTGAATTTACAGCAAACCAAAATAGGCTAGTTTTCAAGACAGGAGACGTGCTTATTCCTGAAGTTCTGCTTAGAAGTGTAAGTTAAGTAATGAATGGAAACAAGTTGACACTACCGTTAAATGGTAAAGAACAAGAGCTAAAAAAATTCCACTTAAATTACCAAGCACAGGGGCGCTGTGCCCCCCCCCCTTGGGACGCCCCTGCCTGTCACCACCTAGGGTAGTGTAGGCAGTTGATTAACTAAGATCTTTTGTCAATACATCACATCCGTTACCCAAACTAAAAATTGGCAAGAATTGCGCTACTGACTGCAGTCGTACACAAATCCTCAATATTTGGGCATGGTGCTCATATGTTGGGGCACAATGCCCAGGAGCAAGGGCACAGTATAAAGTGGTTAAGATTGTCAAATCTGTTGTCCTTTGGCATACTTACCTACAAATTTACGTCTAGAATGGCATTTCTAGGCTAAATAATATAAAAAGGTTAAAATTAGTCAGATTTTGTTGACCTCCAGCAGATTAGGGAAGAGGCTCTGGTTGTATCATATTTGATGGCCTGCTATCTCCACAACAGTGGAGGTCATGCTATAGTATTATATAAAAATCAATTCTCACAGAACATCTTGTGCTGTTTTGAAAGAATTTTGACAAAAATACCACATTCCTGATAAGAAACAGTTCCAGATAATCAAGGAGAGAATGGCTACCTGGTAGACATACACGTTTGAAGGCATATAGACTCGTTAAGGGCTATAAACGGTCATTTCTGGGTCAGTATTTTGTAAAATATCCAAGGACTTCAGTAAAACTCGGGGTCTGCACACACTCCCCCCCCCCCTCCCAACAAAAAGCACTTGCAACGCCCATGGGAGTGAGTACCTATTTTAGTGAACTGATTAATCAAAACAAGAAAAAAGCTGAGATAAATCTGAGTATAGTATGTTGATAGCTCAAAACCTTTGCTTCCTTCTGATACGTTTGTTGTTTATTATTTTATTTATTCATTTAAACTAGAATACGACCAACTAGGGTCAAGCATATGACAAAATAATCAACAAACACTGGATAAATATCCACTACAAATAAAATAAAACAAATTTCAACTCATCAACCTGGAGAGAACCCTGGAGATGTTATCATCATAGTTAATGTAATGTAGGTAATTGATCAGAATTGGTTACCTTATTTCTGGTCCTAAATTAGAGACCATGCAGACATATAGATGAGGAGTTAGGAGAGAAAGAGGCTTTTCAGAATCCTATCACAGTTCCCAGTGTACCATGTGTTGAAAAGAAGGTGACTATGCATTCACTTCACTAGTTATATACCTTGGTTCAGTACTTGATCTCGGAATTTTAGGTAAAAAATTATTAAAAATATACATAGTTCATATCAAAATTGTTTGACTGTTGTCGAGGTCTACACCTTTGCATGTTATCATCATAGTCAGTGTTGGTAGTCTTGTTTCTAACTAATTCTTATTTGTTTATTTTGCTTAAACATTAACAAGTCTTTATTTGCCGTCTAAATCTCACGTGAATCAACTCGCTCACATAGTCTGCCTTGCGAAACAACTCAACTTCATTAGTTCTTTCAAGAAACCCTAAGTCCGATAATGCCAAAGATGCACGTTTGGCAATTTCAGTAAACATTGCACGGCTTTTGTGTTCTTTGAAACTTGCGCCAACAAATTTTTTCTATCTGAGCAAGAACGCCGATTCGACCCAAGCGGAATTTTTGGAAACTAGATCGGGCTCGGGCAACATAGCACCACAGAAGCATAGGAATTGACTGGCCCCCTGAATGTAAAACATTACAGGAAATTTATGGGTCCCTGCTCTAACTAAATACACATAGATGGCGGGGCGTATCTCAAATAACATAAATGTGTGTTGTTTTTCAACAATCGGAATGCAAGGCGCGTTTACTAAACACCCATCACGAATAAACTGCAGAACGTTGCCATGTTTGTCAAGTTCGCCGAAAAGTTTCATCAGTTTCGCCTAGGGTAAAAATAAAATGGATTGGTTTTTGTGCTTTAAGATATTATTTTTATAGGCTTGAGCTACAGAAGCGTCTACCCTGGTTCTGCATTCATGAACCAGTTGTTAAGGACGACACTGCGTCTGTGAACAGCGAGAAGACGACAGCTTCTGAATCTACGTGAAACCGCGACCAGCGATCAAAATACCAGTATATTTTATTTTTTGTTGATGCAGAACGAAAATAGGAAAAAAAATAAATGCATGACGTGAGAGCCTTGGTAAAGTTTATCCGAAAAGGGCTTAGATGGACAGTCTAGTTACCCATAGTTGCTCCACTATTCATATGATCGATTTTCACCGAATGAACTTTTTCTCTCTGATTTGTGGTACCTCTGTGTGCTTAAAAGTCTAAGGCATTGTTCAGATAGGTGTAATAAGCTGAATAGCGCTATACGCGACGTTTACGTCTTAATACACACGCCTGTTCAAACAAGTACCCGAAAGGTTCTTATCAATGCAACGTTCGGTGTTGCCACGCTGATACAGTTTTTCGAGTTTCTAAAGATCAGAAAAAGTGTTCTTAGTACTGTTTGAAGTACACAAGTACAATTTGACGCTCAATATATTGTACAAAGCTATTAAATCTACGTATGGACAGCATTGGTTCTCGAACTAACGATAAGCAGTCGTAACAGAACCAAACGTATTCTTTTGAAGAAAAGTTGTTTCTTCAGCTTCCAACAAAGTAGAACTTTTGTGCTTCCTTTGGCAACCCCGACGACGCTGCTCCTCTCCTCGGCCCGCTGGCGGAACCAACCAAGCGATCTGGTTGGCCCTGCATAAGCGAGAATAGAACGCGAGTCTATTCTCCTTATTACAGCGCGTTCCGACGAAAAGAGGAATCTGTAATAAACCTTATAACACCTATTTGAACAATGCATAAAATTTTTGAACTTTTTCTTTCGGATTTGTGGTACCTCCGTGCGTTTGAAAGTCTAAAAGTTATTCGTCTAATTAGGCGCATACCCGTGCAACTTCCGGGTTCCGGCTAACCCCCCCCCCCCCGGGGGGGGGGGGATTTGCCGGGGGGGGGGGGGGTCGAAGGGGGGTTCCCGCCTAGACCCGCAACTTCCCCGTATTTTGTTTGTTATTCAGTGTCCACTGACAGATCATTCCAGAGTGAAATGACTTCATTCCTCAAGCGAGGTCTTGTTTTCGAGAATCGAAAATAGCTTCTCCAGCCTAATGTTATACCAAATATGAGCTGACATATACGTTTAACCCCGTCGACCATAGTTGCGTTTTTGCAGATACCAGGGTATCTGATACCACGGTCTAAAGTCGTTTTTGCAGTTACCGTGCTATTTGATACCACGGTCAAAAGGCGTTTTTGCAGTTATCGTGGTATCTGGCCAGTTATCGTGGTATCTGGAAAAGTCATCTCACTTGCATCAGTTTTTGCTCAATTGGTGGGAAAGAAGTTTGGCACTTAGTGATGTGACTGAATGTCAGTTTTTCTTTTGGGATGACTTCGAAAAGTGCAATTTCGGCAATTGTCGTTTTAACAGAGCAACCGTATATCAGATACCACGGTAACTGCAAAAACGACTAATTGCAAATCTAGTTACCGTGGTAACAGATACCATGGTATCATTGGTATCTGCAAAAACGCAACTCTTGTTTTCGAGAATGGCTTCTCCAGCCATTATAACAAATATCAGCTAACATATCCGTTTAACCCCGTCAACCTTGTTTCGCAGTGAACTTGGGCTGAAGGAATGACCAAATGACAAGCATCTTCTCTTATGTAATCATGTCATCAATAGCCTACAAGTTGTCCCCGAAGCCGCGCCAACAATCGGCGGCGCGCCGCTGAAAATAACTCAGCGGGCCGCCGCCAAAAACATTTCGGCGCGCCGCCGTTGGAGTCGGCGGCGGCGACCAGCCGGTAAAATTATGCCGCCGAATCTGTTTAGGTGAAATGTTGCAAGTTCTTTTTCTTTTGAGTTTTATCTTCAAAAGGCTGTGAGTTTTATCTTCCAAAGTACTTAATAACTTACTTACATTCTTAATGTTTTGCGTTGCTTGTCGCACGATCGCATAAATATTCCTTTGGGCCAAGCTGACTGCGAATCCTAGTTGACTGCTGTAAACAGTCAGCTGACTGTTCTATAACCTGATTTAACTTCCTGTCCAAATTCTTTTCACTCCAGTTTTTCAACTTTCACTCTTTGTGAATGATTAATAACCGATGGTTCATTGTTTTTTTTTACATATGTGGTTATGTGCAATATGTAGTGATAATGTGTGTTTTTCCCTATGTATATGGCTACGGCTGAAGTAAATAAGTAAATGAAATAATTCATAATATCTTTTACAAAAAATAGTGCTGAATATTTCATCACAGTTAAATGGACATCTATTAGGATGTTTACAATTGGAACCTAGGTTACACGTATACAATTCACGATTTATACAAGTCATCAATATCTGGATACTGGAATCATCTCCCTGAATGTGTTTATTTAGTGTGCACAGTGTCACGAAAAATTTAGAGGCGAAAGCCTTTTTGCTGCGAATATATTATTACTATTATTATTATATTATTATTATTAGTATTATTATTATTATTAATATCAAACAAAATTAAAATGAAAGGACAAAAGAATTACAAAAGTAACTCGTCATAATTTCAATCCTAGTCATCTTACGGTCCTCTTCAGGCACTAAGCAAGAGGGACAACCGTTTTCTAGCTTTGAGCCTGAAGAGGACCCTGCCAAGAATGGACAGAACGTCGCTTGAGTAAAAATAGCTGACGTATCTGTTTAACGCAGTCAACTATAATTTGTCGCAAAAAGAAGAATTTTGCGCGAAATAGGAGCAGTGGCCAGGGGTTAGACCGGTTCGACCCCCCTAATCTCTTCCCTCAAATGGAGAAACAAAACTTCAACTCATGCGTTTCTGGACCCTGTTTACTATTTACCGGGCACACGGTCCCTAGGCGTGTTGAGCTAAAAGCTTTATTAGTTGAACATTAAAACCCTAAAATAGTACAAAAATCAGTATTAATATCACACATACGACATATTAATAAACATGGCACTAATACAGTATTATGCTCTCACATGTGATTTGTCACTTAAATAATATTTACAGACACTTAAAGGAGGAGTGCATTAACCTTATTATTAGTGATAAAACTCGCCTAAAAAGGGTTATCCAACTTCACGTACACAGAAGTACTTCATGTACTTCTCGGACTCATCTCTTATTTCCGACTGATAACGAAATGAATGGAGAGCACCGCGCGCGGATTTGCGGTGGTGCATAATAAACAAGGTTGTTTTACAACACTCTTCCCCTCTTAAAAAAAAATGAACAGTTATAATAGTTCAAGGGGAAATCACCACAAACTTAAGTTTCTTCCTTTATCGCAACCTATGTGCTTCTCACTCCAGGAACCCAAAACGACTCAAGCAATCGGCGTAGCATTTTCCCTGCCAGACCGCACCGCAACATCAAAGTCAAAACACATTAGTTCAGAGGGTTCAGAGTACCATCTTGAGAGTCGACGCCTGGTGGTTTTCAAAGCACTCAAATATTTCAGGGGGCTGTGCTCAGTCTACCCTGAGAATCGGCGACCGTACAGGAAATACTGCAGTTTCTCCACAACCCATCGGATTGAATGACACTCCTTCTGTATCGTAGAAAAATTGACTTCGCGAGGTTGCAGCTTCCGGGAAACGTAGAGGATCGAATGCTCTCCGTCCTCGAAGCATTGGGTTAACACTGCACCAATGGCGAACTCTGACGCATCGGTTTTAACAACGAATGGTCTGTTGAAATCCGGGCTCCTCAGGACAGAAGCAGAGCACAAGGCTTCGTTCAGATGCTCGAAGGCACGCTCGTGTTTTTCTTCCCATGGCAGTCTGTCTGGGACAGTTTTTCTTGTGAGATCGGACAAGTGCTGGGCGATCTTAGCATAGTTGGCCACAAACTTCTAATAGTAGCCAGCAAGGCCAAGGAAGGCACGTAACTGTTCCCAACCGCTGTCACCACGTGTTGAGCTAATAGCTTTATTAGTTGAACATTGAAACCCTAAAATAGTACAAAAATCAGTATTAAACTCACATATACGGCATAATAAATGAACATGGTACTAATGCAGCATTATGCTCTTATATGTGATTTGTGACTTGAACAATATTTGCAGAAACTTAAAGGAGGAGTGTATTAACCTACTAATTAGTGATAAAACTCGCCTAAGAAGGGTTATCCAACTTCATGTACTTTAATGTTCTCGGGTTCAACTCTTATTTCCAACTGATAACAAAATGAATGGAGAGCACCGCGCGCGGTATTGCGGCGGTGCATAAACAAGCCCATTTTCCTATTTCCGTAGATCCACAGTTAAACTTTGTTTGTTATCTCTGTTCCCCCTAATCCCATTAGTTGGATTAAGGATTTCAACCGCTAAGTTGGGATATCAGAACCCATATGAGTTTGATTTCGTTAGTTCTTTCTCCTGGAATATATAAGCTGGAGAATCCTGGAATTCTACAGTAAGCACTGAAGAGTAGGCTCTTGTGTAGGAGTACCTCATCGTGCTACCCAGGTAAGCTTTACATTCTTGTCAATTACAGAAATGCCTATTTTGTAGTTTCTTAAGGATAATCGTGGATTCAGTTTTCTGAATGTTCTGTCTCTAGGAACTAACTCTGCTCTCTGTCCATAACACCGGTTGACTATGGTCTGGTTTCGTGGCGCTCGATTGTAACCATTTTACTGTTGCCATACTCAATCAGCGATTTATTATAATGCACGTACCGCCGTAGCACATAAGTGCACCACAAAAGTAAAATGTAAGACTAATTATTCTTCCGCTAAAAAGTTTCAAAAATATGCGCCTGTTTCTAAACTTTTTCCGAGTCTTTTTGGTAACGTGATTTCTCAGCCTGTGTATTCTGTTTGTTTCGATCTTAACCCAACGCTAAGCGGAAAAACGGTTACTACTACTACTTACTACTTCTATATAATGTAAATGTGTATCTATCTATGCTGTGTCATCCATTTCTCTCCTTTTTGTTTTTCTAACTTCTTTTTCTCTCTTTCTTCTTTGCTCCGTTTTGTTCTGTGTGAAAATTAAGGGTAATAAATACATATCTCGCTGGAAGTGCGATTTAAGATAATTGCAGGTAATTATATACTTACTAATTTCCGTGACGTGGGGATGTGAACTGGTTATATGAATTTGCCTTCGGGCGGGATTCCTGTTCCTTTTGCCGGCTTCTAACAGACTATTATAGTGGTTTGCAAACTCTGTTCACAAGCTCCTCGGTATCTCAAATGGTAAGAGCGCCTGCCTTGTAAGCAGAGGGTCCTGGGTTCAAATCCGGCTGAGGAGCATTTTTGTGTTTCATTTCACTACTTATAAAATACTTACTTACTACTTACTATCGTTACTTCTTTCGTTAATTTAGCGTGTGCAACACAATATTTAGCAATTAAGAAAGCCGTTGGAACACTCGAGAGTCACTTCTCTTTTTTAGTGCTTTCTTCTATTGCTTTGCAAAAGAAAAATTGTTCAAAATAATCATTCCTTGCCGAGTTTGCCGAACATACGTTTTGGAAACTAAGGAACATAATATATGAAGCATTATTATCTGTTTTTTTTCTTTTTTCAGTAAAAGTTTTAATCCCCCATATGTTTCGAAACAAGTCCTAAATATCAGTCATCTTTTATCTATATAGGCTATTGCTTTGTTTTTTCTTTTGTTTTTCCTACTTCGTTTTCTTCTACCAGACTATTGTATTGATTTGCGAAATCTGTTCACAAGCCCCTCGGTAGCTCAAATGGTTAGAGCGCCTGCTTTGTAAGCAGAGGGTCCTGGGTTCAAATCCCGGCTGAGGAGCATTTTTGTCTTTCAGTTCACTACTTATAAAATACTTACTATCGTTACTTCTTTCGTTAATTTAGCTTGTGCAACACAATATTTAGCAATTAAGCAAGCCTTGGAACACTCGAGGGTCACCTCTCTTTCTTAGTGTTTTCTCCTATTGCTTTGCAAAAAGAAAAATTGTTCGAAATAACCTTTCCTTGCCCAGTTTGCCGAACATACGTTTTGGAAACTAAGGAACATAACATATGAAGGTAGTATTATCTAGTTTTTCTGTTTTCAGTAAAAGTTTGAATCCCCTACAAGGTTTTGAAACATGTCCTAAATATCAGTCATCTTTTATTTTTATATTGCTTTGTTTTTCCTACTTCGTTTTCTACTTGATTTCGGTAGGAATAACACTAAAAATAAGCTAATCTTATCTTACCTGGTCCAGGTGAAGGCAGCGGGGCATAAAAGAGCAAAATAAAGGAACATAAGCTATAAAACGTACAAGATTTTGTGTTAATCCTTGTTTTATATTTTTGCAGGAAGATTTCCAGACGCCTCTTAGGTCCTGTAACACGTGCCCAACCATAAAATGGCAAGCAACGTGTCCGCTTTCGACCATCTTCGCTATGAGCGTCACCAGCTTGGCTGGAACACCCCTGCCGACTATATGGACTACGTACACCCCCACTGGAAGCAATTCGAAGCCCCTAACCCCTTCCTCCACTACATGCTTGGCTTCTTCTACATCATCTTCATGTTTTGCTCCCTCATCGGAAATGGTGTCGTCATCTGGGTGTTTGCCACGTAAGTCCTTCTCCTCAGTTATTATCATTTATTCTTTCTTGAATGGACGTTAAAAAAAAAAAAAAAAAAAACGCGGTTGGTATTAAATAATGAATAAACGAATGCCACAAGGCCATCATGCAACAAAAGCGATACACCCTATTACGTACTTATTAAATCCCTGTACGTACACTATAATATACACAATCTCTCCACTCCATTAGAAGAAACTTCTCTTGTGCTTGAAAGTTGACTTGAGGAATTTTCAGAGTTTTTATTTCTTTAAAAGCTTCAACTCCCCATCATTTTTATACTCCATCTCGTATTTACAACTTACAATTCAGTTAAATATTCTTTGAGCCCAAGCTGACTTTGAAACATTTATTCAAACAATGTTTACAACGGATACGTCAGCTACGATTCTTCATCAGCGATATTTCGGCCATTTTTGGCAAGGGTCCTCGTCAGGCTGTCAATCCTCTGATTCAACTTCGGGGAAGGAAACAGAGGATTGAATCAGAGGATTGACAGCCTGACGAGTACCCTTATCAAAAAGGGCCGAAATATCGCTGATGAAGAATCGTAGCTGACGTATCCGTTGTAAACATTGTTTGAATAAATACAATTCATTTATTCCCAAAATTCTGATAATATAAAATGCACCGGAATGTCAAATTACAATTTGGTTAATTAAAAAATTGCGGATTAAAAAGGCACAAATGAGTTCAAATAGCGTTCATTGCTATGAGCGGGCGGGTTCATTAGCTGAGCCTTCTTAGCTGCCCTTGAGATACTCCTTGTTGGGCGAGTATCCATTCTTTTTTCATCTTCGGGTGGCAGGATCTCACGGTGCATTTCCGAGGCAAGGCCCTTTAGTCCGAATTATCCACTTCCATCTGTTACGGTTCTATCGAAAATCCCACCCCAGACCCCACAACTTTGTTACATTTCTGGTGACCGTCGTTAAGACGTGGGGAAGGGACTCGCTACGCTCGTATGAAAGTTTTAACCATATATACAGTAATTGTGTGTTACAGCGACCCTGGATGCTTGGCGGCTCAAGTTTGCTATTTTAAGTATGAGAAGCACCTGCTTTATTTGCCAAAGTTATACCACAGCCGCATGCTAACGGAGCGTTTCCAAGTTAAAGATGCAAGCGTCACACTTTTGGAAATTTCGTCGGCTCTGCCAAAAATTATGGACAACAGAGCCCAGCCAGCTCATGACACTTTCTTCTTTTCTGGCCGATGAATGAACAATTTTATATTGTATTTGCTGTGTCTTTTATTTTATTTTACATACTCCGCTTTTCAAATAGCGGGTCAGAAATAAATTACTTACTTCCTTTGTATCACCGCAAACGGTTAGACTTGCTTATGCCTGGCGATTTTAGCGGTATCGAACCATGCACAGGATACTCGGTGGCTTAGTTAGTAAAGCATTGATCTCGTAAAACGAAGGTCGCGGTTTCAAATCCCGCCCCAGGAGTACTTTTGTGTTTTACTTAAATCTTTTGTCTTTTACTTTGCTCATTGTTGGGTTTCCCAGGGCCAAAAACCTGCGTACTCCCTCCAACCTGTTCGTCATCAACCTTGCAGTTCTGGACTTCATCATGATGTTGAAGACCCCCGTTTTCATCGTCAACTCTTTCAATGAGGGGCCAATCTGGGGCAAATTAGGTTGCGACATGTTTGCCCTCCTTGGATCGTATTCCGGCATCGGTGGTGCTTGCACCAACGCGGCGATTGCATTTGATCGATACAGGTACGTTCAAGCCTCGGTGCTCAGAAAAGGGCTGAGATAGGACAATCTAGTTACCCATCACTTATTCACTTAGTGAGGCTCGAAGACCCGATGAAAATGTGTCACTTTCTTGCTCCGCCATTCACGAATAATCAACTTTCATATAGTGCAATTTCCCCAGAACCATCGTGGGGGGGCTGAGATCTTTTCTAGTAGTCAACAGAGGCGTTACAGCCAAAATGTTTTGGGGGGGGGGGCAAGGAATTTACCGACTGGCTGGTAATTTTTACCGACTATTTTTGCAGAAAAAACGACTGTTTTCAAGAAAAAAACGACAGTTTCGAAAAATCGACTGGTTTTCAGAAAAAAAACGACTGTTTTGACGAAAAATCGACTGATTTTCAGAAAATCGACTTTTTTAATGACAAAAATCAACTGTTTTGGCGAAAAATCTCAGCGCTTCGCGCCGACTCGTTATTAGGCCATTCTTTTTTGCGCGTTTTTGCGCCATTCTTTAACTTTCGTTTTTAACCTTCGTTTTACCGCCATTCTTTAACCTATTTTTTCCTATAGACCTTCTTTTCTCCCCAATAGCTAATCCTCCCCCCCTTAAACTCACCATCCACTTTAATTCTACTCCTGATAACCCTGCTTTAAAATAAATTTCCTCCCCCCAAACATCTTTCGCCTTTGCATAGAACCGTAGAGACACCGACTCAGCCTTCCGACACTGCCAATCCTGGATTTCCTGATCACGAAGGATTTGCTCCCCCTTATGCGACACTTCACCATACTGTAAAGAAGTTCCAGCGCCCCCATTCCATAATTCAGACAGGCCGCATCTGTTCAGAATGTTCTTAAGGTGCGTTCGATTTGACTCCCCCTTGTCTCGGTCCTGTCTCCTTGCTACTGCCCTGTCACGGTTTAAACCCATTTTATTTACCCTTGTCAGGTGAATGACTCAGCGGACAAGCATCGCAAATAAAACGCAATCGAGAAATTTACCCGTGACAGGACCGAAACTTGCTCCGAGAGCATGTCATCATTCACGGCGTCCTGTCTGACAGGGCACTGACAATTGTCAGCTGACAGGACACACAAAACGGCATCAAGCGGACAAGGCAGTTAAATAAAACGGCGTTTGGATGACAGGACTGAGACAGGACCGGGACAAGGCTAAATCGAACGCGGCTTTAATTTCATGAGGCCAAGATTGCTGGTCCTCATCGCCCAGCGCTGCCATGTTGATGTTGATCTGGGTTTTTGCGCAGGACGATTGCTCGCCCTCTAGATGGCAAGCTGACACGGGGTCAGGCCACGTTTTTGTGCATCCTCACCTGGGTCTACGCTACGCCTTTCTCTCTGATGCCGTTCTTCGGAATCTGGGGAAGATTTGTGCCAGGTTAGTTTATTTCTTTATCTGTACCCTGGAGTAAACAAGGAGCGTGTTCCACCCTCGTACCAATAGTAACTATTAGTTACTAAATCCGTTCCAACCTCACGAAAAGTTACTACGCTGACCGTTCCAGCCTTCTCGAAATAGTAACTAATAGTAACTATTTGTTTACCACGCTCTGGAGCGTGGTAAGCGTAATAACCACGAATCTCTGTCACGTGATTGGTCGGATTCACCCGTGGCATGAGATTCCGCTGGAAAATAGAAAAATCGTTCCAGCCTTGACGACAAAAAGGCAGAATCTGTGACGTCATGCGTGGTAACTACGGTAAGTAGGATGGAACACGCTCAAGGTTACCGTACTTTCCCCGGAGCAAAGTGGGACCGCCATTTGATCCGCCGACTCACTATTCGCTAGAGGAAACCCTTCTTCTCGATTGGCCGCCCAACATTCCAGCACCCCATCAGTTTAGCCCACAATCGTGAATTTCTGTTGTGAAAATTATTTGACTCTTTTTATATTTATTTCTTCTTTTTACTGCACTTATACCCTTGGTTGGCCGCTCAACGCTCCACCAACCCATCAGTTATAGTCCACATTCGTGAATTTCTGTTGTGGAAACTATTTGACTCTTTTTGTATTTATTTCTTCTTTTGACTGCACTTATACCCTCGATTGGCCGCTCAACATCCACCACCCCATCAGTTTCGTCCACATTCGTGAATTTCTGTTGTGAAAATTATTTGACTCTTTTTATATTTATTCTTCTTTTTACTGCATTTACACCCTCGGGTAGTGCCTTCATCATGGTTCGTTCATTCATGCACATCCGGTCGCTAGATGTACGTTTAACAACCACATCAACACAGAAGGAAATACACGGAATTGCAATACTTTGCCTATATCAAGTCATCAATTTTTTTTTACCAATCATTCTGAAAAGTGGGAATAGTATCAACTCTTTAGAAACGTTTTTGGTAAAAGCTATCCAGCTATTTAGTTTGACTGATTTTTCCTTTGAATTTGAAAGAAATACTAATGGTCGGTTTACAAACTGCGTAAAATCCGAGCGTATTTTGAAATCCGAGCGTATTTACGCACGTATTTAGAAGCGTTTTTGGTAAAAGCTATCCAGCTATTTAGTTTGACTGATTTTCCCTTTGAATTTGAAATAAATGACTAATTGTCGGCTTACACACTGCGTAAAATCCGAGCGTATTTACGCAAGTATTTGAGCTTGAAAAGAACTCTAGTAGTACGGACGTATTTAGATACAAAACGGACCGATTTCTCCAATACGTCCGTACTGCTAGAGATCTTTTCAAGCCCAAATACGTGCGAAAAATACGCTCGGATTTCAAATACGTTCGGATTTTACGCAGTGTGTAAATGCACCTTAAGTCCAAACACGCCAGTGAACCTCGGGAAGAAGGAGAAGCTTCAACTATTCCTTTATTTCCAGAGGGCTTCCTTACCACTTGCTCCTTCGACTACATCACCGAAGACATACAAACTCGCTCTTTTGTCGGCACGATTTTCTTTACTTCCTACTTCCTGCCCATGGTCTTGATTATCTACTACTATTCCCAGATCGTCGGTCACGTCAGGCAGCACGAGGAGACTCTTCGGATGCAGGTAAAATCCCGTCCCCCCCCCCCCCCCCCCTCTTGTGTCTGTTGTCTGACGATGGGGATTCCGCGGTTTTCGCCCTATTTACAACATTGATGACATAATGCACAAGAAATTGGCAAAATAAAGAACAACATTTTATAAGTAGTGAACTGAAAGACAAAAACGCTCCTCAGCCGGGATTTGAGCACAGGACCCTCTGCTTACAAGGCAGGCGCTCTAACCATTTGAGCTACCGAGGGGGTTGTGAACAGAGGTCGCAAACCATTACAGCTGTCTGGTAGAAGCCGACCATAGGAACAGTGATCCCGCCCGAAGGCAGATTCATCTAACCAGTTCACATCCCCAAGTCACGGAAATTCTATGTATTATTAAAGAACAATATCAAGATGCAAAATGGTTTTCTGTGGGGCTATGCGCTCTTTTCTTGGGTGTACAAGATCACGTATCCACGGCCTGCCTCCGGTTTCCCTCTAGCACTTAACGCATCGTTAGCTGAGTGGTTATGACTTCAGAGTTTGGAGTAAGGCGGAGTTTGGCACCGAGTTTGAATCCTCGCCGAGGCGCTGGGCGTTCGACATACCCAGCGGTGCGTTAGCCGCAGCAGGGTTGGCGCATGTCTTACGATAGTCTGGATTGTTACTCTTTTTTTTGTTTTTTTTCACTCTTGTCCTACGTAGGACATAAAAATCACTCTGTTTCAGATTACGCCCAAATGTGCTATTATGCAGGCAGGGATTCCGATTAGAAGTGACTATCACGTTTTTTTGCGAAAATAAAACTAAGATTCGTCGTTTTTGCAGAGGCGATTCCGACCAAAAGTGACCATTTCATGTTTTTTCGTGAAAATAAATTTTCACATCCAGTTCACTCTCTGTTTTTGGCCAGAAGTCACTCTTTAAATGTTTTTGATTTGGTAAGCCTGAGCCGCAGCTTTGAAAAGGGTACCCAGATATGGGTGTCCGTACGAGAAGCGTTGAATGATTTTTCCCCAACGCGCTTCATACTCTCGGCTGAGGACAGTGAAACGGGAGATCGACACCTCGCTGTGCGAGACTTAAATGCGAAAGTCTACTTATTTTTTCTGTTTACAGTGTTCACCAAGTTGGTCATAACGTACCCCCTCGTTGGTTTTCAGTTCAGTAACTTAAGCGTTGTCCAAATAGGTGTTGTAAGGTGTAATACGGCGTATAAGGCTTATTACAGATTCCTCTTTTCCTCGGGGCGCGCTGTAATAAGGCAAATAAGGAAAATAGAGCTCAGCTCTATTTTCCCTTATGCAGAGCCAATCAGATCGCTTGGTTGGTTCCGCCAGCGGGCTGAGGAGAGGAGCAGCGTCGTCGTGGTTGCCAAAGGAAGCACAAAAGTTCTACTTTGTTGGAAGCTAAAGAAACAACTTTTCTTCAAAAACACGTTTTTGTTCTGTTACGACTGCTTATTGTCAGTTCGAGGATCAACGCTGCCATCCGTTAGCTTAATAGCTTTTTTACAGTATAATTTGCGCTGTATTGTACTCGTGTGCTTCAAGTAGTACTTAAAAAACCTTTTCGGATCTTTTTAGAGCTTGAAAAATTTGTATTACCGTGGCAACACTGAACTCCGCATTGGTAAGAACCTCTTGGGTTCCTGTTTGAACAGGCGTGTGTATCAAGGCGTAAACATCGCGTATAGCGCTATTCAGCTTATTACACCTATTTTGGACAATGCTTTTGATTTTTCAAATTCGTAGGCCAAAAAAATGAACGTCGTCAACCTCCGTAGCAACATAGATCAACAAGAGCAGTCCGCAGAAGTGCGCATTGCGAAGGTCGCCATTGGTCTGTTTAGCATGTTCGTTCTGTCCTGGACTCCGTATGCTGTCGTGGCGCTAATGTGCGCTTTTGGGAACAGGTAGGAACCTCTTGGTAATTTGCAGCAAATAAGTGCAAGCACAGTAGGCCATCACACAAAGCTTTGGCCTCGATCGCTATAGGTTGTGCTTGTGAAACGTCGCTTGAACCCCAGGCATTCAGCAGTGTCTAAAGCAAGGATCCTAAATATCTTAGTGCAAAATAGGGTTCCAGACTATCTCTGAAAGGCTTAATGATGTGTCGGAACCTGCCTGATTCGCTGAGGGCGAGCAGGAAGCTTAGGCGGAACCGCGTAACTATTCTCCTCATGTTGCTCTTCGGAATATGCAGCAGATAAGCGGAAATACCGTGTGGTACTGCGTGAAACTGCCGCTTTCAGTGAGGGCCGAGCGAGCGGAACTTAAAGGACCCCTCGCACTATTTACCCTTCAACTTGCAGTATTTTAAAATATTTGAATACTTTAAAACGAAGGCTGTGCTTTCAACGAAAAATCCTCGGTTTTGGCTGTTTTAAGCATTTTCCGAGACCCGTTGATTTGTACCGAAAACAGGAAAACAATTTACATAACCGGTTTTTCTGATGGAAAAACTTTTCGCAGACAACCGTCGACAGCGTGATTCACATCGAAGGTAGCAAAACACGGCAAGTGAGAAAATCAGCGTGGTTTTGTTAAAGGGGTTAGAGTGTACCGTATGAGATCGGGTCTCCAGGTTTATACGGAGTGATTGTGGAAATAGGTTGCGTTAATATTATAGGTAAGACAGGTCCTTTAAATAATTTAGTCCGTGGCTAGCGTGGGTTGTATGAACTATAGTCGAAAGAAGCTTTGACATCATATTTGGAATGATATACTACTCTGCCTGGGTTATCGTACTTCAGATCTTGTCTGTAACAAACATTTAGTTTTAGCTTGTCTAAGAGATAGTGGTAGAGGGGAGGCGAGGGGTTAACTGCGGAATAGCTGAAGTAGGAAAGGTTTACGTGGCTCAGAAAGGGAAGCCACGTTTGTTGGCATCAAGTCAGGACAATGGGGCCCTTTTAATAGCAGTAGCATGTCCTTTAGCTGGTAGTTGTTTGGTATGTTTTTAGTGCACTTCTTACCTTAGAGGGCGATGCAAATTATGTCAACTTTCGCAATCGGTGCTTGTTTCAGAAGTACTCTGTCGCAGACCATATACTAAGTGTTGATAATCTGGTCGCGAACCTTAATAATAAGGATTTTGTAAACCCCTGGATGGGTATTCTTTTTATTAATTTGTTCGATTTTGTATCTAGGCTAATGTTGTTTTGTTTTTGCAGTCGTTCTTTTTTTTCACATACTCCATCTTCTTCCTCCTTTATGCTGTTGATGGGCAAAAAAAATAGTTCATTCATTCATTCATAAACAGCCATACAGGCGACCGAAGTTATATTTCCTTTTCAAGCGGGCAATAAAAGCGCCGCTTCGCGGGCCATAAAATTTGTATTTCCCTAATGAGTACGCCACAAACGATTGCCAGGCTGCATGACTAGCCAACATTATGCCATCATTTTGGGTGTAGTGATGTCATCAAAACCGCTTGTCGGGCAGTAATTGATATTAACCTTCTAGGTCTGTAATCACTCCGCTGGTCTCAATGGTTCCTGCTCTGACCTGCAAAGCTGTTGCTTGTGTTGACCCTTGGATCTACGCAATCAACCATCCACGATACAGGTAACGATCCGTACTGTCCCCTCCCCCCCCTCCCCAGGCAGAAAAAAGAAACAGAACAAACAGTTGTGCAGTATAGGTGACGGTGTTTTTGCTGGATCACCGCTTTTCCGGGTTGCTTTGCCTGCAAAAGTTCAGGTTCTATATCTGCTTTAGTCTGAAACCACACACGTGAAGCAGCCAGAAGTAGTACCATAGATGCCGATGAAAAATTTGTAGCATGCGTAGTTGTATGATAGTTTTACGAAAAAAGTTGCATGTATTGATATGTAATAGTAAGTAAATAATACTATCATTTAATGTCTTAAGTAGCATCCAGTAGCATCCAGTCTTGCCAAAGTAGCATCCAGTCTTGCTAATAATAGCATGCAGGAGAACACAGTAACACGGTAGCCTTGAAGTAGAAGCATGTAGTAGCATCAGTTATTACTGCATGCTACTTTTTCGTACAACTCCGTACTACTATCTGGAAAAAACTTTTCATCAGGTAGTAGGTACTATAAGTAATAGATTTTGCCTGGACAAGAAAACTCTTGCCGCTGAGACCTTATATTAAATCATACTTAAATCTGCGATGGTGATGAAATTCTTACTTCGCACTAGAGAAGAAAAGATAAATAGCGCAGTAGAAAAGGAAAAATTACACTTAGCTTTTTGTTAGTTTCAGATTCAAAAATGTGTTCTCTCGGACTCCTGCTAACAGTGCTAACAACTACGTAGGGCTTAATGGGTGTTTAGTGGAGTGTTCCTTGGAACAATCCAATATTGCGAGCGCTGTAGCAGCTTTCGGCTTTCGGCTTCCGGTTTTCACCGTCTTTTGTGGAGCTCACAACTCGTGAACCAGTGTAAGGATCAAGTTCAAACTTGGTACACTAGTGGGTATCATGTATCTCGTGAACTCGTGCTAACAACTACGTAGGTGTAACATAATGGATTTTTTCTATTGCCGTTGCCGCAAACGACTTCCTGAGCAACACGTCACGCAAACTATCGACTTATTCGGCGGCATGCAAGGCACGTTTACAGAAGACCCAGTACGAATAAACTGCACAAAGTTGCCATAGATGAGTTTTTGTAGATACCCCATGGTATCTGATATCACGGTCTAAAGTCGTTTTTGGAGTTATCGTGGTATCTGATACCACCGTCAAAAGGTGTTTTTGCAGTTATCGCGGTATTTGATGTTCAGATACCACGGTCCGACCGTGGTAACTGATCGCGGTATCTGAAAAAGTCATCTCACTTTCATCAATTTTTGTAAAATTGATGGGAAAGAAGTTTGGCACTTGTGATGTGACTGAATATCAGTTTTTATTTCGAGATGGCTTCGAAAAGCGCAATTTCGGCAACTGTCATTTTTGCAGAGCAACCGTGTATCAGATACCACGGCTACTGCAAAAAACGACGAATTGAAGATCCAGTTACCGTGGTAACAGATACCATGGTATCTTCAAAACGCAGATCATGTTTGCCAAGTTGGTCGTTAAAGTTTCATCAGGTTCTCCTAGGGTAAAAATTAAGTGGATTGGTTTTTTGTGCTTTAAGATATTATTTTATAGGCTTGAGCTACAGAAGCGTCTACCCTGGTTCTGCATTCACGAACCAGTTGTTAAGGACGACACTGCGTCTGTGAACAGCGAGAAGACGACAGCTTCTGAATCTACGTGAAACAGCGACCTGCGAAACCAGTACATTTATTTTTTGTTGATGCAGAAAGAAAATAAGAAAAAAAAAATGCATGACGTGAGAGCCTTTGTTAAAGTTTATACGAAAAGGGTTTAGATAGACATCTAGTTACCCATCACTTATTTACTTTAAAGACCCGATGAAAATGCATTGCTTCGTTGCTCCGCTATTCATATGATCGATTTTCGTCGAATGAACTTTTTCTTTCGGATTTGTGGAACCTCTGTGTGCTTGTACTTGAATGCTTGAAATATTTAGCAACTATTCCGGCAAACGATTGCCAAAAGCGACATCTTTCTGCAGGTCACATGGAAAAGCGGGCTTTTTTCAGGAGTGACCTGTCCATCTGGAATTGAACATGCTGAGCTTCGCTATCATTTGTCACTGAAATGCGTGTTTTATTGAAATTCAAAGTCTCTACTTCGGGGAACTTTAGTTGCGTTTTTGCAGATCTGATACCCCGGTCTAAAGTCGTTTTCGCAGTTACTGTGGCATCGGATACCACGGTCTGAATCTGAAAAAGTCATCTCACTTTCATCATCACCAACAATAGAGCCTAGGATTTCGTCAAATTAGTGGGAAAGAAGTTTGGCACTTAGTGATGTGACTGGATATCAGTTTTTCCTTTGGGATGACTTCGAAAAGCGCAATTTCGGCAATTGTCGTTTTTTGCAGAGCAACCGTGGTATCAGATACCACGGTAACTCGAAAAACGACTAATTACAGGTCCAGTTACCGTGGCAACATATACCACGGTATCTGCGAAAACGCAACTTTTACCACGGTTGCTCTGCAAAAACGACTAATCCAGTTACCGTGGCAACATATACCACGGTATCTGCGAAGACGCAACTTTTGTCTTATCGGGCAAGCGGTGCAAATTATGAACGTAACTACCAGAGCCCAAGATGAAAAAATAGAAGATCACTTATCAGTATAATATTCGCGTCTTCAAATCAATAAAAAATAAGCTGGCTTCCCAGTTAAAATTAAAATTGTCCCTGCAATCTTGCATTTAGGCCACCAAATGAGCACCAAGCTGAGGTCTATTTCAGCGATATGTCGGCCCTTCTTGGCAAGGGTCCTTGTCAGGCTGGTTCATATGGTTTAGATTAGGGCGATGATAGCAGATTCGTTTCTGCTGGCTATGTGCTGACGAGGACCGAAATATTAGTTGCGTTTTGGCAGATACCATGGTATCTGATACCACGGTAACTGGATCTGCAATTAGTTGCGTTTTGGCAGATATCATGGTATCTGTTACCACGGTAAGTGGATCTGCAATTAGTCGTTTTGGCAGTTACCGTGGTATCTGACACCACGGTTGTTCTGTAAAAACGACAATTGCCGAAATTGCGCTTTTCAAAATCATCCCAAAAGAAAAACTGATATTCAGTCACATCACGAAGTGCCAAACTTCTTTCTCGCCAATTTGACAAAATCCTATGCTCTATTGTTGGTGATGATGAAAGTGAGATGACTTTTTCAGATACCACGATGACTGGCCAGATAACACGATAGCTGCAAAAACGCCCTTCTGACCGTGGTATCAGATACCACGGTAACTGCGAAAACGACTTTAGACCGTGGTATTAGAAACCATGGTATCTGCAAAAGGCAACTATTATCTCACTCGTCGGATCACTCTAAAAGACGAATGCTGATACGACGCTACTAGAGATAATACTGGTAATGGATTTCCTATAACAGTAGCGTTTTTGATCCGAATTCTCCTCGCAATTTTCCTATTTCGCGTTTTTGGACTGTTCAGATGAAGCGAGTTCTCTTTTTCTTGAGTTTTTGTAAGAATCGAGAACGAGAAAAGCCTCGCGATTCTGCAGAATCGGGAAGTTGCTCCGATGCCGATGGAGAATTCTCGATTCTCCTCTCTCCGTTCTCCTCTCTGATTGGTCAACAGAGTGCGGGTGTTCAATGTGCATAAACACGTATACCGGGCTGCGGACAAGCTGCCAAATTAGTGTGTGTTGTCAAAAGCGAGAATGGAGAAGCCAGAGGAGCAAAGACGGTAATTCGTACGAGAATCGAGAATTCAGAAGCGAGAACGGAGAACTGAGAATTCAGATCAAAATCGCAACTAATATGCAACGTATCGATGACCAACTCTTCTTGCCGATACAAAATCGCCCTATACCTAGCGGGAGAGCCGGAAGCGGTATCACAGCTGCTCCCAAACATCGCCGTGATTGGTTAACACAGGATTGAGTTGTTGAGTTTGTGTCGTTAGAGCTACGTTTTCTCGTTCTTCCCGAGGATCACTGGCGTTTTTTCGACTTCGTCATAGAAAGTATTCCATGTTTGACCGGTAACATCTTGTGTCCCCTCAGAAATACCTAAGAAAGACTGAGAATTTAATATCCGAGATTAGTACAAGGAATAAAACTAACGATTCAAAAATGGATTTAAACAACTTCTTGTAAAGTGGTGACGGTTTTGCTTTGATCCAACCTACCAAACTAATGTGACGAACTGTCCTACTGCCGAATTGTTCATGTGACGACGTGTCCGTGTCCAACTGTCCTAGAATATAGCTAGCCCACGTCAGTCAGTAGCTCTACTGCTACGGCTATGTTGTGTTCCAACTTTCTAGGCTTTTTTAGTCGAAAACTGAGCAAAGAAAAGTCATCTTTTGGCTTCGGTTCTGGATTAGCAGTGAGAACACTGCTCTGTTTAGCCATTGGCAATCACACTGTCATCAATATATGCTTTGTCTGGTTTGTCTTTGCAGGTGAGGCCTCTTTTCTCTAGGTCCTCAGCAAGAGTCAACTATCCATCATGACGGTAGTGATACCTAGCGGTCTCTTTATAAAGTTGCGGTGTGTGTTTTGTCAGATAGAAATAAATCCTCAAGTCTTTGACCAATAGAACTAGAAATACCATTCTAAAGGAAACAACCCTAAATAGCCTTAACTCAAAAGTCAATGCAGATGTGAAGCTTTATGGAAAGTTTCAAGTCATACATTGTAATAGATGACGCAGAGGCAGACAAGGTACAGTTAAAAATTGAATTTGATAGTACTTAGCTCGGCATGGTGAAAGGTATACAGTATGAGCCGATGCACTACCAAACTAAATTGATTTTAAAACATTTTGACAGATATCAACTAAGTTAAAACAAGAACAGTAATAGTAGGAGCCGGTTGATCCTGAATTTGAACAGCTCCAGATGTTCATCCCTATGCCCATTTTTGGCTAGAAATATTTCAGTCTAATTGTTAGTTATAAAATGCCTGATCAGATCATGGTCACTGCCAAATAGAGCCATAAACCTTGTACAGTCAGTTGTATGTAATTTTGGAAAATTTAATCATTAAAATTCTGACAAAAATTCAGGCTAGGCTAGGCTATGTTATTTTTCTTCTTTGTCCTTAGTGTTTGTAATGAAAGCACTGCCTTTATTGTTTTGATATTTAGATTGAAAGAAAGAGTAGAATGTCACACATTTTATGTCCCTCTCCCGTTGTTTTGCCACAAGAATAAAAGCTATGTGGTGTGGAAGTCTAGAGTTCTCTTGTTTTGTATTTGGACACACCATCTTGGAGAGCTATACAATCTTGCGAGGGCCAGGGGTTGAACACTACAGCTTAACACTTGTTTGTTGTGCTTCTAATCGTGCTTGTGAATAGATGCAACCCAGTTGTCTGAAAAGGTTGACAACATATATATGTTAGCCCTCTACAACAGAAACATTTGCATTTTTCCGCAATTATTGCTTTACGAAACCCTTTTCCAAAAAAAAACAAAAGAAATCTAGCCAACTTTGGTTAGATTTTTCTCTCATCAAACTTTTATAGCATTTCCAGGTATGTTTCCGATAGACAGCAACATTCGAGCTTTCGGTTCTCACAGATTTTAGGTGTTAAGTTTTATTTGGAAATAGCGCCATGACACTGTGAGAAATAAAATAAAACTTTTGATTTGAATTATGCAACCCACATGTCTCAATTCTGATGTTGTCAGATTTTATCGTTCTGAAGTGAGAATTAAGATAATTAATATTGTACCTTATAATACATATAGAGAGATGGATATTCAAGTTATCAGAAGTGCATTGTAAATAGGCAAGGGTAGAGTTGGGTAGTATGACATGGTGGGTCCCGATGAAAAATTTATCTCAAAGTAGTACTATGAAGTAGTACGAAAAGGTAGCATGCAGTACTAATGATGCTACTACCTGCTTCTACTTCAAGGCTACCGTGTTACTGCATACTACTATATGCTACTATTAGCAAGACTGGATGCTACTATGGCAAGACAGGATGCTACTACATACTACTACATAAGATTGGACCAGTCTGAGGCACATTAAATGATAGTATTCTTTGCTATTACATAGTATTGCATGCTACTTTTTCGTACTACTACCATACTACTGGTGCTTCTGTTGTTGAGCTTGCGGATAGTATTGTATATTTGGGCCTTCCTATTGGACGGTCAATACTTGAGATGCGGCGGTTACTACTTTCTCACTTCCAGAAGAGGGCTTTGTTTACGTATAGCGGGATAGTTGCAAATAAGCGGAAATTTGATCGTCTTCTGTTGGCCCGTTTGTACAATGCTATGGTTTTGCCCCATTATTTGTACCTTAGCCCATTTTGGCGTATTCTTACGGCTACAGATAGACTGAAATTGCGCTCGGTCTACTACAAACATGCAAAGTTTCTGTTGTGTTTGCCACCATGGACAAGCAACAGATATGTTTCGCGTCGGTACGGCATTACGAATCCGGAAGAAGCAGGCTATGATTCTACAACAGTAGTTGGTATATGCTGTTGGTTGTTGTAATCGTTTTTTTTTTGTTGCTGTCAGAGGAATTAGTGTTTTCGGTTCTTCTTTTTTGCCTTGTCTTTTGTTGTGCTCCATCTGTTTTTTAATTGATGGGTAATAAATGCATTCATTCATTCATTCACTACTACTGAGGCTACACATTTTTCATCGGGGTAGTATGACACACTCTCGGAAATATTGGTTCTATTGGTTTTATTCATCTCTGCTCACAGCAGTTAAGAGACATCTAGGCTACTCTACAAAGGAGAAAACAAGTTTAAAAAAAAAAATAATTGCTCACTCAGAAATTATGCTAAAAAACATACTTTCTGACCCTGAAAGTAATTTTTTGTCTAACTATGAACTCCCATGTGGGTGATTGTGATTCGGGTCCCAGTTTCACGGTTAGTCTGGAACGGTTAGTCTTGAAAAAAATTGTCATGTGGAATCGACAAGCTCTGTGGTATGCACCTCATTCACGGAAGTATAAATCTGTTACACCATTTGGGTCTACTATTCCAACTGATATTCAGTTGTGGGCTAGTCCCAGATGTGTTTTGTGCCGGTGTTGTAACCCCGGTAGTTAAGAAAGGAAAAGATAAAAGCAAATGTAGTTCATATCGGCCAATCACGGTTTCGCCAGTAATGTGCAAATTGCTAGAGCTGATAGTTATTGATGAGATAACTGAAGTTTGTTCAACACCAGAAAATCAGTTTGGCTTTAAAAAAGGTTACAGCCGTGAACATGTACACAGAGTTATTGCGAATGTTTTAGTTGATGTTGAAGAGAGAGATGATATTGTGATTATCGCCGGTCATGATGTATCTCGTGCGTTTGACTCTAGAATACATCCTCAGCTTCTAATCAGTGCTAAGGATCGTGGTCTGGATCGCTCAATTTTACGTGTTTATAGGCATATGTACAGCAAACTGTATGTTCTTATGAAAGTGCCAACGCGGGAAGGTTTTATAATATCGAAGATTGTAATACATGTTTTGAAAGGTATTAGGCAGGGTGGAGTGTCTTCACCTCCATTATATAACAACAGTGTGCTGGAGGCTCAGAAGAAAGTTCGAACGACATTTATTTACCGAGGCCTTGACCTGTCGCTTCTGAATTATGCTGACGATGTATTGAATCTAAGCAGGACTGTCTCTGATATTGAAGAAAATTTTGGTATTTTATCTGTAGAGTATAGGAAGATTGGATTGAAATTTAATGCTGAGAAGAGTGAGGTTGTTGCGATTGGTAAAACACGTAATCGGCCCTCCCCGGATAATGTTTGTCTAGATGGTCATCCGGTACCACTATCGCCAAGCATCAATTACCTGGGACTTCCATTGGGAGTGGTTTGAGACATACCCGATAGCTTTTGTTAGAATTTGTAGGTTCAAAGCTTCGTAAGACATACGGTGTGCTTGTTACGTGTAAAGCTCGATAAAAAAGAAGTATACTATCTAAAATCTATAATGCATTTCCTGTGCCCCATTTGCTTGCTATGTAGCCTTTCTGGAATGTATTCACTCTCTGTGATAAGAGGACGCTGCGATCGTTGTTCTTTCGGTATGCCATGTTCTTGCTTGTTATACCTCTTTGGGCCAGAAACCGGCGCCTGGTTTCTCTGTATGGGATCGCAGATCCGATCAAAGCCATCGCGGAACGGAGATTGCGGTTTGAGAAGTCGTTAGATTCGACGAATAGCTTGTTCAGCGCCTTTCTGTAAATTGTTACCTGAATTTGATAAGTGTGTTTCTTCTTTTTTTTGCAGTTGTTGTGATGAGAAGTTTTTTTTTCGATGTTTGTATCTGCTTTTTCTTCTTTTTTTCTCCATGTTCTCCCGGAATTCGGCCAAAACCGGAAAGTATGTTAAAAGTAAAAGTTTTATTTGAAGTTGATTAGATGTTCGATTTAGGGGTAAGAAGACATGCTGAACACTTGTGTGAAAGTATTTTCTACCCGGACAACTTGTTCGCCTGGAATCAGGCCAAAACCGGAAAAAATTTGTTAAAAGCAAAAGTTTTATTTGAAGTTGATTAGATGACAGATCTAGGGATAAGAAGAGACGCTGAATCTATATATGACAATCTTTTTTACCGGGACAAATAGCTCGTTCGGAATCCGGTTGAAACCGGATTTTTTTTATAAGTTAAAGTTTTACTTGAGGTTGATTAGATGTTCTTTATACCGACAAGGGGACACGCTGATTTCATTTCTGAACTTTTTTTTTCTGGACAAGTATGGTAGTTCGTTCGGAATTCTGTTGAAACCGGAAATTTGGCAGAAGTAAAGCAGGAAGTTTCGATCAGTATCGTCAAAATAGATATGGCTTATAGAGGTATATCTGAACCTGGGTTTTATACAAAACCGGTCCGGAATCCGGCCAGAAAATTCGCAGAAGTAAGACAGAATCGTTTTGATCAGGTTATACGAGTAAACACACATTCCATGCTGAGTCCATATCTGAACTTGGTTTTCTTAGATGATCAGTAATTTGGCCTTACTCTGTTTCTAAATTTTAAAGTAAAAATGTCCAAAAAGTCCGGCGAAAACAAAACCTATTTGTCTGCATCAAATATTCAGTTTTTTGGATCCCATCGGAACCTTTGGTCTTGTTCTCTCATTTCTTTTTCTCCATTATCCTTATTGCATTATTGGCATTTTATGTAAAGATGGGAAATACATAGCCGACATTCATTCATTCAATAAGCTTAGTTTTCCAGAGTCAGTGGTTCAGTGAAGATGATAAAAAGGGAGCTTTTTTCTTCAAATATTATAGCCGATATTTTGAACTAAGCCTGCCGTAAACAAACACTATTTTCTGTGCTTTCTTGGCGGATATAATTTAGTCTCTGATTTATGGTTTGTTGTTGTTGCGGTTTAAATACAAATAAACGCGAAACGAAACCGATTTGTGTCGGTCTATGCTGAGGACAGGGTTACCCAACATCTGTAAACATAACCGGAAGCGGGAAATCGAGGCAAGAAACAGCAAGAATTTTTTTCGGCGGGGGGGGGGGGGGTAGGTAACCCCTCGTCAACAGGTTTCCGGCCTGTTATAGCTGACCATATAGAAGATAGACGCTATTATTTACAATTCTAGCCTAAGCAGAAAATAAACTGTAGTATGTTGATTGATTGATTGATTTATTTATTTAAAACATAAGCACAAATCGTGGCACAGTGCCAAATAGCGTTCTTACTTAGTTAACAGATGAAGCTATATAAAAACAAAAATAATCCTATTTGTCAAATTATAACTTTCGACAGATCGGAACAAAACACCAATATCAGTCAGTATATCTACCCTTACGGTACATACTATAAGCCTTGACATGATACAGTATACAAACAGCAATAATAATAATCATCCATTAAAAAAAAAAAAAATGATATTATTAGAACTACCCTTGCGGTTGTGTTTTGTTGTAAATCTTAACAAATTTTGGGACGAAACTATTCCGATATCGCTCAGTGCGGCAACGCGGGGGGGGGGGGGGGGCAGTCTTGCAACTCGCTCAGCACAAGCTCTCTCTGGCCGTGGGCGCTCAGATTCGAAGGGAGGTGGGAGGAGAGTGAGTAGAGTTGGGTGTTCCGTTGAACTTAGACCAAAATTTAAACAAAGTTTTTCCCTCCTTTCATGCAAAGTTTTAAGTCTAAAATAACTTAGGAGATAACAATAAGGTAGTTCGTTCACTCTCTAGTAGCCTACTGTTATGTCTTTCATTCCAAGCTGCGATGTAGCCTACATTTCGAGGTGTCATTTCTTGCACAACCTCGGGAAAATTGGCTAACGTGCCCAACCAAACGTCGCGTAAATTATAAGCCGCGTATCGGGGAATTATCTTGTGCAAATCGCGTGACACCACTTTTCAATTCATTAAAAAACTGCCCCAAACCGGATCAAACAATGTTCCCCTCCCCTAATGACATCCTAATTAAGTCGGATTCAAACTTTTTTGATAAGCTTTGATACTGGCCCAGTGCTTCATTGGGTCGTCGGGATGGGTGTGCTATTTATTGGTCTCCTTGAGTGGCTGAAAGCTTTATTTTCCCAGGACTCCTTTGAGCGTGTCGACGATGCTAGAAATGTTCAACTGGAGCCGAGATTACTACCTGGTAAGTTATTTTTCTTTTTATCGCGTTTTCTAGAATGTTTTACCGATAAAAAGAGGGCCTAAAAATACCCCGAAGAATGCGTATAACAATACTCCATAACACTCTATATGACTAAGTCCAAAACACGCCAATCCTCGGGAAGAACGAGAAGACGAAGCACTAAAGACTCGAAAGTCCACAACTCAATCCTGTGCTAACCAATCATGGCGATGTTTGGGAGCAGCTATGATACCGCTTCCGGCTCTTCCGCTAGGTACAGGGCGATTTTGCATCGGCAAGAAGAGTTAGTCATCAAGAGTATTGCATTTTTGTTCGAGGTTTTCTTGGCTCTTGGCCTGTCCGGTTGCATAATTTCCGTTTTCAACCGTCGTCAAAGTTCACCGTTTGCTTACTTGGCGTTTTCTCGACTCCGACGTTCCTTGCCCGGTTGCCGTTTTATCCACCTTGCAGACAAACTTCGAACTTGCTAGCTCACCAAGTTCGACGTTTGAAGGGAAAAAATAAAAATTAAAAATAATGGCGGACGACTAAGATACAGAGCTTTGGAATTTATCCATTGTACAAAAAGGTTAGTGTTAAGACAATATTAGACCTAGTACCAAAACGCTGAACTTCATTTCCGCTGAAAGATAGCGATGACCAGCTTTGGAGACACGGGAACGGAGAGGTGACCAAAAACGGTGCTTAAGAAGGGACTTTTGAATCTGAAGGTAACTTCCAACTTCAATTAAAACCGCAGGTAATGTATTTCGTTAACTTCCTTCAAGGGGCTACTTTCAAATGCCTAACTCTTTTGCTTACCATGCATATCAATCAATCAATCATTTATTAATACCAAATTATCCATTGGATAGTATAGGCTGATGACAAAGTAATCGTACACTACCAGGGGCGTCACGACTGGGGGGGGGGGGGGGGGGGGGCAATGCTGTCGGCCAGTCGGTAAAGTCGCGATTTTTCGTCAAAACAGTTGATTTTTTTCATGAAAACAGTCAATTTTTCTGAAAATTGGTCGATTTTTTTGTCAAAATTGTCGTTTTTTCTGAAAATCAGTCGAGTTTTTTCAAAGTAATTTTTGTTGTTGAAAACAGTCGTTTTTTCTGCAGAAAAAGTCGGTAAAAATTACTAGCCAGTCGGTAAATGCCTCCCCCCCCCCAAAAAAAAAAAATATTTTGGCTAGTAACGCCTCTGTACACTACACGACAAAAGAAACAAGAATAGTTATATACAACTGGTTTGTCAAATTAATTAAAATACAATGCTAGATATACGATAAAACACTAAAAGATATTGTCGAATTTTTAGGATATTGTCTGTACGCCTATCGTTTATTTCTTCATGTTTTTAAAGCGTCGGTGTTGAATTGTTTGGCGTTCCTAAATTCCATACATCCGCATGTTTGTTGAAATTCCTTTTTTAAGTCGTTTCACCGTCCTTCTTCGTAAGATGGGTTGAAAATTAATTGGATTGAATCAACGGCTTGACAGTAATTGAAATACCAGGAGTTCGTAGTTCCTTAGTCTTTTATTTACACTCAGTTCTGGCGGAGTTCCTTTTGGATATCGATCGGGAATGTTTGGGCTTTCTCTCCGGTGGTTCCAAATAACTGTCAAAAGATCAGCTTTTCTTCAGTGTCCTTTTTGGTGTGTGAGGAAGCATATTCGTGTCTCTAAAGGCCCATTCACGACGGGTTTTAGCTTATACTCAGTACCAGGTAGTTCTGAAAATCGCTCCGAGACCGAGGCTTTGAACATGTCCTAAAGCTCCGAAACGAAGGAAAATACTGAATTAATTCAGGATTTTATGCAGCATTTTGCTTTCGGACTTAAACTTTCGCTCAGTTAATGCAGCATTAATTCAGCATAAAATTCATCGAAAATTTCATCAAAGATGCTAAATTTTATGCTGTTTTTTCAAGAAGAAACTAGGGAGCACGGCGATTCTCCTAGTATCTTCCTAGAATCTTTTTCTTTCTAGAACAAATTGCCACACAGAATTTTCGTAATGTTATCTAGGTCGAATTCCCGTCTGAGTGGCGACAAACTTTACGGAGCATACTTTGCGAAAAACTTTACTAAGTCTGAATCGTCCTTTATATAGCTAATTATTTTTTTCTTCTTCTTCATCCCAACTTAAATTTCGGTATTCTAGAAGTGTCAGAGAAGAAAGAAAGGTAACAGCTTTCGGACAAAAATAAATATATATGCAGCATTAAATGCAGCATTTTCAGCACTAAAAAGCTTCCGGACACGGTCTTTGCCGGGTTTCTCCCGTTCGCAGTACTCTATCTGACTAAGTCCAAAACACGCCAGTGATCCTCAGGAAGAAGGAGTAAACGTCTCCGTAACGACTCAAACTCAACGACTCAAATCCTGTGTCAAACAATCACGGCGATCTTTGGGAGCAGCTGTGACAACACTTCTGCCTTTCTTCCGCTAGGTACCCGGAGAGGCCGGAGATTTTGCATCGGCAAGGAATAGACATCATGAGTAATATTGGTGCCAGTTTCGGGTACCAGCTTGTCTCGGACCCAAGTTGAAATCAGTTCAACTTTTGAGGGTACTAGCCAATCAGATTATTTTGGGGAATAATGAGGAATATTCTGATTGGCTTGTTTCGAACCAAGCCCAATAGATAAAATCACATCCACACTTTGCTGTCTCGAAAATCGAAAGTGATTTAATTCGGTCTGACGTAGTTCAGCACTAGCCAATCACAATATTCCTCAGTGTTCCCCTGAACAATCTGGTTGGCTAGTACCATCAAAAGTTGAACTGATTCCAACTTTGGGTCCGAGACTAGCTGGTACTCGAAACTGGCACCAGTATCAATTGCGAACGGCAGAAACCCGGCAAAGCCTCGGTCTTGGAGCGATTTTCAGAACTACCTGGTACCGAGTATTAGCTAAAACCCGTTGTGAATGGGCCTAAATAACCTAGTTGACCTAGTAAACCTTTTAGTGTAGTGTTCTGAAAAAAAAGCTAAGAGCACCCGTGGGCTATTAACAGTACGTTTTTTTAGTCAACACTATCCCTTTGTAGAGGAAAATACGATTGGAGTCGATACAGAAAAAAAGGTCTTTGTGATACAGAATTTGTGGTAATCCGCAATTTGTCAGTGAATCCACACCATCGGAACTCAGAATTTAATAAAATAAATAAACCATAAACTGTAGAAAAGAAAGAAACTCTTTCAATGCCAATAACAATAATAACCTCGCGGAAAAGCGGTTCTTCTTGCGCGTCGGGCAAACTGAAGTAAACCTCTTAGCGTAGTGTTCTGAAAAAAAGCTAAGAGCACCCGTGGGCTATTTATATCCCACTAACAGTACATTTTTTTTTTTTTTGCACTCAGCACTACCCCTTTGTAGAGGAAAATAAGATTGGACTCGAAACAGAAAAAAAGGTCTTTGTGATACAGAATTTATGTTAATCCGCAATTTGTCTTTGTGATACAGAATTTATGTTAATCCGCAATTTGTCAGTGAATCCACACCATCAAAACTCCTTCAGTGCCAATAATAATAATAACGTTGCGGAAAAGTGGTTCTTCTTGCGCGTTGGGCAAACTCAAAATCGGCAAAATTTTCGCATAAAAGGACAAGTCGCATGAATGGACAAAAAAATAACCTCCAAATTTGTTCAACGCGCAATATTGTTGTTTTGCCCAGTGACAGTTTTCCCGGTGAAAATTCTCCTTGCATTTGTATGGTTTTGGTAACTGAAATGCCTATTTAAAGCGAACGAAAACTTTAAGAAGTCGGAATAGGCTATAGGCAACAAATGTACCGAACTGAGAACGGTGCACTGTAAAAAGTTTCTCCAAATAAGGATTAAAGTTAACTGCAGTATTTACTACTGGGATTAATCTTATCTCTACTGGGATAAGATTAATCCGAATTAGAGATAATCTTATCTCAGTAAAGACAAGAATAATCCCAGTTGCAAATCCCGCAAGATTTTTTTTACAGTGTGATCACGGGATGACCGATAGTTCTTTTTGACTTGAGTTTTATGGTTTATTATCGAACCAGTGATACAGTTATGCTTTGTGCCTATACTCTGAGCGCTATTGTCAGCCTGGTGGTCATGTCGATAGTGTTCGTCTATGTGGAGTACTGCCGGTGGAGGTCGCTGACTTGGTTAGTATTTAACTCATTGATTTAACTCATTAACTCATTGACCCCCTTTGATAATAATACAATTCTTTGTTCCTTAAAGCACCCCTCGCACTGTTAACTATTTATGTTCCAGTGTTTTATACTAGTTGAATGAATACTCTCAATCTAGGCTCTGTTTTTTTTCTTTTTGTTTTAGCCCGCGTAGCTTCTTTTTCATTTGTTCTTGCTTTAGATCGAACTATAACAAGTGGCTACATCTCCACCTGCAACTCAGTGACATTAATACAAAATTTACCTAACAGTTTACCCTACTTTAACGTCACTTACGCTTTCGTCTTACACCCACTATCTTGTTATACTTTATCAACTCAAATTGTTAAAAAACAACAAAAAGTTCTTCTTTTTTCACATCGAATCAAGCAGTCAAATTTAATAGGTTCGATCAGGAATAAACAACCAACAACAAACAAAAACTTTAACTCGCGCACTACCTGTTTCAAGATGCTCTACCGTCCTTAGAGAATCTCTCTTCAAGATGCTCTACCGTCCTTAGAGAAACTCTCTTACTTGCTTTTAACAAATGACCCACAGCGTTGGCTGTTTTAAGCCTATGTCCAGCCCCGTTGACCAGCAAAACAGGGAACAATTTACACCGATTTTTCTGACGAGTGAGCTTCTCGTAAGCAAGTTTGGGGATGATACTCATCGAAAACTACATTATTGAAAGCTCAGTGTATTTTTTTCCTTTAATTTGTCTGTACTGCACTATTTTCCTCTTCTTAAGTGCGTAAATAAAATTTCATCATCGTTCATCATCACTAGTTAGCGTTCGGGTCGGGGGTTAAAATGTATCTTACGAAATTCGAGTCTCAGGATTTAAGAATGGTTGGATTGATTACGAAATTAGGCTGCAGTGGCGTATAGTTACGACCGGTTCTTCAGTTGCAGAATTACAAATTGCTTATTGGTGATGGTCAACATAAAAACGATAACACTGGGTAGTTTTACGTACAATTAAAATGACGTATAAAGTAAGGCACAAACAAAGCGAATTTCGTAAACCACGTCGGCCTGACATATCATGAAAAAAAAACACGAAAAACAGGCCAAAATAGGGGTTTTAAAGGCCGACGAAAATACTAAAATAAAAAGCGAATATTTCGGGACAACCGCCAACCTTCTTCGGCGCAGATGGAAAAGCTCGAGGAAAAACGCCAAAACGTGGATGAAGATCGACAAACGAGAAAACCGAAACAAAGCGGGAAATCAACAACCAAAGGAAAATGAAATCCGAAATTGGAAGAATTCAAAAGCCTAAATTAAACAACGAGCCACTCACCAGTACCTGCGAAGAACAATTACAAGACTGTCCTCGCTCGGTACTAGTGACTCGCTTTTCGTCTGCGCTGAAGAAGGGAGGTGGTTATCCTCCCGAAGTATTCGCTTTTTATTTCAGTATTTTCGTTGGCCTTTAAGAACCCCATTTTCGCCTGTTAATCTTTGTTTATACATAATAGTAACGTTCGATACTTATTATTATTTATCTTATCGTCGTTTTTGTAAATGCCTCGTCCATTAAGTAAGTAAGCAAGTAATTTATTTATGACCCGCCATTTTTGAAAAGCGGAGTAAATGAAGAAAATAAATAAAACACATAAAAAAAGACACTTAATTTTCAATCTTCGGCCAGGAAGCAGTAGATAACGTCGTGCGCTGATTGGGCCCTGTTGTCCATGATTTTTGAGAGCGACGAGGAAACATCCAAAAGGGTAACACTTGCATCTTGAATTTTGAACTTCTCCGTCAATGTATGGTTATGACATAATTTCCACAAGTGGAGCAGGTGCTTTGCATATTTAAAATAAAGTTATCTCATCTTTTTAATCTCCTTCTTTCGCAGAACATGATTGACACGAGAACGAAATAGTATAGAAGGAGCGTAGAAGGTGCTGTACAAATTTCCCAAAGCTTTGCGATTATAGCGCCCCCGGTTGGGGACGATGCGCCCATAGGCGCTACGGATTGATTTATAAACTTGTTGAACAACCGAAGAGCAAAATTTTGACAATGAAGATTTGAAGGTTATGCCAAGCCACCCTAGAGAGTCTGTTGATTTGACGATGAACGATCCAAGAGAGATAGAAGCTTTGGATGCATTCGAACCATTTGACGAAGGGTTGAAATGCAGGTACTCATATTTTGACAGGTTAACCTCAAGGCCTATTTTGAGAAGTTCCGACCCCAGCTTACTTACATTTTTTTGTGAGTGTGGATCGGCTAAGGCTTACTAAGAGCAAGTCGTCCGCGTAGGCTATGTGGCTGAAGGTATTCTCTTTATAAAAGTTAGCAGGATGCAAAGAATCGAGATAAGAAGATATGGTCGATTTGAAGATGTAGGGAGATAAGATGCACCTGGACCAGACGCACTTGGCGAACATCGGTTCGAACAGGTTCGAACTACCTTGCCATTTGAACCTTACTGAAGAATGACCATACCAAAATTTTAACAGATAGACAACATACAGATTCACGCCAGAAGTAAAAATTGTCTGTAAGTTCCGCATACGTGCTTGATGTGTTCAATTTATTCTGTTTTCGTAAACAGAGCAAATGTGGCATCACGCAGAAATTTTTTTTTCTTGTTGTTTTATATTAAAAAACAAAATAAAATTACAGCATGGCATTTTTCAGGCAAGCAATAAGAATTCACTGAGGTATTCCGTAGGCCTATCAGTATTAACGACTCAGCCTGGGAATCCTACCACTATATTCAAATAATGCATAAAATGGATACGTCAGCTATGACTTTGTTTACTTACGTGTACTATACTTTACTTACGTATCCGTTTTATGCATTATTTGAATTGGAGGAAGTATTTAAAGGGACTTATTGAAGGAGTATTTAATTCTACCACTGAACGCGAAATTCGGAGGCCCACAACTGCGTTTGCAACGCGCCTACAGTGTGATAATATTCTATACCAGTGGTTCCCGACCGGTGGTACACGTACCCAAAGGGGTACGAGAGACCATCGCAAGGCGTACGCGAAGGTCCTCAAAATCAAGTTAGTCTCTAGCTTTAATATCTCGCCTCAAACATTTTCGAGTTTTCTGACTCAGTTTGAAAATTGTCCAAAAGGTCAGGTACATCATACGCAATTTCAGATACGGTACATATATCGTTGAGGACATTAAATATCGGATTTTTTACTTTCTTCTCGTGGTAAAATACAGTAAAACATCGATTGGTCAAAAAAGGGGTACGCAACCATTTTGAACTCTGATTAGAGCCTCTTTCTGCAGAGCTCTCTGATCCCCTTGAAAATGTCGAACAAAGAGCAGTGAGAATAATTATGGGTGATCATAATATTTCATACGAAGAGGCTCTCATTAAACTTGACATTCCTAAATTAACTGAACGTAGAAATACTCTTTCAAACAAATTTGGAGCTAAGATAATGTGTTGTCCCCAGATGGCCCATCTATTCCACCCTGCCCTCCCGTCTTCCGTGCGTCGTTCCGAGAGAAATACTGGCAATCAGTTTTCTCCATATCCTGCTAATTCTTCTGCCCAGTTTTTACGTAGTTTCATCCCATCATTTATTTCTGGTCATATCTTGTAAGCGTATTAGTTATTTTATTTCGTGTCGGTGTATTTCGTAAAATTGTATTCCTCTTCTAGCGTTTTAGCTATTGGGATGGAACTTGATTGATTGATTGGTTAGGGGTACGGGGCACGGAAAAGGTTGGGTATTCTATATGACCAAGCCCAAAACACGCCGTTGATTCTAGGGAAGAACGTCGATGAAACAAATCCTCAAAATTGACGATCAAATCCACCTTCTTCTTAGAATTGCGGGGGAGTATCGGAGTTCTTGTGATCTCCTTTCACTCCTTATCTTTTGTTGTCTTTAGTTTCTACTGAGACCAGTGTTGCCATCGAGACGTTACGGTCGTCTACTGAATGTCCGCAGCCAACAAAATTGAAATGAGGGCGCGGAAAAGTGCGGCTTCTCCTTTCTGGACTGGTGCTGCCTCTAAAATCTCTTGTATCTTCTCAGGTAGTCTCATTGCTCGCGTGACTGCTAGTAGTTGTTTTCTTTCTTCTCTGAGTCTTTCACATTCAAAGAAAATGTGCTGAATGGTTTCCGTGGCACCGCCGCACAAACGACAGTTTTCATCTTGGCTAATTTTCCACCTCACTAGTGTTGGCTTCGATAGTAGTTGTCTGAGCTTTTAAACGATAATATAGTCTATAGCTAACTCTGTCTCGGAAGGGTGACTGGACTGCTGTGGAGACGGGTAAACCAATAGTCTTGATGACTAACTGTTCGTGCCGACAAAGAACCGCCGCGAGCCCAGTGAAGAACCAGAAACGTCACTACAAAATACGTTGTTGATTGGTTTACATATGATTTGAGTCAGTCTTGAAGTTTGTTGGGCGACGGTTCTTGTCTTTCCTTAGGATCACCGGTGTGTTTCGGACTTAGTCATAGAGCGTGTTCCACCCTCGTACCAATAGTAACTATTAGTTACTAAATCCGTTCCAGCCTCACGAAAAGTTACTACGCTGACCGTTCCAGCCTTCTCGAAATAGTAACTAATAGTAACTATTTGCTTACCACGCTCGGGAGCGTGATAAGCGTAGTAACCACGAATCTCCGTCACGTGATTGGTCGGATTCACCCGTGGCGTGATATTCCGCTGGAAAATAGAGAAATCGTTCCAGCCTTGACTGCAAAAAGGCGGAATTTGTGACGTCATGCGTAGTAACTACGGTAAGTAGGATGGAACACGCTCATAGAGAGCGCGTTCCACCCTCGTACCAATAGTAACTACTAGTTACTAGATCCGTTCCAGCCTCACGAAAAGTTACTACGCTGACCGTTCCAGCCTTCTCGAAATAGTAACTATTTGCTTACCACGCTCGGGAGCGTGGTAAGCGTAGTAACCACGAATCTCTGTCACGTGATTGGTCGGATTCACCCGTGGCGTGATATTCCGCTGGAAAATAGAAAAATCGTTCCAGCCTTGACTGCAAAAAGCCAGAATTCGTGACGTCATGCGTGGTAACTACGGTAAGTAGAATGGAACACGCTCATAGAGAGTACCGGCAGCGTTTGTTGCGTCGACGCCTGTGTGTGATTCTTCGTCAGCAAGGAGAGTTAGTCATATGGAGTATCAGCTCTGAGTTTTTTATAGGAATCCTCTTTTCTTAAACAAGCATTTGGTCTGTTTTAAAGGAGTTTGTTAAAGTTTAACTGAAAAGGGCTGAGATTGGACAGTTTAGTTACCCATCACTTATTCACTTAAATTGGCTTGAAGACCCGGTGAAACTACGTTACTTCGTTGTTCCGCTATTCACGAACAACCGATTTTCAAATAGTGGAATCTCCTTGTGATTTGTGGTACCTCTATGCACTCGTATTTTTGTTGTATGCCTTACGAGAAAGATTTTTTGTGTTTTGTTCAGGCACTAAGCAATCTTTACCAATCTCACCAGTGCCAACTGAAAAGCCGCGTTTGTGTTGAGATTCAAGTTTCCCGCGTCATAGTAGAATTTACGCTGTGGGGACGGCCGCAGATATTCTGAACGTCATAACTAGCGCAGATAGTAAAAAAAAAATCCCTTTACAGAATCCAAATAATTCAGTATATTCAGTTAAATGGCACAAATAAGTTGGCTTTTCAGTTAAACTTTAAACAACAAGCATTTGATCTGTTTGAAAGGAGTTTATTAATGTTGTGGAACGTGGAGGAGGAACCATTACCAGTCGTGGAGGATTATTATTGGGAATACAACGGTACCTTTAGTTTCCACGAAGAATATCAGCCAACAGTATTCACAGATAGCCTACTGTTCTCATATCTATGCGTAGATGGGGATGGTTATTGTGAACACAGTTGTACCTTTTTGTTTCCGCAAAGACCTAGTTAAAGGACCTGTCTTACCTATAATACTAACGCAACCTACTTCCATAACCACTCCATATATTTCTGAACAATGAAAAATAATTTCTGAACTCCGAGCAATTTTGACGAAGAAATTCACATAATCAGATACTTAAGGCGGCTTCACGCTGACTTAAGACCCCTTTCACACTGGAGTACTTAGGCCTCTTAAATGTACTTTATGCGTCTAAAGTCGCACTTAACGTAAGAAATGTCACTTAACTTCAGTATTTTTCAAAGTTGAAAATTTTCAACTTTACACTCGAAGTTAAGTGCACTTTAAGAAGAGAGGAGAGAATTTTTCAAAAAACAAAAATCAAGATGGATTTTGATGAAACAATTATACATTTTGTACTAGAAAGAACTTTCCTCTACGATTCCTCCAAAAAGATCGCGGCAAGTGCCAAATCATCGTCTGAGCTACTGTGAACCATTTTTTCTCATTTTTAATTATTCGCTGATGAAAAGGGTGAAAATCTAGGAAGAAATGAAGAACATTTACTTAGCTTCAGCTCCTTGGTTTGAAAGGCCTAAGTACAGTGTGAAAGGCTTACTTAACTTAACGTAACTTGTTACTTAACTTTAGTTCTTAAGTGGCAATGTGAAGCCGCCTTTAAGCTAGACTCTTTCGTTGTTTCTCCACAACTTCATTTTCCAGCTTGAGCCCGAAGAGGACCCTTGCCAAGAAGGGCCGAAATGATGCAGCTGATTGATATGGTTTCGAGGGTGGAGATTAGACTAGGTCTTGACGAGGGGTCGCTGGGTCCTTGTGGATAGCGTTATTTTCTTCTGAAGGCCGGTGGGCCAGTTTCCAATCTCAGAACCAATCAGCAAACGAAGGCTAGGGATTTCCTAGGTAGCCCTAGGACCCTAGGGATAGGGTCCAGACGCACCTTTCTCTTTCTATCCAAATAAAGTCGGGCTCAGACGCACCTTTCTCTTTCTCTCCAAATAAAGTAAAGTATACTTAAGTAAGTAATTAAGTAAGGTTTATTAGACTGAAACTTGCTAGCTAATAGCTAATTTGATTGTCTTTGCAAAAATTTCATTCTTTTAAACACTCACGAGTTACATTAATACTAAATACTACAAATATTAACGCAACGACATTTTATTCAACATGTTAACGAAAAATGGCACAAATGTGTTACTGTGTCTCTTTGCTTTGATTTTAACCGTTTTTAGTTTCAGCTGCGAACGCGTACGATTGTTTATTGGTGCATCAGGTGGGAGGATAGTTCGGTGTTGGACAGATGCAAGGATTTTACACCCAAACTTAAGAATTAGTATGTTACGGCGCTCATGTAGTGAGGGGACTACTTCTCAGTTATATATTTTTTTTTTTTTTTTTTTTTTTGTCAATGTTTTGGTTAAAAATAAAAACCTACCTACCTACCTATACAAAAAGTCTCCAAACGTCTAGCCTATCCGTTTTGCGCTGCCAAATATGATTATCAGTCAGCTTCGGCTGAAAGAAATGCTTTTTAGTTATTTTTTTTTTTTCAGGTGAGACTGTGATTGCCTTGGCGCCTCACGTTTTGAAATTCTCGCCACTCTGTGAAAGGAAGCATGGCGTTTCCGGCGATTTGTTCATCACAAATTTCAAAATCTCCTTTGTCACAGCTCACGATCCACTGGACACCGTAAGTAGATGACCTTTCAAGGTCTCATAATTTGAAACGGTTAATTAGTCTTGAACTTCCGGGGCTTCCGTGTAAAAAGCGTAAACGGGGATAGCTGGAGACCGGTGCCATTGCAGGATTTTCTTGCGTAAGCATTTTAGTTATTTATGTGTGACCAGGGGCGTCACGACTGGGGGGGGGGGGGGGACGCCCCCCCCCCCCCAGTGCTGTCGCGATTTTTCGTCAAAACAGTTGATTTTTTTTCATGAAAACAGTCGTTTTTTTCTGAAAATTGGTCGATTTTTCGTCAAAACAGTCGTTTTTTCTGCAAATCAGTGGAATTTTCTGAAAATCAGTCGGTTTTTTTCAAAACTGTCATTTTTTGTTGTTAAAAACAGTCGTTTTTCTGCAGAAACAGTCGGTGGTTAAAGAAATTATATAAAATAAAGCTAAAAACGAGGTTTTGGTGTTTTTCTTGATCAGCTAGTTATCCGTCTAAGAAAATGTGCGAGGGATAAGTGTAATAAGATCGATAACTAGCTGATCAAGAAACCCCTCGAAAATCTCTTTTCCCTATTTCTTTTGCAGTGAATGGTCAGCTTGGCTTCAAACCTTATATTTATTTATTTGTTTATTCATTCGTCTATTTCCCTAAAAACTGAGGAGTACATAATATAATACATAAAACAAAACAAAACTAAAGTATTACTTTTTTAATAAAATACATTAACAGAATAAAAAAATAAATCTTTGGCCAGGAAACAGTGTAAGAACGTTATGAGCTGGTTGAGCCAAGTTGTCAATGGTTTTGATAGGGACGAGGAAACTTCGAAAAGGTTACGCTTGCGCCTTAAACTTGGAACTACACTGTAAAAAGTTTCTTCGAGAAAGGATTGAAGTTGACTGCAGTATTTGCTACTGAGATTAATCTCATCTCTACTGGGATAAGATTAATCCGAATTATAAATAATCTTATATCAGTAGAGACAATATTAATCCCAGTAGCAAATACTGCAAGATTTTTTGTACCGTGTACCTCCGTTTGTGTGTGGTTATGGCATAATTTGACAAACGGAGCAAGGATGGGTTGGGGAGGGGGGGGGGTCTAATTTTAGTCGCTCTCAGATTTGTTAATAAGACGTAAAACCAGGTTCTGGCCTATTTTTTCAAACTCATCTGGAATCCTTTCTGTTCCAAGGCGCTGGCGCGAAGAACGGCGATCAGAAGAACCAGCGTCAATAATTACTCTGTGGTCGCGACAGGCACCGGGTAGGCTCCACCCCCGGTAAACAGAATCGGAAAAAAAACGGCGTCGCATGATTCAAGTCTTCTCAGTTCTTCCCGTATTTATTCTTGGTGTGTGGTTATGGCATAATTTGACAAACGGAGCAAGAATGGGTTGGGGATGGGTGGGGAGGGAGGGTCTAATTTTAATCGCTCTCGCATTGTCAGAAGTTTCATAACAGATAGCGTATAACACTTTCAAGAATAACACCTTTTCACTTAGAAAAAAAGTGTTATGACCAATTAAGTTTACACTATTTCGTGCCTAGATCTCCAACAATACCTTCAATAGGTAAAAATACTAACGGGAACGAAATAAACATAACAGATAACATCACAAAGTGTTATCTGTTGAAACCGCGCATCCTTCTGTTGTCGTTATGTAACTTCTGACAGTGTAGTATTTTTACCTATTGAAGGTGTTGTTGTAGATCTAAGCACGAAATAGTATAAACTCAATTGGTCATAACACTTTATTTCTAAGTGAAAAGGTGTTATTCTTGAAAGTGTTATGCGCAATCTGTTATGAAACTTCTGACACTGTGGAAACACTATTTCGTATTTGGATTGGGTTTTCTGCAGACATTGTTAACGGAAGTCATACAGATAGGGACGATACTTGGTACTCTTCATTCAGGTGTCCTTGAACACCATACGAAATGTTTTTGAAGAATAAGATTGATTGGTTGATTTTTGTCTTTCAGTTCCCTGCTTACTAGGATTGTTTATATTTAATTAAGTCATATTTGCTATTAAAATTGTACCTTACCTTACCTTAATTCTAGGACGAGATCCCGGAGCGGAATCAGCTTCTTTCCTCGTCGGACATATGTCTGATGAACGTGGACAGAGTCTATTCACTGCATAATGGAGGAAGAAGAAAGCTCTTAGTACCTGGAAGTAGTCTGACAAGCTCTATACGGGAGTTACAGATACTGTGTAAGGTACGTATATTTGCACTCTTTGAAGACGGCCATTCGTAAGGGAATTCGAATTCCTTTGTACCGTATTTTAATGAGAAAATTAACAAAAAACATGTGAATTCCAAGTGATTTATTTTCTTTTATGTAATATAAATTGTATATATTCAAATATTTTCACACATTAAATGTACAGTAGAGGTATGCTTATTTGAACACCTTTTTAACTGTTCCACTACCTTGGCTTTGTTACTTGCACATAAAAAAGTAAAATGGAAAAGAAAAATAACAAACTTGATATCAGCTAACAGCCAACTATTTCAGGGCTATCCTGGCACAAACTTCATGTAGAAATTCAATTAATTTTTTTTGATTTTGAATTTACTAAAAAGGTCCTTCTTCCTATGAAGGCATCTGCAGGTTCGGACCGCCATCTTCTCCATTGAAGGTGCGTTCCGCGTGGCAAACTTTTCGAATTATAAAAAGCAAACCAGGTGTTAGTTGAGTCACTTTCAGCCGTGAACTAGCAAAATATTCAAAAAGTGACCAAAGCGTGAGTTGTTATTACAAGTATTCATAGTAAAAAAATGCCTGGTTTGGGTTTTAGTTTTTTCTTCGACGATTGTTCAGTGTTAGCAGACGTTCACATAAGCATACCTCTACTGTAATGGTCGACGTATTTAGTGCCATGTCGGTGCTACGAGTTAGATCAATAAAAATATCTATCCATATCTATCTATAAAAATTCTTGGGGTCAACCCGATGAAAAATTTATCTCAAAATTGTAGTATGAAGTTGTACGAAAAAGTAGCATGGAGTACGAACTGATGCTACTACATGCTTCTACTTCAAGGCTACCGTTCTACTGCATTCTACTGCATGCTACTATTAGCAAGACAGAATGGTACTGCTTAAGATTTGCCCAGTCTGAGGCACATTAAATGATATAATTCTTTACTACTACATATCAATACATGCAACTTTTCGTACAACTATCCTACAACTACGCAGGCTACAAATTTTTTATCGGGAAAGGAGAGGTCAAGTTCGTAGATGGGCTCCGTAGTCCTAAATTTAGGGTTGGGGGTTCAAGTTACGGGGCGAACAAAATATTTTTTTAAGCTAATGAGGTGGTCTTTTTAGGGTTATGAAGACATGCTGAATCCGTATATGAAAATTATTTTCTCGCCGCACAAATAGTTCGTCCGAAATCCGGCCAAAACCGGAAAATGTGTAAAAGTAAAAGTTTTATCTGAAGTTGATTAGAGGTTCGATGTTGAGGTAAGGAGACATCTTGAATCCGTAGATGAAAATCTTATTCTTGACGGACAAGTATTTTGCCTATCATACAACTACGCAGGCTTCAAGTTTTTCATCGGATGCGCTCGCATGAAGTGCTCGCGATCAACTTCAGATAAACTTTTGACTTTTAAAAAGTTTTCCGGTCTTGGCCGGATTCTATGTCTTTGAAAACCAGAAACCTTCTGATAGACACCGCGCTAAAAGCACTGCGATGAATCTGATGATATTGATGGCACTCATGTTGGTCCTCCTGGGACCTCTTCGCATTCGTAAATGAAATCTTATATGGTTAGGGGACATTCAGGGAAGCTAACTGACAAACGACCAACAAACGAAACAAAGAAAGCTGTTTGTCGGTGCTCTGCTCTGTACTGACAAACCCGCTGATTTCCCGACAAAAATTTCCTGGTTTACCGATAGAGCTCTTGTTGATACCAGAAACGGAACCAGCACCGACAAGATATTTTCTGACTTAGCGACAGAGCTCTTCTCGATACTGAAATGAAATAAGAACCGACAAGCACTACCGCTTTACCGACAAGATAAATCCGACACCCCACTGGTGAGGATTCTTTAGGTCGAAGGACAGGTCGATGTCGCAGATGGGCTCCGTAGCCCTATATTTAGGGGTGGGGGTTCACATTAAAGGGCGAACAAATTTTTTTTGAAAGCTATTAGGATAGCCGAGATCATGATAATTATTTTCTAGCCGGACAAATATTTCGCCCGGGATCTGGCAAAAATCGGAAAGTTTGTTAAAAGCAAAAGTTTTACTTAAAGTTGATTCGAGGTTCGATATAGCGGTAATGAGACATGTTGGATCCGTATATAAAAGTCGTTTTCTCGCCGGACAGATAGTTCGCCCGGAATCCGGCCAAAATCGAAAACTTTGTTAAAAGTAAAAGTTACCCTTATCTTGTCTTAAAAGTAATCCGTCTCAGTGGTACCAGACCAGAAATAGTAATCCGGATCTGGATTTTGAGTTACGGAAAGTTTCGATAAAGTTTAAAGAACAAAAAAAACGCCCCTGTTAAGAGGGGATTTTTTCAAACTGGCTACATCTGTTTCCTTTGTTCCAGGACCTGAGTTCGCATCTTTTTGGTTTCAAATTTGTCCCGAGCGGAGCGGAGAGGGCGCTTACAAACGCAATACTCCACCACTGCTACCCCAAGCGAAATGAATTGCTTTTCGCGTTTGAGTGCAGGTAAGGACTCGGGTGTTTTCCACGACCTTGGCGTTTTTCTTCTGTGCTTAAGTCGCCGTTCGTTTTCCAGCCAATTTTTTATGGTACTTGCAGCCTCTGGCTCAACTGCCATATACCGATCACAATTCCGTCTGTCGGTCTGTCGGTCGGTCCGAGTTTTTTGTCACACTTATCCGAGTTAGGGTACTTCCAGATGTGCTAGGACAATGAAACTTGGCAGGAATATCAGGGACCCGACCAAACTAACCTGGAAATAATCAGTTTCCCGATCCGACCATATGCAGGGGAGTGCGGGGCGCTGGAAACTTGAAAATTTAGGGCATTTTGTCACTTTTTTCCGAGTTAGGGTACTTCTAGATGAGCTAGGACGATGAAACTTGGCAGGAATATCAGGGACCCGACCAAACGAACCTGGAAATAATCAGTTTCCCGATCCGACAATATGCGGGGGAGTGGGGGCGCTCGAAACTTGAAAATTTAGGGCATTTTGTCACACTTTTTCGAGTTAGGGTACTTCCAGATGAGCTAGGACAATGAAACTTGGCAGGAATATCAGGGACCTGACCAAAGTAACCTGGAAATAATAAGTTTCCCGATCCGACCATATGCGGGGGAGTTGGGGCGCTGGAAACTTGAAAATTTAGGGCATTTTGTCACACTTTTTCGAGGTAGGGTACTTCCAGATGAGCTAGGACAATGAAACTTGGCAGGAATATCAGGGACCCGACCAAACTAACCTGGAAATAATCAGTTTCCCGATCCGACCATATGCGGGGAAGTGGGGGCGCTGGAAACTTGAAAATTTAGGGCATTTTATCACACTTTTTCGAGTTAGGGTACTTCCAGTTGTGCTAGGACCATGAAACTTGGCAAGCATATCAGAGACCCGACCAAACAAACTTAGAAATAATCAGTTTTCTGATCCGACCATTTTGGGGGGGAGTGGAGGGCAGGGGAATCCGGGAAACTGAGAAGTGTGTAACTTTCGAACGGATGATCGGATTGTAATGAAACTTCATAACTGAAGAGAATATATATCTGTAATGTCCCGTTTAAAGTCTTGACCGGATTCGGTAGCCAGGGGGGAGTTGGGGGGGGGGGGGAGACCGGAAATTTCAAGAAACGGTTAGAATGGAGGGATCGGAGTGAAACTTGCTGGGAAGAACAAGCATCTGCTCTAGATAAGTCCTTTAGACCATTATACTGGATCCGGACACTTATGGGGGGGGGGGAGGGGTCCCGGAATTCCGGTGATGGTGGTTTTTTCGAGTTAGGGTACTTCCAGTTGTGCTAGGACCATGAAACTTGGCAGGCATATCAGAGACCCGACCAAAACCAAACAAAATTAGGAATAATCATTTCCTGATCCGACCATTTTGGGGGGGGGGAGGGGGTGGAGGGCAGGGGAATCCGGGAAACTGAGAAGTGTGTAACTTTCGAACGGATGATCGGATTGTAATGAAACTTCATAACTGAAGAGAATATATATCTGTAATGTCCCGTTTAAAGTCTTGACCGGATTCGGTAGCCAGGGGGGAGTTGGGGGGGGGGAGACCGGAAATTTCAAGAAACGGTTAGAATGGAGGGATCGGAGTGAAACTTGCTGGGAAGAACAAGCATCTGCTCTAGATAAGTCCTTTAGACCATTGTACTGGATCCGGACACTTATGGGGGGGGGGGGGAGGGGTCCCGGAATTCCGGTGATGGTGGTTTTTTGGATTTTCACGGTGAAACTTGGCAGGCATATCAGGGACCCAATCAAACTGACTTCAAAATAAAAATATTGTCGATCAGATAATGGTGGGGGGAGTGGAGGGAGGGGAATCCGCAGGGGAATCCGGGAAATTGAGAAGTGTGTAACTTTCGAACGGATGATCGGATTGTAATGAAACTTCATAACTGAACAGAATATATATCTATAATGTCCCGTTTAAAGTCTTGACCGGATTCGGTAGCCAGGGGGGAGTTGGGGGGGAGACCGGAAATTTCAAGAAACGGTTAGAATAATCAGTTTCCCGATCCGACCATATGGGGGGGAGTGCGGGGCGCTGGAAACTTGAAAATTTAGGGCATTTTGTGACACTTGTTCGAGTTAGGGTACTTCCAGTTGTGCTAGGACCATGAAACTTGGCAGGCATATCAGAGACCCGACCAAACAAAATTAGGAATAATCAGTTTTCTGATCCGACCATTTGGGGGGGGGGGTGGAGGGCAGGGGAATCCGGGAAACTGAGAAGTGTGTAACTTTCGAACGGATGATCGGATTGTAATGGAACTTCATAACTGAAGAGAATATATATCTGTAGTGTCCCGTTTAAAGTCTTGACCGGATTCGGTAGCCAGGGGGGAGTTGGGGGGGGAGACCGGAAATTTCAAGAAACGGTTAGAATGGAGGGATCGGAGTGAAACTTGCTGGGAAGAACAAGCATCTGCTCTAGATAAGTCCTTTAGACCATTGTACTTGATCCGGACACTTATGGGGGGGGGGGGGGGGGGGGGTCCCGGAATTCCGGTGATGGTGGTTTTGGGGATTTTCACGATGAAACTTGGCAGGCATATCAGGGACCCAATCAATGGTGGGGGGAGTGGAGGGAGGGGAATCCGAAATTTTCAGTCATGCGTAATTTTGGAATGGGTGATCGGATTCGAGTGAAATTTAAGAATTCAACAGAGGACATTTCTCCGATAATTTTTTCCATATCCGGACCGGATCCGGCAACTATTGGGGGGGGGGGCGGAAAATACGTGCCCCGTTTAGAATGGAGGGATCGGGATGGAACTTTGTGGGAAGAACAAACAGATGCTCTAGGTAAGTCATTTGCTGAATCGGATTTGCTACGTGCACCGCGGGGGAGCTGGGTGGGGTGGGGGGGGGGGGTGGACCGGAAATCTCGAGAAACGGTTAGAATGATGGTATCGGAGTGAAACTTGCCGTGAAGAACAAACATCTGGTCCATGTAAATCTTTTACATAATTTGACTGGATCCGGACACTTTAGGGGGGGGGGGAGGGGTATCCCGGAATTCCGTTTTTTTGGGGATTTTCACGACGAAACTTGGAAGGCATATCAGGGACCCGGTCAAACTGACTTGGAATAAAAAAAAATCCTCGATATGATAATCTTGGGGGGGGGGTTGAGGGAGGGGAATCCGGAATATTGAGTCATGCGTAACTTTGGAACGGGTGATCGGATTCGAGTGAAATTTAATAATTAAACAGAGAACATTTTTCTCTTGTGACCTTTTTCATTTCCGGACCGAATCCGGCAATTATCGGGGGGAGGGCGGAAAATACTTGACCCGCTTAGACTGGTGTGATCTGGATCGAACTTCGTGGGAATGACAAACAGATGCTCTGGATTAATCATTTACAGAACCGGATTGGCTCCGGTTATTGTGGGTGGAGTTGGAGGAGGGGGAGGGGGGTCTGGGATTCCGGTGATCGCGCGTTAAGGTACTTCCAGATGTGCTAGGACGTTGAAACTTCGCTGGAATATTGGAGACTCAACAACATTTGCTTAGAAATTGCTACTTCCCAAATCCGATTATTCCTTAAAGTACCAATCTTGACCGCAAAGTAAAAAAAATACTTTTAAGCAATATATGCATTTTCGTGATGCCCATCAGCCCATTAGCAGTTTTGCCTCAAGGGTTTTGCTTACAAATGAAGTTCCAGCTCCCTTATAGCGCGCATCTCAACCGCAAAGTCGAAACTTACTTTTGATCAATCAAATCATCTTGACACATGCAAGTGCCATATGAGCTTACAGCTCTTGTTTTTTTCGCACTCAATCCGAGTCAGGTCAAACTGCCACGGCTATTTATTTAATTGTCTTCACCGCAAATCACGATCCAATGTTAGTATGTAGAATTCAAGCTATTAAGGAAATAAAGCTTATTACATTATTATTAAATTTGCAAACGAGTTCTGCCTAAAAACTCTAGATTACTAACTCTTCTTACCAATGCAAAACCGCCCTGTACCTAGCGGAAGAGCCGGAAGCGGTATCACCGCTACTCCCAAACATCGCCCTGATTGGTTAACACAGGATTTAGTTTTTGAGTTTGATGGTGGGTTTACACACTGCGTAAAATCCGAGCGTATTTTGAAATTCGAGTGTATTTTACGCATTTATTTGAGCTTGAAAAGATTTCTAGCAATACGGACGTATAAACGGACCGATTTCTCAAATACGTCCCTACTGCTAGAGATCTTTTCAAGCCCAAATACGTGCGTAGAATACGCGGTACGTTTCTCGTTCTTCTCGAGGATCACTGGCGTGTTTTGGACTTAGTCATGTTGCTCACCTCCTAGGGCAGTGCCAGGGGTCTCCTCAACCCGATCAGTTTGGGGGAGGGTTGCTCTTCCCTGGTATATTGAGATCGACTAAAGACAGCGTTATTAAAGCGGGGGTAGAATATGTGAGTGGGAATTTAAATAGGAGATAGTTTATGTGTAGTAGGATCATTATTTTTCTATGCATTAATATATCTGTATGTCGTGTATATAAAAATCTGTGTATGGCCCATTCGAGGGTAAATAAACACACTATTGTGTATTGCAAAAAAAGGACACAAAGCCTCTACAAAGTTCTTTTGAAACATTTAGGGTCGTACATTTGGTCAAACATTCCATCAATTTCTTTCTTGAATCGGCTTAGTGATGGAGAGTTTGCTGTTTCTTCGGGCAGTTGATTCCAGCGGGGTGGCACGCGGTTTTTGAAACTCCACCGACCAATATCTTTCAGAACCTCTCTGCGATGAGTTATATTTGGTCGAAATCTGTCAGACCCAGCTTAAAACGCGTTTCGGCGAAACTGATTAGTTGAATAAATACTTTTAGGTTACCGGCCACACAGGACGTGTCAGGGGTTACAATGTTCCGTCAAGCCCTAGATTGGGACGATGAATTGCGACGGTGTCAGTCTTCAACAGGCTGGAGGATCTCTTACGCGAATGAAAACTATCAACTGTGCCCAAGGTGAGATAACGCTTTTATTCTTTTCGAACTATCATGGTGAAATCCAGATTTGTCGAAATATTCATATATACATGTAAACAATAATACATAGATGGCACTTTACACAAGGGACTTGTACCAATAAACCATAAACATCTTTCGAATATGATTTTATGAATATAATTTTAAAGTTAAAATTAAATTATATTCGAAAAATGTTTATGGTTAATTGGCCACGGTACAAGTCCCTTGTGTAAAGTGCCATCTATGTATTATTATAAATTTCCGTGATATGGGGATGTGAACTGGTTGGATGAATTTGCCTTCGGGCGGGATCACTTTTCCTATGGCCGGCTTCTACTAGACTATTGTAGTGGTTTGGGAACTCTGTTCACAAGCCCCTCGGTAGCTCAGAAGACTGCCTTGTAAGCAGAGGGTCCTGGGTTCAAATCCCGGCTGAGGTGCATTTTTGTCTATCAGTCCACTACTTATACATGTAAACACTCGTATAAATTTTTCAATATAAATATGTCAACGTCATATATGAAAGTAAACATTAAATAAGATTAAAAATTTTAACGAAAGACGGTACAGACGTCTTTTCATACCGTACATGGTCACATTTTACGTGTTGGAGTTTTGGGATCACCATTGAGGCCGCTCTTGCAGGTCATTCGCGAGCAGTCTCGAATGGTGGCGGGAGAATATACTTATGGATAGGGTGCTCAAGCATTTTCTTACCAGAAGCCATGCACAGTTTCAACCTACGGGACTCGAGGGACTCGAGTTTAAATTTCTGAAGGAGCTCATTGTAAGGAATTTGGGGGATCGTGACATAATCATAAGGGCACGGTACGTTTCTGTATTTTTCGATCCGATAAGCCTGGTCCTCGGTAAGGCTGAATTAGAGGTGACGATACGATAGTATAGTAGGCTATGCTTCTTTGAACACTGCTCTAATTTATAGACATTTATATTTTTAAATTTTATACGTTTTGTTTTTCGGCTCAAACAGTCAAATTGAATTAATAAACTAAGAACTTGACATTAGCGAAAGTTACACAAGTGTCAATATTCCGGATTCCCCCTCCCTCCACTCCCCTCACGATGGTCGAATCGGGGAAGTGCGACTATTTCCAAGTCAGTTTGGTCGGGTCCCTGATATGCCTGCCAAGTTTCGCCGTCCTAGCACATGAAGTACCCTAACTTGCGATCGACGGACCGACAGACGGAAAAATGACCGATATGTGGCACTTGGTTGGAAGACAAGTGCCATAAAAAGAGGTAACAATAGAGGTGTACGTCATTGAACCCCGAACACAATCGTCCACCTTGGTTTTGTATTTCGCCTCTATAACATTCAAGTAATATAATAATAGATGAACTAACCTATTTAATATCAGCTAAGAGTCAAGTGTTTCAGGTTTCTTCTGACATTAAAACTGATATGAAATTATCTCCCAAAACGTGTAGTGTTTGTGGTAGTGTTTCAGCTTTCTTTTGATAAAAAGCGAAATCAAATTCCTTACTGTGGTTTGTTTTTTTCTTTTCAAATGTTCTTTTCTTCTGTTAGGATACTTAGTAGGGTTATAAAACTAGTGCTAAGAGGTGCAATTTTTTCAACGCTTCAACAGGTAGCAAAAGCAACCGAGCAAAAAATTCAAAAGAGTAATAGGATTTTTCCTCGAATTTATTTTACTTGTATTATTGTTTGCGCTCGGTACTGCGTATGAATATTTGTTAGGTTTGGTTTCCGTCATATTCTTCGGCGCGTAAAGGTTAGGTGTCAATGCAAAGAAACAGCCGATTTTGTGTCCACTTAAGACTGTTTAGCACTCTTTGTTACTACTGGCTGAAAAGTAGCAACATAAACGTCTTCTCAACGTCCTTTTTGAGTTAAGTATTGTCCAGATAGGCGTAATAAGCTGAATAGCGCTATACGCGGTGTTTACGTCTTAATACACAGACCTGTTCAAATAGGAACCCGAGAGGTTCCTGTGAATGCAGCGTTCGGTGTTGCCACGCCGATACAGTTTTTCGAGTTTCTAAAGATCAGAAAAAGTGTTCTTAGTACTACTTGAAGTACGCCAGTACAGTTTGACGCCCAACGTATTGTAAAAAGCTATTAAATTTACGGATGGACAGCATTGGTCCTCGGACTAGCAGTAAGCAGTTGTAACAGAACAAAACGTGTTCTTTTGAAGAAAAGTTGTTTCTTCAGCTTCCAACAAAGTAGAACTTTAGGGCTTCCCGTGGCAACCCTGATGACGCTGCTCCTCTCCCCGGCCCTTTGGCGGAACCAACCAAGCGGTCTGATTGGCTCTGCATAAGGGAGAATAGAGCCGAGCTCCATTTTCCTTACTCACCCTATTACAGCGCGCCCGGAGGAAAAGAGGAATCTGTAAGAAGCCTTATACGCCGTAATACACCTTACAACACCTATTTGGATAATGCTTGAAGTGCTGTAAAGGCCCATTCACAGCGGGTTTTGAAGCTAGTTCTGAAAATCGCTCCCGAGACGGAAGCTTTGCGAGGTTTCTGCCGTTCACAATGGATACAGGTGCCAGTTTCGGGTACCAGCTAGTCTCGGACCCACGTTGAAATCATTTCAGCTCTGAGGGTACTATACCCAATCAGATTATTTTGGGGAATAATGAGGAATATTCTGATTGGCTAGTTTCAAACCAATACCAATAGATAACATCACGTCCACTCCGTGCCGTGCTGTCTTGCCGCACGGAATTGTGGACAATGACGTGGTTCAGCATTAGCCAATCAGAATATTCCTCCGAGACTAGCTGGTACCCGAAACTGGCACCAATATCAATACTCTTGATGGCTGACTTTCTTGCCGGTGCAAACTCGCTCTGTACCTAGCGGAAGAGCCGGAAGCGGTATCACAGCTGTTCCCAAACATCGCCGTTATTGGTTAACACAGGATTGAGCTGTTGAGTTTGAGTCGTTAGTGCTACGTTTACCTCGTTCTTCCCGAGGATCATTGGCGTGTTTTGGACTTAGTATATAGAGTATTGCGAACTGCAGAAACCTGGCAAAGCTCAAGCACAACTCTTACTAGAAATGATCTTTTCGGTATAAAATGGATAAGAAAAAACGTTTTTGAAAACCATTACTTTCCACCTGAAACTAGCGATTCTCTTGTTAGCGCTTGTCGATTACATCCAGCCTCCCTGCTCTCTGACGCGGCGGCTGGGCGCAAAAGATTTGAAAACTGAACGTGCCTTGGGTAAAAAGTGGGAAAACTAAGCAAATAAGAGAAGTAATAAACAAAAGATTATCATATCCTTATGTGTGAAAGAGTTGTCAGCGGATAATGAAGATTCCGGTATACTTTTCGTTGGGTGACGGGAAAACTTGGCAAGGCCGGAAAAGCGCTAAAAATTTTATAGTTACGAAACGAACCAGTGGAGAAAGTTGGGGATTTTAGAAGCTTATAATTCCATATGGGAGCTAATTATGTTATAAAAGGCAGAATAAGCAAGGGGGGTCCTTTCAGTTTCGAGAGCGATTTTCAGAACTAGCTGGTATCGAGTAGTAGCCCAAACTCGTTTTGAATGGACCTTAATCGTTTCAGTGCTAAGGAGGTCGCCGGTGCCAGGGGAAATAATGGAAAAAAGATCACTGAATTGTTGTGCAGTTGTCGTGCCTTATTCGTTCTAGTTAAATATAATCACTTTAACACCAGAAATAAGAAGAAAAAACAAAAATCTATTTCTTGTTCATGCTGTTCCGATTCCCGTAAATCTGTCAGTGTTACTCCTGCCTACTCCACCCGAAATTGTAATTCCGTGCATACATAGTGTGCCCAAAAAGTTTTCATGTCTGAATAAATAACACTCTTTCCGTTGGAATAAAAACAAAGAACTTTTTACCTGACAAAAAATCACACCAAAAGAGAGAAGAAACAAAACTGTAATGTAATGTAATGTTTATTTATGACCCATCGTACAAGAAAGAGAAAATGATGGAGTATAAGAAGAAAAATAGAAGAAACACACAAAAAAAAACAAATCACACAACAAAGAAAAACAAAAGGCAAATCACAAGGAGAAAATCACACTTATAATTCAAAAAAATATCAGAAAACAATCCCTTGCCACTCATGGCCGCTCTGTTTGCATTTTAGTCGTTGACAAAGCTCGTCAAGTTTAAGAATCGGGTCAACGATACCATATTTTTTCATCATGTAGGTGTTGCGCGTCCAAGGAGGAAAGCGAAGAAGATATTTTGCAAATTTGAAGTAAATCCGTTTAATTTTTAGTCGGTCCGTGTCATTTAAAGTTTCAGAAAAAGGAGCTATATAAAGAACATGGGGAAGCGCAACACTGTTATATAATTTTGCTAAGAGGTAACGGTTTAGGTGGAACTGGGTTGAAACGGTTTGCCCATAAGATCAACGAATTTTGCTTTCCATGTTCTCAGTAATCAAAGCTTTAGTTTGTTTCAGAGTCTTGCCAATCGGAATACCAAGGTACATCAGTTTATCACTCGGCTTTATTATAACATTATCTAAAGCTATATTAACAACAGAAAAATCACTATTATCATTAAAAAGCAGCACTTCACATTTTGATGTATTCATAGACAAACCTATTCCCTGATAATTTTGCGAAATATCCTGGAAACAATTTTCAAGGCTAGAAACAGTTCTACTTATGTTTAAAGCATCGTCAGCATAACACAGGATAGATAGATCCAGTCCTTTATGAATACAACACGATGGAAGGTCTGATTGGGCAGATACCGTAGCGTTGTTATAAATAACAGGTGAAGTGATAGCACCCTGCTTAACCCCAATCCGGACTGGCAATTCATCAGACAGTACGGTCTTCCCCGGGATTCTTATTTTTGCCTTCATGTGACGGTACATATTCATCAACGGTCTAACAATTACAGGTGAAACACCTCGCTCAAGTAGTTCAAGCATTGCTTGTGGATGTAGAAGCGAGTCGAAAGCTTTACTTACATCATAAGTACCAATTGCGAGCGGCTTTTTTGTGAGGTCAGCGTCGTGTAAAATACCAGATAAGCATTTCAACGCGTGAAAGCAGCCAAGCTTTGGCTGAAAACCAAATTGAAAAGGTGGCATGTAACAAATGGACCGTAGGCTATCAATTATCAGCAGTTCAAATATTTTTGCAAACACGTTAGAAACAGTGATAGGCCTGTACGATGAACATTCAGAAGCTGGCTTACCTTTCTTAATAATTGGCGAAATCAACCCCATACAAAATACATCAGGAACAAAACCTGTACAAAAAACCATCTGATATAGTAAAGATAAATGCATAATGAGCTTTTTCGACCCATTTAAGAAATGGAACGCGCATAAACCATCCGCACCCGAAGACTTTTTCTTTTTAAGCTTTTTCAGGACTTTTACTATATCACTAACGCAAACAACATACGAATTATTATATTTTTTATTATATTATTATAAAACTATATTTCTTTTGTGTACTCTTCCTACTCCCGTAACCCGTGACTATCACTCCTGGTTATTCCACCTTTTTTATCATTCATGCTGACATAGCGTGTCCAATGTGGTGCAAAAGGTGCTTGATAATCCTTCAGGGTTCACTGAAGAGCTAGTGCTCCTCCCACAGGTGTTACTAGCAAAATGTTTGGGTTGGGGGGGGGGGACAAGGTATTTACCGACTGGCTGGTCACTTTTAACGACTGTTCTTGCAGAAAAATGACTGCTGTCAAGAAAAACGACAGTTTTGACGAAAAAATTTACTGATTTTCAGAAAAATAACAACTGTTAGTCGTTGAAAAAACCTACTGTTTTGATGGAAAATCGACTTATTTTCGAAAAACTGATTGTTTTCATGAATAAGTTTACGCGAAAAACAGCGGCGATTCGAGCCGACTGGTTAAATTTTACCGACTGGCCGACGTCACCCCACGCCTTCCCCCCATACGTGACGCCCCTGGTCCTTCCACGGGCAGATAGCATAGTCCTAATTCCCCACAAGACAAGCAGATCGTCTCTATTGCAACACTCGTAATGTCTCCACTGTACCTACGACTGAACCAATCACAAACGACGCGAGAGGCGGGGCTTAATTGGGAAAAGACTCTCCGTGCGAATTCAGATGTGACTACAGAGCAAAAGTATTAAAACATCTGTGAAAGGAAAATCGACACTAGGCGACGTGATGGCGCTTGTTATTGAGAAAAAAAAACCGGCAAAAAAGAAGAAAAATGTACTGAAAAGAAAGAAAAAGAAAGGGAAGGGAATTAGACAAAAACACGGACAAGTTATTAAATTTTTTTTTATCGGGGTGAACTATAGAGAACTAAAGACACTAAAAATTAAAGAGAGAAAAAACTGAAAAGAAAAAAAAGTCATTGAGATGATTGGTGGTAGGTTTAATATGAGCAGAGTTGAAAAGTAAGTTTTAGTTTTAAAAGAAAAGATTTAAAGGAAGGGATTTATTAAGGCTGTAAAGATAGGATGGAAGTGTAAGGATTAGAAAGAATGAAAGGAAAAAAATAAATAAATAAGAAATAAAGAAAATAGACGTAGAGCTAGAGGAAAGTGTAGGCGACGCTAAATAGATAGGCCGGTCACGCGTGATCACGTTTTAAAAATTTAAGATTGATAAGACCGTTGGCGTCACCGAGGGTAAGTGGAAGCGTAGTCACCTGGCCAATTCATATTGGACTGGAAGAACAGAAAAGATACTACGCAGCAAAAAAAAAAGAAAGAGAGAAAAAACAAAAAAAGATGGGTAAATACGGTAGCATTACCTACTGGTGAACTTTGGTGGAAAGGAGCAAACACTGGAAAACGGAACGTAAAGTAAGGTGAGGAGGCGTATCAGATGGCAATGAATGAATGTATGAATTTATTACATGCAGCCTAGTAATAAGGCATTTGCACAGTACATACAAAAAAAGGTAAATGAACGCTTGAAAAGAAATACAGAGGGTACACAAAATCTACAACAACAGCAAAAGATAAACGAACGCAAAACAAGAAACACACAACGAAACACGAAAAGAACAATAGATTTACTGCATTAATTAATTCAGTTTAATTCAATGATATTCAAGAAAGCCATAACACGGACAAGCCGACTAGCAGGTTTCTTTTCACATCAACATAATACAACTAAATAAGCAACAGATTTAAAATTCAGCTGACAACAGCTTGGTCAGTAAATATGTCCACTTGCGATAGTTCTATAGTTAACAATAGTATAAATATGCATACAAAAACATGATCCTCCGATAAAACTTTATACCAAAACTATATAATTACGAAATCTAACAAACAACCACACTAAAGTCATTTACAATTCATTCTTGTTATTATACAGTTTTACGAAACTAGGCACAAAGCTGTTCACGTAACGAGTGTGGCTGTGCTTGTGGGGCTGTAATTTCGGTAGTGGTAAAGCGACCACTCTTGCTGGCCTCACCCTCTCAGCGCTGAAATCCGGAGGGAGGATGTCACGGAGGACGGGATTCTCAAGGATTTTAGTACCAAAGACTGTCGATAACTTGACACAACGATTCGCAAGTGTATCTAAATCAAACTCCTTTAAGAGCTGAATGCACGGGACTTTAGGGGATTTCGAACAGACAAGAAGAGCACGATATTGAATTCTCTCCAGCGCGTCCGACTGATCATTGGTGATCCCGAACATTAGCAGGCGCATTGGGCAATGGGCAGGGAGGCGGTTGGATGGTGGCAGAGGATGTCCACTTATTTCTTTTAGCTTGACAGTTGGGTCCGAGACAAAAAACTTCAATGAATCCCATAAGGAAACAGAACGATAAATTGGTGATCTTTGAGTAGCTGTGGATGAGCGTCTTGGAACAGAAAAAAACAGGAACGAGAGGAACCACGTAGTGAACCGCAGTTTCAGTTCTGCTTTAAAACTATAAGTGATGTTTTCTTGCAGTCTTCCTGAGGTGATTGTCGTGGCGTCTGACCTTACCGAAGATGATATCGCCAAAGCCAGTTCTTCCTTCCGTGGGAGTCGACCCCCTGTCTGGTGTTGGGGGCACAAAAGCGGATGCGTCATAGTCAGGATGTCAACTGTTATCGCTGATGCCTATGCGGCGTCTGGGCCTGCTTTTGATAGGTAGGAAAAACTGCATGATAATACAGTGCAATGTTAAACTTAAAGGACCTGTCTTCAATGAATGAATAACTTTATTGTATATATCGCGAGGATAAGCAAAACAAAATATGTTACAGAAATAAGATGTCTGAATGACTGCCTGTATCTCGTCGACGCCCCAGGGTTGCATGGTTCCAACTTGTTTTGGCGTCGGGTGTAGCGCTGGGCTGATATTGAGGGCGGAAGGATGTTACGGTGCTTCGAAGACGATAGCAAGCCACGTCCAAAAGACATGTCTTACCTATTATACTAACGCAACCTACTTCCATAATCACTCGATATATTTCTATACCCGGAGACTCCAGTTTCTCACGGTACATTCTAACCCCTCTAACAAAGCCACGCTGATTTTCTCGCTTGCCGTGTTTTGCTACCTTCGATGTGTATCACGCTCTCGACGGTTGTCTGCGAAAAGTTTGTCCATCACAAAAACCGGTTATGTAAATTGTTTCCCTTTTTCGCTATAAGTCAACGGGTCTCGGAAAAAGCTTAAAGCAGCCAAAACCGTGGGTTATTTGTTGCAAGCACAGCCTAGTTTTAAAGTATTCCAGTATTTTAAAATAATGTAAGTTGTAGAGTAAATGGTGCGAGTTGTCCTTTAACCATTATGCTTTTGAAAGTAGACAAAACAAAAATTATTGTGGAAGCCGTAGAGTTATTTTTTCTTTTTTAGGGGTTGGCTGTAAGAGCGTGTAATAAGAACTCTTTCGCTAAGCCGAATGTGAATCTGACGGGGGCCCTTGCCAAGAAGGGCCGAAATATCACTGGAGATAATCTAGCTGACTTTTCTGCCATTTTCTGTATATATGGAGTAATAGTTTGTCTATGGGAGGAAAATTCAGGAAAATGAATCTTTCTAGTCAAAACTGAGTGGGCGAGTGAGGTTAAAAACAGCGTGACGGTTTGAAATCTTTGAGAAACCCAGCAAATTTGAAGATAATACGCATGTTAGAATATAAACTGCCCTAGCTCGCCGTCTACGTCACGTGGATGTTTCTCAACTAAGAACCAAGGGTAACATGAGGGGGGGGGGGGCAGAGTTTAATAAACTGTTGGTAAAATATTTCTAGTTGCGCCCACTGGTACTCTGCGTCGAATTTTATGTTATTCTTGTAGGAAGGAGGAAAATGAGAAAACGGAAAGTATCATGCTCGAGAACATCCGAAAAGCACACCCGAAACGAAAGCAACCTCTCATCTTGGAGCTAGACACACTCCTACCCTCAACCCGAGAGGTTCAGTCAAGTTTCACGAAACTGCGCGACCTTCTTTGCGTCCCTCCCGACTCCATACACATACTCCGGGACCAGGATGATCGGTTTTTGAGTCAGCTTGACGCCACTAGATGGCTTCACATAGTGTCGTCGTGTTTGAGGCTGGCGACAACGGTGTCGAGGGTTATTACGGATCAGAAGGTGTCGGTGGTTTTGCAAGGTAAGTTGCCGCAAATGCGTCTTTTTCGTATCATCGTTTTCAGCAAATGATCAGTGCCGTCTTACCCCTTAGTCCGGTTAGGCCTGTGCTAGGGGGCCAGGGAAAACGAGAGACCAGCGACCGGTGTAAATTGTTGAGAAACCAGGCTACGGTTGCTAGCCGTAGCGCCTGGTTCATTACGATCCAGGTGTGATCAGCTACCTTGCACCCTCGTTTACGCTACCGAAATTATGCTCTCTACCCACAACCAGTGTGGCTCTACCAAGAATGGTGTGTGCTAATGTGCTGGTGTTTTTATGCTTTTGACTGGCGAAAAAGGGCAAAAACCCAAAGATGGCCTAGGTTCCACCAAAAGTAAAAGACGGCACTGCAAATGACGCAGCAGAGATGGGCGAATCCGATCCAAGAGGCCAGCGACCGGTGTAAATTGTTGAGAAATCAGGCTACGGTTGCTAGCCGTAGTGTCAGTGTGGCTCGACCAAGAATGGTTTGTGCTAATGTGCTGGTGTTTTTATGCTTTTGACTGGCGAAAAGGATGGTGTGTGCTAATGTGCTTGTGTTCTTATGCTTTTGACTGGCGAAAAGGGGCAAAAAACCCAAAGATGGCCTAGGGTCCACCAAAAGTAAAAGACGGCACTGCAAATGATGCAGCAGAGATGGGCGAATCCGATCATGAAAGGATTCGAATCCAGGTCGAGATACCCGATGAAAAACTTGTAGCCTGTGTAGTTGTATGGTAGTTGTACGAAAAAGTTGCACGTAATGCAACGTAAACGTAAATTTAATGCAAACGTAAACTTAAATTTATGTTGTAAACGTAATACGTAAACTTATTGCAAACATAAACTTAAATTTATGTTGTTATATTGAGAATTTGTTTCGTGATAAGTGTGCGGATTGCCTTTGGGAGGTTAAGTTTGTTCCCATTTTATATGGTTTTGAAGATACTGAACCTGGGGGATGTGAATACTCAGTCCAGGATCGTTCCTTGGACTGAAATCACTTTCCCTCGGTTCTTGTTATCTTTAGTTTTATTTTTTATTGTTTGTTTCGCTGGACGTGTCAACGGGTGGCGTTGGGGACCGGTTGCTGACGGGGGAATACGCATATTTCCATTTGTATGAACGGCATGTAGTGAAGTATAAATGTTGTATTTATTTAAAGAAGTCTTTCCATCCCGTGCATTACGAATTTGTCGTCTCAGCCCGGCTCTGGACATTTTGTTATTTAGTTTGTTATTAAAAAGAACCTGAACCAGTAGTACAGAATACTTTAAATTAATGTGTCTCACAGTGGGTTAATCTTAAGCAGTAGTATTTAGTAGCATCCTTCCTTGCTCCAGCAGCATCCCGTCTTGCCATAGTAACATGTAGTAGCATCAGTTGGTACTTCATGCTACTTTTTCGTTCAACTTTTTTTTTTTTCGTGAAAATGATCAACTGTTTTGATAATTGGCTCCCTACGTGCCATAACGGCTGTCCCGGATAATCGGCTGAAACTTAGTTCAGACCGAATTATTTCAAACCAAGGAAATTTGGTGGTTTTTTTTTTATGTGCTCATTGTTTGACGGTGTTTTTTGTGGTTTTGAACATTCATAATGACAGTAGGGACGATTAGGATTGTACGTGTGGTAGAAAGACCATTTTTTGTGGTCCGCTTTAAGCTCTGTTGTGTTTTTCTCTCGTTGGTCTGTTTGAAATATGGCTTTGGCTGAAATAAAGTTATTTCTGTTATTTAATATTCCTGCCCCCACAGGCCCTTCCGGGCTTTCCTGCGGTCAGAGGTATCGACTACATGTGTAAAGGTAAGGTAAGGTAAGAGGGCAATAAAAGGTGTGATCATGCAGTTTAGTATGTAAAAGTTGGTTTGTATAATAAAGAGTATTAAACTAAACTAAAAAACTAAACTTCAGCCAAACTGACTGCAAATCATATTTGACAGGGCAAAACGGATACGTCAGCTGAAGTTTATCAGAGCTTACAAGTCATTTAAAATAAAAGTAATCGTCCAGTACATTTAATAAAAAGAGTTAACCTTAGGTACACAAATACTTACTAGCACTGGCGTTAAAAAACTTGTCAAAGGAGGGAACAAAGCTTTTCTCGGTTTCGAGACACCTGAATAGGCTGTATGAGAGGTACAGCTTCTGCCATTGCTGTTGAGGGTCTTTCCCGATTTGGCTTGAAATCAGGGGGCAGTATGGATCGATGGGATGTACTGTTCAGCAACCCTGTACCAAAAGCAAGCGACAGTTTTTGTCGACGGCTAGCAAGGGAATCTAGGCCAAACTGTTCAAGGAGGGCACAGTATCTTACTAAATGAAACTCATGCACAACCTTATCTCGTCGCATCAAGTTGGATTTCTCCTGCCCACCAGTTGGGCTGCCGGCCCCCATGTGTGGAGATATGAATGAGAATTTGGTACACCTGATGTGTGAATTTTGCTGGAGTTAGATAAGAAGATTCTTTAAGCTTTCGATGAAGCATCGAGAAAGGTTTATTTAGTTGGAATTTGGCGAACAGATAATGTATTTGTTTAGTTTAATGTATTGTTTTGTCTTTTTTGTATTGTCTTGCCATGGCCCTCGGGCTTTTTGTGCAAATATATCATATCATATGATTTACCCGTTCCCTTCTTAAGACAACGTAGTTGGTGACAGTATGTTGTTTTCCTTTTTCTTTGTTTTCTTTCTTTTTCGTTCCTTCTTTCCCTTATTTTTCTCTCTTTGTCATTTAAAGCTGAAACCATTGGTTGTTTTTTTCGTCTCCTCCCTTTTTCGTTATATATAGAGTATTCAGTTAGTTGTTTCTGTTTGTTGTTTAATTAACATCGGTTATTTCCCTGCCCTAGCCAAGTATTTCCTGGCAGGAATGTTAATTGTGTATTTTTGTGTCTTTAAATCTAGTCCAATGAAATTAAATTCAAATTGAACTGAAAGTGTAGTATTCAGCATTTGAAAGGGGATCAAGGGTTGGAGGCCACGAGTTTTAGGTCTGGATCGTTTTCGGGATACCAAAGCGTAAGTGGAGGGATACCTATGACATCGCAAAAGTTGTCCGTCTGTCTGTGAGCACGATAGCTCTCGAAGGGAATGAGATATTTTGATGAAACTTGGTGTGAGGATTCTTTGGGTCAAGGGAAAGGTCAAGTTCGTAGATGGGCTATGTAGCGCTACATTTAGGGGCGGGGGCTCAAATTAAGGGGCAAACAAAATATTTTCAAACAGCTAATGAAATAGTCGATTAAGGGGTAAGAAGACATGCTGAACACGAATATGTAAACTATTTTCTCGTCGGACAAGTATATAGTTTCCCCCGGAATCTGGCCAAAACCGGAAACTTAGTTAAAAGTAAAAGTTTTATTTTAAGCTGATTATATGTTCGGTTCAAGGGTAAGAAAACATGCTGAACACGAATATGAAAACCATTTTCTCGCCGGACAAGTAGTTCGCCCGGAATCCGGCCAAAACAGGAAAATTTGTTAAAAGTAAAGTTGTATTTGTAGTTGATTAGACGTTCGATTTAGAGGTAAGAAGAGACGCTGGATCCATATATGATAATCCTTTTTACCCGGACATATGTTTGCCCGGAATCCGGCTGAAACCGAAAAATTTGTTATACGTTAAATTTTATATGAAGTTGATGAGATGTTGGATATAGGGGTAAGGAGATATGCTGAATTGGTTTTTGAAGTTTATTTTTTCGCCCGACAAGTAGTTCCGGAATTCTGCCGAAACCGGAAAATTGGCAGAAGTACGGCAAGATGTTTCGATCGGTTATGTCAGAATAGATATGACTTGTAGGGGTAAACACACATGCAACCTGTACTTGGTTTTCTCAGATCTACCAGTTACTGTACTGTCTTTTCAAAATTTACAAAAAACGATTCTTTTTTAAGTTTCGAAGGTGTTTCAACCCCCTCGACAAGCCTTGATCTGTTTCTAAATTTTATAAATACAAATATTTAACTGTCTAGATCAAATATTAAATTTTTGGGATTCCATCGAAACCTTTGGTCTTGTTTACCCAGTACTGGCATATTTTCTTTCTTTCAGAATCTTCGGGCCGTGACTGGAGCGCTATCGTTTCCTCCCTTGCGCAGATCCTGCTCGATTCTTACTGCCGGACAATTCAGGGCTTCCACAGTTTAGTGCAAAAAGAGTGGGTCGCTTTAGGCCACCCCTTCGCGACAAGGTTGGGTCGCTGCGCGACTGCCGAAACGGAGCAGGTGCGTATATTTTTTCCGCAACGGGAACCAGTGTTGTCTTGAGGTAATTGATCTGTCTGCCCCAAACCTGTGACATTTAAAGCGGACCACAGAAAATGGTCTTTCTACTACACACACAATGATAACCATCCCTACTGCCACTATGAATGTTCAAAACCACAAATTACACCGTCAAACAATGAGCAAATTAAAAAAACACCAAATTTCCTAGGTTTGAATTAATTCGGTCTGGACTAAATCTCAGCCGATTATCCGGGACAGCCGTTATGGCACGCAGGGAGCCAAGGATCAAAATAATAATCTCCATCTAATGCTCCAACTGCTAATTACAAACATAAATAAATTAAAAAACCAAGACCAGTGTGGTCCTCCTGAAGACATGAAAAGAAAAAAATCAATTAAGTAAATATAATTCTTTGCTAATCAGACATGGAAAATTTCGTCACCTGGAAAAGAAGACGTTCTGCGTTGGGTTTTGCTCGAGCCAAAACAGCAACCCGGCAATCAAGTTCAAACTAAATAAACTGGTGGCTTCCGGTCAGTTAGAGAAGGTAAACAGAATGTTTGGATCAGGTCTCTAACTCGCGTGTCCCCCCCCCCCCCCCCCCGGTACCAACCCCTCCTACAGCATGTAGTCCCTTATCGGACATGGCTAGACGTGCTGATTAGGTTTTGGAAACAAAAGTATATTCTTATGAAAACGTATATATAGAGGCGAGCGACCAGCGAACCGTCATTGCGCGCTTTCATTTGACTAGCGTGTCTAGGGTGATTGCAGCCAAAGACTGCTTCTAATATCCTATAGATTTGCATTCGTTTTTTTTTGCCGGGGGGTGATTGGGGCAGGGTTTTTTCGCTAGGGAGGGAGGGTTGATACCGGGGGAGTTTTTTTTTTGGGGGGGGGGGGTGAGGAGCAGTCGTTCACAAACCCCTGATTTTTGGATACTCTATGCCAAACGCTGGATATGTCTAGCGTTTGGCATACAATATGCCTAACACTGCATACACTATACTGTAACCCAGGAAAATATTGATGATTTGAGTGAAACTAAAACAGCCGTTCAGAACTCGTTTGTGCTGAGGTAGGTCAAGGTTAGGCTACCAACATGTATCCAGCGTTAGACATAGGCTATGCCAAATAGATATACCCAGCGTTTGGCATATAGTATCCAAAAATCAGGGATTTGGGGTAAACTGGGGAGGAGATTTCGCGTAGACCCGAAATTTATAATGCATTCTGAAAATGCCAAGTAGAGTGTTTTATTTTCTTCAAGGCTAAATCTACTACGTTAGTTAGTTTGACATAATTTACTGTTTACGTTATGTTATATTTAACTTATGTTTGGCTTATTTCACGAATTGGAGTAAAAACTTGTTAAACTTGTAGCAGAAGAGGATCTTCTCATTGGCAGTCTTTTAAAAAAAGGAAGGAGTGTCTGGGTCGCTTTTTAGTGAGTAGGCTACATATGCGCACCTTCTGCGCTCCTCCTTTACTATTTTGTTCTGGTGTCACTCATGTTCTGCGAAAGAAGGAGATTAAAAAGATGAGATCATGTTATTTTAAATATGCAAAGCACCTGCTCCACTTGTCGAAATTATGTCGTAACCAGACATTGACGGGGTTACCCTTTCGGATATTATCTCGTCGCTATAAAAAATTGTGGACAATAGGGCCCAACCAGCGCACGACGTTATCCACTGCTTCCTTGCCGAAGATTGAAAACTAAGTGTCTTTTTCTGTGTGTTTATGTTTTTATGGCACTTGCAGCTCCGCTCAAGTGCCATATACCGACCACTTTTCGGTCTGTCGGTCAGGCTACTCATCTCGAGTTAGGGTACTTCCAGAAGTGCTAGGACCATGAAACTTGGCAGGCATATCAGGGACCCGACCAAACTAACTTGGAAATAGTCACTTCCCCGATTCAACCACCGTGGGGGGATTTTTAACTTTTGAACGAGGAATCGGATCTTAATGAAACTTGATATTTGGAAAGACCTCCTGTCTCAGATATCACACTTCAAGTCCGGATCCCCGATCAGACTTTCCCCGGATCCGGGAGTCCGGAAACTGGGAGCAAGGGTAGCAAAAGGGCAATGTCCAGATCTGGTATCGATCCGACGTCCTCTTTGGTGAAAGCCTCGTGCACTAGACCATACCGCCGTTCTTGCTTGTGTTTAGACCCGAATGCAGGAACAGGTACAGTTAAAGGATTAAAATAAGACCGAGAAGTGTTGTGTTCTGCCTTTTCCCAAGAAAGTAAGCTACTTCTGTCTCCATTTTGTACTCTGGGCCAAATGAGGTCAAAGTAGCCTAATTGTAATTTAATACTGTTCCAGATTGGGACTCCAAAATAGAAACTTCCAGTTCCTTCAGTTTGAATATTTGTACACACCCAGACAATCACTTCCCTGATCCGGCCATCGTGGGGGGAGCGGAGGGATGGGGAGTTTTGAAACTAGGAACATGCATAAGTTTGAAACGGGTAATCGGACATGCATGAAACTTGACAAGTGTCAAGAAAAATTGTATCAGATGTTCAGTTTCAAATCGAACCGGATCCAATAACTGGGGCGGGGGACCTGGAGGGGGAACCGGAAATCTTGTGAAACGCTTCCACATAAGCTAGGACGATGAAAATTGGCAGGCATATCAGGTACCCCATCAGATTAACTTGGAAATAATCATTTACCCGAAAGGGAATCCGGAAACTAGTAACATGGAAAAATTGACGGGTGACAAGAGCAAGTGTCTCACATGTTCAGTTTCTGACCATCGTGGGGGGAGGGGGAACCGTTTTCTTTTCGAGTGGAAATCTCACAAGACTTGCCACTTCCATTACGTATGACCGTTGTCGTAGAATTGACAAAATCCCAATAGCATCCTCTGACCCAGCCTGGCAAATGCCATATGAGCTTTTCAGCTCTTGTTTATTTATTTTCTTTCATTTACTCAGCTTTTTCAAAATGACGGGTTATAAATAAATTACTTACTTACTATATTAAGTTTTTTTTATTTCAGAGTCCGCTTTTCAACGTCTTCCTGGATTGCGTGTGGCAGATTCTGCAGCAATTCCCTGCCCAGTTTGAGTTCACCACAACTTACCTGATTACTATTTGGGACTCAGTGCACCTTTCTATTTTCGACACGTTTTTGTTTGACTGCCCGCGGGACAGAAAGTTCGCTGTTTTGGTAAGGTCAAAACTTCCCTTTAAGTATAAAGTAAGGTGTGATGTCGGAATCTAATTAGAAGTTTGCATGAACCTGATGACCGGATTCTAAGAAGTCGCATTTGCTTGCGAACGTTAGAGTGAGAAAATAGGCGAATAGAGTATAGAAAATGGTCGCATTTGCTTGCTAATGTTAGAGTATAGAAAATGGGCGAAGTCGAGAAAATGGCTGGTAGAAAATGGTTTCAGTGACAAACTATGCATGCAAAATAGAAAAAACGAGATTTTCCGGGGTTTTTCTTGATCGGCTAGCTCCAAGATGATGTGCGAGGGATAAAGAAAATTTCGGATTTTTATCCGATTGTTTTATCGTTTATCGTTTTATTTATCCCTCGCACATCATCTTGGAGGGGTTACTAGCTGATTACGAAAAAAACCCGAAAATCTCGTTTTTGGGATCCCAAAACGTAAGTTGAGGGATACCTATGACATCGCAAAAGTTGTCCGTCTGTGCGTCCGTCCGTCCGTCTGTAAGCAAGATACTCTCGAAGGGAATGAGATATTTTGATGAAACTTGGTGTGAGGATTCATTGGGTCGGCGGACCAGTCGAGTTCGTAAATGGGCTTTGTAGCTGTACATTTAGGGGTGGGTGAGGGGGTTCAAATTAAGGGGCAAACAAAATATTTTGAAACAGCTAATGTGATAGTCGATTATGGGGTAAGAAGACATGCTGAACACGATGGTGAAAACCATTTTGTAATCGGACAAGTAGTTCGCCCGGAATCCGGCCAAAACCGGAAAGTTTGTTAAAAGTAAAAGTTTTATTTGAAGTTGATTAGATGTTTGATTTAGAGGTAGGAAGACATGCTGAAGACGATGGTGAAAACCATTTTCTCGACGGACAAGTAGTTCGCCCGGAATCCGGCCCAAACCGGAAAGTTTGTTAAAATTAAAAGTTTTATTTGGAGTTGATCAGATGTCCGATTTAGGGCAAGAAGACATGCTGAACTTTTATGTGAAAACAATTTTCTACCCGGACATGTAGTTCGCCCGGAATCCGGCCCAAACCGGAAAATTGTTAGAAGTTAAAGTTTTATTTCTAGCTGACTAGATAACCGATTTAGGGGTAAGAAGAGACGCTGAATCCGTGTGTGACAATCATATTTTACCCGGACATATAGTTCGACCGGAATCCGGCTGGAGTCGGAAAATTTGTTATAAGTTAAATTTTTATTTGAAGTTGATTAGATGCTCATTATTGGGGAAAGAAGATACCCTGAGTTCGTTTTTGAGTTTTCTTTTTTCGCCGGACAAGTAGTTCTAGAGTTCGGCCGAAACCGGCAAATTGGCAGAAGTGGCAGGAACTTTTCGTCAAAACAGATATGACTTATACGGGTAAACACACATTCTGAATCCATATCTGAACTTGGTTTTCTCAGATGATTAGCTATTTGGCCTTAATCTGTTTCTGAATTTTAATTGTAAGAATGTTCAAGGATTCTGGCGATGACTGGATCTGGCTAAGACAAGACCCAGTTGTCTGGATCAGATATTGAATTTTTGGGATCCCATCGGAAAGTTTGGTCTTGTTTCTATTGTTTGCTTGGCTTCAAACCTTATAAACTGTACATGGTATTATTACTATTTTGATCTTTCAAAACTGAAGAGTAAGTATAAAGTTGGAAACGTCAATACATCAGTCCTTTCACAAACAGTTACATCGTTGAAGTTCAAGTTCTTTTAATCTTTCAATACACGTAAAAAAATACAGCACTGACCAGACAGGTGAACTCGGTTCACTCAGGTGCAAGTTACACCATATACAACATTAAACACACACATAGTTGGGTAGATATAGGAAAACGGTGTGTAACTATATTGTTAAAGACCCAATTAAAGGCGATAATAAATTTAAGGATGCATAAACAAGTACTTTTTTCGAAAGTTGTTTCAGCCATGCACTATGCAGCTGAAATTTGGGGATATAGCCAATGTAAAGAGTTTTAACAGGTACAGTTATGTTATTTTAAAAGAATACTAGGGATTAGTAGTAAGACTAGTACGTTAGTAGTAAAAGGTGACTTAGGACTTTATTTGTCAAGGAGTTAAAGCACAACTCTTACTAGAAATGATATTTTCCCTATAAAAGGGATTGGAAAAAAGGTTTTCGAAAATACCATTACTTTCAGCCTGAAACTAGCGATTCTCTTGTTAGCGCTTGTCGATTATACACAGCCTTCCTGCTCTCCGACGCGGCGGCTGGGCGCAAAAGATTTGAAAACTGAACGTGCCTTGGTTAAAAAGTGGGAAAACTAAGCAAATAAAAGAAGTAATAAATAGAAGATTATCACATCGTGATGTGTGAAAAAGTTTTCAGCGAACAATGAAGATTCCGGCAAACTATTTGCTGGGTGACGGGAAAACTTGGCAAGGCCGAAAAAGCGCTAAAAATTCGTAGTTACGAAACGAAACAATGGAAGAAGGTGGGGATTTTAGAAGCTTATAATTCTATGTGGGAGCTAAGTCTATTGTAAAAGGCAAAATAAGCAAGAGGGGTCCTTTAACGGTTAGTAAGTATGATTCGTCTGTGGGAAAAAATCATAGCATGGCTCAGAGTGAGGCCTATGAAGGCGGCGTATTTGGAGTCGTTGAGAGATAAATCAAAGGAGTCATGGTCGCAGCAGGTTAAGGCAGTTTTAGATAGTACAGGATTATCTTATATTTGGAATGAGGGAAAAGGGTGGGATAACATAGGAAGTATTGCGAAAAAAGTGGAGGATAGGCTAAGAGAACAGGAGGTGCGAGATTGGCAGTGTGGGCTGGCTGCTTCGGATTCCCTGAGGTTTTATGCTGCAGCCAAGGAGACATGGGGGGAAGAAATTTATTTTAAGGCGGGAATTCCATTAGACCAAATTCAACTTATAATTAGCCTGAGGGCAGATTGTTTTACCCGTAGGACTAAGAAGGAAATATTTGGGTAAGGTTAGAGTGCTCCGTGGTCCTTACTTCCGCCCGATGTGTGGTAAAATGAATGAATGTATTTTCCATTTAATGTGTGAGTGTCCGGAGTTAAAAGACCTGAGGAAGGAAATATTTGGGGAAACGATTTGGGGGGAGGAAAGGTTTAAACAAATTTTGAAAAGTAGAAGTTTTAGAGATATTAGAAACTTGGGAAGATTCCTAAAGGTAGCCATGATTCACAGGGAAAGTTTTTTGTAAATAGTGGTTGAGGTTATGGTTTCGTTTTTGTGCTGTTTTGTTGTTACCTTGGCCCTTTGTGCTTTTCCGAAAATAAATCTTATCTTATCTTATTCCTTCAGCCCAAGCTGACTGCGAATCATATTTGACGGTACAAAACGGATAAGTTAGCTACATTTTATTAAAGCTATATTTCGGCCCTTCTCGGCAAGGGTCCTCTTCAGGCTAAAAAGAAAAAGCTCTAATAAAATGTAGCTGACTTATCCATTATGCACCGTCAAATGTAAGTTACATAGATATAAAGCAACAGGCAAATACTAGAGAAATGTTAGCAGATGATTGCCTAGCCTATATCAATAATAAAAGAAGAAAAAAAATCTGTGCACTTTTTAGAAAAAAAGGTTCTGGTAATTATAGGGATATTATCAGATTTTTTTTTAGTTCTGGCCCGATGAAAAATTTAGCTCAAAATAGTAGTATGAAGTTGTACGAAAAAGTAGCATGCAGTACGAACTGATGCTACTATACAAGCTATCAAGGCTACCGTGTTACTGCATTCTACTGCATGCTATTATTAGCAAGACAGGATGATACTGGATACTACTGCTTAAGATTGGCCCAATCTAAGACACATTAGATGATAGTATTTTGTACCATTACATATCATTACATGCAACTTCTTCTATCATACAAACTACGCAGGCTACACATTTTTCATCAGGGGAAAGAGCCAAGTCAGCTGAGATTTATTCCACCGATATTTCAACTCTTCTTGGCAAGGGTCCTCTTTAGGCTCTTAGTAAACAAAAAGTGAACTTGCGGTCAGAACTCTTTATTTTCCAGGACAACAACACCCCTCTTACCTCTCGGAGCGTGTGGGATTGGTCCCTCCAGTATGACGAAAACGAGCAAGAACTCTTCTGCAACCCCCTCTTCCCGATCTCAAAACGGGTTGTCGAAACCCGTCAATCCCTGGGCCTCCCGCCCACCGACCCCTCTCCCAACCCACCAATGGCCTCGCAGCTGACGTCACACCTTGCCCAGAACCTTATGACGTCATCGTTGAATTTGGGGTATCCGAATGTGAGGACGCGTAGTGGCAGTGTGTCCAGTTTGAGTAGTGCCAGGCACTCGTCCTACTTGGAAGAGATAGATGGCTCTGAGACACTGGGTAGGAGCTGGATGAAAGCGGGATCCAGGACGTCGCTTTTTGGTGCTAGTTGGAACAAATTAAAGGTAAAATTAGGGCTTCAGTTTCTTTATTAAGTATTTCAGTGCTCCGTTAGCAGGGCTTTTTCGCAAATTAACAAAGGATAAAAAAAAAAAAAAAAAGATCAGTGAAATACCCGTAAGGTCGGCTCCTTAACCCATTCATGTGTGCTTTCTTTAAAATGACAAAAACATGGAATAAATAACAGACCAGTGATTGATCGCTCTCTTCATATCGTTTTCTTCATAGATTGTCATATACGGATTCAGCCTGTTTTCTTACCGCTAAATCGAACATCTAATCAAGTTCAAATAAAACTTTTACTTTAAACAAATTTTCCGGTTTGGGCCGGATTCCGGGCGAACTACTTGTCCGACGAGAAAATAATTTTCATATTCGGATTCAGTATGTCTCCTTATCCCTAAGTCGACTATCTCATTAGATTTTAAGAATATTTGTTTCGTCCCTTAATTTGAAACCCCTCCCCCACCCCTAAATATAGGGCTACATAGCCCATCTTCTAACTTGATCTGTACTTTGATCCAAAGAGTCCTTATGCCAAATTTGAACAAAATGTCTCAACCCCTTGGAAAGTTATCGTGCTAACAGACGGACAACTTTTACGAAGTCTTTGGTCTCCCTCCACTTTGGGATCAAAAAAACAAAACAAAGGTTTCGATGGGATCCCAGAAATCTAATAATTGATCCAGACAATTGAGCCTTGTTTTCGCCAGATCCAGTCGTCGCCAAGCTAATCATCAGAGTAAACCAAGTTCAGATATACCTCTATAAGCCCTATCCATTTTGACGACACTGACCGAAACTTCCTGCTTTACTTCTGCCAAATTTCCGGTTTTGGCCGAATTCAGAGTGAACTAATTGTCAACGTATATCATTATCTCTACACAGGACATCTAATCAACTTCAAATAGAACTTTAACTTATAAAAAAGTCCGGCTACAGCCGTATTCCGGACGAATCATATGTCCGGGTAAAAAATGATTGACATATACAGACTTAGCGTATCTTCTTACCCCTAAATCTGTCACCTAATCAACTTCAAATAAAACTTTTGCTTTTAACAAATTTTCCGGTTTTGGCCGGATTCCGGGCGAACTAGCTGTCCGGGTAGAAAATGCTTTTCACCATCGTGTTCAGCATGTCTTTTTACCCTATAATGGCTATTACATTAGCTGTTTAAAAATATTTTGTTTGCCCATTATTTTGAACCCCCACTATTGTTAGAAGGGTGGAACACGCTCCTGATAGACCAGCAAGATTTTTGTTTCTTAAAGTTACAAAGAAATGTCGAGTTGATTTTCAGTTTTTTGGATCGAATTTGGCGGGGATACAAAGTTGGCGGCAAATTCAGATCCAGATAAAAGAACTAGCTACTTTGCCATGCGGATAGACATAAAACTGAGGATCCTTCTAGTAAAGAATTGCGAGGACGTAAGCCTGACGTCCTATTTATTTATTTTTTTCTTGATTTTACATCTGTTCTCAGATATTTGACATCACCGAAAGCGTTTCCGCGAGTTTCAATTTGTGGGTCGAGTGTGTGGCACACTCTTCGGTTTCGGAAAACACGGAAAAAACGGTCTTCGAAAAACACTAAGAAATGTGTGGATCACAAATATGCTGCGGAAAACGCCGCTGGTTCCTCTTCGGTGTCTCTTGCCGTAAAAATATGGCACGGGGGGCACAAATAATCCCCAAACTCTGCCGGAAAGATTACCATTGGCTTTCTGTCTTCATTTTCCTTTAGTGGTCATATCTCAAGGGACACTTGAATGAAGAGTACCAAGTATCATCCCTATCTGTATGACTTCCGTTAACATTGCCTGCAGCAAACCCAATCCAAGTACGAACTAGCGTTTCCAAGCTATGATTTTTGCTCCATTTGCATCTGTTCTTATTCCAGTACCGAACAATTTTAGAAATGAACAAATGTCTCCAATCAACCCTTCTTCTGGAATATTTTTTAACCAGTTAAACCCAAACGTATATCTGGAAGAAATTCCAATACGATGCCAGCGCTGTACAAGATTTGAATGAACTGCGCTTTTTGTCTTGGAGTCTGCATGTGCAAACCTCCAGAAACGAACATCCCTATTTTGAAAACGTCACGCTCAGGAGAAGAATGCTCTCCGTGGCCATGTCTGTAAATGCATTCTCCATGGTGTGTTCAAGTATGGTTTCATTGTTCAGGCGTAATCGCCAAAGCGCCTGTGAAGGAGGTTCTAGAGATTTCATCTACCATCTTACAAGTGAAAGACCTGTTGTCTTGCAGCGGCTGGAAATGTGTTCTCGCCACTCGGCGCTCTCTCTACGAGATAAAATTCCCGAAATTTAGTAATCAGTCTCATAGGTAGACTACTTGCGCCTGGCCGCAATCCTCGTAATCTGATCTGGGGAAAGCAACATGTTTATGGGATCTGGCAAAGAAAGAAAATCTACAAACCCGATTTTGTGGATTACATGGTGGTGTATATATAAATAACCTGATGGATAAAAACAGTTTATGATTTTCGACTTATCGCGTTGGTATCGCGGTCGTAATCTGATCCCGGTAATCTGATCTGGGGAAAACAACATGTTTATGGGATCTGGCAACGAAAGAAAATCTACAAACCCGATTTTGTGGATTACATGGTGGTGTATATATAAATAACCTGATGGATAAGAACAGTTTAGGATTTTCGACTAGCGTTGGTATTGCGGTCGTACTCTGATCCCGGTAATCTGATCTGGTGTTTATGAGATCTGGCGAAGAAGAAAAATTCTACTAGACCCGATTTTGTCGATAAAGAAGTCCAGTATATGTTCACCTTTTGGGCAGAGTTGCCACCGGTAGTATAATTGTACTCTTTTTAGTACATTTTTATGGCACTTGCAGCCTCTGGCTCAAGTGCCATATACCGATCACAATTCCGTCTGTCGGTCTGTCGGTCGGTCCGAGTTTTTTGTCCCGCATATCCGAGTTAGGGTACTTCCAGATGTGCTAGGACAATGAAACTTGGCAGGCATATCAGGGACCCGACCAAACTAACCTGGAAATAATCAGTTTCCCGATCCGACCATATGGGGGGGAGTGCGGGGCGCTGGAAACTTGCAAATTTAGGGCATTTTGTCACTTTTTTCTGAGTTAGGGTACTTCTAGATGAGCTAGGACAATGAAACTTGGCAGGAATATCAGGGACCCGACCAAACGAACCTGGAAATAATCAGTTTCCCGATCCGACCATATGCGGGGGAGTGGGGGCGCTCGAAACTTGAAAATTTAGGGCATTTTGTCACACTTTTTCGAGTTAGGGTACTTCCAGATGAGCTAGGACAATGAAACTTGGCAGGAATATCAGGGACCTGACCAAAGTAACCTGGAAATAATAAGTTTCCCGATCCGACCATATGCGGGGGAGTTGGGGCGCTGGAAACTTGAAAATTTAGGGCATTTTGTCACACTTTTTCGAGTGAGGGTACTTCCAGATGAGCTAGGACAATGAAACTTGGCAGGAATATCAGGGACCCGACCAAACTAACCTGGAAATAATCAGTTTCCCGATCCGACCATGTGCGGGGAAGTGGGGGCGCTGGAAACTTGAAAATTTAGGGCATTTTGTCACACTTTTTCGAGTTAGGGTACTTCCAGTTGTGCTAGGACCATGAAACTTGGCAGGCATATCAGAGACCCGACCAAACAAAATTAGGAATAATCATTTTTCTGATCCGACCATTTTTTTTGGGGGGGGGGGGGTGGAGGGCAGGGGAATCCGGGAAACTGAGAAGTGTGTAACTTTCGAACGGATGATCGGATTGTAATGAAACTTCATAAATGAAGAGAATATATATCTGTAATGTCCCGTTTAAAGTCTTGACCGGATTCGGTAGCCAGGGGGGAGTTGGGGGGGGGGAGACCGGAAATTTCAAGAAACGGTTAGAATGGAGGGATCGGAGTGAAACTTGCTGGGAAGAACAAGCATCTGCTCTAGATAAGTCCTTTAGACCATTGTACTGGATCCGGACACTTATGGGGGGGGGGGGTCCCGGAATTCCGGTGATGGTGGTTTTGGGGATTTTCACGATGAAACTTGGCAGGCATATAAGGGACCCAATCAAACTGACTTCAAAATAAAAATTTTGTCGATCAGATAATGGTGGGGGAGTGGAGGGAGGGGAATCCGGGAAATTGAGAAGTGTGTAACTTTCGAACGGATGATCGGATTGTAATGAAACTTCATAACTGAACAGAATATATATCTGTAATGTCCCGTTTAAAGTCTTGACCGGATTCGGTAGCCAGGGGGGAGTTGGGGGGGGGGGGAGACCGGAAATTTCAAGAAACGGTTAGAATGGAGGGATCGGAGTGAAACTTGCTGGGAAGAACAAGCATCTGCTCTAGATAAGTCCTTTAGACCATTGTACTGGATCCGGACACTTATGGGGGGGGGGGGGGGGGTCCCGGAATTCCGGTGATGGTGGTTTTGGGGATTTTCACGATGAAACTTGGCAGGCATATAAGGGACCCAATCAAACTGACTTCAAAATAAAAATTTTGTCGATCAGATAATGGTGGGGGGGAGTGGAGGGAGGGGAATCCGAAATTTTCAGTCATGCGTAATTTTGGAATGGGTGATCGGATTCGAGTGAAATTTAAGAATTCAACAGAGGACATTTCTCCGATGATTTTTTTCATATCCGGACCGGATCCGGCAACTATTGGGGGGGGGGGGGGCGGAAAATACGTGCCCCGTTTAGAATGGAGGGATCGGGATGGAACTTTGTGGGAAGAACAAACAGATGCTCTAGGTAAGTCATTTGCTGAATCGGATTGGCTACGTGCACCGCGGGGGAGCTGGGTGGGGTGGGGGGTGGGGGGGTGGACCGGAAATCTCGAGAAACGGTTAGAATGATGGTATCGGAGTGAAACTTGCTGGGAAGAACAAACATCTGGTCCATGTAAATCTTTTACATAATTTGACTGGATCCGGACACTTGAGGGGGGGGAAGGGGTATCCCGGAATTCCGTTTTTTGGGGGATTTTCACGACGAAACTTGGAAGGCATATCAGGGACCCCGGTCAAACTGACTTGGAATAAAAAAAAAATCCTCGATATGATAATCTTGGGGGGGGGGGGAGTTGAGGGAGGGGAATCCGGAATATTGAGTCATGCGTAACTTTGGAACGGGTGATCGGATTCGAGTGAAATTTAATAATTAAACAGATGACATTTTTCTCTTGTGACCTTTTTCATTTCCGGACCGAATCCTGCAATTATTGGGGGGAGGGCGGAAAATACTTGACCCGCTTAGACTGGTGTGATCTGGATCGAACTTCGTGGGAATGACAAACAGATGCTCTGGATTAATCATTTACAGAACCGGATTGGCTCCGGTTATTGTGGGTGGAGTTGGAGGAGGGGGAGGGGGGTCTGGGATTCCGGTGATCGCACGTTAAGGTACTTCCAGATGTGCTAGGACGATAAAACTTCGCTAGAATATTGGAGACTCAACAACATTTGCTTAGAAATTGCTACTTCCCAAATCCGATTATTCCTTAAAGTACCAATCTTGACCGCAAAGTAAAAAAAATACTTTTAAGCAATATATGCATTTTCGTGCTGCCCATCAGCCCATTAGCAGTTTTGCCTCAAGGGTTTTGCTTACAAATGAAGTTCCAGCTCCCTTATAGCGCGCATCTCAACCGCAAAGTCGAAACTTACTTTTGATCAATCAAATCATCTTGACACATGCAAGTGCCATATGAGCTTACAGCTCTTGTTTTCAAAGTTAGTACATTTGAAAAAAGTAGTACTTCTGCAGTACATTTTGAGATAGGTAGTATTATTCAATTCAATTCAGTTTATTTCTTGCCAGTATCATCATAAGATAGTTTGGACGCGTCACAAAGAAGACAATGGTACAAATCTCACAACATGCACAATTGAGATTAGGCAAAAGATATTAACAATTATAAATAAATAAACTAAATCAAAATCAAAAATATATTTACAATTACTCAAATCTTATATAGCCTATACAATTTAATTCAATCAGCAGTCAAATTCTCTAAGAAATAAATTCTCTAAAAAATACCCTTTCTGTCAAAGTTCATGTGGGCCTAGTTGTATTTTGCCCATTTTATATGAAATATTTGTCTGATTACTTTAATTTTAATCTGGTTCTGAACGAAACCCCTATTTCTGACGAAGGTTCAATTCGGTTCATATTGGTGGGGTCATACTAAAGGGATTTGCATCAGCATCAGTGGAAAATAATGTGCGAAAGTGCAACGAGCGGACAAATTTTTTTTAGGTAGTACATTTTCTTCTCTGGTAGTACTTTGTTCCTACTTGGGTAGTGCATTTTATTTGAGTCAAGTGGCAACCCTACTTTTGGGGTCTCGTCGGAACATTTGGTCTTGTTTATATATTATCCTTCTTCCGTATGGAACTAGAGGCTTCTGAAAGGCTCTCCCTTTCGCCATTGTTTCGTTTTGTACCTACGACTGTTGAGCGCTTTTTCGGCCCAGCCGAGTTTGCCAGTCTCGCAACGCAAACTTCGTCGTAAGCTTCAAGGGCCACCGACAACTCTTTCACAGATGAGTCATAGGAATTGATCACACATGTGTCTCAGTGTTTTCATACGCTGAGACACAGGTCTTTGTTCTTTCAAAGTGTTTTAATTATGTAGTTAGTTTTCTTTGTTTTGTCTTCAGAAAGTTTGTTGAATATGTAGTTAGTAGGCTATATGATTTGCATAATATTTTTTTGTATCATGGCCCGTTGGGCTTTCCATGTACAGTACACACGTACATACATACATTAGGACACGAGAAGCTTCTTTCATTTTGGAAGGCATCATAGGCCGTCAGGTCTGTCTTCGGTTTTGGACTTTGTTCTTTTGCTTGGTTGGCACTTTTAACCACGGCACGTCCAGTTTTCAAATATTTTGCTTCCGGCCGCCGCGTCGAAAGCGGGAAGGATGGAAGGAGTCAACAAGTGCTAACAAGAATATCGCTAATTTCACATGGAAAGTAAAGATATTTTTGAAAAACGATAAATGTGAGCCATTTCATCGGGAAAAGATAATTTTTAGTAACAGTTGTGCTTTAAGGATGCTAAACTTTACATTTTCAGGGCGTCACTTTCGGGGCTACCCCTCGTCCTGCTAGGATCCTTGAAGAATACGAGAAGACCATCCTTGATGGAGAAATCATCGACACTGTTGCCACCTTGCGCCTTCAAAACTCAACCACCCTGAAAGACAGCAACGGCTCCAGTGTGCAAATGCGACAGAAAAACGGCAACTCGCAACGCTGGACAGCGGTGGACGGTGCACCCCTGGTTGGAAGCCGGAGAAACTTGCAGCGATCCGAGGATGAATTAAGAAACGTGCCAGTGGCATGGCATAACATAGACTGGCCAGTGTATGCAGTGCTGCCAGTTCTGCCCCTGGTGGCAAACTTGAAATTCTGGGCGCAGTGCTACGCGCGGTTCATCCCCATGTATGATATTCAAGGCGGGGGGGACCTGACAAATTTCTGCCAAAACTGGGGTCACGTCGACGAGTTGATGCAACTGGAAAATACGATAATGGGTTTGGAAGCTGAGTTGAACTTCTACAACCAAAAATCGCCAAAATCGCGGTCTGGGTCGATGTCGCGACGTGTATCTTCGTCCAACTCGAGCATTAGAGCTCGCACCCCCTCGCCTATCCAAGAGGAGGTTATGGACTATAGTTCGAACCCTAGTTTGACACTGTTGAAACAGAAGCCGCTCAGTAGCCTATCTGCCTTCTACCCTTTCACAAGCCAGAGGGGGCTAAATGACAAAAACGGACATGTGAGGTCGTTGGTTGAGTTTGATATGAGGCCTAAGCAAGAGGAAGAACGATACGAAGGGGATTTTGTCGTTATATCGTGATAGTATGGAAAGCAGTTGAAAGCAAGTGCACCTCGAGCGAGATTCGAACCCGTCTCCTTCAGTTTACCGTAAAGACGCTGTAACCGAGCTGTCGTTGTGGATATAGTTCGCAAATCACTATAATCGCCAGTTAAGAACGGGCTACGGGTAAATTACTCCAGGCAAGTTTGTTCAGCTCAGTTCACTACCCCATGTCACTACCCCCGGGATGTGCAGGGTATATAACATTAAGGAGTAGCGCCAAGACTTGGAAAAAGTGACACTCGAAATAGCAGCGACACTAGCACCACTAACGATAGAGAACGTCCCTACCACTAACGATAGAGAACGTCCCTACTGAAACTCAATCAGTCTTGCACCAGCGCTGGCTCCAATAACTTCATATTCTGAACACAGCAAAAAAAAAAGATCTAACCTCCCCTGTTTCCACGACGGGTGCAGACAGCGTCTTAGCTTTTTACTAAAAATGTCCGAGCCCGCAAGTTTGTCTAGCTTTAAAGGACACCTGAATAAAGAGTACCAAGTATCATCCCTATCTGTATGACTTACCGTTAACATTCCCTGCAGAAAACCCAATCCAAATACGAAATAGTGTTTCCAAGCTATGATTTTTGCTCCATTTTGCATCTGTCCTTATTTCAGTGCCAAACAATTTTTAGAAATGAAAAAATGTCTCCAATCAACCCTTCTTCTGGAATATTTTTTTTTAACCAGTTAAGCCCAAACGTATATCTAGAAGAAATTCGAAGACGATCCGGCCAGTGCTGTACAAGATTTGAATGAATTGCGCTTTTTGTCTTGGAGCCTGCATGTGCAAACCTCCAAACGTCACGCTCAGGAGAAGAATGCTCTCCGTTGCCATGTCTGTAAATGCATTCTCCATGGTGTGTTCAAGTATGGTTTCATTGTTCAGGTGTCCTTTAAATGCCACAAATGTTATGGGCGGCGCTACAAGTATGGCCCGTTTCCGGAGCACGGAAATCGTAGGTCTTGGCGCTGCTCTCTACTGCTGTTTTGCTCTGGGGAAGTGTAATAAGTTCCATCTTCACTCGAATATTGAAGCAGCTGTGACTGTTGGGAGTTTGAACGAGACCGCCTGACGTCATCTGGTCGAATTTGCACCATTGCTAGATACAAAGCTATTTGATAGCAAAGGGCTCTACTTACGTTGGAATCGATCTCGTGAATTTTGATCACTAGACCAAGCGAAACTGACCTACCGAGGGGTCGCGGGCTCGATTTTCATGGACGCACATCCTTGTGTTAATTCTTATATGTCGATAACTGAGGGTTTGCACCCTAGCCAACCCGATGAAAAATTTATCTCAAAATAGTAGTACGAAGTTGTACGAAAAAGTAGCAGGCAGTACTAATTAATGCATGCTTCTACTTCAAGGCTACCGTGTTACTTCATACTACTGCATGCTACTATTAGCAAGATTGGATGCTATTATGGCAAGAGAGGATGCAACTGGATACTACTACATAAGATCGGACCAATCTTAGGCACATTAGGTGATAGTATTCTTTGCTATTACATAGTATTACATGCAACTTTTTTGTACAACTACAACACAAATACGCAGGCTGCAAATTTTTCATCGGGAACGAAAACGGAAAAAGCACAAATCAGAAATTTGCGAGGGAAAGGACGTGCAAGTTCGAGACTAAACTGAGGGCTTTTGTTGACACTCCATGCTTGTAAATACTTTAAATATAAGGTATAATTTTATTGACAACTTTGAAACTCAATTTGCATCAAAACGACAGACATGCCAGGGGCATAAGAAAATTACGCTTCATGAATTCTGACTGACTTTAAATAAGAGAAAATTAACTAATTAAACCCTAGCCTAGCCTAAGTTGTTAATAAAAACAAACTAACAACATTAGCACGGAATCGTTTTTGGTCGTGTTGATTAGCCTACATATAATTTTGGAAAGACGTTTAATCGAAAATGTGTTTGAGAAGGCTTCGAACGATCGACAAAGATCGTGCTCCACCCTTCTAACAATAGTAACTAGTTGCTATTTCCGTCCAGCTTCGTGAAAAGTTACTACGCTAACCGTTCCAACCTTGTAGAAAAAGTAACTAATTGCTTACCACGCTCGGGAGCGTAGTAAGCGTTGTAACTACGAATCTCTGGGACGTCATTAGTCCCATTAGCCCACGGCACAATATTTTGCTGAAAATCGGAAGATGCGTTCCAGCCTCGACGCCAAGAAGCCAAAAATCGTGACGTCATGCGTAGTAACCACGGTAAGTAGGGTAGAACATGCTCAAAATGAAACCTCGCGTCCTGGTTGGCTTTTCATCACAGCCGACCAATAGGACGCGAGACTCCTTTTTTGTAGCAAAGCTTTGAACTCCCCTAAAACATATTTTCGATTATACTTTGTTATGAAACTTTGTTCACTCATAAGAAAGGGTGGGAAAAAACTAATGCAGGTATTCACAAGCTTAGGACATTTACCAAACAGCAATAATTCAGTCTCAAAGTTCGGTATTGTATAAACTTTGCCCGTGACGTTTTCATGACGTCATGGAAAAAATAGGAAAATTCGATTAAATTAATGTTGCTATCTGTTTAGATAGAGCCGAGCGGCCAGCGAGGCGCCTGACACGTTCACACTCATAAACCGTTCTAGAGCCAACCAGTTCTGTTAGTAAATGGAAAATTTCTGTTAGTAAATGGAAAATATAGGCTTTTCGTTTGACGTCACGACCTGTATATAATCGGCTAAAGTTTAGTCAACACCCAAAGTTGAAAGTCCTATACCTTGTCATGTCAAGATCTTCCTTTTATCTTTCCGAGGATGGTGTGATAAATCCGTTTTCGTCGGTTAGGGTATAGTGTCCATGTGACCCTTTTAAGTGTGATGTTTTGTGAAAAAATAACATAAGGTCATGACATCTATAAATATCACATTTAACACAGTGCTGCGCACCCGTGTGTTAAATGTTATCAAACTTGTGACAGTGTAGGGCTAAGCTTTGGGTACATATACACTGTAAAAAAAAAATCTTGCAGTATTTGCTAATGGGATTAATCTTGTCTATACTGAGATAAGACCATCTCTAATTCGGATTAATCTTATCCCAGTAGAGATAAGATTAATCCCAGTAGCAAATACTGCAGTTAACTTTAATTCACTGGACCGTCCCTCTTGAAAATAAGATTAGCATTAGTTCCGAGTTGTTCCCCTGTGACCTTTGTTCCTTCACTTACTGACATTGTATAATTTACAACCATATTGGATGCGCTAAGGCTTCGTTAGTAAGTTAAGCTTTTTCAGTGTTTTTTTCTTTTGATTAGTTAAAAGTCTTTAGTTGAGAAATAACCCTGTTAAAAAACCTACAATATACATTGTAAATTGTTAAGTTTGATCGGCATTTGAACGGTTGATGGGTGATAATTTTATGGTTTGAGTTGTGTAGTGCTGTACATATTATAACAGAGCTTGTATTCCTTTTCGTAACTTATATTATTTTTTTTGAAATTTGTCTATGCGTGTCGCAAGGTTAGGGATTCGAGGCATGGCAGGGAGCGCATCAACTCCAGTCTCTGGCGTTCGGAATAGAATGTTCGGGTAGGGCTTGGGTAGCTACAAGGTCTTCTGTTACTCTATTTGACCAAGTTCAAAAAATAAGGAGACGGTCCTCCCAAAAATACGATGCAGCCTCATTAGCGAAGAAACGCCGATTGTCCTGGTTCGGCCACGTGAGCAGAAGAGAAGATTCCACCCTGGCGAAGAAAGCTCTGCTCGCCACCGCCATGCCCTGTTGGAAGAAACTCGGGGGAAGTCAGCGTAAAACGTGGCTGAGTACCCTCAAGGAAGACCTCGAGCCCATCGGAGGCTTCCGCCGGCATGGGAGGAGATGGGATCCCTACTGGCTTCAAATCTCGATTCCATTCACAGAAGACCGAGATTCATGGCATGCCTTGGTCCGTCAGCTGCTGTCGCCAGGGACAGCTGCACAGCTTGCGTCCTGACACAAGTACAAGTAAAGTAAGTAAGTACAAATCCAAAACACGCCAGTGATCCCACCGAAGAACGAGAAACAACATCCAATCGAATCCTCCTGACTCAAATCCTGTGCAAACCAATCAACAACGTTTGTTGTGGCGACGTTTCAAGCTCTTCGCTCGGCATCCGGCGATTCTTCATCGGCGTGACGAGTCAGTTATCGAGAGTATTGAAAATGGTCGGGAGTTCGCGATGAGCGGGTTCGAAACCCCTCACGAGTGCATCAACTCCAGTCTCTGGAGTTCGGAACAGAATGTTCGGGTAGGGCTTGGGTAGCTACACGGTCTTCTATCACTCTATTTGACCAAGTCCAAAACACGCCAGTGATCCTACCGAAGAACGTGAAACATCTCCCAATCGAATCCTCTAAACTGACTCAAATCCTGTGCAAACCAATCAACAACGTTTGCAGTGGTGACGATTCTAGCTCTTCGCTCGGCATCCTGCGATTCTTCATCGGCGTGACGAGTTAGTTATCGAGATTATTGAAAATGGTCGGGAGTTCGCGATGAGCGGGTTGGAAACCCCTCACGAGCGCATCAACTCCAGTCTCTGGAGTTCGGAACAGAATGTTCGGGTAGGGCTTGGGTAGCTACACGGTCTTCTATCACTCTATTTGACCAAGTCCAAAATACGCCAGTGATCCTACCGAAGAACGTGAAACATCGCCCAATCGAATCCTCCAAACTGACTCAAATCCTGTGCAAACCAATCAACAACGTTTGTAGGGTACGTTTCTAGCTCTTCGCTCGGCATCCGGCGATTCTTCATTGGCGTGACGAGTTAGTTATCGGGAGTATTGAAAATTGTCGGGAGTTCGCGACGAGCGGGTTGGAAACCCCTCGCGAGCGCATCAACTCCAGTCTCTGGCGTTCGGAACAGAATGTTGGGGTAGGGCTTGGGTAGCTACACGGTCTTCTATTACTCTATTTGACCAAGTCCAAAACACGCCAGTGATCCTACCGAAGAACGTGAAACATCTCCCAATCGAATCCTCCAAACTGACACAAATCCTGTGCAAACCAATCAACAACGTTTGTAGTGGTGACGATTCTAGCTCTTCGCTCGGCATCCTGCGATTCTTCATCGGCGTGACGAGTTAGTTATCGAGAGTATTGAAAATTGTCGGGAGTTCGCGATGAGCGGGTTGGAAACACCTCACGAGCCCGTTTTTCACAGTCGTAAATTATTTTCGGTAGTATGTCGCAATTTCTTATGAGGGAGTCCCCCCCCCCTCATGGGTCCTTTTTTCGCAGTTGTAAATTACTTCGGTGCGTAAGCGATTCTCACCATAGAAATTTCGCGAATAAAACCTTTAGCGACGAAAAATGCCTTCATGACAAAAGAATTTCATTGCATAGTGAAGTATTCCAGTGGCATGGGACTTCCCGACGAAAAATTTGTAGCCTGCGTAGTAGTATGGTAGTAGTACGAAAAAGTTGCATGTCATACTATGTAATAGCAAAGAATACCATCATTAATGTGCTCCTGGAGCCTGTGGGAAAAAAATTCCGGTAAACTTTGACTGGTGCTGCGAAGCCGCGCCGTGCCAGTTAAAATTTGTCAAATTCACCTGAGCTTGATGATTTTTAGGGAATCTACCGGATTATTGCTCAGGGAACCTACCGGATTTTGCTCAAGGAATTTACGTTAAATCTTTCACAAGGAATCTACCGGAACTTGTCTCAGGGAATCAATCGGAATTTACTCCTCGAAATCTACGAAATTCGGCTCAGGGAATCTACTGGAATTTGTGCGAAATTTTTCACAAGGAATCTACCGGACTTGTTTAAGGGGATTTACCGGAATGTACCCGTCGGAATCTACGAAATTCGGCTCAGTGAATCTACCGGATTTTGCTCAATATACGCTGAATCTTTCACAAGGAATCTACCAGAATTTGCCTCAGGGAATCTAACGGATTTCACCCTACGGATTCTTCCAGAATTTGGCTCAGTGAATATACCGGAATTTTTGCGATATCTTTCACAAGGAATCTACCGAAACTTGTCTCAGGGAATCGACCGGAATTCACTCCATAAAAACTACCAGAATTCGGCTCAGGGAAGCTACCGGATTTTGCTCAGGGAATCTATGCTAAGTCTTTCACAAGGAATCTACCGGAATTTTTTCCAGGGGCTCTACCGGAATTTACCCCAAGAAATCTACAAGAATTCGGCTCAGGGAATCTACCGGAATTTGTGCGATATCTTTCACAAGGACTCTACCGGAACTTGTCCCAGGGAATTTACCGGAATTTACTCCTTGGAATCTACGAGATTCGGCTCAGGGAATCTACTCAGGGAATTTATGCGAAATCTTTCACAAGGAATCTACCGGAACTTGTCTCAGGGAATCTACCGGAATTTACCCCACACAATCTACCGGATTTCGGCTGAATCTGAACCCAAAAAGCGCCGAAAGCTTTCTCGACCCCTTTCCGGTGATACCGGTGAACCAAGAAGAGTTCAACAAGAGCTGTAAGCTCATATGGCACTTGTAACTGTATGTAGTAGGTAAGGGCTCTGTCAAATTGAACGGGTCCCTGATATGCCTCCCAAGTTTCGTCGCGAAAATCCCCAAAACTGACATCACTGGAATTCCGGGAAACTCCCCTCCACCCCCACCCCACCCCCAAGGGTCCGGATCCAGTCCAAATGTGTAAACGATTTATCTGGGGCAGATGCTTGTTCTTCCCAGCAAGTTTCACTCCGATCCCTCCTTGGTCATATTAACAACGATTTTGTCAGACTGATCTAAAGGCAGGGATGCGATTTATGCGCGGAAAAAAAAACATTTCCTCAAACTTCTTCTGTCTATCGTTGTATTCGCCTTCTTTTACTCTACTTGTGTTTTAATTTTGGTTTCTGTGTCACCAAGCCCACATCCGCCCCCATTGATGGAATGCTTCACTTCGAAGCAAAAACTTTGTCATTAATCTTTGTCAAGCTTTGTCAAAATCCACAGAAACGCGATTTTTTCCATAGAAAACTCTTAAAGGCAGAGACTTGAATACTCTTGATGACTAATTCCTCTTGCCGACGAAGCTCGCCATGTGCCTATAGCAAAGAGCTGGCAGTGCCACCATAGCTGTCCCCAATGAACGCCGTTGATTGGTCGACATAGGATTTGAGTCATCGTTCGATCCTTCGGGCGACGTTTCTCGTTCTTCCCGAGGTTCACTGGCGTGTTTGGCGAGAGATTGTACCCTAGCCGACGAAAACGAATATTTCTACACCATTATCAGAGGAGAATAACAAAGTGATTTAACATTGGGAGGTATAGGACTTTCGTTTATTCAAACAATGTTTACAACGGATATGTCGGCTACGATTTTTCATAAGCTTAAAAACTCATTCTAAGCATACCCTAGTAGTAACTAGTCTCAAAGAATTGTAGCTGACGTATCCGTTGTAAACATTGTTTGAATAAATGTTTCAAGTCAGATTGGGCTCAAAGAATATTTATATCGGACTTTCCACTTTGAAACTAAATTATCGGCGTATTATTCTGGGCCAGGAACTTGCTGGAAATGTTAATCGGGCTATTTCTTCATTTTATACTTCCATTTTTGCAAAAGAGTTTCTATGGAAGTAAGAGTTTAAAGTTTAACTGAAAAGCCGACTTATTTTTGTGACATTTAACTGAATAAACTGAATTATTTGGATTCTGCAAAGGGATGACGTTCATAAGACGGCCGTCCTCACAGCGTATATTCTACTATGACGCCCAACACAAACGCGGCTTTTCAGTTGGCAGTGGTGAGATTGGTAAAAATTGCTTAGTGCCTGAACAAAAAACAAAACAATCTTTCTCGTAAGGCACACAACAAAAATACGAGTGCATAGAGTTACCACAAATCACACGGAAATTCCACTATTTGAAAATCGATTATTCGTGAATAGCGGAACAACGAAGTAACGTATTTTCAGCGGGTCTTCAAGCCAATTTAAGTGAAGAAGTGATGGGTACCTATATTGTCCTATTGGTCCTACATTTCATTCAAAAACCAACCAATAGGAAGCATGATTCGTTTTTGTAGTGAATGTTTGGAGCCTTCAACAAGCTCTCATTTGTGATGAAACTTTTCTACAAAGCTGTGATTCTACAATTTAGAAAAAAGCCAAGCGAAGTGCTCCCAGTTATTTACAAGCTTAGAATAGTTATCAAACATGGATATTTCAGTCTCGAAGTCGAAAGTCCTATACTTCACAACGTTTATTACTTTGTGTGGCACTTGAGCATACTCATGTGCCATATAGCGATCGTAATGTCTTTCGATCTGTCCAGGTTTTGCTAGTTTGGGCACTTCCACATAAGCTAGGACGATGAACCATTGCAGGCATATCAGGGACCCGACCAGGTTAACTTGTATGTAATCACTTCCCCGATCCGGCTATGGTGTGGGGAGTGGAGAGATGGGGAATCGGGAAATTAGTAACATGCTTAACCTTGGAACGGGTAATCGTACATGCATGAAACTTGAGAAGTGTCAATAACATATGTCTCAGATGTTCAGACTCAAATCCGGACCGGATCCGGTAACGGGGGGAGCTGGTGGGGGACACCGGAAACCTCGTGAAACGATTCCGCACAAGCTATAGGACGATGAAAATTGGCAGGCGTATCAGGGACCCCACCAGATTAACTTGGAAATAATCATTTCCCCGATCCAGCTGTCGGGGGGGGGGGAGTGGAGGGATGGGGAACCCGAAACTAGTAACATGCATAACTTTGGAACGGGTAATCGGACATGCCTGAAACTTGACAAGTGTCTCAAATGTTCAGTTTCAGATCCGGACCGGATCCGATAACCGGGGGGAGCAGTAAGGGGGCACCGGAAATGTCGTGAAACGTTTAGAGTCGAAGGATCGGGATGGAACTTGCTGGGGACAGTAAGCATAAATCTTAGATACATTATTGACAAAACAGGACCGGATCGTGTCACAGTGGGGGGAGTTGGATGGGTTTTCCCGGAATTCCGGTGATCACTAGTTAGGGTACTTCCAGATGTGCTAGAACCATGAAACTTTACAGGCGTATTAGCTACTCTACCAGATTGACATGAAAATAGTTCCTTCCCCGATCCGATGATGGAGGGATGGGAAATCCGGAATCCAGTGAACTCATAACTTTGGAAAGGCTGGTCCTATGTGAATGAAACTTGACAAGACTCAAGAGGGGGGGCTGCAGGGGGTATCGAAAATCTCGTGAAACAGTTAGAGTCGATGGATCGGGGTGGAACTTAGTGGGGACAATAAGCAAGCCCTTGATACATATTTGACAGAGCAGGACCGGACCGGGGCATTGTGGGTGGAGCTGGAGGGGGTTTCGCGGAATGCTGGTGATCACGTCTTAGGGTACTTCCGGATTATCTACAACGAGGAAACTTTGCAGTCGTAGGGACTGGACCACATTGACCTGGAAATAGTCACATTCTCCGATCTGACAATCGTGAGGGGTGGAGGGATTTGGAATCCGGAATCTAGTGGCACGAATAACTTTGGAATGGGCTATCGGATATGAATAGAACTTAACAAGTGGCAAGAGCTGATGTCTCAGGTCTGCTGTTTCAAGTCCGGACCAGTTCCGATAAAGATGTGATGAGCTCGAAGGGGCCGCTGGAAATCTCGTGAAGACCCTCCCAACTACTTTGGTCAGATCCAGTTCGGGCACAGAATTTTCACAGCTTGAGTAGCGAATCGGAACCAGAGTGCGACAAAACTTTTATTCTGAAACAGTTGTCAATGACTGGAATAACCATTTCAGATTTATCAAGCCGTCTTCTCATGAAAGGAATATCGAGAGAGATCCAGCCTTGACAACCGCAAACCGTATTTGACAAACATGCTAACTGTCCTTACAAGTGCCATATGAGCTTTCAGCTCCTGTTTCCGTTATCGATGGGTAGGCTACAATCTCTCTATTGGCCCTGAGCGCCACAAGTGGTTCAGACCTGTATGTTCCGCTCGCATCATGATCAGCATCCATCAGCACTGAGATAGTACAACAGAGGCGAAAGCTAATGAACATTAAAGAGAAGCTTTCGATTTACAAATAGAAGAGTGGGGAAAAATAAAGCTTTCGATATAGCCATCGTAATTTCTATCCCGGTTTTGCTAGTTTGGTCACTTCCACGTAAGCTAGGACTATAAAACTTGTCAGGCTTATCAGGAACCCGACCAGAGCCTCCTTTTGTTGCACGCTGCAGGTCCACTTCTCGGCCGCTTCCGGGCTGATTCTTTCTACATTCGTTTTTGTACTGCAGTGCTTCCGAGCTTCTTGAGGATCGCGGACTTGCTTACCGGCCAAGTCCGTGCTTCCCTGCAAGGATAATCTAATAATCACTTCCCCGATCCGACCATCGTGAGGGGGGGGGGGTAGTGGAGGAGGAATGGGGAATCAGGAATCTAGTGATATGCATAACTTTGGAACGGGTGATCGCGGACGTACATAAAACTTGAAAAGTGTCAAGAATAAGTGTCTCAGGCGTTACTTTTCAAGTCCGGACCGGATCCGATATCTGGGGGGAGCTGGAGGGGGCACCGGAAATCTCGTGAAACGCTTAGAGTCGAGAGATCGGAATGGGACTTGGGTGGAAGAACAAGCGTAAACCCTAGATACATTATTGACAAAACAGGACCGGGTCGTGTCACAGTGGGGGGAGGTTAGATGGGGTCTCCCGAGTTCGGGTACTTCCAGATGAGCTAGGACCATGAAACTTAGCAGGCATGTTAGGGACCCTACCATATTGACTTGAAAATAATCTTCTCCCCGATCCAATGATCGTGGGGGGAGTGTAGGGATGGGGAATGCGGAATCTATTGACATGCATAGCTTGGGAACCGGTGATAGGATGTTAATGAATTTTGACAGGAGTCAAGAACAAGTGGCTCAGATCTTCAATTCTAAAGTCCGGATCGGATCCGATAAATTGTGGGGTAGCTTGAGGTGGGGGGGGGGAAGGCGGATATTTCATGAAACGCTTAGATTCTAGGTACTGGAATGGAACTTGGTAAGAAGAACGGATAAACGCTATATCCATTATTGACAAAGCAGGACCGGATCTTGTCAGTGTGTGTGTGTGTGTGGGGGGGGGGAGTTTAACGGGGTTTACTAGAATTCCGGTGATCGCGAGTTAAGGTACTTGCAGATGTGCTAAGTCCACGAAACTTGGAACGAATATTAGGGACCCGACCAGATTAACTTATTGGAAACAGTCCTTTCCCCGACTCGATCATCGGGGAGGGAGTACAGGAATGTGGAATTAGGAATCAAGTGACATTCATAACTTTGGAACGGTTCATCGAATGTGAATGGAACTTGAGAAGACTCAAGAACAATTATCTCAGATATTCAGTTTCGAGTCTGGACCGGATCCAATAGCTGATGGAGGGAGCTGGAGGGGGGCACCGGAAATCTCGTGAAACGCTTAGAGTCGACGGATCGGGATGGAACTTGATGGGGACAATAAGCATAAGCCCTTGATACATATTTGACAGAGCAGGACCGGACCGGAGCATTGTGGGGGGAGCTAGGGGGGGGGGGGGGTCGCGGAATGCTGGTGATCACGACTTAGGGTATTTCCTGGTTATCTATGAGGATGGAACTTGGCAGTCGTATCAGGGTCCAGACCAGATTGACTCGGAAATAGTCACTTCCCCGATTCGGCCATCGTGGGGGTGGAGGGATGTGGAATCCGGAATGGAGTGGCATGAACAACTTTCGAATGAGTTATCGGATGCTAACAGAATTTGACAAGTGGCAAGAGCTAATGTCTCAGATGTTCGATTTAAGTTCCGGACCAATTCCGATAACGAAAACCGATAACCTATAACCAATTCCGATAACTTAAAGGGGACCACGGGAATCTCGTGAAAACCCTTCCAACTACTTGGACTGAATGTGGTTAAGAGAGTTGGACTGAAGCGTTAGACTGAAGCGGTGCACCAGTCAAAGACGGTCAGACGGATTTCCGACGGTACCGCTTCAATCAATACTCATGTCACAGACGGACAGACGGATTTTCCTATAGTACAACTCCAGTCTGTTACATTGTATACTACACTGTCAGAAGTTTCATAACAGATTGCGCATAACACTTTCAAGAATAACACCTTTTCACTTAGAAAAAAATGTTATGACCAATTAAGTTTATACTATTTCGTGCCCAGATCTCCAACAACACCTTCAATAGGTACAAATACTACACTGTCAGAAGTTACATAACGGCAACAGCAGGATGCGCGGTTTCAACAGATAACACTTTGGGATGTTATATGTTATGTTTCTTTCGTTTCCGTTAGTATTTTTACCAATCGAAGGTATTGTTGGAGATCTAGGCACGAAATAGTGTAAACTTTATTGGTCATAATACTTTATTTCTAAGTGAAAAGCTGTTATTCTTGAAAGTGTTATGCGCAATCGCCGCAATCTGTTATGAAACTTCTGACAGTGTACTGCTAACTGTTCTTACAAGTGCCATATGAGCCTTCAACTCTTGTTAAAGTTTGAGTTTGCATAATGGACACAATTTTCAGGGGTGGTGTGCCTCTTTTTTCTGCGAAAGGAACATAATTAAACATCTAACTTAGCAGATTCTTAGTTAAATGTCTATGATGGTAATGATCATTAGTTGCGTTTTTGCTGATACCATGGTGTCTGTTACCACGGTAACTGGATCTGCAATTCGTCGTTTTTGCAGTTATCGTGGTATCTGATAGACGGTGCTCTGCAAAAACGACTATTGCCGAAATTGCACTTTTCGAAGTCATCCCAAAAGAAAAACAGATATCCAGATACATCACTAAGTTACCAGTTACCACGGTCGGACCGTAGTATCTGGATATCTGATACCACGATAACTGGCCAGATACCACGATAACTGCAAAAACGCTTTTTGACCGTGGTATCTGATACCAGGATAACTGCAAAAACGCTTTTTGACCGTGGTATCTGATACCAGGATAACTGCAAAAACGACTTTAGACCGTGGTATCAGATACCATGGTATCTGCCAAAACGCATCTATTGGGTGGACTAAATGGGAACTAAACCATATGGTGGCTCTGAACTGGAATATGTAGAATTCGCATTTTCCAAATTCGTCCTTTCTTTAGCACTTCAAGCAGACTCTCATTATAGGTATTCATTCAGCCCAAGCTGACTGCGAATCATATTTGACGGTGCAAAACGGATAATCAATCAATCAATAAATTTTATTACTCAGCACGAGGCCATACGATACATAACACCATTAAGGCCTTTTTCCGCGACACAATTGTGAGCCACACACTTCTGAGTGTTTGTCGCGGAAACACGATTGTGTGCCACACAGTCGAGCCACTAGTTGAAACTCGTGGAAACGCCGATTTGTCTATATTTTTGGCGGTAATTTCAAATAAAATAAAAATAAAATTCATGTAAAATCTCAATATATAGAACTCCAGGCTTATTTCCTTACCATTCTGTCCATAAACTATCCTCAGTTTTAAGTCTATATACTTGAAAAAGTAGTTAGATTTATTGTTTAGACACTATTTTGCTGCTTAATTTGAATTTCCCGCCAGAATCGAGCCACAAAATCGACAATCACCTCGCCAGTTGTTTGTCGAATTTGAGCCACAAAGCGAGCTACGAAAATCGTGTTGGTCACGGAAACACACTTGAAAAAAGAAACACCCTAAAACACCGGTAAACTACATCTATCGTAGCAGAAGTATCTTCTGCCAAGTAGGCAGGCAATGAAGCAGTGGGTTACCTATAGCTACAAGCACTATAGCTTTATAGCACGTACGACAAATCGAGATTTTGCCGCCCTCTCTATTTCAGCAAATGTGCAGCAATGATTACGCAGTAGCGCCTGGCTTATACTTGCTCTGAATTCCATTCGTGCTAGCCGTTGAAATATACGACTGTAGCAAGCTTCTAGATTACGCATAGCACGAGCAGTGTGTTTCGTAACAAAGGACACTGCAAAAAATTGGGTACATTAAGTCTTAAAAAGACGCACTTTCATATTTAAATCAACGTGACTGAACTTCCAAATCAGAACATTTCCATGCTTGCAAAGACTACCCGCAAGCAGTTGCAAATGTTCGTCATCTCTTAGACGTTCAGTCACAGTAAATCCCAGGTATCGAAACTTAGGGACATACTCAAGTATACTACCAGACAGTTTCACATGCAACTTGGGGAGATGGCACCCAACAGGGAAAAAGGCCATTGCAAGCACATACTCAAGTATTCTACCAGACAGTTTCACATGCAACTTGGGGAGATGGCACCCAACAGGGAAAAAAGCCGTTGCAAGCGCCTCCCAGTATTAAATGGAATATCAAACTCTGTCACATACTGGTTGCAAACAGCAAGAAGCCTGTTCAGTGCAAAAACAGTAGGTGCTAGCACCACAATATCATCTGCGAACATGATGTGGTTTACACAAGTACAGCTAATATAGCATCCGACACCAGTAGCTACTAATCTAGCACTTAACTCATCTAGATACACCATATATAACAAGGGGGACAGCACACCACCCTGCCTAAGGCCGTTGACAAGCCGAAAACTATCACTAACTGCATTTCCCCACCTCACTCTGAACTCCTGCGTTCTAAACCAGAAACACAGGAGCTTTACAAACTGAGGTGGGACTCCTCTTTGAGCTAAATTTTTCAAAATTCTACCATGGTTCACCCTGTCACATAAGTCAGCTACATTGTATTAGAGCTATATTTCGGCCCTTCTTGTCAAGGGTCCTCTTCAGGCTCAAGCTGGAAAATGAACTCGTGGAAAAACCATTAAAGATTCCTCCTTAAAGGAGTTATATCATAAGCATTCTAGCACTTGCAACGTCTAGAACCCCCCCACCCAAGACCCAAGCTGAAGCCACGGCTCGATCCGACCGCTGGGTCATCTAGCGGCGCTGGTCGGAAGCGGCCCACACGGGGAGTATGGAATCATAGTTTGACTTTGGATCTAACAAAACGTTTTTATTGTAGCAGGCAAATGGAAAATGTGTAGAAAAAGTAGACTAATTATTTGTATGATCGATTTCTTTAAGTATTTTCTTTTCTGTTTTTTTCTTGTTAATTCCCGGAAGTCCAAAGAATTAAGGATGTAAACTAGATGACAGTAAACAAACGCCGTAAATTATATTAAATTCGTTATAGTGATTTCTTGGAGATTCTGAAACTGAGCTAAATAATATTCAGCTTCCGTGACCCAAAAATGTCAAATTTCTCCCTTCGACATCTAAACGTCCACATGGTGATGTACTTAGTTCTTGTAATCCTCTTACATGCCTTCTCGAAGCGTCTAGTAATCTTTGACAAGCGTCAGGAGATCAATGAATAGTTAAGTATTAATGGCGGATTGACGTTCAAGAGTGAATTGTGTTCAAGTATTTTCTGGATAACGTTGGCTACCGTGAGGATTCTGGGGAAAACAAAGGTAACAGTGTGTTCGTAAAATCAGACCCATCAAAAAATGATGGTGTCTCCCACCTTCTCGGCCCACATGAATCAAAGACTTTAAATATCTGATTTTGTGAACCTCTTCTCTGAAATGGTTTGAGTTTTTTCCAGCTTGAGCCCGAAGAGGACCCTTACCAAGAAGGGCCGAAATATAGCTCTAATACGATGTAGCTGATTTATCTATTTTGCACGGTCAAACATCACTCTCATTAACAGCGCTTAGATATTTATGAGATGAAGGAACTTTTAAAAGGGACTTTTTCCGCGACAAATAAACCAGAAAGCAATGTTTTGCATTTAGAAGTCTAGGACTCCAGTGTCGGAGTCTCATAGACCATCCAGGGGCGATATGGCGAGGCTTCTAGGACAAACCAAAGGAAACCGAAGACTTTATAGGGGAAAAGAATTTGTAGGGGAAATAGCCTTTGAGATAAATAGCAGTACCCCGATAGTAGTATGGAATACTTTGATTTAACATGCCTCCGACTGGCTTAATCTTAAGTAGTAGTTTCCGATAACATCCATTCTTGCTGTAGTAGCATCCAGTTTGCTAGCAGTAGCATGCAGTGGCAACAGTCACTAGGCTACTGCATGCTACTTTTTCGTAAAAATCCATACGATTAATTCTCGAAAATTTTTCATCGTACAGTGAACTAAAAAGATAACAATGCGATCCTCAAGTGGGGTTTTATTTTCTGTTCACTCCTACTTTTATCAGGATTTTTCCACATGTCGGAAAATAGACCAACAAGTTGATGAGTTCAAAATCCGCGTCTGCTCTGAGAGACAAGCTTTTGCACTGTCTTTGGAGTAGATCGTGAAAGCTCTTTATTTCTGCTCATTACCTTGCGGGTCCATATTTTACTAGTTCCTTGTCACTAGTGTTCGTAATGGGACAGCGGCAGTGTTGCCAGATCGTGAACCAAAAAGTAAGCCGCAGCCTTTGAAAAACAAGCCAAAAATAAGCCAGACAATTTTTTGCCCAAAATCTAACTTTACTTTTAAAGGTGTCCAAGTTTTGACGGCCGTTTTATACAAATACTCACAACTATTCAGGTCCTTTGATCCTACAGGCATTATCCACCTTCCAATTCGTTCTCTGGCTTGAAGAAGTTCAGTTCCAGTGTAGAGACTATTTTGGCTGCATTTAGTAGAATTGCGAGAAACCGCTACCCCATGTGGAACTCTCGAGACTCGACAGAAATTCTCACGTGATTTTGACCTTTCGTGAGCATAGAGGCTCCAACTTCGTTCGAGAATCGGATTGCCAAAAAATATAATTTCTTCCCGAAAAAGCAAATCAGGCCAAAAAAAAATCCAGCTCAAAATAAAATAGCCAAGTTTTAAGCCACAAGCCAGTTCCAAAAATTTTCACGCCATTCACCAACAAAATCAGCCAGTTTGGCGTAAAATAAGCCAATCAGGCGACACTGGACAGCGGAGAACTTTTAGAAACTATTCCGGTTAGAGTGCTGAGCTGAAATAAGGTGAACTGCGGTTCTTTGCATTCCTGCGTCCATTCTTTGTCATACGCGTGCTCTGTGGTGACATCATCCAAGACGTGTAACGCACCCGAACAGGAAGTGAAAGACAATTTTCTCTAAATTGAATCCACAACTAGAGTTTACACCCAACCGTATCCAATTTTCACCATCGGATATTTCCGCAGGGCTGGCTGACATCGCAAACGAACTGTCATAGACCGACAAGTTATCTACGTCAATTTGCGTCGATTTCCTGATCTACCAGTCTGTGAAGGTTACTTGAGTTTGAAGCCGGATCGGACTGTTTTGCTCAGTTTACACTGTTTGGTGAAATGAATGAGTAAACCTTTGGATATCACAGTTCATTTATTTAAAAACAGGTAATTATCGATTGTGAGAATAGACGAGCAAAAGATGGCTTAATCTGTGGGCTTCGTTTAGCTTCTTCCGCCTTTTAAATAAGGTCACGTTTAGAAATCTAGGATTTTCCACTTTATAAATAGCAAGGTTTTGACAGCCTGTCTTGCAGTTCCTCGAAACTGTACTGAAAATCCTAAAAGTTTGACCCGGTGATGTCTTAGCCTGACGTGGAAAAGTCCGGCAAGTTCTATTAATGCGATATTTTATTAATTACTTAATTGTTCATAAACTGATCCGAGACTTGATACTGAATGTTCGGATGTATATATAGGCTATATTCTTTATAACCCGTTACATTCAAACTGAACAAGAAAGGAGAAAACGAAAGAAAAATTAAAGAATAATATAGATTGAAGACAATTAGGGAACAATGTCAAAATTTAGACAACACTACAAATGAAGAAAACACAAAGGGCCTTGGGTGTGCGGCCGTTCCAAGAACTGTCTGAACTAGCTTGTCTACAATTATATGATATTATTTTTAACATTTTTGAAAATCATTTAGAATTAGTACACCGGTATGGAAAGTTTTGTTTCATGTTAAGCCCTACTTCATTTCATCCCCACCCCCCAACCCCCTTGGTGTTCGTCTCCCTTGGTAAGGAAGGTGTGGAGGATAGGGGATAGGGATAGTGTGATGATTGACAGTATGAGGCAACTTTAATTATTGATCCGAGTTCGTCAGTGTGGTTAACGTTGCAAAACAAAGCTCCGGACATCATAATGTCTCAAGGAGAACAGAGCTTCTGTCTGTCAACTCTTAAGGAAGAAGAAGAATAAAATTAGATCAGGGGTCGTTCCTCCCTCATTTTTCTCGTTGGCGTTTCGCTAAGGCTACTGTTTTTTTAAGCCTTTGCGTCTGATTGGGATTTGAGCAGATGGCTGAAGATTCAAGTATTTTACGGTATGAAGGTCAATGTCGGACCTGCGGTAGTGGATATAAGCGAGGGTTCGACAACTCCCGAACTCGCGGCACATGTATGTCGTAGCCGAGCTCGCCCACCGAGTTTAGCCTTTTGGTTTGCGGCAATACCATTAAAGCACAACTCTTACTAGAAATGATCTTTTCCCTATAAATGTATGGTATGTTCCTTTTTATTTATTTTTTCAAAATTTGTTGAGTATTTGATTGTGCAAGTGTTGGGCCACGTTTAATGTAACTTTTGGCCGTGTTGTATTCTTATTTCTTTTTTATACTCGCCAGCTTTGGCGGTCAGAAATAAATGAAATGAAATGAAATAAAATGGATCAGAAAAAACGTTCTCGAAAATACCATTACTTTCCACCTGATACTAGCGATTCTCTTGTTAGCGCTTGCCGATTATATCTAGCCTTCCTGCTATCCGACGCGGCGGCTGGGCGCAAAAAATTTGAAAACTGAACGTGCCTTGGTTAAAAAGTGGGAAAACTAAGCAAATAAAAGAATTAATAAACAGAAGATTATCACATCCTTATGTGTGAAAGAGTTGTCAGCGGACAATGAAGATTCCGGCAAACTTTACGTTGGGTGACGTGAAAACTCGGCAAGGACGAAAAAGCGCTAAAAACTCGTAGTTACGAAACGGAACACTGGAGAAAGGTGAGGATTTTAGAAGCTTATAATTCCATATGGGAGCTAAGTATATTATAAAAGGCAGAATAAGCAAGAGGGGTCCTTTAAGGGAACTCTGTGGGAGTAGCCGCGCAAGGCTCAGCTGTCAAATTGGCAGCGGGAGAAAGCTGCTACTATGGTAACAGGGGCCAGTACCATTCTTTCTTTTTGGTATCCGGAACCAAAGCGAGGGATTCCTTTGATATCTAAACTCGTCCGTCAGACAGGCTTAGTATCTCAATACTTTAGGGTGTTGGAGAGGCTTAAGATCTAGGGATGGAAGAAATTACGAGCTTAAGTTGATTAGAAGATCGATAACAGGAACGTTGAGCTAGCACTTGCAATAGTTTTGCCTCGATCAATCATCTGGTCCAGAGCAAAATAACACTAGGGAATAGCGCCAAGGCCTATGCTTGCCATGCTTCACAGTTGGGCTTCACTCGTAGCACCGCCCACTACGCTTGTGGTATTTAAAGCGAGACAAACTTACGGGTTTAGAAATGGCTACTAAAGCTACCCATCGAAGAAACAGGGGAGTTTGTATCTTTTTTCTGCTGTGTTCAGGATTCTAAGCTATTTGAGCCAGCGCTGGTGCACGACTGATTGAGTTTCAGTAGGGACGTTCTCTATCACTAGTGGTGCTAGTGCTGTTCGAGTGTGTGTCGCTTTTCTCAAGTCTTGGTGCTACTCCATAGTGTTATTTTTTACTGATCAGGTCGGAATCTAGTTATAACTGACAAATACGGAACTCAATAAATCTGATCAATCGATCGATCGGACAGTAGAACAACAACCCGAATCTGGGATGTCACTTTTCGGATTGGTTAGATAATTTGGCTGGAATCCGGCGGGAACCCCAGCGAAGCCAGGGTGTTGGGTTCAACCCAAACTGATTTAGGCCGTAAGTGCGCCTTCAATAAGGCCTCCTGCCTTTAATCTACATTTCAGTTTCGTTTGCTTTACATGCTCTTGGTCGTATAGGTAGCGTAGCAGCCACCGATGTCTCTTTTTTTTTAAATTAAATTTGAATTAGTTCGAGATCAATGAAAGACGGAACGAACGAACTAAGACATTTTTAAATTAATTTAAATTGCACCTATAATCAGCAAGGAGAGCTTATCCTCATTCATACTATTACACATACTTTTAGTGTTTTGCTTATCCGGAGAAAACACGAAATTCCAAAGCAAGCCTATTAGGAGTTTGTGTTATCACCAGGTATTATAAGCTTCTGAAATCTCCGCCTTTCGCCACTCCGACTTTTTAGAACTTTTTCCGCCGAGCCGAGTTTTGCAAATCACGCAAGGTAAGCTTCAAGGTCAGCTGGCGACTCTTTCACACAGAAGGAAATTAGAAGCTTCAACTTTGTTGTGAGCTTGTTTTGTTTTGCACGGTTTTCACACTTTTGTAACCAAGGTGCGTTCAGTTTTCAAACGTTTTGCGTCCAGTTACCGCGTCGTGGAGCGGGAAGGCTGGATTGGGTTGAGTCGACAACCGCTAATAATAAAATCACTAATTTCACATGGAAATCCGCCTAATGGTATTTTCTAAAAACGATGTTTCTGAGCCATTTCATCGTGGAAATATCATTTCTAGTAAGAGATGTGCTTTAAAAGGTCTGATATTGCGCAGGGACATGCCGTATCTTATTAGTTGGGTTTTTGCAGATATCATGGTATCTGTTGCCACGGTAACTGGATCTGCAATTAGTAGTTTTTGCAGTTATCGTGGTGTCTGATATATGGTTGCTCTGCAAAAACGACAATTGCCGAAATTGCGCTTTTCGAATTCCTCCCAAAAGAAAAACTGATATTCAGTCAAATCACTAAGTTCCAAACTTCTTTCCCACCAATTTGACAAAAGTTGATGAAAGTGAGACGACTTTTTCAGATATCACGGTCAGTTATCACGGTCGGGCCGCGGTATCTGAATATCAGATACCACGATAACTCAAAAACGACTTTAGACCGTGGTATCAAATACCATGGTATCTGCAAAAACGCAACTATTGACTTGAAAGCACAGTTGTCCGGAACGAACGATTTAGGAACGAATGAAAATAGACCTACAGAATTCTATATGCGACCAGAACGCAATCTGCACCAGGTAAGCTCAGTGGCGCCATTTCAGTAAACCTCAGGGGGGGGGGGGGGAAGTTTCCAGGACGGAAACTCCAGTGGTGTACATCCATTTCGGAAGTTAACGGCTCCTCGCGCACGATTGCGCGATGTCGTGGTGCGAATGATGACCATGTCACAGCAGTTAAAGCCAGTCAAGCAGTTAGCTGACAGTTGGGAGTGGTGAACGTTTTGTGGGTATAATCTTGAGGGTTTAAAAATGACAGATTGACCATCGGCTCATAGACAATACAAAAAGTTGCACGTGCAATAGGCTTAAACTCTTAGGAGTTGTGACTACAGGAACCATTTTTGTAAATTTCTTCTTTTTCTCCCTCTTTGGCAAAGAAATTCTAAAATTATTAGTAAGTACTCACTACCGGATATTACGGAGAAATTGTCTGTTCTCCACAGAAAACTGTCCGACACGGTGTATGTCCGTCTGTCGCCCTCTCATTGGCTTATTCGTCTGTTTGACTCTTGAGTAGATTTCGTTTGTATGTATTGTATTTTCTCTATTCCGTCTTCTTATTTTCTTTTGTACTCCTCTGTTTTCGTCTTGTACGATTTGTGGGTTAAAAATAAATTATAACTGTTATTACTATTATTGGCACTCGGGAATTCTTGGCATTGAATCTTTGTTTATTCTAGTTATTTTCTTTTGTTTCTCTCTGTTTGTCTTGTGCAGGCAAACATTTTGGGATTGGGGGGGGGGGCAGAATTGAGGTGGATGGTGAGTCTTAGGGCGGACGCTCTTCCGGTGGGGATGCGGAGAAATTATATTGGTAGAGGTAGGAAAGGTACTGGTCCTTATTTTTGTCCAATGTGTGGTATTGAAGGAGAGGATGCGGTACATTTGATATGTTATTGTGAGGAGCTGAAAGAATTAAGAAAGGAAGTGTTTGGTCGGGAGGCTTGGGAGGGAAGGGATTTGGTTTCAAGTATGGGAAATAAGTGTTTTGGTGAGCTCCGAAGGCTGGGTAGATTCCTGAAGCTAGCTATGACCCACCGTGAAATATTTTTATAGAAGCTGATTTTTGGTTTGTTTTCTGCTTTTTGCTTTTTGTTATTGTATTATGTTTCCCGCCATGGCCCTTGGGCTTTATTGGGAATAAATTCATTCATCCATTCATTTTGAATACGATTAGTTTACCAAACTTTTATTTTGTTCTGAAAGTAGATTCTTGACACGAATCTGATGAATCCAACTTTGAAATCAAGATTCACCCTAAGTACTTTAAAGTACCCTTAATTAGTCATCGATAGCTGAGTGGTGAAGGCGTTGGACTTTTAACTAAAGCGGACAAAATGTCCGAAATGAATGAACGTTCGTAAGGAATGAGTGAACGAGTCGGAGCAATATACTTAGAAAAGGTGATTTCTAAGAAGTCCACGGCAGTTTAGACTTACACGAGAGGAATAGAACAAAGAACTCGGGTGTTCGAAAACGGTTAGAACCGAGGGGTTAATCACTACAGATGTTTGGTACACATTAAGTACACGGTGCTGGCAGGCCGGTTACCACGTGTTATGATAGTTGCGTTTGCAGATACCATGGTATCTGTTACCACGGTAACTGGATCTGCAATTAGTCGTTTTTGCAGTTACCGTGGTACGGGGTACTGGGCAGTTACCCAGTTTCCGTGGCTGATATACGGTTGCTCTGCAAAAACGATCCCAAAACAAAAACTGATGAAAGTGAGATGACTTTTCAGATTCTACGATCAGTTACTACGGGCGGACCGTGTTATCTGAGTATCAGATACCACGATAACTGGCCAGATACCACGATAACTGTAAAAACGCTTTTTGACCGTGGTATCAGATACCACGATAACTGCAAACACAACTTTAGACCGTGGTATCAGATACCATGGTATCTGCAAAAACGCAACTAATCTTAAACTCAGGCGTTGAAAGATGAATCACTTAAGTTACGTCCGGCATAGTCACGGGTCGGTGCCAACCGCTTGCCAGCCGGTTCCCCGTGCGGTCCGGTTCGGGTTTTGTCCTGATAGGGGAATGAATTAAATTTCAGACGTGAGCGAGCATCTGAACTGTTCAGGTGTACACTTTGGAGTAGCGTACGCGAACAATTTTTTTTTGTTTTGAACATTCGAGAGTAATACCTGTCTAATAATATACTTAAGGGTTTTCTAAATGTATGGTGATAATTTTTGGACCACTCCAGGAGATCTACTGGTGATTTTCTAGTCAAAAGTGCAACCGACCCACAAAGCACTTTCATGTGCACCAAGAGCAGGGGAGTGGGTAAACCTCGATTAGAACTTCCTTACAGTCGGGGTTACTTACTTAGCTTAGACTTAGGTCTGTCTGCGCCTAGTAACTACTGTTTCACCTTTGAGAAATTCCGAAAATCCCGAAGATTTTCAAACGAGTCACGTACGTTAGATATTGGAATATAAACTGTGTCTACTACGACTGCTTAAAAATATATGTTTTTTCAACATGATTATATGATACTAATTTCTGGAAACAAACTTTAAACAAAAAATAATTATTTACAACGCTTTAACGCAATCTCACGATGAACGTTTTTTTTTTTAAACTAAGTTTGTACTCCAATCGCCACAACACCTTGTGCGAAACGGTTAGGACAAATGGAGAATTAACTGGATGACTGAATATTTTGTGCTTGGTCAACCAGACTGTATTTTGTCAGTGCCCTTCGATCCAAATGACGGTCTTTCATCTTTTCTGGCAAGCCTTGGTCTTTTCTCAAAAGCCACTTGGTTTAGAATACACCAAGGTCGTGGATACAATAGAAGGTGTGTTCTAGTATGCTACAGAGATCCTTTATTCCTGGTTTAAGTTCATTTTCAGTTTCAGGACTCGGTTGAGGAATCTAGCCCAGGGCCGTCGCATATCTTCTTAAAAAGATAAACAATATTGTTGCTTAATGAGGCTAAACTTTGTTAATTGCTTAGTAAAGACCAGACGTGACAAACTGTATTATATTTACTCAATTATGCTAAAATGTTTTGGCAAATTAGTTTCGCAAGCATTCTGCGACACAGTGTCGGTTTGGGTGGTCCACTTGATCGATGAATTCTTGATTGCAGACACGGTAGGCCCATTTCTAGTGAAGATAATTAGCGGTAAAGGGATAGGTACAGAGCAAATTGATTCTTTTTTAAAAGTATTAAAATTCAAATGAAAGGATCTTTTCTCGAACATCGATAGTGTTTTTGCCTATAATACTACACTGAAAACCCGCGAATGAAAATTATATATTTTTTCTTGCGCGTTACACCGCAGCGAACAGTTATCCCCCTGTTCCGGATAAGAATGCCGAAACATAGCTTTCTGACAAGATCTTGTGACGTCAACGAATGTACATCACTGTCTGTGTGTCCTATGTCAATCCAACAGATCGCTGTTACCAGCAACAATAATTATATAAATATGCGAAAAAGATAGGATGGGAGAAAAAGGGTTTTAAAAATAGCCATAAAAATGGCAGTTTTGATAAGTAATCCCTGATGGTTCGGATAGACATTCTAACAATATAATAATTTATTGGAAAAAGCCTAATACGGCCATACAACAGATTCCTGAAGCGCCAACAACAATTTATAACACTAAAAATGAAACACAAACTATTTTCTTCTTTTCATTGCATTCAAAACGAAAGAAACTACCTCACAGATTACACTTTTATTTGTCGACTTTAAGATACCAGGGAAGAGAACACCACCAACCATTCCAACTAAACCCAATGAAGGAAGCTCTTGGCACTGTCCTAAAAAGTGGTCAATGGTATCTTACCCAGTGCAACAAAGTGGGCAATTGTAATTCTCCTCACCGACCTGTTTTCGCCTATCTTTCTTTCTGTGCCGTAATGGAAGAGAGTTAGTTCACGAAATGATTTTTTGCACCGTGAACTGGATTGTATGGGTTTTTTAATTTATGTCTATTCTTAAGTCACACAACAATAACCTTAGAATCTTACCAGCCACCAGTTAGGTTTTATTTATTCATAATTACATTTGGCGTTAAGAGTTTAGCTTGTCGCCATGATCGGTTTGTAATCGGTTTGTCACCATGATTGAAAACCGAAACCGAAAACCGGTTTTCGGATGGATTGTCGGTGGCTTCGAGGGAAGTTGCCGCGTCTTATTTTCAAGTATAGTATTTCTTTTTGGTGATTTTTCTCTGCATTCTTTGTTGAAAAAACAAAACAAAAAACGAACAGTTTACCGTTTTCCTGGTCGGTTATAGTCACCTCACGTAGAAGGCCCCCTCAGTGGCCCAATGCGAGGTTGAGGATAAACGGTCCACTTGGGTCAAACAAATCCTCTACATGACTGAGTCCAAAACACGCCGGTAATCCTAGGGAAGAACAAGAAAAAGTAGCAGTAACGACTCAAACTCAACAACTCAATCCTGTGTTAACCAATCAGGGCGATGTTTGGGAGCAGTTGTGTTGTGATACCGCTTCCGGCGTATACATATTCCTCTTTTTCACGGAGCGCTGTAATAAGATGTGTAAGGAGAACAGACCTGGGTTCTATTTTTGCTTGTGCAGAGAAAGTCAGATCGCTTGGTTGGTTTCCGATAGCGGGCCGAGCAGCGTCGCCAGGGTTGCCACGGGGAGCACTAAAGTTCTACTTTGTTGGAAGTTGAAATAACAAGTTTTCTTCAAAAGAACACCTTTTTTCTGTCACCACTGATTATTGTTAGTTCGAGGATCAGTGCTGTCTATCTGTTAATTTAGTATTTTTTTTTACAATATAGTGGGCGTCTACTTGTACTCGTGTACTTCGAGTAGTACATTTTTTCAAATCTTTAGAAGCTCGAAAAATTGTATCAGTATGGCAACACCGAGGCATTGATAAGAACCTTTTACTTTCAATTTGAAACAAGGGTGTGGATTAAGATGTCAACATCACGTATAACCTTATACAGCTTGTTAGACCTATTTGAACAATGCTTAAAGATTAACTGAAAAGTCAACTTCCTTTTGTGTCAGTTAATTGAATACACTGGATTTTTGGATACTGCGTGGGGATTTTTTTATTTTCCACTATCTGCTCTAGTTCTGACGTTCAGAATGTCTGCAGCCGACACCTCAGCGTAAATTCTACTTTGACGCAGGAAATTATAATCTTTTTCAGTGGGCAGTGGTGAGATTGGTGAAGATTGCTTAGTGCCGGAACAAAAGAAAAATCAGAAGTCTTTCTCGTAAGCCAAACAACAAAAATACAAGCGCATATAGGTACCAGAAATCACACGAAAATTCCACTATTTGAAAATCGACTATTTGTGAATGGCGGAACAAAGAAGTAACAGATTTTCAGCGGGTCTTCAAGGAATAAGTGATGGGTAACTAGCTTGTCCGATCTCAGCCCTTTTCGGTTGAACTTTAAGACTCGCCTCGCTCTCCGAGCCAGCGAGCACTTGTAAGGGCGCGACGGCTTTCCATTTGTTCGATGGATTTTCGCTTTGATTTTTGGAAAGCGAATCCATGAGATGGCGAAATTAAAGTTAATGCAGTGTTTGCTACTGGGATTAATCTTATCTCTGCTGGGATAAGATCCCAGTCTTATCTCAGTGGAGACAAGATTAATCCCAGTAGCAAATACTGCAAGATTTATTTTTTACAGTGTATACACTGTAAAAAGTTTCTCCGAATAAGGATGCAGTATTTGCTACTGGGATTAATCTCATCTCTATTGGGATAAAATGAATCTGGATTTCGGGTAATCTTATATCAATAAAGACAAGAGTAATCCCAGTAGCAAATACTGCAAGATTCTTTTTTACAGTGTGGTGGATTTCTCTGGTGTTGTATGTATGACGAAATTAGGTTCCTTTCAAATTACAAGACAATAAATCGCGTGTCTCAAGTTATTTCCGCTTTGGGAAGCGGGTGAGTTCCTCAACAGTTGGGCGATTTGGCATCAACCGTTAGCTTACAAACCTAAAGACCTTCCAGCCTATGGCAAAACTTTGCTAACCGCATCTTGGTCACGCGAATCGTTTTTTTCCGGATACGGAAGTGCAAAATCACCAGAATCAGAATAAAGAAAATTGTCTGTGAATTTAGTCATTTTTCGCTTGTTCAAGGCTTTCCAGGTGCGAATTTTTGGCAGGTACAATTTGTTTTTTTTTGTGCCGGTTAGGTTCGTGAGATTTTTCTTTACTTCGTCACTTGTTATTATTAGCTGTATCAAACTGAATGTGAATAAAATAAACATGGTCGGATTCCTGGCCGGAGCGCGTGAAGGGCATCCTGGATCAATGTGGCATAGGAGGCTACTGGAATGAAGGTAAGGGGTACCCGTCTATTAAGGTTGGTTCGATTGGTAGGGAAGTTCAAACGGTCCTCCGGGATCAGGAAATTCAGAGTTGGCACGTGGATTTGGTGGCTTCCGGGTCCCTGAGTTTATATGCGACTGTCAAAGAGAGTTGGGGGGAGGAGGTTTATTTCAAAGCCGGGCTAAAAAAGGAGGAAATAAGGTTGTTGTTAAGTTTTCGGGGAAATTGTTTACCGTTCGGTGAGAAGAGAAGTTATATTGGTAAAGGTCGGGGAAAGACTGGTCCTCCTTTCTTCTGTCCAATGTGTGGGATGACGAACGATGATTTGAGCCATTTTATGCATGAGTGTAGAGAGCTAGATGATTTAAGATCTGAGGTATTTGGTGAAAGAGTGTTTGGTAAAGAGTGGATGTCTAAAATATTAAAAAGTAAACAATTCAGTGATTTGAAGTTGTTGGGGAAATTCCTCCGGATTGGTTTGCGCCACCGCGACTTGTTTATCCAATAGTTTAAAATATTTTTGTTTGTGTGTTGTTAGCTGTGTATGTTTATTCAAGCTAATGTAAACCTTATATTTTTTGCCATGGCCTTCGGGCTTTCGTGTAAATATATTCTATTCTATTCTATTCTATTCTAAAATAAACATGTAAACCCACTCAAATAACTTGTAGAGAACACTGTGGAAAAATATTGCGTCTTTAAACCGAAAAACGTTCGGAACAGGGCAAAACATGCTATTTATATGGAAAAAGTTCAACCCTTGCCAAGAAAATCTCAGAGGTGCAACATTTTCTACAAAGTGTCAAATGTTACTTTTCTTAACAAGAGCTAGAAGCTCAAATGGCACTTGCAAGGCTGGGTCAGAGAGTATTTTATTTTTACACTAGGCTTTGATGATGCACACTTTAAGGGTGCTAGGAATTCATCTGTAAGAAAAACCTTGAGGCAGAAATGATGATGGGCTCATTGGAATCATGAAAATGTATATTTTGCTCAAAAGTATTTTGTGTACGTTAAGTAATTCACTTTAAGCAAACCCCATAAGGCAAAAATGATCACTGGCCATTGGGGATCATGAGCATACATCGTTTGATCAAAAGTAAACTTTTCGGTTAAGATGCGCAATTTAAGGGTGCTAGAAATTAATTTTTAACCAAAACCCTTCTGGCACAAATGATCATGGACCCTCGGGGATCATGAATTGTATCGTGTCGAAAGTATTTTTTTTCACTTTTACGGGCAAGATAAGCAATTTAAGGGAACTCGAATTTCATTTCCAAGCAAAACCTTTGAGGTAAAAATGATCATGGGCTGACGGGGATCAAAAATGTATGTTTTGCTTAAACGTATTTTTAGGTTAAGATGAATAGTTTAGGGGATGGCCAGATTTGGGAAGTGGCAATTTCTCAGCATTTCTCATCTTGTCAAGTCTCTAATGTTCCACCCAAGTTTCATCGTCCTAGCACATCTGGAAGTACCTTTAATAGCGATCACCCGAAATCCAGACCCCCCTCGAACTCCCCCCACTGTGCCAGAATCCGGTCCGGTTCTGTCACTGATGTACCTAGTTCTTGTGATTGTTCTTCCCACCAAGTTTCTTCTCGATCGCTCCACTCTAAGCATGTTCCAAGATTTCCGGATCTCCCCTCACCCCCCCCCCCCCCCCACACATTTATCGGATCCGGTCCGGACGTGAAATGGGACATCTGAGACACGAGGTCGTTTCAAATATCAAGTTTCATTAAAGGACCCCTCTTGCTTATTCTGCCTTTTATAATATACGTAGCTACCATATGGAATTATAAGCTTCTGAAACTCCCATCTTTTTCCATTGTTTCGTTTCAGAACTACGAATTTTTAGCTCTTTTCCGGCCTTGCCGAGTTTTCCCGTCATCCAACGAAAAGTTTGCCGGAATCTTCATTCTCCGCTGACAACTCGTTCACACATAAGGATGTGATAATCGTCTGTTTATTACTTCTTTTATTTGCTTTGTTTTCCGACTTTTTAACCAAGGCACGTTCAGTTTTCAAATGTTTTGCGCCCAGCCGCCGCGTCGGAGAGCAGGAAGGCTGGACATAATCGACAAGCGCTAACGAGAGAATCGCTAGTTTCAGGAGGAAAGTAATGGTATGCTCGAAAACATTTTTTCTGATTCATTGTATGGGGAAAAGGCCATTTCTAGTAAGAGTTGTGCTTTAAGATCCGATCATCCGTTCGAAAGTTCCCATACCTCAAGATTCCGGATTCCGTCCCTCCACTTCCCCCACGGTGGTCAGATCGTTTGAAGTGACTATTTCCAAGTCAGTTTGGTTGGGTCTCTGATGTTTAAAAATTGCTGTCAAGTTTCATCGTCCTAGTACTTCTGGAAGTACCCTAACTCGAGACCAGTGGACCGACAAACAGACCGACCGAAAAGTGGTCGGTATATGGCACTTGAGCGAAGCTGCAAGTGCCATAAAAAGTGTCGAAATAAGAAATTTCGTGCTCATTGTGGCACAGACAGTACAGTACAGCGGCCCGACCCCAGGATTCTATTTTTTTTTTTTACAAATAACAATTACATATTCCCTCCTTTCCCGTTTTTATCGCACTTGCAGCCTCTGGCTCAAGTGCCATATACCGATCATAATTCCGTCTGTCGGTCTGTCGGTCGGTCCGAGTTTTTTGTCCCACTTATCCGAGTTAGGGTACTTTCAGATGTGCTAGGACAATGAAACTTGGCAGGCATATCAGGGACCCGACCAAACTAACCTGGAAATAATCAGTTTCCCGATCCGACCATATGCGGGGGAGTGGGGGCGCTCGAAACTTGAAAATTTAGGGCATTTGTCACACTTTTTCGAGTTAGGGTACTTCCAGATGAGCTAGGACAATAAAACTTGGCAGGAATATCAGGGACCCGACCAAACCAACCTGGAAACAATCAGTTTCCCGATCCGACCATATGCGGGGAAAGTGGGGGCGCTGGAAACTTGAAAATTTAGGGCATTTTGTCACACTTTTTCGAGTTAGGGTACTTCCAGTTGTGCTAGGACCATGAAACTTGGCAGGCGTATCAGAGACCCGACCTGATCCGACCATTTTGGGGGGGGGGGGAGGGCAGGGGAATCCGGGAAATTGAGAAGTGTGTAACTTTCGAACGGATGATCGGATTGTAATGAAACTTCATAACTGAATAGAATATATATCTGTAATGTCCCGTTTAAAGTCTTGACCGGATTCGGTAGCCAGGGGGGAGTTGGGGGGGGGGGAGACCGGAAATTTCAAGAAACGGTTAGAATGAGGGATCGGAGTGAAACTTGCTGGGAAGAGCAAGCATCTGCTCTAGATAAGTCCTTTACACCATTGTACTGGATCCGGACACTTATGGGGGGAGGGAGGGGGTTTCCCGGAATTCCGGTGATGGTGGTTTTGGGGATTTTCACGATGAAACTTGGCAGGCATATCAGGGACCCGATCAAACTGACTTCAAAATAAAAATTTTGTCGATCTGATAATGGTGGGGGGGAGTGGAGGGAGGGGAATCCGAAATTTTCAGTCATGCGTAATTTTGGAACGGGTGATCGGATTCGAGTGAAATTTAAGAATTGAACAGAGGACATTTCTCCGATGATCTTTTTCATATCCGGACCGGATCCGGCAACTATTGGGGGGGGGGGGCGGAAAATACGTGACCCGTTTAGAATGGAGGGATCGGGATGGAACTTTGTGGGAAGAACAAACAGATGCTCTAGGTAAGTCATTTGCTGAATCGGATTGGCTACGGGCACCGTGGGGGAGCTGGGGGTTAGACGGTTAGAATGGTGGTATCGGAGTGAAACTTGCTGGGAAGAACAAACATCTGGTCCATGTAAATCTTTTACATAATTTGACTGGATCCGGACACTTGAGGGAGGGGGGAGGAGGGTGTTTCCCGGAATTCCGTTTTTTGGGGGATTTTCACGACGAAACTTGGAAGGCATCTCAGGGACCCGGTCAAACTGACTTGGAAGAAAAAAAAACCTCGATATGATAATCTTGGGGGGGGGGGAGTTGAGGGAGGGGAATCCAGAATATTGAGTCATGCGTAACTTTGGAACGGGTGATCGGATTCGAGTGAAATTTAATAATTAAACAGAGGACATTTTTCTCTGGTGATCTTTTTCATTTCCGGACCGAATCCGGCAATTATTGGGGGGAGGGCGGAAAATATTTGACACGCTTAGACTGGTGTGATCTGGATCGAACTTCGTGGGAATGACAAACAGATGCTCTGGATTAATCATTTACAGAACCGGATTGCTCCGGGTATTGTGGGTGGAGTTAGAGGAGAGGGGGTCTGGGATTCCGGTGAGTTAAGGTACTACCAGATGTGCTAGGACGATGAAACTTCGCTGGAATATTGGAGACTCAACAACATTTGCTTAGAAATCGCTACCTCCCAAATCCGATTATTCCTTAAAGTACCAATCTTGACCGCAAACTAAAAAAAATACTTTTAAGCAATATATGCATTTCATGATGCCCTTCAGCCCATTAGCATTTTTGCCTCAAGGGTTTTGCTTATAAATGAAGTTCCAGCTCCCTTAGAGTGCGCATCTCAACCGCAAAGTCGAAACTTACTTTTGATCAATCAAATCATCTTAACCCATGCAAGTGCCATATGAGCTTACAGCTCTTGTTTTGTTTAATTTCCGTCAAAATTGCTGCCTTTCTGTTGTCCTTCCCCCCGACCGTGTTTTTGAGGGGTATTTGGATTGGTCTCGCTTTGTGTTAGTGGTTGCGTGTGATGACTTTTCCACTCAGTGTTTAGTTAATGTTATTTATTTTTTGTTTATGTAAGGGTTTTAACTATTTAAACTAGTTTCATCCAGTTAAAATCCCGAAATGATTTTGTGCCTAGAACGCCATTTAATGAATGTTGACATTTTTTTACCATTTTAGTGATTGATTAGAATAAACCTCGAAACTTCCGTGCCAGTCAATAAATGGTAATCGCATGTGTTTTCAAAATCACCCCATAAATAGGTAATCATTTATTTGTTTTGTTACCAAGTTCAAGTTCAAGTTCTGTCTATTATTAAATAAAATACATCAGAAAGAACCAATTTGGCAGAGAAAGTCCTCGAGCTAGGCCAAACGGCGTTCTTGAAGAAAGGTGACGGCGGATCGGCCTCGTAACAAAAATTCTAATCAGAACATTTTATGACAAAAGAGCAAAGATTACAAGTATATTATTTTGTTTTAATTTAGTAGCAACACACCTTTAGGCATAATCCCTCATTGACCTTTTCGGGATCCCAAAAGTTAAGTGGAGGAATACATATGACTACGTAAAGCTGTCCGTCCGACCGTAAGCACTATAACTATCGAAGGGAACGAGATATTTTTATGAAACTTGGTGTGATGGTTCCTTGGGTATACATTTAGGGGTAGGGATTCAAACTAAGGGGCGAACAAAATATCTTTTAACAGCTAATCAGATAGTCAATTGAGGGGCAAGAAGACATGCTGAACACATTTGAAAATTATCCTGTCACCGTAGTTCGCCTGGAATCCGGCCAAAGCTGGAAAATTTGTTAAGAGTAGAAGCTTTATCTGAAGATAATTTGAGGATCGATGTAGGGGTAAGGAGACCGGCTGAATTCGTTTAGCTTTACTTTTTTTGCCGTACGAGTAGTTTGTATTAAGTAATTTGCAAGCAGTGAGGCAGGAAGTTTTGATCAATTTCGTCAAATTAGATTTGACGTATAGGGGTAGACACACATGCTGAAATCCATCTCTGAACTTGATTTTCTCTTAGCAAGTTTCCTAAATCTGTTTCTAAATGTAAATAGGACAAATGTTTAAAAAGCACACCTTGCACTACATAGTGTTTGTGTTCCAGTATTCGAAACTATCTGCACTGCCAGAAGTTTCATAACAGATAACACGAGGATACGCGGTTTCAACAGACAATGCGTAACAGATAATACTTCAGATGTTATCTGTGGTGTTTCAAAATGTTATCCATAATAAGCCTTACCATCTGGATGAACCGAAAAACCGCCAAAAAGTATCTGCTGGGTTTTCCGACTATATGACGATAAGGAGAGAGTCAGTTGATGCTTTTTAGGCTCTTCCTAGCAAAGCCTGTTATGCATGACATTTCATGTATAGCGTTTTCAAACACAACAGATAACATCCGAAGTGTTATCTCTTACGCACTATCTGTTGAAATCGCGCATCCTGTTATGAAACTTCTGACAGTGTGAAGACTGTAAAACTAAGCTCTGCTTTCAACAAATTGTCCAAGATTTTAGCTGATTTAAAGGACACCTGAATGAAGGGAACCAAGTATCATCCCTATCTGTATGACTTCCGTTAACATTGCCTGCAGAAAACTCAGTCCAAATACGAAATAGTGTTTCCAAGCTATGAGTTTTGCTCCATTTTGTATCTGTCCTTATTTCAGTACCGAACAATTTTAGAAATGAACAAATGTCTCCAATCAACCCTTCTTCTGGAATATTTTTTAACCAGTTAAGCCCAAACGTATATCTAGAAGAAATTCCAATACGATCCGGCTAGCGCTGTAGAAGATTTGGATGAATTGCGCTTTTTGTCTTGGAGTCTGCATGTGCAAACCTCCAGAAACGAACATCCCTCTTTTGAAAACGTCACGCTCAGGAGAAGAATGCTCTCCTTGTCCCTGTCTGTAAATGCATTCTCCATGGTGTGTTCAAGTATGGTTTCATTGTTCAGGTGTCCTTTAAGCCTTTTCCCAGACCCATTTACTTCTAGAAAAACTCGGCAAGATTGACAGAACCGGTTTTATGCATAAGTAGCATGATACACGGACACTTGTTGGGAGCCCAATGCGCGTGGAAAATCGTGAGTCACGGCAAGTGCAAAGATTAGTGTGGTGTGTGACGCCCTGATTCTAACAAGACAAATCATAATGAAAAAAGTATAAATTCTTCCAACTATATAAGATCTTGACCAACTCAGCACTGCTAGATAACTGTCCATAATACCAGGGACCCATAAATTTCCTATAATGACTCGCCATTCAGGGGGCTGATGCGCTCTTGACCGAGCGTCAGATAGTTCGAGAAATACCCACGGGGATAAAATACCCGACTATCCAGATAGACAAATTTTTTCGTAGCTGTTGCGCTGAACTACGAACATTTCTCTGTAATGGAAGAGTATCCTGGATCTTTTGTCCTAGCTTAGGTACCTGGTGGCATGCTGAATAGTCCCAACAAATTTTGTCTATCTGAGCAAGAACGCCGATTCTAACCAAGTGGAGTTTTTGGAAACTAGGTGAGGCTCGGGCAACATAGCAACATAGAAACATAGGAAATGACAAGCCCCCTGAATGGCGAGTCTGGAAATTTATGGGTCCCTGATAATACTGCTAAACCATATCACTCATTGCTTATCCCATTGAAACCCTGAGCGTTCCCCAAAGTGGTAACGGGGGTCGCGCCTGCTAGACAGTGGCGAGAACATAGTTTTCGTCACATGACGTCGTTAGCGGGTTTAGAAAACTGATAGATGAAATTTAGGTCTTCAGGTTTAAAAGTTAATGACTGCAATCCGGAAGTAGACTGAATTGGCATTATAGGTTTGACGGGTCCTTTAAGGAGTCTGGCGAAGACCGGATATCTACAACTCAATCGTCTGGATCAAATATCCCGATGAAAAATTTGTAGCCTGCGCAGATGTTTGGTAGATGTACGAAAAACCAAAGAATACTATCATTTAATGTGCCTCAGACTGGTCCAATCTTATGTAGTAGTATCCAGTAGCATCCTGTCTTGCCATAGTAGCATGCAGTAGTATGCAGTAACACGGTAGCCTTGAAGTAGAAGCATGTAGTAGCATCAGTTAGTACTGCATGCCACTTTTTCGTACAGCTTTGTACTACTATTTTGAGATAAATTTTTCATCGGGATTACATTTTTGGGATCCCGTCGAAACCTTTCGTCTTGTTTCCGGTGAAATCTTTCAGTATCTTGAAATGATATCTTGATCCCTTTCACCGTGGCCCTCAAGAGAAGTGGCTGAGCTGAAGATTGGGAAGGATTAAAAGGTCGAGGCTTGGATAAGGACTTCGGGGAAAAATCTGTAGGGCAACTTAAAGTTTAGCCGAAAAGGGCTGGGATATGACAATCTAGTCACCCATCACTTATTCACTAAAATTGGCGTGAAGACCCGCTGAAAATTCGTTACTTCGTTGTTCCGCTATTCACGAATAATCGATTTTCAAATAGTGGAATTTTCGTGTGATTTGTGGTACCTCTATGCGCTTGTATTTTTGTTGGATATGCCGTACGGGAAAGATTTATGATTTTTTTTGTGTTCGGGCACTAAGCTATTTTCACCAGTATCACCACTGCCAATGATTTATTCAAACAATGTTTACAACGGGTACGTCAGCTACGATTCTTCATCAGCGATGTTTCGGCCCTTTTTGGCAAGGGTCCTCGTCAGGCTGTCAATCCTCTGGTTCAACTTCGGGGAAGGAAACAAACCTGTAATAAGTTGTAAGTTGAACCAGAGGATTGACAGCCTGACGAGGACCCTTGCCAAAAAGGGCCGAAATATCGCTGATGAAGAATCGTAGCTGACGTACCCGTTGTAAACATTGTTTGAATAAATGTTTCAAAGTCAGCTTGGGCTCAAAGAATATTTACTGCCAATGAAATGCCGCGTTTGTGTTGAGAATTACCCGCGTCATAGTAGAATTTTCGTTGTGGGGACGGCCGCGGATATTCTGAACGTCATAACTAGAGAAGATAGTGGAAAATTAAAAAATCCCTTTGCAGAATCCAAATAATTCAGTGTATCCAATTAAATGAGGCAAATACAAGCTGGCTTGTCAGTTAAACTTCAAGGAGGAATAAATACTATAAATACTATAACTATAATAAATACTACACTTGCACTTAGGCTTCGGCGATCGCCCTGGCCGTCACCTGCTAGTTTTTAAGGCCCCAAGTCTCCCCCAGGGGTAAATGTATTTTAATACACACAATTTTGACGCTGATAAAGAAAAGTCTTGATGAGAGTTTGTTACATCTGATATGTGGATGCCGTGAGCTAGATGACCTGCGGGTTGAGATTTTTGGGAATGTAATTACAATAAATGATGAAGTAAGGATGATGAACGGTACTGGAAGTAAGTGTATACAAGATTTGAAGAGGCTGGTAAGGTTCCTAAAGGTAGCTGGTAAGGTTCGTAAAAGTAGCTTGAAGAGGCTGGTAAGGTTCCTAAAGGTAGCTTAGGAACCTTACAGAGAGAACCTTACAGAGCCCACAGAGAGAATTTCCTTTAATTTAGTTCTATCATTTCGTTTAAGTGTTTCTTTTTTTTTTACCAGTATGCCATGGCCTCAGGCTTTTTGGGCAATAAATTCTCTTCTATTCTATTCTATAAAAGCAAAGCATGAGCTACCGAGTTTTTTCGATTTCTTTTTTTTATAGCAAACACAGCAAAATCACCAATAGGGGGAGACCGGGGCGCCTCCGACCACTTTGTCGATTACCAGCCACCAAAAACTTTATGTTCGATATTTTGAAAAATCTTGCTTCTTAGAACTCAACCAGATTGGAAGAAAAAAGTGATCCCGCTGAAGCCCCATTCTGACCCGAGGTGCCCCCAACCCCGGGCAAATTCGGTCGGGCTTGGGGCCCCTTCGGTCAGCCTTGAAATTATACGAATTACCTCTGTTATACTATCTTTAGATGGCTAAGTAAACAAAGCATACTCATTACTTCGTTTATTGGTTATGAAAATAAGCAAAAGGTACAAAATTACATCATTTATTATTATTGGAAAGGAAAGTTTCGAAATCACTTTTCAGCGGAGACTTGGGAATCACTGTCAGAAGTTTCACAACAGATAACGCAAGGATGCGCGGTTTCAACAGAAAATACGTAACAGATAAGCAAAGCATCTGCTGACTTTATTCTTCATCGTCATGATGTCGGTAAACTCACCAGATACTTCCGTTCTTCCTGATGCTAACGCTTATTATACATAACGTTTTGAAACACAACAGATACGTCCAAAGTGTTCTCTGTTACGACTATTTATTGGAAACGCGCATCCTTGAGTTAGCTGTTGTGAAGCTTCTGACAGTGATAGGGAAAAATCGACGTCGCTGAACTCGGACCATCTCTGCTACACGTGCCGTACCCCACTTCTGGATGGAATGGGCAATTTCATTTTTACATCAGCCAAATTAACATAATTTCATCCGCTACTTGCGGGAATAAAAACTTGGTAGACTCACTGTCCTTTCTGCGAAGAAAACTGAGAAATACTTCATTGTTCTCTTTTTCTTTAACAAGCCGAACATAGTGCAATGAACTGCTCTTGCCCTGGAACAAACAAAAAGAAAAGAAGCATGTTTCGGCGTAATAAGTTCTCGGAATTTAATAGTACTGACGCGCGAAATAGTAGAAAGCAGTGGCTCGAGCTCGTCATTTACAGGCTTCATTTCTTTTGGACACACCCGACGATGCAGCGGAATATCACTTGTCTTCTCTCGTACTGAAAGTAACAAACTCTTTTGGTACACCTTAGCCTACTTTAATTCTAGGCTTGGAGCATCAATGTTAACCATAATTGAATTGTACAGAGACTTATCTTTAACTTAGAACTGATAAGGTTATGTATCATCAGGCTGGGGCGCCTTCGGTCAGCGACCGAACTTGCCCCGTCGTGGACTGACCGAAGGTGCCCCAGCCGCCATTTTGTCAAACTTATTTTCTGACTCGAAAACAGAGAAAGATATCTCCTTAGAAATACCACTATCGTCTAGTCCATTCATTTCTATATGTAAACAAATTTAATCATCGAAATCCATGCCAAACAGAAGGTGAAGGCTAGATACAAATAGAAGTAGAGAAACTTACTTTCCGCCAAAAAAAATGGTCGAAAACTCACTCTAGCAAAAATGGCTGAAGCTAACTGAGGGAAATTTTCTTCGAATATGTGCCTTGGATAAACAACCTCCCCATTGCCACCTAACATTAAAAAACATAAACACAAAAATAGTTCTTTTGGGGTGACCGGAGGCACCCCGTGACCGGAGGCACCCCGTGAAGGCACCCCGTAACCTTAGGCGCCCCGTAACCGAAGGCGCCCCGGTCTCCCCATATCATCGACATTTGTTTTTAGTTTTTTGGGGTACATAAATCACCATCCAAACGGGGGCAAATCAAAAGCCGTCAGCAATTTTTCCCGCTCATTTCATTCGGTAAAATATTCGCCGATGGCGAAAAGGTCGGTAGAAACGGGCATCGCGGCGCTTGTGTTGTAGAATCTTTTTTCCGCGTTTACGCTACTACCGCGTTTACAGTTTCCTATTCTTTTTCGAATTCGGTAATTCACCCAACTTTTGATTAGTCCGCATTTGTATCACCGCATTCGGTCTGCCCATTTGCAAAGTCGGTGATTTTAGAGCATATTTGTATTTAGTCCCCATGCGTTACCGAATTTGGTAATCATCGGACCTTTGTTTAGTCGACCTATATTTCATCGCATTCGGCCGTCCCTTTGTGAAGTCGGTGATTTAACGAAATTATTTGGTCCCCTTAGCTACCGAATTCGGTATTCCACCGGACTCGGTATCTGTTCCTTCGCATCCGGAGAATCCATTTGATAATTCGGCGATTAATCAGATTCATTTGGTTCTGATTCGTTAACGAATTCGGCAATTCACCGGACTTTCGTTTCGTCCGTGTCTATTACCAGACTTGCCATATTCAGTTGTTTTAAGTGGTTCTAACAGGGTTTTATTGCATTACGAAATTCGCTTGTTATAGCGCCCAGATCTGTTCTTTATTTATTTAGTTGAGTTTTTCGGTAGTACGAATCGATTACTGGGTTCACTCCGATTACTGACTTCGGCAATTTATTTAAGTGGCATTTATTTCGCTCCTATTCTTTACGATTTAACGGTAGCTTCATATGGTTGGCGTACATTACTTAATTTTTACTTAACCTGATGATTGCAGTACTTCAGGAATAAGAACGTCTCGTGACTTGAAAACTACTCTTTGTTTGCTGTAAATTCAGAATAAGTGTACTTTTTGTTAACATTACCCCGGATGGCCACTACTTTTTTCAACAAACAGCTCTGTGGTTTAACAAGTAGCCCATGTGATAGTTTCGTTTGGGGTGGCAAAAATGCACTTTGATCATCAATGTTTCCACAAAGTTTCGCCTGCGGCGCGTTTCGCAGTCTTCCCTCTTTAGAGGAAAGGTGTGTCGTGTAAGGCTTGGAATTTGTGGAGTTTGACCATTACTTTTAATGGTTTGGCTCTATTTAAAGCTAGAATTTGCATGGAAAGTAATTAAATTTTGTCAGAAAAAAGGCGGATTCAAAAAATTCCAACTGCGGCACTTCAATTTGTCCAGCGTAGCGTACAGCCGTTAGCAACGTTGCCGCTTCGCAGTAACGGCGTTTTCTGTTGGTAGATTTCAAACCCCTTTGGCAAAACCTGATATGCCCCCCCCCCCCCCCACCAAAGGTAAAAGGCTAGTGACGCCCCTGCGTAACCCTGATAGAACAGAAGTGCAAGGCGTGAAAACGTGTCGAATTTCTCTTTAGACTTGATTTTGGACATAACATGCAACTTTTTAGGATCCCAAAACGTAAGTGGAGGGATACCTGTGACATCGTAAAAGTTGTCCGTTTGTCCGTCCGTCTTTGAGCACGACAACTCTCGAAGGGAATGAGATATTTCGATGAAACTTGGTGTACGGATTCTTTGGGTCAAGGGACAGGTCGACTTCGTAGATGAGCCCTGTAGCCCTATATTCGATTTAGGGGTAAGAAAAGACACTGAACATTTGTATGAAAATCATTTTCTCGTCGGACAAGTAGTTCGCCCGGAAGTCGGCCGAAACCAGAAAACTTGTTAAAAGTAAAAGCTTTATTTGAAGTTGATTAGATATTTGATTTAGGGGTAAGAAGACATGCTGAAAACCGTGATTTGAGCCATTTTATGCATGCGTGTAGAGAGCTAAATGATTTAAGATCTGAGGTATTTGGTGAAAGAGTGTTTGGTAAAGAGTGGATGTCTAAAATATTAAAAAGTAAACAATTTTGTGACGTGAGATTGTTGGGGAAATTCCTCCGGATTGGTTTGCGCCACCGCGACTTGTTTATCCAATAGTTGTAATCTTTTTATTTGTATGTTGTTAGTAGTGTATGATTATTCAAGCCAATGTAAACCTTATATGTTTTGCCATGGCCTTCGGGCTTTCGTGTAAATATATTCCTATTCCTATTCATATATGAAAATTATTTTCTCGTCGGACAAATAGTTCGCCCGGATACTGGCCAAAACCCGAAAATTTGTAGTAAAAACTTATATAGTAAAATGTTCAAGGAGACTGGAAATTGTCTGGATGAAATGTTAAATTTTTGTAATCCCACCGAAATCTTTGGTCTTCTTATATTATAGCTTTTTAGAAAAAAATTAATAGATTCGGCAAAAATCGGGTACCAATCCAGTATATTTTACCATGTTCACCCCCCCCCCCCGCCCCCCAACGAAGAAAGAAGGGGGGCGCCCCTGCGGTCTACCCGATGAAAAATTTGTAGCCTGCGTAGTAGCATGGTAGTAGTACGGAAACGTTGAATGTAATACTATGTAGTAGCAAAGAACACTATCATTTAATGTGCCTCAGACAGGTCCAATCTTATGTAGTAGTATCCAGTAGCATCCTGTCTTGCCGTAGTAACATCCAGTCTTGCTAATAGCACCATATAGTAGTATGCAGGAACACGGTAGCCTTGAAGTAGAAGCATGTAGTAGCATCGTTAGTACTGCATGCAACTTTTTCGTACTACTTCATAGTACTATTTTAAGATAAATTTTTCATCGGGTACCAAATGCCTGTTGTATTGTTGGAAATAGTATGCTGATACTTTTTTATTCTTTTTCAATTTATACTCCGTATTAATTCCTTGTAAATTTTCGGGTAATGCAATTAGTTACTTACCAGACAAGATTTCGGGCAGAAAACTTTCCCATCCCAAATAGCATGTTTCCATGATGGTACCGAAAATTCATAGATGAACTGTTTGTTACCAATTATTCAGCAGGAATTCGAGAATTCCGAATTTGCAGAACAAAGGAACAGAGTGACGAGAGGTGGACAAAGAGGCTACCTGAAGGAAGTGAATGTCTGTGCAGTTACGACACCTGGTGCAAGAGAAAGCTTGAATGTATCACGAACCACAGAGCAGGGTCGGGTTCAAACAGCAAAAGCCAGAGCTGGTGGACTCGGACTCTGGACTCGTCTCGAGACGCCTTTTTCAAGGACTCGGACTCGTCTTTCACGGAGCTGTACATCCGCCAGAGCTGTGGACTCGGACTCTGGACTCGTCTCGAGACGCCTTTTTCAAGGACTCGGACTCGTCTTTCACGGAGCTGTCCATCCGCCAGAGCTGTCCGTCCGCCAGAGCTTTGGACTCGGACTCGTCTCGAGACGGTCTCGAGACGCCTTTTTCAAGGACTCGGACTTGTCTCGGCTCTGGCGACAGCGCATTTGGCATGTTTTTTTTAGTTTATTAGACGTCTACAGCAGATGATGCAGCAACGCCAAAATTGATCGTTCAAGATATATATCGTGTTAACGGATGCCAGTCAACGTTTTTCTTTCTATTCTAGTTTCAATACATGACGGAAATGACAGCCTAGACGCTATCGACATGATCAAGTGGCAAGGAAGGAGTCACGGAACAAACCGTTCGGACAAGACAAGCTCGGTCCGGTCCAAAAAGAATCAAGTAAGGCTTTAGCCGGTTGAGCGATAGATATCTGCAACTCACGTGTAGGATAACTGATCGAATAGATGTCAGTTCATGATAGGTCAATGACAGGTGATCGGTCGTAGCAAACCAAACAGAATGGTAAGTAGCACAGGCAGAACGAAAGTCAGGATAACACGTGTTGAGAAGAAATTTGACCTTGAGGACGAAGTAACCACTGATCATAACAGTTTTTTTTTTTTTTGGGGGGGGGGGGGTGTTGTCCGTAGCCTCTTTTTTATTTAATGTGTTTTTAAATTATAAAAAAAACCCTAAGAAATCACATTTCGCACTTTTTGTGGCTACTCCTCCGTCCTCAGGGACGTTAATTTTAATCCATTTTTACCCAATTTTAAATATTCACGTCACCTAGCTTCTAAAAATAAAAGCCTATTTAATTTACTATTTGTCCCCCCTAATAATTGAAAATTAATTCTCTCGTTTTAATTTTTTTTTTTTTTTTTTAAACTAACTCTCTTTAAGAAACTACATCTAAACCTTTTAAATCTTATACATTTAAAATCATTTCTGTCAGTTTTCTCAGAATCTCACAATTTTTTTAATGCAAAAACTCACCTTTTTAACTTTAATATATTTATTTTTATTTTTAAACTGTTCCCTTAATTCAAGACAGCGGGGTCTTGTACGAGTACCACATACAACCCGGTGGAAGTCCCTAAGCAGTCGGAATTTCGACTACCCCCCCCCTAAATAAAAGTTGTACTTTTGATGATCCGAATCCTTCGAGAGGACCAACTATAGCGGCTACCCATTTGTTTATGTTTCTTATTTTATAGTAAATACACAAAATATTTAAATTGGGGAAAATTCAGCAAGCAACTAAAACTGAGCAAAAGCAAATCACCAACCGTTGGCAACCCTGGCGAAATTCGCAGAAAGCTCTTTTTCTCGAGGTTTCGTGGGAGCACTCTAGTAGTATTAATACATATAGTATTAATAGATTAAGATAGTATTAATCTCCGGCCCAGGCGGACTGTGAATCATACATTAAACACGATACAAACCACAAAAATGATTTTTTAGCCTTCTTTGGCAAGTGTCTGCCCTCTCTAGACTGTAGCTGGAAGGAGTGCAGCGAAAAGTAATTACAGAAAAATTGTTTAATGTTCTCCTCCCCCCCCCCCCGTTTTTGTTTTTTTTCTTTCTCGTTCCTCTTTTCTGCACTGTCAGAAATTTCATAGCAGATAACACAAGGGTGCGCGGTCAATAGACAGTGCGTAACAGACAACACTTGAGATGTTATCGTTTGGTGTTGGAAAACGTTGTACATGAAATGTTATGCCGAACAAGCATTGCCAGGAAGAGACAAAAAAGCATTTACTAACTTTTTTGTTTGTCATGATGTCTTTCTGGCGATTTTTCGGCTCTTCCTGATGGCAACGCTTGTTATGCATAACATTTTCAAACACAACATACAACATCCGAAGTGTTATCTGTCATGCATTATCTGTTGAAACCGCGCATCCTAGTGTTATCTGTTACGAAATTTCTGACAGTGTGGTTTTCCCTCTTTTTTCATTTCAAGTTGAAACCATAGGTTACTTTTTTCCTTCCTCCCTTTGTATATTTAGGGTATTCATGATTCTGTTTGTTTCTTAATTAATATCGGTGATTTCCCCGCCCTATAGCCAAGAACTCCTTTTGTGCTTTCCTGGCAGGATTATTAGTTATGTATTTTTGTATATAAATATAGTATAGTGAAAATCAGCTAAAACTGAACGATGCTGTTGCACGATTGTTTCTTCTAGCTATACAGCCAAGAGTACCCTTTCCAAGAAGTTCCGAAATATTGCTAAACAAATTCCCAACTGATTTTTTTTCCGTTTTGACTCTATTTGATATGGGATAATAATGACCTAAGCAGTGTGCTCATCGGCTTCTGTATGAACATACACAATCTCAGAAATTATCTGTCCGCAGAGTGTATTTTCGTTTTGCGAAATTTCTTCTTAGTTATCCACCTTCGACCAGAAATAGTTCTTTGATGAGTAAATTCCGCCTAATCTCTCCAATTTCTGTTATTGATATACGGCTTCAGGATTTCGCTCTTTTGTGTCAATGTTGTCTCACCCATGGTCAGCGCTATTTATTTAATCGTCTTTGTTGATATTTTTTGTATTTACTGTTAGTGTTTCTTTTTTCTATTTATTTTGTTTGTTACTCCATCTTTAGGTCTCTTCGCCCTCCTTTTGTTGAGATGGGTTATAAATAAACTGAATTGAATTGAATTGAACTGTTCATTCCATGCACGTGGTTTGCATAAAATCTTTTAACGCAATTGAGATTTTCTTGTCGTGGGGCCTTAAAGCACAGATCTATATCTGACAAGTTGCATCTGCATTCCCTTGAATCAAGAAAAAAAAAATGACCTAACAGAGAGAAAATTACAAATGAATACAATACACTTTACACCACTCAATACTTATCTTTATTTAACTATTACACTCTTTAAAAATTGGCATATTTTAAAGGACCCCTCGCACTATCTACTCTTCAACTTCCATTATTTCTAAATAACTGAATACTTTCAAACTAGGCTCTGCTTTCAACAGATTATCCACGGCTTCGGCTGTTTTAAGCATTTTTCGACACCCTTCGACTCGTAGCGAAAACGCGGAAAAATTTACATAACCGGTTTTTCTAATGGAAAGACTTCTCTTAGACGACCGTCGACAGCGTGATACGCATCGAAGGTAGCAAAACATGGCAAGTTAAAAAGTCAACGAGTTTTGTTAGAGGGGTTAGAATGTACCGTACGAAATTCGGGTCTCCGGGTTTAGAAATGAATGGAGTGACTACGGAAGTAAGTGGCGTTAGTATTATAGATAAGACAGGTCCTTTAAGTATCTTAGCTTTGTTCTTTGTTACCCATTAAGAAAATATCTGCTGGGGTTGTCGTGGGGCCTTAAAGCACGGATCTATATTCGACAAGTTGCATCTGCATTCCCTTGGGGCAAGAAAAAAATAACATAACAGAGAGAAAATTACAAACGTTTGACGCGGTATGATGGTTATGAGTTTTAACTACGTCAACTACGCTTGACATAGGAGTCCGCATCAAGCGCGGCCTAGCTTATTCGTCATAAATAACACTTCGACTGTCCACACAACGACGCTGTTTCAAAGTTATCCGCGTGATTTTTGTCAAATGAAGCTCGGCTGCACTCTTTGCTGACGACTATGTCACGCGAAATCTACGCAGTGAAAAGATTTTTCTGCATCAACTTATTTCTCTCTAGACTCAATCGAGCACGTGTGCAATCTGGCACGTGCAGATGCACGCTTTAAAGTATGTGGGAGGAGGCAGGGGGTGCTTCTGCAAGTTTTATTCTTACTATTAACTGTTCCGGCATTGCTCCCAGTATCTTCCAGGGATCTTTCAAAGCATAAGCTGGTCAGTGCATTTAACCTGGATATGTCGGGGATCGACTAAAAAGAGGCACGGCATGGCACATGAGGCACGAGCAATAAAAAGAGATTAGCAAGTAGTAGAAGTAGACAAGTAAGTGAGAGTTCATAAGTCCAGAGCCTAAAAGAAGGCGCGTTAGAACATCGTTCCTGCCCCTCACTCCGAAGCCTGAAAGGGCCCGTCTAGTTCTCGTGCCTCTTTTTAGTATTCGTGTCTCCTACACTATGTCGTGCCGTGCCGTGCCTCTTTTTAGTCGATCCCGGTTATGTCGTTTATGGGACTGAACACAGGTGGGGATGTTTGTGTCTGAATCGGGATGCTATGACACATATGGATATGGAACTTCAACGGGTGTTCACTTCAGCGAGGAGAGTTTACCAGAAGTAAGTTATTAACACCGGGGGATTTTTTCGTTTTTCACCTTTTTTCACTTTGTGCTGGTTATTGGCGCGCTTTTTTTTAAGGTAAAGAGTTACCTTTCTATATTTTGTTTTCAGTTTGTTTGCGTTTTACGGAGGGCTCGAGCACCACTTACTATAGTGCAATCGATTGTAAGGAAAGAGAGGAAAAGATAAATTCAAGAAGAAAGTCAAGAACACTTTAAGAAGTGTCGGAACATCGTTCTTTTAGGTCAAAGGTCAAAATCCTGTTTTAGCAATTTAAGTACCATCGAACAACACGACGGGGGGAGGGGACAAAACTTTTATGCTGACAAAGTGTGAAAATCCCCCCCCCCCCCCCTCACCCTAAACGGCAATCTGCTTCGATATCACTTTCACATGAGCAGTTCGTGTAAAGGACAGCAAAAGGCTAACGATTCCAATTTTTCAGATACTAACAAGTGACCCCTTAGCCGCGCTTCAAGTTCGAACGAAGTCTCGTCGGCTCGGATCGCATAACAAGGAGGAAATATATTCCGTCACAAGGTTAGTTGACCTAGTTCCGGCTTAGAACAGGTCATATTGGATTGCGACATCACAAGTGTTGATGTATCTCGAAGTCCGTATCAAAAGCTAAACACACTAGTCCTAATCCAATTAAAGCCTATATTCAAACCTGGGTTCTGAACCCTAATCTAATGTTCAGTTTGTGCGTCATTTAAACCGAACTTCGGAAAATAAAAATGAAAGAAGACATGTTCAAAAGTCACTAGGTAAATTGAATTTGTCTTTTCTTAGCATATTTCTTGTTTTGTGTTTATTTCTCTTTTTTCGCCTTGGCCACGGTTTGTTCAGTGATAACTTAACGCTTAACAATTTTCTATGAAAATAAGAACTATAAGGAATACTTATAAATTTTTTTTTAATCCTAGCGAAACTGTGAATAGTGTGAGTCTGTGGAGCAGTCGTACTAAAAAAAAAAAATATTAAAAATTAGAAAAGATGCCACGCGGGCTTATAAAACAAAAAAAAGGCTTCGGGAGCTTTCTGAAAGGTAGTCCCGTCCAAATCAATGAATGAACCAATACCTAAAGTAGGCATTGCTAGAAGAATATGAATTTATGCCATACATTGTGCAATTAGTTTGGTACTGATTTTTGTCACATCGTAATACAAAACTATAAATGAAGACGGAGTATTAGAATAAAAAAATGATTAGCAAACTAAGCACCTCCACTACGAAGAGGTGTTAAAAATCTAAACCCACCATCGCTGACATTTTGGTCAAGACGGGGGGGGGGGCGTGATTTTTGCACATACGTTGCCCACCGACAACAGCTACAACATATGATCGTAAAAGGACAGGGCACAAGGGCACTAAAACAAAAGCTGTAAGCTCATATGGCACTTGCAGGGGTCAAGATGATTTGATTGATAAAAAGTAAGTTTCGACTCGGATCGGATTTTGGAAGTAGCAATTTCTAAGCAAATGTTGTTGAGTCTCCAATATTCCAGCGAAATTTCATCGTCCTAGCACATCTGGAAGTACTTTAACACGCGATCACCGGAATCCCAGACCCACCCCCTCCTCCAACTCCACCCACAATAACCGGAGCCAATCCGGTTCTGTAAATGATTAATCCAGAGCATCTGTTTGTCATTCCCACGAAGTTCGATCCAGATCACACCAGTCTAAGCGGGTCAAGAATTTTCCGCCCTCCCCCCAATAATTGCCGGATTCGGTCCGGAAATGAAAAAGGTCACCAGAGAAAAATGTCCTCTGTTTAATTTTAAATTTCATTTGAATCCGATCGCCCGTTCCAAAGTTACGCATGACTCAATATTCCGGATTCCCCTCCCTCAACTCCGGATCCAGTCAAATTATGTAAAAGATTTACATGGACCAGATGTTTGTTCTTCCCAGCACGTTTCACTCGGATACCATCACTCTAACCGTTTCTCGAGATTTCCCGTCCAACCCCCCCCCCCCCCCCCAGCTCCCCCGCGGTGCACGTAGCCAATCCGATTCAGCAAATGACTTACCTAGAGCATCTGTTTGTTCTTCCCACAAAGTTCCATCCCGATCCCTCCATTCTAAACGGGTCACGTATTTTCCGCCCCCCCCCCCCAAATAGTTGCCGGATCCGGTCCGGATATGAAAAAAATCATCGGAGGAATGTCCTCTGTTCAATTCTTAAATTTCACTCGAATCCGATCACCCATTCCAAAATTACGCATGACTGAAAATTTCGGATTCCCCTCCCTCCACTCCCCCAACCATTATCTGATCGACAAAATTTTTATTTTGAAGTCAGTTTGATTGGGTCCCTGATATGCCTGCCAAGTTTCATCGTGAAAATCCCCAAAACCACCATCACCGGAATTCTGGGACCCCCCCCCCCCCCCCCCCCATAAGTGTCCGGATCCAGTACAATGGTCTAAAGGACTTATCTAGAGCAGATGCTTGTTCTTCCCAGCAAGTCTCACTCCGATCCCTCCATTCTAATCGTTTCTTGAAATTTCCGGTCTCCCTCCCCCCCAACTCCCCCCTGGCCACCGAATCCGGTCAAGACTTTATACGGGACATTACAGATATATATTCTATTCAGTTATGAAGTTTCATTACAATCCGATCATCCGTTCGAAAGTTACACACTTCTCAATTTCCCGGATTCCCCTGCCCTCCACCCCCCCCCCCCCCCCCAAAATGGTCGGATCAGAAAACTGATTATTTCTGAGTTTGTTCGGTCGGGTCTCTGATATGCCTGCCAAGTTTCATTGTCCTAGCTCATCTGGAAGTACCCTAACTCGAAAAACTGTGACAAAATACAATGGTCTAAAGGACTTGTCTAGAGCAGATGCTTGTTCTTCCCAGCAAGTTTCACTCCAATCCCTCCATCCTAACCGTTTCTTGAAATTTCCGGTCTCCCCCCCCCCCAACTCCCCCCTGGCTACCGAATCCGGTCAAGACTGTAAACGGGGCCTTACAGATATATATTCTATTAAGTTCAGAAGTTTCATTACAATCCGATCATCCGTTCGAAAGTTAAACACTTCTCAATTTCCCGGATTCCCCTGCCCTCCACCCCCCCCCCCCAAAAAAAAAAATGGTCAGATCAGAAAACTGATTATTCCTAAGTTTGTTTGGTCGGGTCTCTGATATGCCTGCCAAGTTTCATGGTCCTAGCACAACTGGAAGTACCCTCACTCGAAACTGATTATTTCCAGGTTTGTTTGGTCGGGTCCCTGATATTCCTGCCAAGTTTCATTGTCCTAGCTCATCTAGAAGTACCCTCACTCGAAAAAGTGACAAAATGCCCTAAATTTTCAAGTTTCCAGCGCCTCGCACTCCCCCGCATGTGGTCGGATCGGGAAACTTATTATTTCAAGGTTAGTTTGGTCAGGTCCCTGATATGCCTGCCAAGTTTCATTGTCCTAGCACATCTGGAAGTACCCTAACTCGGATATGTGGGACAAAAAACTCGGACCGACCGACAGACCGACAGACGGAATTGTGATCGGTATATGGCACTTGAGCCAGAGGCTGCAAGTGCCATAAAAAACTAAAGCAATCTCTCACCAAGAAATGGAGCGAAATAATTCCTTCGCAAGCCGGGATGTCACACTGCGGAACTCCCTTATCAAGGATACAGTGATGGCCGAAAGATCATATGCTTTATTTGCTTTCAAGAGTACCGACTGGAAAGAAGTGACCTGGAAAATTAGCTACAGGGATTCATTGCCAACTTCCAGACCATCAGCACCGGTGACGTCACCAAGCTACACAGCCTTTTAGCGATTTAAAGGACTAGTCGTACCTATAGGCGGATTCTCGCCGTTCCCTGAGGACTCCACTTGAGGAGTCCCCGCGGTTTTATGGCACTTGCAGCCTCTGGCTCAAGTGCCATATACCGATCACAATTCCGTCTGTCGGTATGTCGGTCTGTCGGTCGGTCCGAGTTTTTTGTCCCACTTATCCGAGTTCGGGTACTTCCAGATGTGCTAGGACAATGAAACTTGGCAGGCATATCAGGGACCCGACCAGACTAACCTGGAAATAATCAGTTTCCCGATCCGACCATATGCGGGGGAGTGCGGGGCGCTGGAAACTTGAAAATTTAGGGCATTTTGTCACTTTTTTCCGAGTTAGGGTACTTCTAGATGAGCTAGGACAATGAAACTTGGCAGGAATATTACGGACCCGACTAAACGAACCTGGAAATAATCAGTTTCCCGATCCGATCATATGCGGGGGAGTGGGGGCGCTCGAAACTTGAAAATTTAGGGCATTTTGTCACACTTTTCGAGTTAGGGTACTTCCAGATGAGCTAGGACAATGAAAATTGGCAGGCATATCAGGGACCCGACCAAACTAACCTGGAAATAATCAGTCTTCCCATTCGACCATCTGCGGGGGAGTGGGGGCGCTGGAAACTTGAAAATTTAGGGCATTTTGTCACTTTTTTCCGAGTTAGGGTACTTCTAGATGAGCTAGGACAATGAAACTTGGCAGGAATATCAGGGACCCGACCAAACGAACCTGGAAATAATCAGTTTCCCGATCCGACCATATGCGGGGGAGTTGAGGCGCTGGAAACTTAAAAATTTAGGGCATTTTGTCACACTTTTTCGAGTGAGGGTACTTCCAGTTGTGCTAGGACCATGAAACTTGGCAGGCATATCAGAGACCCGACCAAACAAATTTAGGAATAATCAGTTTTCTGATCTGACCATTTTTTTTTGGGGGGGGGGGGGGGTGGAGGGCAGGGGAATCCGGGAAATTGAGAAGTGTGTAACTTTCGAACGGATGATCGGATTGTAATGAAACTTCTGAACTGAATAGAATATATATCTGTAATGTCCCGTTTAAAGTCTTGACCGGATTCGGTAGCCAGGGGGGAGTTGGGGGGGGGGGGAGACCGGAAATTTCAAGAAACGGTTAGGATGGAGGGATCGGAGTGAAACTTGCTGGGAAGAACAAGCATCTGCTCTAGATAAGTCCTTTAGACCATTGTACTGGATCCGGACACTTAGGGGGGGGGGGGGGTCCCGGAATTCCGGTGATGGTGGTTTTGGGGATTTTCACGATGAAACTTGGCTACCAACTTCCCCCTGGCTACCGAATCCGGTCAAGACTTTAAACGGGACATTACAGATATATATTCTATTCAGTTATGAAGCTTCATTACAATCCGATCATCCGTTCGAAAGTTAAACACTTCTCAATTTCCCGGATTCCCCTGGGGATTCCCCTCCCTCCACTCCCCCCACCATTATCTGATCGACAAAATTTTTATTTTGAAGTCAGTTTGATTGGGTCCCTGATATGCCTGCCAAGTTTCATCGTGAAAATCCCCAAAACTACCATCACCGGAATTCTGGGACCCCCCCCCCCCATAAGTGTCCGGATCCAGTACAATGGTCTAAAGGACTTATCTAGAGCAGATGCTTGTTCTTCCCAGCAAGTCTCACTCCGATCCCTCCATTCTAATCGTTTCTTGAAATTTCCGGTCTCCCTCCCCCCCAACTCCCCCTGGCCACCGAATCCGGTCAAGACTTTATACGGGACATTACAGATATATATTCTGTTCAGTTATGAAGTTTCATTACAATCCGATCATCCGTTCGAAAGTTACACACTTCTCAATTTCCCGGATTCCCCTACCCTCCAACCCCCCCCAAAATGGTCGGATCAGAAAACTGATTATTTCTGAGTTTGTTTGGTCGGTTCTCTGATATGCCTGCCAAGTTTCATTGTCCTAGCTCATCTGGAAGTACCCTCACTCGAAAAAGTGTGACAAAATGCCCTAAATTTTCAAGTTTCCAGCGCCCCAACTCCCCCGCATATGGTCGTATCGGGAAACTTATTATTTCCAGGTTACTTTGGTCAGGTCCCTGATATTCCTGCCAAGTTTCATTGTCCTAGCTCATCTGGAAGTACCCTAACTCGAAAAAGTGTGACAAAATGCCCTAAATTTTCAATTTTCGAGCGCCCCCACTCCCCCGCATATGGTCGGATCGGGAAACTGATTATTCCCAGGTTCGTTTGGTCGGGTCCCTGATATTTTTATTTTGAAGTCAGTTTGATTGGGTCCCTGATATGCCTGCCAAGTTTCATCGTGAAAATCCCCAAAACCACCATCACCGGAATTCCGGGACCCCCCCCCCCCCTCTAAGTGTCCGGATCCAGTACAATGGTCTAAAGGACTTATGTAGAGCAGATGCTTGTTCTTCCCAGCAAGTTTCACTCCGATCCCTCCATCCTAGCCGTTTCTTGAAATTTCCGGTCTCCCCCCCCAACTCCCCCCTGGCTACCGAATCCGGTCAAGACTTTAAACGGGACATTACAGATATATATTCTATTCAGTTCAGAAGTTTCATTACAATCCGATCATCCGTTCGAAAGTTACACACTTCTCAATTTCCCGGATTCCCCTGCCCTCCCCCCCCCAAAAAAAATGGTCAGATCAGAAAACTGATTATTCCTAAGTTTGTTTGGTCGGGTCTCTGATATGCCTGCCAAGTTTCATGGTCCTAGCACAACTGGAAGTACCCTCACTCGAAAAAGTTTGACAAAATGCCCTAAATTTTCAAGTTTCCAGCGCCCCAACTCCCCCGCATATGGTCGGATCGGGAAACTTATTATTTCCAGGTTACTTTGGTCAGGTCCCAGATATTCCTGCCAAGTTTCATTATCCTAGCTCATCTGGAAGTACCCTAACTCGAAGAAGTGTGACAAAATGACCTAAATGTTCAAGTTTCGAGACGCCCCCACTCCCCCGCATATGGTCGGATCGGGAAACTGATTATTTCCAGGTTCGTTTGGTCGGGTCCCTGATATTCCTGCCAAGTTTCATTGTCCTAGCTCATCTAGAAGTACCCTAACTCGGAAAAAAGTGACAAAATGCCCTAAATTTTCAAGTTTCCAGCGCCCCAACTCCCCCGCATATGGTCGGATCGGGAAACTTCTTATTTCCAGGTTACTTTGGTCAGGTCCCAGATATTCCTGCCAAGTTTCATTGTCCTAGCTCATCTGGAAGTACCCTAACTCGAAGAAGTGTGACAAAATGACCTAAATGTTCAAGTTTCGAGACGCCCCCACTCCCCCGCATATGGTCGGATCGGGAAACTGATTATTTCCAGGTTCGTTTGGTCGGGTCCCTGATATTCCTGCCAAGTTTCATTGTCCTAGCTCATCTAGAAGTACCCTAACTCGGAAAAAAGTGACAAAATGCCCTAAATTTTCAAGTTTCCAGCGCCTCGCACTCCCCCGCATATGGTCGGATCGGGAAACTGATTATCATCAGGTTAGTTTGGTCGGGTTCCTGATATGCCTGCCAAGTTTCATTGTCCTAGCACATCTGGAAGTACCCTAACTCGGATATGTGGGACAAAAAACTCGGACCGACCGACAGACCGACAGACCGACAGACGGAATTGTGATCGGTATATGGCACTTGAGCCAGAGGCTGCAAGTGCCATAAAAAACTAAAGTAATCTCTCACCAAGAAATGGAGCGAAATAATTCCTTCGCAAGCCGGGATGTCACACTGCGGAACTCCCTTATCAAGGATACAGTGATGGCGGAAAGATCATATGCTTTATTTGCTTTCAAGAGTACCGACTGGAAAGAAGTGACCTGGAAAATTAGCTACAGGGATTCATTGCCAACTTCCAGACCATCAGCACCGGTGACGTCACCAAGCTACACAGTCTTGTAGCGATTCAAAGGACTAGTCGTACCTATAGGCGGATTCTCGCCGTTCCCTGAGGACTCCACTTGAGGAGTCCCCGCGTTTTTATGGCACTTGAAGCCTCTGGCTCAAGTGCCATATACCGATCACAATTCCGTCTGTCGGTATGTCGGTCTGTCGGTCGGTCCGAGTTTTTTGTCCCACTTATCCGAGTTCGGGTACTTCCAGATGTGCTAGGACAATGAAACTTGGCAGGCATATCAGGGACCCGACCAAACTAACCTGGAAATAATCAGTTTCCCGATCCGACCATATGCGGGGGAGTGCGGGGCGCTGGAAACTTGAAAATTTAGGGCATTTTGTCACTTTTTTCCGAGTTAGGGTACTTCTAGATGAGCTGGGACAATGAAACTTGGCAGGAATATTAGGGACCCGACTAAACGAACCTGGAAATAATCAGTTTCCCGATCCGATCATATGCGGGGGAGTGGGGGCGCTCGAAACTTGAAAATTTAGGGCATTTTGTCACACTTTTCGAGTTAGGGTACTTCCAGATGAGCTAGGACAATGAAACTTGGCAGAAATATCAGGGACCTGACCAAAGTAACCTGGAAATAATAAGTTTCCCGATCCGACCATATGCAGGGGAGTTGGGGCGCTGGAAACTTGAAAATTTAGGGTATTTTGTCACACTTTTTCGAGTTAGGGTACTTCCAGTTGTGCTAGGACCATGAAACTTGGCAGGCATATCAGAGACCCAACCAAACAAACTTAGGAATAATCAGTTTTCTGATCCGACCATTTTTTTTTTTTGGGGGGGGGGGGGTGTGGGTGGAGGGCAGGGGAATCCGGGAAATTGAGAAGTGTTTAACTTTCGAACGGATGATCGGATTGTAATGAAACTTCATAACTGAATAGAATATATATCTGTAATGTCCCGTTTGAAGTCTTGACCGGATTCGGTAGCCAGGGGGGAGTTGGGGGGGGGGGGAGACCGGAAATTTCAAGAAACGGTTAGAATGGAGGGATCGGAGTGAAACTTGCTGGGAAGAACAAGCATCTGCTCTAGATAAGTCCTTTAGACCATTGTACTGGATCCGGACACTTAGGGGGGGGGGGGATCCCGGAATTCCGGTGATGGTGGTTTTGGGGATTTTCACGATGAAACTTGGCAGGCATATCAGGGACCCAATCAAACTGACTTCAAAATAAAAATTTTGTCGATCAGATAATGGTGGGGGGAGTGGAGGGAGGGGAATCCGCAGGGGAATCCGGGAAATTGAGAAGAGTGTAACTTTCGAACGGATGATCGGATTGTAATGAAACTTCATAACTGAATAGAATGTATATCTGCAATGTCCCGTTTAAAGTCTTGACCGGATTCGGTAGCCAGGGGGAAGTTGGGGGGGGGGGAGACCGGAAATTTCAAGAAACGGTTAGAATGGAGGGATCGGAGTGAAACTTGCTGGGAAGAACAAGCATCTGCTCTAGGTAAGTCCTTTCGACCATTGTACTGGATCCGGACACTTATGGGGGGGGGGGGCGGAATTCCGGTGATGTTGGTTTTGGGGATTTTCACGATGAAACTTGGCAGGCATATCAGGGACCCAGTCAAACTGACTTCAAAATAAAAATTTTGTCGATCAGATAATGGTGGGGGGAGTGGAGGCAGAGGAATCCGAAATTTTCAGTCATGCGTAATTTTGGAATGGGTGATCGGATCCGAGTGAAATTTAAGAATTGAACAGAGGACATTTCTCCGATGATTTTTTTCATATCCGGACCGGATCCGGCAACTATTGGGGGGGTGGGCGGAAAATACGTGACCCGTTTAGAATGGAGGGATCGGGATGGAACTTTGTGGGAAGAACAAATAGTTGCTCTAGGTAAGTCATTTGCTGAATCGGATTGGCTACGTGCACCGCGGGGGAGCTGGGGGGGGGGGGTGGACCGGAAATCTCGAGAAACGGTTAGAATGATCGTATCGGAGTGAAACTTGCTGGGAAGAACAAACATCTGGTCCATGTAAATCTTTTACATAATTTGACTGGATCCGGAAACTTGAGGGGGGGGGAGGAGGGGGTTTCCCGGAATTCCGTTTTTGGGGGGATTTTCACGACGAAACTTGGAAGGCATATCAGGGACCCGGTCAAACTGACTTGGAATAAAAAAAAAATCCTCGATATGATAATCTTGGGGGGGGGGATTGAGGGAGGGGAATCCGGAATATTGAGTCATGCGTAACTTTGGAACGGGTGATCGGATTCGAGTGAAATTTAATAATTAAATTATTGGGGGGAGGGTGGAAAATACTTGACCCGCTTAGACTGGTATGATCTGGATCGAACTTCGTGGGAATGACAAACAGATGCTCTGGATTAATCATTTACAGAACCGGATTGGCTCCGGTTATTGTGGCTGGAGTTGGAGGAGGGGGGGGGGGGTCCGGGATTCCGGTGATCGCGCGTTAAGGTACTTCCAGATCTGCTAGGACTATGAAACTTCGCTGGAATATTGGAGACTCAACAACATTTGCTTAGAAATTGCTACGTCCCAAATCCGATTATTCCTTAAAGTACCTCTTGACCGCAAAGTAAAAAAATACTTTTAAGCAATATATGCATTTTCGTGATGCCCATCAGCCCATTAGCAGTTTTGCCTCAAGGGTTTTGCTTACAAATGAAGTTCCAGCTCCCTTAGAGCGCGCATCTCAACCGCAAAGTCGAAACTTACTTTTGATCAATCAAATCATCTTGACCCATGCAAGTGCCATATGAGCTTACAGCTCTTGTTGTTTGTCCCGGGGACTCGCTTCCCGTATTCTCGCGAGTCCCCATGGACGGGGAATGCTCCGATTATCATCACCATCATCAAAAAGGACTCCCTTTCAGATTCGGAGGCGAATCAATTTTTGCTGGAGTTGGTACGTGTGATGTGAAATTAATTTAAAACAATCAGAACAAACGGAACCAAAAATAAAGTGGATCCAGACTAATTTCGTCAACTGCATATTTTTTTTTTTTTAACAAAAATCCATTTTGGAAGCATTCCCCGTGTTCTCGCTGTGTCTCTACGCGGAGTCCGCGTGGAGTGACTCCTTCTAATCTCGCCGTTTCCTTCGATTCCCCGAGGAGTCCTCGGGAACTGCGAGAATACGCCTTATAATGCCAAAGCAACATACTTCTGTAATTGCTCCATGAATTCTTAAACTCGGAGACTCTAATTTCATATGTAACATTCTAAGGCCGCTAACGACACCTCAATGATTTTCACACTTGCCGCATTTCACTATTTTCCACGCCTGGTTCGTGCAAATCATGATCCCGACGAGTGTTCGCGTCATGGTATTCGTGGGTTAAACAGGTTGTCTGAATTTTTCCGTGTTTTCGCTAGACGTCAATGGGCCTCGAAAAAGGCTTAAAACAGCCAAAGCCTTGGATAATTTGTAAAAAGCAGAGTCTAGTTTTATAGCATTCAACTATTTTGAACATTGAAACACAGCTAATAGTGCAAATTCTGCTTTAAGGTAATTTAAGGTGAAAGTCTACATGAATGGCAATGGCAGAAATGTAAGTCGAAACTGAATCATTCAGAAACTGCATTTTAAAGAAAATTGGTAGAGGCCTGTATTTCCGAAATGCATTTTCGAGATGTGTGCTCACGGGTTCATTTTTCTAGCTTTCTAATTCAAATTCAATTTGTTCACCATAGCCTATATCTCTCACTGAAAATGAAAAATAAATTTATAATAAAAGAATTACTTGTTTTATTAATTTTTTGTTAGAAAATCACAGTTTATGAACAACGTTGGAATCGAACAATCTTTGGGAAGTCATCGGTATCCCCCACTTCCGTTTTGAGATCCCAGCGAGATCTCCGAATCACTTTCCAACGAGCGAATCGCATCGCGGAAACTGTGGAAAAGCGATTCCTGGAATAACTTTCCGTTTTCCCGCTGGACTGATCGCGAAAACGCACGGAAAGCTGACATCGCCGAGAACATGTTGAATTACAAACTTTTTCGAATAAATATGGTTCACTTAACAGTTCTTTGATTCACATATATTCCATCGAAGTCACTTAAATTACGATTGCCATTTTTTGTATTTATTAGTGACACTTGCACTGTTTTTTCTCCACACCTTTGAAGTTCCCGCCGAAACATTCAACTTTCCACGGAGCTTTCCATTAACCTCGTGCAATCACTTTCCAGGAAAGCTGCTTCGGTCTCCAAAGCGCGAAAACCGGGTTTGAAAGTCCGGCAACTTTCCGAAGTAGCGCGAAAATCATTGGAAAGTGATTCCGACTTTCCTTTCCAGTTCGCGAAAACCCTCCTCGAATACGAGATTTGCGGGTGTTTGTGGATCAGCTAACTGTTGCTCTAAGATGCTGTGCGAGGGATAAATACGAGTTCGAATATTTGGCTTCGGGAGTTGACCGAGAGAAATTAGCTAAAGGAACATTTTTGAACCGAGGTTCCAAACAGTTAGCGGCTCGGTTGGCGGTTATAAAATGTCACAGATGAAAAACACGGAGCCGTTTAGTTATATTAATGGGACGGTTATCTTGATATTTAATTTGGGTGGTAGTTTTTATGTAAAGCTCCAAAGTTTGACTGTTAATTGTAGTATTTCTCAAAGATAGAAAAAAAGGCATTCTTAATTTGTAAGAATGGTTGTTGTACGATGTTGCTGTACGTAGAGTTAGTACGATTTTTGTCAGTATGGCGTTATACGTGCTAAGAAAGGTGTGGGTAGAAATTTAACCGCGTTAGGGGAAATTTAACTTTGTTTACTTGAGGGGTCCATATAGTTTGCTGGCTGAAGTGCCGGTGTATCCCCCTTTCTGGGTGGATGGTAAGAAAATGTGTGGGTAGATATCCTACGAAATGGCGGTAGAAACACTTGGTGCCAATTTACCAAGTTGGCACAATGGTCAACGCACTTCCAGCAATCCCCTTCATTCGAAGATCACCCAAAATCCTGTTGCTGTTCTTGCATTACGAGTAAATATTCTTTGAGCCCAAGCTGACTTTGAAACATTTATTCAAACAATGTTTACAATGGATACGTCAGCTACGATTCTTCATCAGCAATATTTAGGCCCTTTTTGGCAAGGGTCCCTGTCAGGCTGTCAATCCTCTGGGTCAACGTCGGGGAAGGAAACAAACCTGTTTTGAAACAGGAAAGGAAACAAGTCTCTGTTCTGAAACAGGTCTGCTTTGAAACAGGAAGGAAACAAACCTGTTTTTAAACAGGTTTGTTTCCTTCCCCGACGTTGACCCAGAGGATTGACAGCCTGACGAGTACCCTTGCCAAGAAGGGCCGAAATATCGCTGATGAAGAATCGTAGGTAGCTGACGTATCCGTTGTAAACATTGTTTGAATAAAGGTATTACGAGGGGTCAGCTTGGCTTTAAACGTTACATTTAACGCTATTATATTCAATCATACAATCAATCATGATTCTCGAATCATCGTCCAGTTTCTTTTAAATTATATTTTTCAATAAATACCTTTTGTTTGCAAATTATAATATATATTATATATATATATATAATTATTTGTATCGTCAAGCGAGAAAATCCCACGGAAGTAACAGCAAGAGACCAACTGCTCACTCAAGCCCATCTGAACACATGTCACATTTTTTTAAATTTTGCGCGGGCGTTGCTTCTTTTGCGGTAAAGTTTGTTGCCTTGTCTTCGTTATGCATGAGGGATTTTTGAAAGAGTGAACGTGGCTACCCTTTATTAAGACATTTTATTTGTGACGTGCTTGAAGTAAGCTTGGATTTTAAATGATTGATTCTGCCTTTCCGGAAGCTGAGATGTCAACACTGCCACGCCCTAGATCAAAGGTCAACTTTTTTCTTTGATTTTGTATTGTAGAGTTATCTTACTTCGAACGTCGTCTAACTCTGAACGGCTTCGAAGATTATGATAATGTTAAAACTTACCAAATATTTATGCACAGCAATGATCACAAATATTAGTTTAATTCGGCTGGAATCTGGACGAGGCCCGGATACCAGACATAATAGTGTAATCTTTTTTCTTTTCTTCTTTCAAAACACTGCTCCTCCACTCGTTGATATTAATTTTTCGTGAACCTCTTCAATGTCACACATACTCTTTCCATAGCAAAAAACATACTTGTTGTAGTGAACCTTCTACAAACATATTTAACTTCAAAGTTTAATCGCCACTCTCTTTCAACTCCATTTCTCAATTGTAACTTTGACTATTCTTTATACTTCCAACAACCACTTGCATTTTTGTTAACCAGTTAAAATTCTTAAGGCCATATAGGCTACTAAAAATTTCTTTCGGCACTCTAATCGGTAATAATCATAACCAAGGATGAAAATCGAATTTTTACTAAATTACTGCGAATAATAAATATTCCTTGAGCCCAAGCTGACTTCGAAACATTTATTCAAATAATGTATACAACGGATACGTCAGCTACGATGCTTCATCAGTTATATTTCGGTCCTTCTGGCAAGGGTCCTCGTCAGGCTGTTAATCTTTAGGTCCAACGTCGGGACCCTTACCAAGAAGGGTCGAAATATCGCTGATGAAGTATCGTAGCTGACGTATCCGTTGTATACATTATTTGAATAAATTACTGCGGATGTAAAACCATTATACCAAACATAAAAAACAAAAGACTAACAAAACGAAAGTAAAAAAGAAATATTCCTTTAATATTTGATGGTGGAAAACGGATACGTCAGCTGAATTTTATTGGAGCTATATTTCGGCCCTTCTTGGCAAGGGTCCTCTTCAGGCTCAAAACCGCTCAAGTTGGAAAGACGAACTTGTGGGAAACACCTTGAGCGGAAACAACTTGAGCGGTTTTGAGCCTGAAGAGGACCCTTGCCAAGAAGGGCCGAAATATAGCTCCAATAAAATTCAGCTGACGTATCCGTTTTCCACCATCAAATATGATTCGCAGTCAGCTTGGGCTGAAAGAATATTTATTCCTATAATATATTTCGAAATACAGAACTTCGAATTACATGATCCACTTTTAAATTTATACTGTAAAATCTAATTCAAATAAACATGAAGAAATTGTTGGAATAGATTTCATCCATATTTTTGTACAAAATTTGTCTTTATTGCTTTGTAATAAAATTAATCATGAAACTTTCAACGTATTTAAAACTGCTGTGGTATAATAAATCAGCGAGGACACACACTCCTTGACCAAGCTGAACCGAGTGGAATAAATTGGTTATATCTCTACTTTCTTATGTTTATTTATCCATCGTAATGACAAAATGGTACAGAAAGAGTACAAGAAAAGAAAGATTTTATTTTATTTGGCGAACCCGCGTTCACAAGCACACCTAGCCTAGTTTAGCGGCCTACGCACGTGCTTAAGCTTAGACAGGCACCGCTGGTTCTAGAGCCTGGGACTCCGTGCCTGGCCCGAAATTTGTGCCTAGGCATGGGCGCGAACGGTGATGCTAGGCACGTGCTTAGGCATCCGTGCTCGGCTAGGCATGCTGTGAATGGGGCTTAATCATCTTTGACTGCCAAGTTCAACCGTAATCCGGTAAAAACAAAATCTAGTAGACATCTTGCTGTAGCTGTAGGAATTGCACTTATGGGAATGACATATGAAACGAGTTCGTCCTTGCTCGTGTTTTGAATTGTCTTGCTCAAAACGCAGTGGTACTAGGAGAAGAATGTTTCATACCTGGAATCTGGCTGGCATTGACGGTGACACACAAGAGAGGGTTGGTTAAAGCTTCAAACTAGAGATTGTGTTAGGGTTAGTCGTTCAGATTCTGATTTGAGCTTTTAAGTGAAATTCTACACTGTGTTTTTTCTCTTTAACACATTCATTTCATAACAAATTCGTTTAATTTTTTAGGGAGAATCCAATATTCAATGATGACGCACCAACAAAGCTTGAGCAAAGCGACAACGACGATAGCGAACAGAACCTCTCTGAAAGTTCTGGCTACGGCAGCGTTGCGGGACGGAATACGAAGAACCTAAAAGGCACCTTCACCAAAAAAGAAGCCCTTAACGTCAGCCTCGACCTTATCAAGTACATCGAGCCGAGTTTTAACGAGCCCGAATTCAAAATGGAAAGCGGAGCGCTAAGAAAGGAAACTAATTACTCCCGACAAGACTCCCTCTCAGCGCTTGAAAGTTCACTATTTGACAAGTTGAATGAGCTGGATCGTAGCTCTTTGTCCTCCCAAAGCAGCCGGACATCAGACCAGGATCTTAGACATGGACATATTTACCAAAACCCAAAGTTTGTAAAAGCAATATCTGTCAGTCAGCAAATGGCAACTGGAGATATCTTTGGAAATAGTGACGACTTTAGTGATGTTAGTCACTCACACCTGTCGCCGGTCGCGCCATCGCAGCCCTTGCTAGATTCCTTCAACTTCGTGCTCGAAAGCCTTCCATCCCATCAAACAGTGCCGCCACCGATTTTCCCCCGCGAAGAATTCAAAGTGAAAGAGCATGACTTGGCAACACCGAGCGATGCCCTGTCGTACATAAATCCGGCGTTTGTCGCCAACGTGTTAGTTCCTCGTAAGGCACCGTTAATAGACGAGCTCATTTCCGACTCCCTTCTTGAACTGACAAGCTACACGCACATTTCTGGCTATAACTCTGAGAATGAGCTTTCCCAAGTTGTAGAAAGTGGGGAGGATGCCATTAAGGAGCTCTCTGAAAGCATCGGGCATAGCAAGAGCCTCCGCACACTGACGAATGCTCTGAAAGACTCTCAGTATATGAACTTCGAGTCGTACACCTCCCATTTTTACACCTTGCCTCAGACTGATGGGGACACGAAAAAGCTTATTGACAGTGACGACGACGCTCCGACGAATTACGTCGAAGTAGAGAGTGCTGTCACCAGAAAGGTGACTTTCTCGGAAGACCCTAGAAGCGTGGATAGAATGTCTTATGACAATGACGTCTTTTACGAGAATGAACAAATTACTCCGACTACAGTTTACGGTGCGCCCCCAGTGCAAGAGCACTTAAAACTGTCCCACTACGGAGTCGTTATGACGCCGATCAAAAAGGACAAGTCCGAATTCGTTGAGCAGCAGCAAATGTGGGAGAATTACTACGGGGTTCCGCCTTCAAGGAAAGACTACGGGAGATACTCTCATCATCAGGTGTGTATTCTTTTCTTCTCATCTTCTCTTTCCAGTATTGGACTCTCTTTAAATGTAAAAAAAACGTCTTTTAACTCTGGGCCATCCGCGTCTCTAAATTGCTTGAAGCTTTCTATTCCAAATGTTGATTCTATCGGTGGTTGGGTATTACCATTACTAAAAATATTCGTTCTTTCCGAGCCTGGACGGTTTCCGATTGTAGACTCAAAATTCAACTGGGTTACTCGAAAATTGTTGCTAACTGGGGGAAATACAATCGGAAAGCTCTTGGCAAGCTATATTCTTCTTCTATGACCATTCTATTCTTTGTCTATCTGGTGTTTATCCTGATTTAAAGAAAAGGGATATTAAAGCTATGCGATCCTCTTACTTTCGCTTTTGTAAATTTCTTCTTTTTCTCCCTCCTTGGCAGAGAAATTTTAAACTTATTAGTAAGTACTCGCTACCGGATATCACGGAGAAATTGTCTGTTCTCCATAGAAAACTCTCCGAAAGGGCGTACGCGCGTCTGTCGCCCTCTCATGGGCTTGTTCGTCTGTTTGACTCCTAAGTATATTTTGTTTGTATGTGTTGTGTTTTCCCTTATTGTTTTCATATTTTCTTTTGTACTCCACTGTTTTCGTCTTGTACGATTTGTGGGTTAAAATAAGTTATTGTATTATTATTTGCATGGTGTTGCGATGAATGAATTATTATTAATACTGCTTATTTGAAGCTTTCGAAAGATTCAACAATTCGTAACAACTTTCTACTTAGGATACTACAACAACTTTATACCTAGGCTTCGGTCCAGATCTAACTGAAGTGTAAGTATAAAACTGTAAACTGATCAACAGATCACTAAATTCGCTAACAGTTACATGAAGATGCAGCAACAAACACATATCGGTAGCAGGGGCGTCACGACTGGGGGGGGGGGGGACGCCCCTCCCCCAATCTTGGCGGCCAGTGGGTAAAAGAATAACCGAGTCGGCGCGAACGCCGCGATTTTTCATCAAAACAGTCGACTTTTTCAAAACTGTAATTTTTTTCTTGAAAACAGTCCTTTTTTCTGCAAAAACAGTCGGTAAAAATTACCAGCCAGTCGATATATGCCTTGACCCTAGCTAGGGGCAAGTAACGCCTCTGATCGCTAGTCACCTAAAGATACAGGCACAAACATAACTAAATCTGCAGTTACAAACAAAGCAAAAAAAGTCATCAGGGCATTTTAAAAAATTTACATAAAAAAATTACAAGTAAAGTTTACAGTGAAAGTTTTGTGTCTTTGCCTTAGAAATTTCCGAAGTATTCTTTCCTTCAAAGAGTTAGAAACGAGTTACTAAATGTTAACTTCTGACATCGAGATTGACATCGGAAAATAACACCGAGACGGTCGTTGAAAATAACCTATAATGGCCGTCGAGGTTGTTATTCTAATATGAGCCGAGATGGAGGCATGTTAACTATTAAAACATTTTCGAATAGAATATTTTTGTAGGTAGTACTTATTCTTCTTTTGTTGTACTTTTTTGCTAATGGGGTAGGAAATTTTATTTTAGTAAAGTAGCAGCCCAACAAGCCTACTATAGACCTACTAAAATGACTACTGTTGGGATGCAAGCACTTACCAATATAGTCTTATACTTTTTTGGCAGTTCAGACGTCATCTAGCGGTCGTGAAAGCCTAAGATAGATCTACTAAAATAACTACTCTAGGGGTCGTGGAAGTAAAAAGTAAACAATAACAAAACCACGCGTTGGCACTTGAGAAAACCAGAAAAACTCGAGATCAAAGACAGTGATCAATGCTGAATAGCTAGCTTTTTGAAAGCAACAGATAGTAGGATGTCGTTACCAGTAGGACCAATACAGTCTTTTACTTCTTTAGCAATTCAGATGCCATCTAGCGGTCGTGAAAGCCTACAATAGATCTACTAAAATGACTACTCTAGGGGTCGTGGAAGTAAAAAGTACGGTAAACAGTAACAAAACCACGCGTTGGCTCTTGGAGAAAACCAGAAAAATTCGAGATCAAAGACAATGCTGAATAACTAGCTTTTGGAAAGCAAGGGATAGTAGGATGTTCAACCAGTTTACAAGCTGTATTTTCAGCGGGAATCAGACTATGACAAGGTATGACCTTGGGCATAGACTGGTTGTCTAAGAGAGTGCCTAAGATGTTCTGTAATTTTTCAACATTTATTTTCTTTATATTTTATTTTTTATATAATTTTTTAAGTATTCGGTTGTGTTTTTTTACTGAAATTTTTGTTTTTAATTTATTTTTTGGAGGTCAGCTTCTACTTTTCAGTGTTTGAGGAAAAGAGCTCGATGAATTCGATTTTTGAGGAAAAGTGCTCGACGAATATCTGCGGAGGCTGATACGGCTTCATATGAGCCTCTCTGGAGGATGATACGAGGTCGTAACTATCTCTACAAAAGTAATTGTCAAAATATATCTTACTGTGGGACATAAGAAGATATGCGTTGCATACCTGTTCGAGAAAAGTTATTAGTGGAAATAGGGAAACCAAGAAGGAATTTAAGAATGAATTTATTAGACGGAAGTAATATCTCAGCACACTATCTTGGATTTGTTTCCTATAATGGTGCACAGTGTAAAAAAAAATAATAATGAAATGAAGAAGAGAAAAGGAAGAAAAGAAAAGTTCACGAGAGACTATTTCACGGACTCGAATCGTTGTCATGAATGGTTGATTCATTGGCCTGTTAGCTCCGAATAATGTTGATTGGTGTTGATTAGGATTTTTCAGCAAAAAGTCACATTAGTATGTCACAATAGTCATTTCTTTCGGCTGGTAATGATTTTTCCCTTTTTCCGCCAAATAAGGAGACCTGGAACTCATGTCTAAGAATACACGCACTGAAGCAATTTTGAATTTTATGGAGTAGAACACACCTCGTATCTTTCTCCACATTACTTCGGTGTGTTACTAACTAACAAACGAGAAATTCCGAAATCATTTTATTCTTAAAGTACTTACACAAATTAAATCATGAACACTACCATTTGTGCTTTTAAGAAATTTCCCGACTGAATCACAGGGCCTGGTCTACCGCTCGTTTCCAGGAAGAGAATAACCGGGTTAACCGAAAATCCTATTTCTGCTTTCCAAAAAATCTGCTTTAACAAAATGAAATACAGCGAACGAAACTTCTGCTTTTGCTACGGGATGTTATTATGCTCTCGGGATAACAAGTCAACGCGGATCCTTTGAAGCTCATAGAAATTGTGGTTCTTTGCAGAGACTTCACTCAGAAACCGCTCTCCAATTTGCGTGGCTCTTTCTTCCTTTGGAATGTTTTCTTTCGGTCTAGAACCTGGAAGAGGAAAGTTTTTATCATTTCGTCAAGAGGAATTATTTTAGTTTCTCTGAATACCCTATATGACTAAGTCCAAAACACCAGCGATCCTCCAGAAGAAGGAGTAAACGTGTCCGTAACGACTGAAACTCAACGACACAAATCATGTGTCAAACAATCACGTCGATCTTTGGGAGCAGCTGTGATACCGCTCTTGCTTTATTCCACAGGTACCCGGAGATTCTGCATCGGCAGGGAGAGATAGCCATCAAGAGTATTTAAATCTCAGCTGAGCAGTTTGAGTTACACTAGAGCGGACTGCTGTCCCATCCCGAATTTAGATTTTTTTTTTTTTTAGTTTTCCCCACTTTCGCTTGTAGGCTACTAAGTATAGACCCGTACCCGTAATACCATTATGCAGAAGAATACCTATCTCCCCCTTCTCTCTGGGCCAGATTTATATGTCCCCACCCCTCATGCCTACATGCTTCCGCACTCCTCCATTTCAAAGAGTTTAAGTATTATGTAATTATATCTGTAGAAGTCTATTTTTAAAACTTGTTACCACAACCATTTCAATGACGGTATGATCTGGTATTGACCTTTCAGGCCATGGGAATACATACAAACAAAAGAACACACAAAACAAACAAAAAAATATGCAAATCCTACCACCACAAAATTCTTTTCTGATGTTCCATACCCGCACGGATGTACCTAGCACAACTTTGTGTCGTAACAAAATTCTTTTTGTTTAAATCCACAGAAACCAATCCTCATTCCCTTTATTAACTCCAAAAATTTCTTTTCATAACCCTCCCAACCAAAAAAAAAAAAAAAAAAATCTTCATCTTTCACTCCACACATCGGACAAAAATACAGACCATCTCTTACTTTAACCCTCCCCAGAGAAGCGGTTTGCTCTGGAGAATGGATAAAATCAAGAACAAATAATCAGATAGAACCTCCGTCTCCCCATCTCTGTTCTATGACTATGCGGAGTCGAGTATTTCCCCATACCTTTCCGCTGTGAACGAGCAGAGGTTCGTGGCTTCGTGCTACATCACGTTCCCTTACCTCTACAGTTAGCTATATCGCTGTGAAACCAGCTTGAGGAAAAGTAGAAGACAAAGCTGACTGGTTCTTTGGACGCGCTCACGCGCGGAGCACGCCTCCTGCATTTTCTTTCTCTGCGATGAGCAACGGCGAAGACGGAAGCAGAGTAGACGAGTAAAAAGCTACAGTAAATACTTCTAGGTCCGCTCAGTTTTGTCGGGGCATTCTTAGTCGCTGCATGGTACCAAAGACAGAGGTTCTATCTGATAATTCGTTTTTCATAAAATTCATTAAACGTTAACAACATATTTTGTATCGCCTTTTCAGAACAATTCTGACACATTTGTCAATTGTCGGTTGTTATTTTTTCTGCAGGCCATACGCGGTCCTGACTGCTGCACCCCAGGCCATGCCATAGGTTGGCCTTACTGGAAGTCCAACGGGAGAATCTCGCAATTCATCCTTAATTGCTCCGAGTCTGAAATTTTGGACCCAAATGAGCGATATTGTCCTTAAACCAGTTCATCTGCATGGAGTTTGCTGTCAAACTTTTGAATTACCAATCCATAGAAGCATAATCCCTTCTGATAATGTGGCGAAAAGGTTCCCTCGCAAGGTAGTTACTGCGGTAAGAAATTGCAGCCAATCAACTGCGCTAAAAAGAGGTTTACGAAAGGCTCTTACTTTCTTTTGTGGCCTTACGTAACGAAGCGTAAGATATTGAGTTCTTAGTTCCATGGTTTCCTGTTAATCGTGATTTGGCCTAAGCCACGACAGGTCAATGCTGAATAAAAACGCTTATCTATCTATCATCGCTCCAATCGGATTAGTCTCTGTGTGCCCCTCCTCGCCTAATTTTCAGCATCGTTTACATAGTGATGATGAAATCGATCCCATAAGTAAGTAATTAAGTAGGTAATTTGTTTTTGACCCGCCAGTATGTAAAAAAAAAAAAGAAAATAAAGAAAACAACACTGGGCCCGGTTGTCCATGATTTTCCATAAAAATTCCAGTTTTTTCTAAATTTCCCAAAAATTTCCTAAAAACTGCTAACTTTGTCAAATAAAACAGGTGCTTGCTTACTTAAAATAGAACTTTCGCATCTTTAGTAACTCCTTCTTTCTCATCTTTTGCAACTCCTTCTTTCGCAGAACATGCATGACACCAGAATGAAAATAAAATAGAAGGAGCGCAAAAAGAGCTGTAAGATTTTCTAAGGCTCTCCGATAGTAGTTCCCGCGGTTAGGGGTAATACGCCCATCGGCGGTACGAATAGATTTACATACCTCATTTCGACCCTTCGAAACTGTTCAAATACATCCGATGCTTCAATTGGTTATTGAACAGAACAAGAATGATTCACTTTTTGGGATCCCAAAGCGTAAGTGGAGGGATACCTATGACATCGCAAAAGTTGTCCGTCTGTCTGTGAGAACGATAACTCTCGAAGGAAATGGGGTATTTTGATGAAAATTGGTGTTGGGGTTCTTTGGGTTAAGGGTAAGGTCGAGCTCGTAGATGGGCTCTGTATCCCTACATTTAGGGGTGGAGGAGGGGGTTCATTTTAAGGGGTATACAAAATATTTATAAACAGCTAATGTGATAGTCGATTATGGGTTAAAAAGACATGCTGAACACGATGATGAAAACCATTTTCTCGCCCAACAAGTAGTTCGTCCGGTATCCGGTGAAAACCGGAAATTTTGTTAAAAGCAAAAGTTTTATTTGAAGTTGATTGAAGCCGAACAACGGAATAGTGTTCTTCCTATGGATAAAGCATGTGAATATTTGTGTTGGTTGTATATATAATATATAACATGGTATTTATAATATACAATATATAATATTGGGATATAACATTTGGTTTTGCGTTATTGTTGTCGAAACTACGGGCATGAATCCCAAAGTACTTTTACTTTCGACCAGTAACATCATTTCTTGAGGTATTTGACGGTGCGAAACGGATAAGTCAGCTACATTTTATTAGAGCTACTTTTCGGCCATTCTTGGCAAGGGTCCTTTTTTCCAAGAAGGGCCGATACATAGCTCTAATTAAATGTAGCTGACTTATCCGTTTTGCACCCTCAAATATGATTCGCAGTCAGCTTGGGCTGAAAGACCATCCTTTTTTTTAGCTCATTTTTAAAACGATAGTGGATATTAGCTTCACCTTTTTTTTTACTCCTAGGTCCTTTTCCTACTAATCGATGCACCCCAACTAGATAAAACCGTCTTAATCGGTTTTGTGTCCGTTTCCATTCCCGTTATTTAATTTCTAGAAAACATCAAACCAAATTTCCTTCTTCTTTAAAGAAAAACTTCTTGTGCTCTGTGGGCGTTCCAAATTGCTTTGATTCGGATGAAATTATACCATGCTCGGCAAATTTCTTCACAAGTCTTGAAAATAATGGTTCCTTAAAAAAACCAGGAAAGCCAAGTCGACTTCAATTAAAATAATTAATTTGAAGCTGCTTCCTCATTATTGTTCCATGTTTTATTTCTTCCGCTTTTTAAAGCGGTTGTATCTACAGAGCCGGAAAACCGAGAGCTTCATGGGATTCGTATCTTTTCCGCATCGTACTAATAAGGCTTTTAAGAGATTTATTCCCATGCTGAGCGCAGTCTTTTGTAAATACATGCCTCGATGATCGCACTAATGAAAAAGAGAACTGTGACAACCCGGGGTCACCAAGGACGGTAACACCACCAGACGTCGCTGCGAGGTCTCTAGCCTGGCTGGAGTACTAGACGCCGTCGACGTTAGATACTTTAAAAACACATAGGCAGGCTAAGCCGATATACCTTACAAAGTAAGGGGTTATGAAAGAGTTAATTTAATTGTCTCTATTCAATCACACAAATATAATACTTCTCAGGTAGTTTCTACTCACTTAATAATATCTCTCTCAGTTGACCGAAGTTACAGTCTCCTTAACCTAAACAATCTATTATTTAGAATAACTGTTATTTGGTTAACTTTTCTAATAAAATTCATTTTCTTAATTTTTATGCGTAATTTAACTATTATTTAAAGTTGACCATTTAATAATTATTATTTACTTTGTTACATTTTCCCCTACCTTACGAATACAGTCAAGGCTTCTGATACTTCACAATAGATCCGTGACAGGAACCTTTGCAGACTTTTTTTTCAGGTCAGTTATAGCAACAACAAATAACGAGAACTATACTGTAAAAAAAATCTTGCAGTACTGCTACTGGGATTAATCTTGTCTCTAGAAAGATAATCTTATCTCTAATTCGGATTAACTTTATCTCAGTACAGATAAGATTAATCCGAGTAGCAAATACTGCAGTTAACTTTAATCCTTACTCGGAGAAACTTTTTACAGTGTAGAGTCAGTACAGAAAAGGGCAGTCAGGATTATTCTGGGTTGTAGAGATATCCCTTACCAAGAAGCACTCAATAAACTTAACATCCAGTGCCTAGAACAAAGATTGTGCAATCTCATCATGAGGTTCGGAAAATCATTGCTATCAAAACCAACCCATCGAGACATCCTACCCACAGACGCCCCGCCAAACAGCAGCACCAGACAGAAACTCAAACTGACCCCTATACGTGCACGTTACTTTACCGTTACTCTAATTCATTTGTGACTTTTTTTACGTCTATGTTTAACAGTGCCTAATTGTTGAATGTAATTTTTTGCAACTGCAAATTAGCCAAGAGCTACGAAAGTTGTATAACTCTCTCTCTCTCTCTAAGAGAATTGAAAACTTCCTACTCTCATGTCACAACTTGTTGGCCACATCGGAATCGTAGGTATCCCTAAAGCATTGTCCAAATAGTTGTTGTGAAATGTATTAGTATTTATAATATTTTAATTAATATATTAGTATGTATTATAAGGCGAATAAGAGCTTGGTCACACTGGGCTCAAAAACCAGCCTATTCCACAAACAACTGAAAATCCCTAGGGGACGTTCGATTTGATGGGCTTTGTGGCAGCTTGGGGATAATCAGCAGACTGTAATTAGTGGTCAATTAGGGTTCCTGTAACATAATTATACACACTGTTTTGCTCTAATTGATCTCCAGAATTTAAAACGACAACATTCAGAATTAGTTGTATCTCTTTCTTTTTCTTTTTTCTACTTTTGCAACCCAAAAAGCTAGGAAATGAGCCAAGTGTGACCAAGCTCTAAGGGGAATAGAGCTAGGTTCTATTTTCCCTTATGCAGAGCCAATCAGATCGCTTGGCTGTTTCCGCCAGCAGGCCGAGGAGAGGAGCAGAGTCGTCAGGGTTGCCAAAGGAAGCACAAAAGTTCTACTTTGTTGGAAGCTAAAGAAACAACTTTTCTTCAAAAAACACGTTTTTGTTCTGTTACGACTGCTTATTGTTAGTTCGAGGACCAATGCCTGTCCGTCCGTTGATTTAATAGCTTTTTACAACATAAAGCTTTTTTACAAATACAAATGTACTCGTGTTCTGAAAACACTTTTTTCTGATCTTTAGAGCTCTAAAAATTTGGCGAGGTGCAGCGCGAAGCGCTGCGCCGAGGGCGTCTAAGTCCCCAGCCACACTAACTAACCACACCCAAACCGCCTGGTGCTGTAACCACATTTCTAAGTTTTCATGTGCATTTCCCAATATGGTTAGGGGTTCCTCGTACAAATTGTACTCGTGTTCTGAAAACACTTTTTTTCTGAACTTTAGAAGCTCTAAAACAGCGTTTCTAATTTATATATATTGCTGAATATGCATTTGGATGCATATATATTCATAGAGAGCCGAGTGCCTCAGGATATTTCCTACATTTATGTACCATTGTAGGCACAATTGAACTTGAAATTAACCTCCTCAATCTGATGACGTCAAACTTGCATGGAACTGAAAAGCAAACTCTCCCAGTCGTACATTCTTGGTCGTACATATATCTACGAATCTGATGTGACTAATCAACAGCATGTCAGAGAACTGAATGCAAGAACTCCGCTTTCCGTTTACCGGCGTGAAGCTTAGCGCATGGCCTCTAACCCTAGGTTCACACTGCTGCGATTTCGCACAAAAACTTAAGACTTGCGACAAACGACACAACTCGTACGACAAACGACGCAGAACCATCCGTTTTTCTGCAGTGTCGGATGCGTTGAAATATTTCAACTGGTCCGACATAACGCATGCAATTCTTGAGGGAAGGAAAAGAAATAAGAGCTGTAAGCTCATATGGCACTTGCATGGGTTAAGATGATTTGATTGATCAAAAGTAAGTTCGACTTTGCGGTTGAGATGCGCACTCTAAGGGAGCTGGAACTTCGTTTGTAAGCAAAGCCCTTGAGGCAAAAATGCTAATGGGCTGATGGGCATCATGAAAATGTATATATTGCTTAAAAGTATTTTTTTTTACTTTGCGGTCAAGATTGGTACTTTAAGGAATAATCGGATTTGGGAAGTAGCAATTTCTAAGCAAATGTTGTTGAGTCTCCAATATTCCAGCGAAGTTTCATCGTCCTAGCACATCTGGAAGTACCTTAACGCGCGATCACCGGAATCCCAGACCCCCCCCCCCCCCTCCTCCAACTCCACACACAATACCCGGAGCCAATCCGGTTCTGTAAATGATTAACCCAGAGCATCTGTTTGTCATTCCCACGAAGTTCGATCCAGATCACACCAGTCTAAGCAGGTCAAGTATTTTCCGCCCTCCCCCCAATAATTGCCGGATTCGGTCCGGAAATAAAAAAGATCACCAGAGAAAAACGTCCTCTGTTTAATTATTAAATTTCACTCGAATCCGATCACCCCTTCCAAAGTTACGCATGACTCAATATTCCGGATTCCCCTCCCTCAACTCCCCCCCCCCCAAGATTATCATATCGAGGATTTTTTTTTATTCCTAGTCAGTTTGACCGGGTCCCTGATATGCCTTCCAAGTTTCGTCGTGAAAATCCCCCAAAAAACGGAATTCCGGGAAACCCCCTCCTCCCCCCCCTCAATTGTCCAGATCCAGTCAAATTATGTAAAAGATTTACATGGACCAGATGTTTGTTCTTCCCAGCAAGTTTCACTCCGATACCATCATTCTAACCGTTTCTCGAGATTTCCGGTCCACCCCCCCCCCTCCCATCTCCCCCGCGGTGCACGTAGCCAATCCGATTCAGCAAATGACTTACCTAGAGCATCTGTTTGTTCTTCCCACAAAGTTCCATCCCGATCCCTCCATTCTAAACGGGTCAAGTATTTACCCCCCCCCCCCAAATAGTTGCCGGATCCGGTCCGGATATGAAAAAAATCATCGGAGAAATGTCCTCTGTTCAATTCTTAAATTTCACTCGAATCCGATCACCCATTCCAAAATTACGCATGATTGAAAATTTTGGATTCCCCTCCCTCCACTCCCCCCACCATTATCTGATCGACAAAATTTTTATTTTGAAGTCAGTTTGATTGGGTCCCTGATATGCCTGCCAAGTTTCATCGTGAAAATCCCCAAAACCACCACCACCGGAATTCCGCCCCCCCCCCATAAGTGTCCGGATCCAGTACAATGGTCTAAAGGACTTATCTAGAGCAGATGCTTGTTCTTCCCAGCAAGTTTCACTCCGATCCCTCCATTCTAACCGTTTCTTGAAATTTCCGGTCTCCCCCCCCCCCCCCAACTCCCCCCTGGCCACCGAATCCGGTCAAGACTTTAAACGGGACATTACAGATATATATTCTATTCAGTTATGAAGTTTCATTACAATCCGATCATCCGTTCGAAAGTGACACACTTCTCAATTTCCCGCATTCCCCTGCCCTCCACCCCCCCCCCAAAAAAAAAAATGGTCGGATCAGAAAACTGATTATTTCTAAGTTTGTTTGGTCGGGTCTCTGATATGCCTGCCAAGTTTCATGGTCCTAGCACAACTGGAAGTACCCTATCTCGAAAAAGTGTGACAAAATGCCCTAAATTTTCAAGTTTCCAGCGCCCCCACTTCCCCGCATATGGTCGGATCGGGAAACTGATTATTTCCAGGTTAGTTTGGTTGGGTCCCTGATATTCCTGCCAAGTTTCATTGTCCTAGCTCATCTGGAAGTACCCTAACTCGAAAAAGTGTGACAAAATGCCCTAAATTTTCAAGTTTCGAGCGCCCCCACTCCCCCGCATATGGTCGGATCGGGAAACTGATTATTTCCATGTTCGTTTGGTCGGGTCCCTGATATTCCTGCCAAGTTTCATTGTCCTAGATCATCTAGAAGTACCCTAACTCGGAAAAAAAGTGACAAAATGCCCAACATTTTTCAAGTTTCCAGCGCCCCGCACTCCCCCGCATATGGTCGGATCGGGAAACTGATTATTTCCAGGTTAGTTTGGTCGGGTCCCTGATATGCCTGCCAAGTTTCATTGTCCTAGCACATCTGGAAGCACATCTAAGCACACTCGGATATGTGGGACAAAAAACTCGGACCGACCGACAGACCGACAGACCGAAAGACCGAAAGACCGACAGACCGACAGACGGAATAATGATCGGTATATGGGCTCTTGAGCCAGAGGCTGCAAGTGCCATAAAAACAATCAGAATAAACAAAACCAAAAATAAAGTGGATCCAGACTAATTTCGTCAACTGCATATTTTTTTTTCGAACAAAATCTATTTTGGAAGCACTCCCCGTGTCCTCGCTGTTTCTGAACGCGGAGTCCGTGACGAGTGACTCCCTCTATTCTCGCCGTTCCCTTCGATTCCCCGAGGAGTCCTCATGGAATGATGACAATACGCCTCCAGAAAGATAAGAAAAATGACGGTCACGTACATCAATCGACCACTATCTTTCGTTCCAGGTTTACTGTACATCTGTTACGTAACATCCACTAATTAATCTTACTCTTTCTATATAATCGTGCGCTACTTTCTAAATAAGCTCACTGCTCGTAGAGCTACTCGTGAAAGATGTAGTTTCAATTCAAACTCATGAAAAGACTTCAGCTGTTCAGAACTCATTAATGCCTTCCGGAAATTTCTTAGAAGGCACGTGCCGATTACTGAAAATGCTCGTGATACTGGGGCTTTTGAGGAATGGAGCAAAATTGCTCAGCATGCGGATTTGCAATTAATTAAAGTATCCCAGTGAGGGAGTATATTTTAATTGGTCTTAGGCCATAGATAATAATAATAATTTATTTGATACATTTGGCGTTAATCCAAAGCAAGGACAAAACAGCTGAATGTTTGCACACATTTACAAAAGCCGGACAGAACACTGTCGGAAGTTTCATAACAGAGAACTCAAGGATGCGCAGTTTCAACAGACAACACATTGGATTTATTAAAACAATGTTTACAACGGATACGTCAGCAACGATTCTTCATCAGCGATATTTCGGCCCTTCTTGGCAAGGGTCCTCGTCAGGCTGTCAATCCTCTGGGTCAACGTCGGGGAAGAAAAACAAACCTGGAATCCTTCCCCGACGTTGATCCAGAGGATTGACAGCCTGACGAGGACCCTTGCCAAAAAGGGCCGAAATATCGCTGATGAAAAATCATATATCCGTTGTAAAAATTGTTTGAATAAATGTTTCAAAGTCAGCTTGGGCTCAAAGAATATTTAACACATGGGATGTCCTCTGTTCCGATTTTCAAAACGTTATGCATTAAATGTTACGCATGACAAGTATACTCCTGATGACTAACTCTCCTTGCCAATGCAAAATCGCCGTGTACCTAAGGCGTATTCTCGCCGTTCCCCTGAGGAGTACTCGGGGAATCGAAGGGAACGGCGAGAATAGAAAGAGTCACTCCACGCGGACTCCGCGTACGGAAAGCAACGAGAACACGGGGAATGGGATTTGTTCTAAAAACACAAAATTGACATAATTAGTCTGGATCCACCTTATTTTTGGTTTTGTTTATCCTGATTGTATTCAATTAATTTTACACTGCACCAACACCATCAAAAATTGATTCTCCTCTGAGTTTGAAAGGGATTCCTTTTTGATGATGGTGATGATAATCGGAACATTCCCCGTCAGTGGGGACTCGCGAGAATACGGGGAGTATGCCCCCGGGACAAACGAAAACGGGACAAACGAAAACGCGGGGACTCCTCAAGTGGAGTCCTCGGGGAACGGCGAGAATACGCCTCTAGCGGAAGAGCCGGAAGAGGCACCACAGCTGTCCCCAACGATCGCCGTGACTGGTTGACACAGGATTTGAGTTGGTGAGTCGTTAGTGAGGCGTTTTGTTGTTCTTCCTGAGGATCACTGGCGTGTTTTGTACTTAGCCATATAGAGTATTGCCAGGAAGATGAGCCGCCGACAAAGCATCTGCTGACATTTTTGTTTGTCGTCTTGATATCGGAAAAGTCAACATGTGCTTTCCGGCTTATGACGCGAGCAGTGGGCGAGGGCAAACAGTTCTTGTTCAAGCGGTGGAATGGGTCGGTAGTATAAAGGGGGTGGTCCTAGTGGACTAAGTAAAAAAAAGCTCTTTTCAGCTTGCATCATGCGGGCTGATCTCCATCCTAAACTCAAATTGTCCGAGCCACGTTACCGGTGTCATCTTAGACATCCCTGGCAATGCACAGGGACAAAATCACAACAGATAACATCCCAAGTTTTGTCTGTTGAAACCGCGCATCCTTGTATTGTCTGTTATGAAACTTCGAACAGTGAACAGCTAAATTTCTGCACAGTTACATTGCACGCTGAACTGCATCTGAAATCTCGTCACAGAAAACTTATGTAAGACATCAGTCAATGGCTGACAAGGCCGGATTAATAAACTCCACCAATAAATAAACGCACAAATAAAACGCACAAATAAACGCACCACCCCTGGACCCCAGATATTGAGCCACAGGATATACACAGACAGCTAGAAACATATAACTGTATTTCTACTTGCTGCTAATTCAAAATACTGATATTCTTTTCATTTTTTGTATATATTTTATTTTTACGAATGGTTCTTATTTTTCATTTCCCGATCATTTTTGACCCTATTGCAAAACATTGACAGACGCTATGCGGTGTCTGTTCATTTGCCGATTTAGAAGATGCAAACAAACCATCCACGAGGTGAATACCCCCTCGTTCTAATTCCCAACATTTTTGCAGTGATCTAATAGCTCATCTTTTGTCTGTCATGTCCTGTCTCCTTTACTCTCTCATCAATCATCTCCACGTTTGTTAGAATATAGAAAAAAACGTTATGGTGTCCCCAAGCTGAATTGCAATACCCTTGATGACTACTCTTCCTGCCGATGACAAATAGTCCTGTGCCCACCGAAGAGCCAGAAATGTCACGACGTTGTTGATTGGTTTACACTGGATTTTAATCAATTTAGAGGGTTCATTTGTGTGACGTTTCTAGTTCTTTGCGAAGTTCACTGGCGTGTTTCGGATGGAGTATATTAGAGTACTGTTGAAGCAAATGATGGGGTTTTTCTCGTCTCTTTATGAGAACTTGCCGTTGGAGAAGGAAGACTTGACACCTGTCGAAGACTATAGTCTTTAAACTTAACTGAAAAGCCAGCTTATTTTTGTATGGGATTTTTAGGTTCTGAAATGGGTATAGTGATGTGGAAAACACTGGCTGGAGTTCAGAGTGAAAGCTTCTGCGCGTTCTCGGGAAAATAATTGTAAATTAAGACTGAACTGCCGCCCTATTTGATGAGCCTTAAAGGACCCCTTTTGCTTATTCTGCCTCTTATATATTCGGACTCAGCAGATCTCCTTGCCCTTAAATCGAAACTCTAATCAACTTCATATTAAACTTTTACTTTTCACAAATTTTCCGGTTTTTGCCGGATTCCGGGTGAGCTATTTGTCCGGCAAGAAAATAAATTTCACATTCGATTTCAGCATGTCTCTTTACCCCTAAATCAACTATCTCAATAGCTTTCAAAAAATATTTTTTGTGCCCCTTAATTTGAAACCCCTCCCCCACCCTCAAATATAGGGCTACAGAGCCCATCTTCGAATTTGACCTGTACTTTGACCCAAAGGATCCTCCAACCAAGTTTCATCAAAATATCTCAATCCCGTGGAGAGTTATCGTGCGGACAGACGGACAAAAGGACCGACGGACGGACGGACAGACAGACGGACAACCTTTGCGATGTCATAGGTATCCCTCCACTTACGTTTTGGGATCCCAGAAAGTGGAATTTTTTGCATCCAGCATGCGGACATGCGAGTTTATGGAAGTTGTAAATTCTCCGTCCGTCCGTCCGCCTGCCAGTCCGTCCGCCCGTCTGTAAGCACGATAGATATTCTTTGAGCCCAAGCTGACTTTGAAACATTTATTCAAACAATGTTTACAACGGGTACGTCAGCTACGATTCTTCATCAGCGATATTTCGGCCCTTTTTGGCAAGGGTCCTCGTCAGGCTGTCAATCCTCTGGTTCAACTTCGGGGAAGGAAACAATCCTGTAATCTTACATTATTTTTTTACATTATATCCGTTGTAAACATTGTTTGAATAAAAGCACGATAACTCTGGAAGTGAATGAGATATTTTGATGAAACTCGGTGCGAGGATTCTTTGGGTCAAGAGTAGGGTCGAGTTCGTAGTTGGGCTTTATAGCCGTAAATTTAGGGGTTGGGGAGGGGGTTTAAATTAAGGGGCAAGCAAAATATTTTTAAACAGCTAATATGATAGTCGATTATGGGGTAGAGCACCATGGTGAAAACCATTTTTTCGCCGGACAACTATTTCGCCCGGAACCCGGCCAAATCCGGAAAATTTGTTAAAAGCAAAAGTCTTATTTGTGGTTGATTAGATTCCAATTTAGTATTAAAAAAAGATGCTTAATATGACCGTATATGACAATCGTTTTTTGGGATCCCAAAACGTAAGTTGAGGGATACCTATGACTTCGCAAAAGTTGTCCGTCTGTCCGTCCGTCCGTCCGTCTGTAAGCACGATAACTCTCGAAGGGAATGAGATATTTTGATGAAACTTGGTGTGGGGATTCTTTGGGTCGGCGGACCAGTCGAGTTCGTAAATGGGCTTTGTAGCCCTACATTTAGGGGTGGGGGTTCAAAATAAGGGGCAAACAAAATATTTTGAAACAGCTAATGTGATAGTCGATTATGGGGTAAGAAGACATGCTGAACACGATGGTGAAAACCATTTTGTAATCGGACAAGTAGTTCGCTCGGAATCCGGCCAAAACCGGAAAGTTTGTTGAAAGTAAAAGTTTTATTTGAAGTTGATTAGATGTTTGATTTAGAGGTAGGAAAACATGCTGAAGACGATGGTCAAAACCATTTTCTCGACGGACAAGTAGTTCGCCCGGAATCCGGCCCAAACCGGAAAGTTTGTTAAAATTAAAAGTTTTATTTGGAGTTGATTAGATGTTCGATTTAGGAGTAGAAAGACATGCTGAACATTGAGAATGAACATTAGATTTTTGATAAAGGAGTGAAAAGATATGGTGAACCCGATTATGAAAACCATTTTCTCGCTGGACAAGTACTTCGCCCGGAATCCGGCCAAAATCGGAAAATTTGTTGAAAGCAAAACTTTTATTTGAAGTTGATTAGATGTTCGATTTAGGAGTAGAAAGACATGCTGAACACGATTATTAAAACCCTTTTCTCGCCGGACAACTATTTCGCCCGGAACCCGGCCAAATCCGGAAAATTTGTTAAAAGCAAAAGTCTTATTTGTGGTTGATTAGATTCCGATTTAGTATTAAAAAAAGATGCTTAATATGACCGTATATGACAATCGTTTTTTGGGATCCCAAAACGTAAGTTGAGGGATACCTATGACTTCGAAAAAGTTGTCCGTCTGTCCGTCCGTCCGTCCGTCTGTAAGCACGATAACTCTCGAAGGGAATGAGATATTTTGATGAAACTTGGTGTGAGGATTCGTTGGGTCGGCGGACCAGTCGAGTTCGTAAATGGGCTTTGTAGCCCTACATTTAGGGGTGGGGGTTCAAAATGAGGGGCAAACAAAATATTTTGAAACAGCTAATGTGATAGTCGATTATGGGGTAAGAAGACATGCTGAACACGATGGTGAAAACCATTTTGTAATCTGACAAGTAGTTCGCTCGGAATCCGGCCAAAACCGGAAAGTTTGTTGAAAGTAAAAGTTTTATTTGAAGTTGATTAGATGTTTGATTTAGAGGTAGGAAAACATGCTGAAGACGATGGTCAAAACCATTTTCTCGACGGACAAGTAGTTCGCCCGGAATCCGGCCCAAACCGGAAAGTTTGTTAAAATTAAAAGTTTTATTTGGAGTTGATTAGATGTTCGATTTAGGAGTAGAAAGACATGCTGAACATTGAGAATGAACATTAGATTTTTGATAAAGGAGTGAAAAGATATGGTGCACCCGATTATGAAAACCATTTTCTCGCCGGTCAAGTACTTCGCCCGGAATCCGGCCAAAACCGGAAAATTTGTTGAAAGCAAAAGTTTTATTTGAAGTTGATTAGATGTTCGATTTAGGAGTAGAAAGACATGCTGAACAGGATTATTAAAACCCTTTTCTCGCCGGACAACTATTTCGCCCGGAACTCGGCCAAATCCGGAAAATTTGTTAAAAGCAAAAGTCTTATTTGTGGTTGATTAGATTCCGATTTAGTATTAAAAAAAGATGCTTAATATGACCGTACATGACAATCGTTTTTTGGGATCCCAAAACGTAAGTTGAGGGATACCTATGACTTCGAAAAAGTTGTCCGTCTGTCCGTCCGTCCGTCTGTAAGCACGATAACTCTCGAAGGGAATGAGATATTTTGATGAAACTTGGTGTGAGGATTCGTTGGGTCGGCGGACCAGTCGAGTTCTATTCTAAGTTTTATTTGAAGTTGATTAGATGTTCGATTTAGGAGTAGAAAGACATGCTGAACACGATTATTAAAACCCTTTTCTCGCCGGACAACTATTTCGCCCGGAACCCGGCCAAATCCGGAAAATTTGTTAAAAGCAAAAGTCTTATTATGAAAACTATTTTCTCGCCGGACAAGTACTTCGCCCGGAATCCGGCCAAGACCGGAAAATTTGTTGAAAGCAAAAGTTTTATTTGAAGTTGATTAGATGTTCGATTTAGGAGTAGAAAGACATGCTGAACACGATTATTAAAACCCTTTTGTCGCCGGACAACTATTTTGCCCGGAACCCGGCCAAATCCGGAAAATTTGTTAAAAGCAAAAGTCTTATTTGTGGTTGATTAGATTCCGATTTAGCATTAAAAAAAGATGCTTAATATGACCGTATATGACAATCGTTTTTTGGGATCCCAAAACGTAAGTTGAGGGATACCTATGACTTAGCAAAAGTTGTCCGTCTGTCCGTCCGTCCGTCCGTCTGTAAGCACGATAACTCTCGAAGGGAATGAGATATTTTGATGAAACTTGGTGTGGGGATTCTTTGGGTCGGCGGACCAGTCTTGTTCGTAAATGGGCTTTGTAGCCCTACATTTAGGGGTGGGGGTTCAAAATAAGGGGCAAACAAAATATTTTGAAACAGCTAATGTGATAGTCGATTATGGGTTAAGAAGACATGCTGAACACGATGGTGAAAACCATTTTGTAATCGGACAAGTAGTTCGCTCGGAATCCGGCCAAAACCGGAAAGTTTGTTGAAAGTAAAAGTTTTATTTGAAGTTGATTAGATGTTTGATTTAGAGGTAGGAAAACATGCTGAAGACGATGGTCAAAACCATTTTCTCGACGGACAAGTAGTTCGCCCGGAATCCGGCCCAAACCGGAAAGTTTGTTAAAATTAAAAGTTTTATTTGGAGTTGATTAGATGTTCGATTTAGGAGTAGAAAGACATGCTGAACATTGAGAATGAACATTAGATTTTTGATAAAGGAGTGAAAAGATATGGTGAACCCGATTATGAAAACCATTTTCTCGCCGGACAAGTACTTCGCCCGGAATCCGGCCAAAACCGGAAAATTTGTTGAAAGCAAAAGTTTTATTTGAAGTTGATTAGATGTTCGATTTAGGAGTAGAAAGACCTGCTGAACACGATTATTAAAACCCTTTTCTCGCCGGACAACTATTTCGCCCGGAACCCGGCCAAATCCGGAAAATTTGTTAAAAGCAAAAGTCTTATTTGTGGTTGATTAGATTCCGATTTAGTATTAAAAAAAGATGCTTAATATGACCGTATATGACAATCGTTTTTTGGGATCCCAAAACGTAAGTTGAGGGATACCTATGACTTCGAAAAAGTTGTCCGTCTGTCCGTCCGTCCGTCCGTCTGTAAGCACGATAACTCTCGAAGGGAATGAGATATTTTGATGAAACTTGGTGTGAGGATTCGTTGGGTCGGCGGACCAGTCGAGTTCGTAAATGGGCTTTGTAGCCCTACATTTAGGGGTGGGGGAGGGGGTTCAAAATAAGGGGCAAACAAAATATTTTGAAACAGCTAATGTGATAGTTGATTATGGGGTAAGAAGACATGCTGAACACGATGAAGAAAACCATTTTGTAATCGGACAAGTAGTTCGCCCGGTGGTGGTGGATCTATATTACCATGTCTGTGCTGATTTTTTTGTAGAGGTGCTCTTCTAATTACCTTGATACATTTATGTATTTAATGATACTTGGTATTACATTTACACATTTTTCTTATCTTCAATGTGATTTTTATGAATGAAGATCATTCGCTTATAATTTTTTTCTATCTAGCTTGTAATTTGTGTATTTGACGGTGCAAAACGGTGCAGACGGTTATTTTGTCAGTTTTTTTCTTTTCTTTTCCACTTTCATTTTCCACTTCTTTTCTTTTCCACTTTCTTTTTCTGCTCTAATGTATGAAAAAAATAAAAATAAAAAAAAGCCCCACCCTTTGTCAGGCGGGGGAGCCGTATAATGTACTGCTACGTCTCCTCCCTTTTTCTTTATTTAGAACATTCAGTTAGTTGATTCTGTTTGTTGTTTAATTAATATCGGTTATTTCCCTGCCCTAGCAAAGCAATCCTTTTGTGCTTTCCTGGCAGGAATATTAATTGTGTATTTTTTTTGGCTTTAATATAGTCCAAATGAACCTGAAAAAAATGAAAAAAAAGTGGACGACGTCCTATTTTTGTGAATTAACTAAACTGAAAAAGAAGAAAGAAAAACACTACCAGACAAGAATTCAGCCCAATTGTCCCGGGGAGAACTCCCGGGAGAAAATTGGTTTCGTTGCCAGGAGAAAGAGTTAGTTGCCATAGCCTTATAACCTAGGATGAAAGAGCTTTGCGTGCAAGCTCAGCAGAAGTAAAATAATGATTCTGGAGAAACGCCAGACTAGCTCTCTGGAGCAGGAAGAGGAATATGAAAAACAATACCTCAATATGAATAAGAAAGCCTTAAAGGACCCCTCGCACTATTTTCTATTCAACTTGCAGAATTTTAAAATATTTGAATACTTTAAAGCTAGGCTGTGCTTTCATCAATAACCCACGGTTTTGGCTGTATTAAGCCTTTTCCGAGACCCGTTGACTTACAACGAAAACAGGGACAAAATTTACATAACCGATTTTTCTGATGGAATTACTTCTCGCAGACAACCGTCGACAGCGTGATACACATCGAAGGTAGCAAAACACGGCATGCGAGAAAATCAGCGTGGTTTTGCTAGAGGGGTTGGAATGTACCGTACGATATTGGGGTCTCTTGGTTTAGAAATATATGGAGTGATTATGGAAGTAGGTTGCATTAGTATTATAGGTAAGACAGGTCCTTTAAAGTACAAAGCTTCGAAATTATCTTTTCACTATGAAATGGCTTAGAAATGTCGTTTTCCGAAAATACCATTACTTTCCATGTGAAGCGATTTTGTCGTTGGCGCTTTTCGATTCTATCCAGCTGGACGCAAACTGTGTAACAGATAACACTTCAGATGTTATCTGTTGTGTTTGAAAACGTTATGCATGAAATGTTATGCATAACAAGCTTTGTTAGGAAGAGCCAAAAAAGGATCTTCTGACTTTTTTCCTTATCGTCATGATGTCGGAAAACTCAGCAGATACTTTTTGGCGGTTTTTCGGTTCTTACTGATGGTAACGCTTATTAGGAATAACATTTTGAAACACAACAGATGACATGTGAAGTGTTATCTGCTACGCATTATCTGTTGAAACCGCGCATCCTCGTGTTATCTGTTATGAAACTTCTGACAGTGAGATACTAGAAATAGAATAAGCAAGAGGAGTCCTATTAATCTTACATAAATGGATATCCCTCGTGTTCCATTCATTTTAGAATTGTTACCCAACCCTTACCTTAGACCTTAATTCCACCAGAGCCCTCGTTGGCGCATAGGGCGTCGACAAAGCCTCTCCATTCGTCCCGCATTGATGCCGCAGTGGTGACGTCTTCCCATTCAGGTACTAGCGAGGTACCAACCGTCCTCAGATCTCGGTCATATGTTCGCCTCGATGTGTTTTTGGTGTGGCCTCGCTTTCTTCTCCCGTCTGGCTTCCACTCAGGCTTGTCTTCAAGGAGTCAAACGCAGCTTGGCATTCTGGAGTCCAATTGACAAGGTTCGGGCTATTTTTCCGTGTGAGGTCGAACAGTGGAATGGCCGTTAGAGAGTAGTTGGGTATGAAATTCCTGTAGCGGTACGGTCGACCTTCGGTGATGATTTCATGGACCGTTCCCTTCACTTTGCCAGGAGTTTCAGAGAACACGCTTCGGTGCTTCTCCAGCAGCGCTATACTGCACTATTATCCTCTTTTTAAGTGCGTAAATAAAATTTCATCATCATCACTCGTAGGTTTTTCGAGGAAGGCGGCTCTCATCCATACGAAGGACGTGTCCGAGGTATGTCCACCGCCTTCTTTTCAGCAGCTCAATGACGGACAGCTGACCTATTTTCCTGCGTATCTCTGCATTGTGATTTTTTGTTAAGATTCTTCTGAGGCTCATGTTTTCAAATGCGAGGATCCTTTTTCAAGCTGGGTGTTTATTTTCCAGCATTCACTTGCGTGAATTCACTTATTACCCAAGCCTGGCCTTCGTAATCCAAACGCAGTCTTCAGGTTTTGTTTCACACAAACCCACTACTTGTCTCGAGCCAAATCTAAAATGAGGCTGTTTCAGGCCTCAAACATCCATTCATAGAAATAAGAAGAAAGGAAGCTTTTACAACCCCAGAATTTGTTTGGAAAGGATGAGCTGTTTACGACAGAGGCGTCACTAGCCAAAATCTTTGGGGGGGGGGAACAGGAATTTACCGACTGGCTGGTAATTTTTACCGACTGATTCTGCAGAAAAAACGAATGTTTTCAACAACAAAAATTACAGTTTTGAAAAAAAATCGACTGATTTTCAGAAAAATCCACCGATTTTCAGAAAAACCGACTATTTTGACGAAAAATCGACCAATTTTCAGATAAAAACCGACTGTTTTCATGAAAAAAAATCAACTGTTTTGACGAAAAATCGCAGCGCTTCGCGCCGACTCCGTTATTTTTTACCGACCGGCCGACAGCATTGGTGGGGGGGGGGGGGCATCTCCCCCTCCCCCCCCCCAGTCGTGACGTCCCTGGTTTACGAGACGATATTGAAAATTCAACTCACCGAATTATTTATTTACCAATGTTGGGAAAACCTCTCTGGCACGCCAATTCCTCCAGTCCAGCGTTAAATAACGTTTATTGTAAGAACGAGTATTTAAAAATGTACAAGCCAGGTATACGTGAAGTCAGGAAAGTCAGGAACCCTATAAACAATGAATCTTTTACTTTATGATTTTACTTTAAGAATGAATACTTCAATTCAGAATTAATAAATTATCAATACATATCTTGATTATATAACTACAGCACTGTCAGAAGTTTCATAACAGATTGCTCATAACACTTTCAAGAATAACACCTTTTCACTTAGAAAAAAAGGGTTATGACCAATTAAGTTTATACTATTTCGTGCCCAGATCTCGAACAACACCTTCAATGGGTAAAAATACTACACTGTCAGAAGTTACATAACGACAACAGCAGGATGCGCGGATAACGCTTTGGGATGTTATATGATAAGTTTCTTTCGTTCCCGTTAGTGTTTTGACCAATTGAAGGTGTTGTTGGAGATCTAGGCACGAAATAGTGTAAACTTAACTGGTCATAACACTTTATTTCTAAGTGAAAAGGTGTTATTCTTGAAAGTGTTATGCGCAATCTGTTATGAAACTTCTGACAGTGAGGGGCGTCGCAAGGGGGGGGGTGCGGGGGGTGCAGCATCCCTCCACCTTTTTGAGATTCGGTAAAAAATTTGGGTCGCCGGAGGCCCAAAACTTACTAAAATTGTTCGGTATTTTTTCGATCGCAGAACTGTTCGATATCTTTACGGGGATTCAGTAGTTATACAGAATCCTAAATAGGCTACCTGTACAAATCTCTTCGGTATAATGATCGGGATTCGGTATAATTGCCAGTATTCGGTAGTTATCACGAATTTGGTGAAAGAATTTACTGAAATCATTTGGTAATTTTTCGACGCCGGAACTACTCGGTATATTTACAGAGATTCCGTAGTTACACAGAATCCCGAATAAGCTATTGGTTCAAAGTTATTTGGTATCATGATTGGGATTCGGTAATTTATTCAGTGTAATTTCCAGGATTATGAAGTTAACCACGAATCCTGACTTTGTGCCAGTTTCGACGAAAGTATACCGAATATGAATATTGTTCGGTAGTCTTTCGATACCAAAGCAATTCGGTATAGTAACCGGGATACGGTAGTTATCCAGAATCCCAAACATGCTATTGGTCTAAACTTATTCGGTATAATACCTGGGATTCGGTAATTTCTTCGTTACAATTGCCAGGATTCGGAAGTTACCACGAACCTCGAAACTCAGAAGAGGTCGAGTGAAGCACTGGTCGCAGACAAAAGGGATGATCTGGGATATCATCGATACTCCTTACTTTTATTTTGGATCCCAAAAAGAATATAAAATCATAAATATTCGAAAATTCCGCCTGCATCACTTTTCGTAATATTCTCTATCTTGTGGAATTGCGCGCCATTTGACGGGGGTTTTAAGCCAGTTTTAGGATTGAGATTTCGAAACCTTAAAAGCTAGATTTTGGATGGAATTTAAATTTGGCAGGAAAAAAGCAAAAACTAAACTACAGTTGCTGCTGCTTCCGGAACATCGCTCCATCCGGTTTCTGGAACTTCTTAGAGTATCGGTATTTAATCAACGGTAAATGATAGAATTTGTAAGAGAAGCAGTTAAATTTTAGCCTACAGAAAAAAAACCGATTTCGAAAATTTTCGCCTGCGGCGCTCGATGTAATTTTCTATTGGCTTTAATAGATAGAAGCTGTTACTGCAATCATGCCCGGCAATATATTCTCCATGTGGGCTTCGCGAAAATGCCACCTAATAGTTGGCTTATCGTCTTTCGTGCTGCCCTTTATTGTTACTCTTCCGTCCGTCTCCGTCCCAATCGTTCCTGTTCCGTAATTTAAAGCTCGAATTCGGTAAATTTTTTGAAAGATTCGGTATAATTTTGGCTCTGCACCCCCCCCCCCCCCCCCACACCAAAAATGCACTTGCGACGCCCCTGTATAACTAACATAATAATCCGAAAAGGTTACCTTAAAATTACTCCAAATCCACTTTAAATATTTCAAACCATTAATCTGGTTCAAAGCTGTCTACCGAGTACCAACTGAACTGGTGACTATCAACATGTATTACTGTTAATACTACCCAACACTGCTGGATGGCGTTATAAACTGGAAAAGCGCGGAATATTCAAATAGGGTAAGAAACGGAATCGGACGATTCCCAACAACCCTTGATTTATCACACTATAAAACTATAAGATCACACTATAAGATCACATATAAGACGTCGGTATAAATGTCGCAAAATTGTATATACTTGTAGATTGTTCTGTTATAACGTTATGTTTTGACGCAAAAACAACCCATCGGCTTGTCCGTTATCTCTTTTTTTTAGAATATATTGAACTGAATTGAACTCTAAAATCCTGAATTCACGAATTTTTTTGGTCTGCAATGGCAAGAGACGGCAGCGAGAAATATGAGCTTGCTATTTCCTACAGGGACTATAATAATGATACATGTAATTATAACTTTATTTCAACCTAGGGATATGAAAAGTAAGGAGTCGAGTCCCGAAAATTATACCGAATAAATTACCGAATCTCAATCATGATGCTGAATGATTTTGAACCGATTGCCTATTCGGTACTCTGTGTAGCTACCAAATTCCATAAATATCCCCAATAGTTCTGATATCGAAAAATTACCAAATACCTTCAGTAAATTCGCTAACCGAATCCGTGACCACCGAAGAAGTTAAACAAACTACTTGGAGTCGTTCGCCTATCGAAACGCGAAGAAAGAAATCAAATCGATTTGGTTTAAGGCAGCTTTCTCACAGTCTAGTCAGCTTTTCCAAAGGCATGATTAGGTTTTGTGCCTTGAGGCTTTTAAGGGCCACGAAGTGTCATTGTTTTACTTAGGCTTTGACACGATCGAAAGACGCATTTTCCCAGTATTAATCTCGGCAACTGGAGAACTGCTGAAACTTACAGACGGTTAACTTCGAGTCTGATACTCCGTGTAGCTACCAAATTTCCCCCCAATAGTTCTGATGTCGAAAAATTACCAAATACCTTCAGTAAATTCGCTTACCGAGTTCGTGATGATTACCGAATCCTGGTAATTATACCAAATCCTGATCATTATACCGAATAGATTTGTACCGATAGCCTATTTGGGATTCTGTATAACTACCGAATCCCCGTAAAAATACCGAATAGTTCTGGTCTGGTATCGAAAAAATACCAAACAATATTAGTGAAATGAAACGCTAGGTACTTGAGGAGGGTCCTCCTAACAGGAATGCAGCTGAAGAAGGGTCAACTGTATTCCTTATTAACATCCGAGCAACATTCAAGTAATATTGTGTGAAGCATTTACTGATTATGAATCAGCATTATCAACCTTACAACTACCGTCCCTTCACGACCGTCGGTTCAGTTTGATATGCAAATTTGGCCAATTCCTTCTAAGACGTGACAAACATAGGGCCATACTACCATCAGTCATGTCGAATCGAGTTGATTCTATGTCTAAAAACAAAGAAAAACTGGTACCGCCTACCACACGAACAAATCGGTTTTAAACACGTTCGTTCCGTATTACACATCAGTGTTTAACAAGTGCTGAAGCTTCTGTTCTTAATTTGTGTCGTCTTTTAGTTTGTAAGCCCAAGCGCCATCTAGTTGAGTTCTCTTCTTGACCATGATTTTCGTGTAAATAAATAATTCTGATCCTGATTCTGAGCAAAAGAATCTCTGGTGCGGAGAGGCTTTGGACCAGACCTTCTTGAGCGTTCCTTCTTGAATTTGCCTCCCATCTTCAGGAGGCAAAATCATGACTCACGTTGCAGATTATATCGAGCAACACGGTTGTAGACGTTTTGAAGGGACCTGGCCGATTGCTGAGATGTTTTCGGCACTTGAGACATTACAAGGTTTTAAGATAAAATAGTAGTATTTCATTTTTCTTTTCCAGTGCCTAAATAAAATTTCATCATCATCGTCAGTGTTCATTAGTTACTTTATGGCTGACTTGTTGTTGACGACGAACTGTCTATAAAGAGAGAACCCCTAAGAAGGATATGGCAACTTCCTTTGTTTTGTTTTTGCTGCTACCTGAAGATGATCCTTACTAAAAAAGGCCGAACTAAAATCAAGCAGACTAATCCGTTGGCTTCAGCACAAGTGACTAATACTTTTTGACTTAGCCTACTTACTTGACTTATGTGTTATGCCGGACGTCGCTCAGCGCACAGGGTTGCCACATGTCGCACGATAGTGTGAATTGTCACTCTGTTTTGTTTTTGTCACTCTTGATAAAAATCACTCTATTTCACAAAACGTCCAAATATGTCAATTTTGCAGCAGAGATTCCGACTAGAAGTGACTATTTCAAGTTTATTTTTGTGAAAATAAATTAGGACGTGTCATTTTGCAGAGGCGATTCCGACCAAAAGGGACCGCTTCACGTTTTTTTTCATGAAAATAAAATTTCACTCCCATTCACACTCCGTTTTGGCCCAAAAGTCACTCTCTAAATGTTTTTGATGTGGCAACCCTGTCAGTGCAGAGAGTATGTCAGCCTCCTTCAAACCGGTGCCATCAGCAACTAGCGCTTATGCGTCGTGGACGTCGAATTTTTGGAAAATTAATACCTCAGGTGGATTTGTTTGAGCGATATTTCGGCCCTTCTTGGCAAGAGTCCTCCTCAACTATTTCCTCCCAGGATCAATGTTCTAGATTTAGGCCTGAAGGGGATCCTTGCCAAGAAGGGCCGAAATATCGCTCAAATGAGTTCAGCTGACGTATCTGTTTAGTACCGTGCAACACCAGACTTCTTAAGGTACACGGGCGGCAGCCCTAGAATACGAAAACTCTATGGGACTCGAAGTTGACCTTCTTTAACCTTGCCGAGAATAATACTGGGAAAATGCTTTTCTAGCTTTGAGCCTGAAGAGGATTCTTGCCAAGAAGGGCCGAAATATCGCTCAAATAAATTCAGCTGACTTATCCGTTTAGCACCGCCAAACACCAGACTTCTTAAGGTACACGGGCGGAAGCACCTAGAATACGAAAACTTAATGGGACTCGAAGTTGACGTTCTTTAACCTTGCCGAGAATAATGCTGGGAAAATGCCTGGCCAAGAAGGACCGAAACCTAACTAAAATACTTTCAGCATACTTATCCGTTTAGTACCTCCAAACCTCAGACTTCTTAAGATACCGAGAGGCAGCTCCTAGAATTCGAAAACTGGATAAGCCTCGAAGTTAACCGTCTGTAAGCTTCAGCAGTTCCCCACTTGCCGAGAATAATATTGGAAAAATGCTTTTCTAGCTTTGAGCCTGAAGAGAATTCTTGCCAATAAGGGCCGAAATATCACTCCTACAATCCGAAAACTGGATAGGACTCGAAGTTAACTGTCTTTAAGCTTCAGCAGTTACCCAGTTGCCAAGAACAATACTGGAAAAATGCTTTTCTAGCTTTGAGCCTGAAGAAGATTCTTTCAAAGAAGGGCCGAAATATTACTAAAATAATTTGAGCTGGCGTACCGCCAAACACAAACATAAGACTTCTTAAGATACTCGGGCGACAGCTCCTAGAATCCGAAAACCGGAAAGGACGCGAAGTTAACCGTCTATCAGCTTCAGCAGTTCCTCAGTTGCCGAGTTTAATACTGGGAAAATACGTCTTTCGTCTTGTCAAAGCCTAAGTGAAACAATGACACTCCGTGGCCTTTGAAAGCCTCTAGGCACAAAACCTAATCATGCCTTTGGAAAAGCTGATTAGACTGTGAGAAAGCTGTCTTAAACCAAATCGATTTGATTTCTTTCTTCACTTTCGGACAGGCGCACGATTCCAAGTAGTTTGCTCGACTTATTCGGTGGCTGGAATGCGTCCTTTGATCGGCCTTGATTAAGCGAATTGAGAATAGAGCTTTGAGTAGGAGAACGGTAGATACACTGTAGAAAGTTTCTCCGAGTAAGGATTATAGTTAACTGCAGTATTTGCTACTGAGATCAATCTTATCTCTATTCAGATAAAATTAATCCGAATTAGAGATAAGATTATCTTTTTAGAGACAAGATTAACCCCAGCAGCAAATACTGCAAATATGTTTCCACTGAGCAAAAACATTTGTAGAGTAGAGTAGAGTAGAACTCAATTTAAAAATGACTTTCATAGCAATGAATTTGCATTTCTCGTCAACATACGGCTATAGATACTCGAGCATTTAAAGCACCTTAACAGATGTAAATACCGATATGCAATTAAAACAGAAACAAATTATATAGATTCAAATTGAAGAACACAAATTAATATTTAGTCTTGGGGGAGAATTTTGAGTCGATGGGAAGACATCACAGAACATGGGATCAGAAAAAGCTCGAGTTCCGGAATTATAGAACAGTATTTGGCGTTACGATTAGCTTGTCCTAATTACTGCACCTAATAATACATATCTAGTATTATCCTAAAAAGCGAAGTAAACAAACTGATTACAGAGAAGCTTCTGAATAAAAAGGACTGTCAACTAGAGCACGCTTGAACTCTCTGTACGACGTCCTCTTCAACTAACTGAACTGTTAAATTATTTCAAACTTCATTGGCATTTGTTATATTATGTATCTGATGTTAACTTGGAGTACGAACCCACGTATCTTATATCCGTGTAGCATGTACCCGAGTGGTTGGTACGTATTCAGGCAACCGGTAGCCCGAACGGTATCCTCGAAAGGCTGATTCGTAACTGTAGGGGGTTGTTCCTAGGTCCTACATAAAAAAATAGCATTTAGAAACCACAATTACTTTTAATAGTGAAGTTCCACATACAATAAATACATCCTTCGCCCAACTGACTGACTGCTACCGTAGCCTACTCACTCTCAAAACTGACTCTCTAAATACATGGACACTGCTACTTTTTGTTTATAATTTATTAAAGTTAACTGAAAAGCCAACTTATTTTTGTATTTTTGTAGCTGGACAAACAACATATGGATTGTGTGAATGGATTATTTTATTTTTCACTATTTGCCCTAGCACGACGTTCATAATATCTACTTACACTTACTAACTACTTACTACTTACAACGCGCCCTTACAACGCAAAATTCTACTATGGCGCGAAAAATTGAATCTCAACAAAAACGTGGCTTTTCAGTGGCCACTCATCTCACGGACATTAGCGCACTGCGTGAGAAGTTATTTTTCGTAAATCGACAGGGAAATTCCACTATATTAAAATCGTTTTTTCGTGAATGGCGGAGAAACGAAGTAACGTATTTTCCTCGGGTCTTCAAGCCTCTTTAAGTTACTAAGGACTGGGTAACTAGATTGTCCCATCTCAGCCCTTTTCGGTTAAACTTTAAAGTTCAGTGGGCGCCTCAAACAATCATGATGTCACCTTACAACCATCTAGAATACAATGTTACATCAGAAATCAGCAGATTCCTAGACAACTTTTGTCCGCTAATATATCCTTACGGCGTTTTTTGCTGACTGCCATACTCCAATTACTAGCTTTAACAAATATGAGCGGAGTTTCTTTTTTCTATCAGTTCACTATTATTAGCTACTCCGGATTATTTGTGTTATTGGTAGATACTCACATTAACGTTTTAACCGAAAATTCCTTGTAAGCTCTGGAATCAGCTGCAAGTAAGTCTGTTATATTTGTACATTTCTGGCAGTTTTGCAACTTTACATCTAGATAATAAAACTTTTCTTCGTCACTACAAACAACAGAAGTATCATCAGATAACACTAGAGCAATCTGCCAGCTACAGAGACCGTGAATTTTAGCAGCCATTGCACTCTCATCTCTCACCTTTACAAAACGATTGATTTTCGTGCGTTAACGAGAGTTTTTGAATTTCCGCGATTTGCAATACCAAGTTCTGAAATCGTCTCCACCGAGATGTCGAGGAGTTAATGACAAACGATAACAAGAAAACGGCTTATTTTTGAAGCGCTCTCTAGTGGAATTCAGAAATTTGTATGTGTGAAGCATTTTATAAAAATTAAAGCATAATTAGTTCCCATTGTGCTTGAACAAAATTTTGTTGGACTGCAGACAGATAATACAGACATTTAGACAGACAGAAACAAATATATAACAGTGGTCATGGCCACTGTTACATAAATATTCAAATAATATATACAACGGATACGTCAGCTACGATGCTTCATCAGCGATATTTCGGCTCTTCTTGGCAAGGGTCATCGTCAGGCTGTGAATCTTCAGGGTCGACATCGGGGAAGTCACCGTCGGAAAAAAACCTTGGGATCGACAAAAACCAGGAAGGGAAGGGAACGCGAGAAAAGCAGGAAGGAATACTAAAACCAGGAAGGGCATACTAAAACGAGGAAGGCTGTCGCCAGAATTCAAAACTGGAAAGCCGCACCGTTCCCTTCCTCTGTTTACTATTCTTTGAGGGGTCGGCAAGTTTTCAAACTCAAAGTTCAGCATCCCTTCCTCGTTTTAGTATCCTGGTATGGGTCGGCATCAAGTTCAGTGTTGGGTCGGCGACTATAAAAATCGTAGTTCATCAATGGGTCGGCAACTATAAAATTGTAACTCACCTTTTCATTCCTCGTCTGGCGGTAGGCGACTAAAATCCTCAGAGTCCAGCGAGGGGTCCGGAACTAAGATATTTCAAGTCCACCATTTCCTTCCTGGTTTTAGTACCTTAAAAGTACTAAAACGAGGAAGGAAATTTTAAATTATTCTTCTTTGAGGGGTCGGCAACTAGAATTCTCAGTCAGCGACGGGTCGGCAACTAAGAAATTTCAAGTCCACCATTTCCTTCCTTGTTTTAGGACCTTGAGAGTACTAATAAGAGGAATTTAGTCGCCCTTGGCGATTTTAGTCGCCCTTGGCAGTTGCCGACCCCTCAGAGAAGAATAAGATCCTTCCTCGTTTTAGTACTTTCAGGGTACTAAAAGGAGGAAGGAAATGGTGGACTTGAAATATCTTAGTTGCCGACCCCTCGCTGGACTCGGGGGACTAGTCGCTACCGCCAGAACTAGAAATGAAAACGTGAATTACAATTTTGATAGTTGCCGAGCCCTCACCGATCATAATGCCTACCTCTGTCAGGATACTAAAACGAGGAAGGGATGGTGAACTTTGGGTTTGAAAAGTTGCCACCCCTCGAAGAACACTAAACAGAGAAAGGGGACGGTGCCACGGATTCTAGCGACAGCCTTCCTCATTTTAGTATGCCCTTCCTCGTTTTAGTATGCCCTTCCTGGTTTTAGTATGCCTTCCTGCTGTTCTCGCGTTCCCTTCCCTTCCTGGTTTTAGTCGATCCGAAAAACCTTTCCTGGCATCGCCCCAGTCGTGCAGCAAAAACAGCGGCCGTTTCAAAAATTAAATCTCAGGACTAGTTTTTTCCTACAGTGGTAATCGAAAGTAATTTGCCCGAATAAGATATTTATGGTCGGTAGACGCTTCAGTTATTTATTATAGGTTTGTTTTCTTCAATGACGTTGACCCTGAAGTTTGACAGCCTGACGAGGACCCTTGCCAAGAATGGCCGAAATATCGCTGATGAAGCATCGTAGCTGACATATCCGTTGTATACATTATTTGAAAATATGTTTAAAGTCAGCTTGGGGTTAAGGAATATTTATCTCTTATCTGTTTTTTGTACAAGTTTATCCTGACAAGAAAACAAAATTTCGGCATTGGGCTGTTTCTGAAAAAAAAAATTTAATGTATGATGCATCAAATGTCTGATTTTTATCATGGACCTCAATATTATGAAGCATGCCGAAGGTTAGATTATGATGAAGAACTCGAGGTTTTGGTACGGGCTTCAACAAATACTTATACTTCAATAATAACAATAATATTTTTTTTAACCCACAAATCGTACAAGACGAAAAACATAATTAGGGAAAACACAACACATACAAGTTCTCTGTGGAGAACAGCCAATTTTTTAGTAATACCCGGTAGCGAGTACTTACTAATTATTTTAGAATTTCTTTGCCAAGGAGGGAGAAAAAGAAGAAATTTATAAGAACGAAAGTAAGACAACTTTCTTTTAGGACAACTCCGACGTTTGCATCGACTTCACCTTGGATGCCCAGCGCTTAACCCTCATTGCCGAAAAGGAGCGTCGCGACACAGTCTGTCGCAGGCTGTGCTGTGGGGCCGTCGTACTACTTGGCATTGGCGTATTTGTCGTTTTAGTAGTGGGCATAAGCTTCTATTTTGCACAAGGTCAAAAACAATACTGATATGTGATATTTCTTATTTTTATATCTTTGATGAGTATATTTGATAGATAGCCAGTGCATAGTCGGCGACACCCATCCTTTAGCTGTGGCTACACCCCAGCTTAGTTTCTCGCTTGAGCCGTCTGCCATTTCTTTTCTCTCACTCTGCAAAACACTGTGTCAGGGATGGGATCAACTAAAAAGAGGCTAGACCCGGCACGGCATTGCGCAGGAGGCAAGAGTGATAAAAAGAGATTAGCAAGTAGTAGAAGAAAACAAGTGAGTGGGAGTTTGTTCCTCAAGAGCCTAAGAGAAGGCACGTTGGCACGTCATTATCCTCACTCTGAAGCCTGAAAGGGCACTTTTAGTCTTCATGCCTCTTTTTAGTACATGTGCCTGCTATGCTATGTCGTGCCGTGCCGTGCCTCTTTTTGGTCGATCTCGTCAGGGAGGGATCAACTAAAAAGAGGCATGGGCCGGCACGGCATAGCGCAGGAGGCACGAGTGATAAAAAGAGATTAGCAAGTAGTAGAAGAAAACAAGTGAGTGGGAGTTTGTTCCTCAAGAGCCTAAGAGAAGGCACGTTGGCACGTCATTATCCTCACTCTGAAGCCTGAAAGGGCACTTTTAGTCTTCATGCCTCTTTTTAGTACATGTGCCTGCTATGCTATGTCGTGCCGTGCCGTGCCTCTTTTTGGTCGATCTCGTCAGGGAGGGATCAACTAAAAAGAGGCATGGGCCGGCACGGCATAGCGCAGGAGGCACGAGTGATAAAAAGAGATTAGCAAGTAGTAGAAGAAAACAAGTGAGTGGGAGTTTGTTCCTCAAGAGCCTAAGAGAAGGCACGTTGGCACGTCATTATCCTCACTCTGAAGCCTGAAAGGGCACTTTTAGTCTTCATGCCTCTTTTTAGTACATGTGCCTGCTATGCTATGTCGTGCCGTGCCGTGCCTCTTTTTGGTCGATCTCGTCAGGGAGGGATCAACTAAAAAGAGGCATGGGCCGGCACGGCATAGCGCAGGAGGCACGAGTGATAAAAAGAGATTAGCAAGTAGTAGAAGAAAACAAGTAAGTGGGAGTTCGTTACTCAAGAGCCTAAAAAAAAGCACGTTGGAACATTGTCCTTCCCCGTTACTCTGAAGCCTGAAAGGGCTCTTTTAGTTTTCGTGCCTCTTTTTAGTACTTGTGCCTCCTATACTATGTCGTGCCGCGCCGTGCCTTTCTTAGTTGATACCGTCAGGGATGGCTGTGTACTATCTAGGGCAGATGGAAAGCTTAGGGGTACTGGGAATTTTTTTGGAAGCAAAACCCTTGAGGCACAATGTCATAGGCCCTCGGGGAATACGAAGATGGATCATTTCACCAACAGTAACATTGACACTCTACGGGTGATAAGCTGCCTGCTCCCTCACAGGAGCCTAAAGCATTGTCCAAATAGGTGCTGTAAGGTGTATTACGGCGTATAAGGCGTATAAGGGCGCGCTGTAATAAGGCAAATGAGGAGAATAGAGCCAGGTTCTATTTTCACTTTTGCAGAGCCAATCAGATCGCTTGGTTGGTTCCGCCAGCAGGCTGAGGAGTGGAGCAGTGTCGTCAGGGTTGCCACGGTAAGCACAAACGTTCTACTTTGTTGGAAGCTGAAGAAGTAACTTTTCTTCAAAAGAACACGTTTTGTTCTGTTATATACAACTGCTTATTGTTAGTTCGAGGACCGATGCCTGTCCATCCGTTAAATTAGTAGCTTTTTGGGATCTCAAAACGTAAGTGAAGGGATATCTATTACATGGCAAAAGTTGTCCGTCTGTCCTTCCCACTACGAACTTTCGCCAGACTCCAGGTGAACTACTTGTCCGGCAAGAAAATAATCTTATTATTCGGACTCAGCATGTCTTCTTAACCCTAAATCAACTCTGTCAATAGCTTGTAAAAATATTTGTGTTTGCCCCTTAATTTGAAACCCCTCCCCCACCCCTAAATATAGAGCCACAGAGACCATCTTCGAACTTGACCTGTACTTTGACCCAAAGAATCATCGTGCCAAAAATATATCAACCCCTTCGAGAGTTATCGTGCTAACAGACGGACGGACGGACTTACGTTTTGGGATCCCAAAAATACAGTGCAATTTGTCTTGTCGTGGGTTCGTAACTGGCCATTAGTAATTTTGTTCTAGGTCGCTCAAAGCACAGGTTGCAGTAATGGGACGGAAACGTTTGTAAAGTTTGTGACGAGGGGCGTATTCTATAGGCGTATTCTCGCCTTTACCCGAGGACTCCTCGGGGAATCGAAGAAAACGGCGAGAACGACTCCGCCAGACGGAAATAACGAGAACATGGGGATTGCTTCTAAAATGGATTTTGTGCAAACAAAAAAATGTTTAGTTGACGAAATTAGTCTTGATCCACTTTATTTTCATTTTTTGTTTATTCTGATTCTTTTTAATTAGTATTAAATTGCACCAACACCAGCAAAAATTGATTCCCCTCGGTACTCGGAAGATAAATATTCCTTCAGCCCAAGCTGACAGCGAATCATATTTGATAGTGCAAAACGGATACGTCAGCTGAATTTTATTGGAGCTACATTTCTGCCTTTCTTGGCAAGGGTCCTCTTCAGGCTCAAAACCGCTCAAGTTGGAAAAATCCAAACAAAATTCTTTCCACCTACAAACAGCTCATCGCAGTAGAGCCCCGAAGAAGACTATTGAGTTGTGTTTAAGGCTCACGATTCTCAACCCGTGTTCGTCACAAGTCGTTTTTATGGAGCGCATCCAGTGCGCATCCTAACGCGGGTTCCGCGTTCTGTGGCTTCAAGCGTTTTTAGTTCAAGTTCGAGTTCAACACGGAATCCAAGCACAAACGGACTCGGTAGAGTATCAAATCCTGTGCCGGGTTCTCTTAAGCCCCCTTCACACTGACTTAAGAAGCTTAAGTGGGCTTTCACACTGGCCAACTTAAGAATCTTAAGTCACTTAAGGTTCCTACGTGATATGTAACGTAGAAGATTTTTACTTAACTTAGCCACTTAAGAACGTTGAAAAAAGTTCAACTTTAGACCTTACGTTAAGTTGGAACATGGATTTGGTGGGTGGAAATCATCAAGTTTCTTTAAAGTTTAACTGAAAAGGTCTTAGATAGGACCATATAGTTACCTATCACTTGTTCACTTAAAGAAGCTTGAAAACACGTTACTTCGTTCCTCCGCTATTCACAAATAATTGATTTTCAAATAGTGGAATTTCCTTGTCTGATTTGCATGCTCTATGCGCTTGTATCTGTGCTGTACACTCGATGAAAACGATATACGAAAAATAAGTGTTCACGCAGTGCTACTGGAGCTGCCTTCCGTAAGCCGATCACTGGCCACTGAAACGCCGCGTGATTAAATTTTTCTGCGTCATAGTAGAAATATGCGTTGTGAGGACGACAGTAGATATTCTGAACGTCATTCTAGAGTAAGTAGTTAAAAATAAAAAAAATCCCTTAAAGTTTAACCGAAAAGGGCTGGGATAGGAAAATCTAGTTACCTATCACTTATTCACTTAAATTGGCTTGAAGACCCGCTGAAAATGCGTTAGTTCGTTGTTCCACTCTTCACGATTGTTATTTGTGTTATTTGTGGTACCTCAATGCGCTTGTATTTTTGTTGTAAGGCCTACGAGAAAGATCTATGATTTTTTTTTGCTCAGGCACTAAGCAATCTTCACCAATCTCACCACTGCCCTCAGAAAGCCGCGTTTGTGTTTAGATTAAAATTTCCCGCGTCATAGTAGAATTTACGACGTGGGGACGGACGCAGATATTCTGAATATCATAACTAGAGCAGATAGTGGAAAATAAAAACATCCCTTTGCAGAATTCAAATAATTCAGTGTATTCAGTTAGATGACACAAAAATAAGTTCGCTTTTCAGTTAAACTTTAACATAGTCCAGAAACTGCAGTGTATTCACTTGAGTGATCCAAAAATAAGTTGGCTTTTCAGTTAAACTTTAAGAGAGAGAGAGAGAGAGAGTTTCATTAAAGGAATAAGTTGAAAGAAGAAAGAATAGACCATTGAAAGTTCGTACATGGGAGGAAAGCTTTGCAAAGAAACTCAGTGATAACCTGGGGAAAACATGTAGGCTACAGATAGGCTTAGTTTAGCCTTTTTTTAGTCAGTACCTTCTTTTCAGATGCCAATAATTTAGCAGCCCTGCACTGTTGAAATGAAATGGAATGTTTTCAGTATATAGGTACATTATACCATAACAAATCTTTGATTTTTGGAAACCCATGCCAGCCGTTGGGTATATCTGGTATTTGGGACAAATGGCATATGCCTAGCCCCTGCTCACAGTGCTGACAAAAAGCATGTGGGTTTTTTTCCGGGAATGAAAATAAAAGACAAAGATTGGTTCATTTTCAAGGCTAAGAATTGATCTACCTTTTCTCGAGACAAATCGTTGTAATTTTAGGATGACTGAACGCAAAATATCTTCTGAGTAAACTTGCAGTAAGTAACCTATTATGAACTAGATGACCCATAGGGTTTGACTGAAAATTTCCTAATAGTTGGTGGTTTTCACTCACAGGGGTAATCTCCCGGGATCGACTAATACCAGGAAGGGAAGGGAACGCGAGAAAAGCAGGAAGGCATACTAAAACCAAGAAGGGCATACTAAGACGAGGAAGGGCATACTAAAACGAGGAAGGAATTCAAGGCTGCGAAAAACCGGAACGCTGCACCGTTCCTTTCCTCTGTTTAGTATTCTTCGAGGGGTCGGCAACTTTTCAAACTCAAAATTCACCATCCCTTCCTCGTTTTAGCATCCTGACATGGGTAGGCATTAAGTTCGGTAAGGGGTCAGCAACTATCAAAATTGTAATTCACCTTTTCATTTCTAGTTCAGACGGATACTAAAACGACGGATACTACAGGATATTAAAGCGAGGAAGGGATGGTGAACTTTAAATTTGGAAAGTTGCCGACCCCTCAAAGAATACTAAACAGAGGAGGTGAACGGTGCGGCTTTCCAGTTTTGAATTCTGGCGACAGCCTTCCTCGTTTTAGTATGCCCTTCCTGGTTTTAGTATGCCTTCCTGTTTTTCTCGCGTTCCCTTCCCTTCCTGATTTTAGTCGATCCCTAATCTCCCAGCGTCTTCAGCGCTCATTCTATCGGGTATCTTTGGCCTTTTCTCTCGACAACATATTCGTCGAGATCTCGACGAATTTGTTTATTTTCTTTCTTTGACAGATGCTACAGTCAAACGTAACGTAGACAGGACTTGGCCCAGTCGGAAGGGGACTATGTCAGTGAGAATCGGCTACTTAACGTAAGCCGTAACTTAAGTAATTAACGTAAGGTCTTACGTATTCAATGTGAAACGGCTTTATGCAAGACACGGGCGCTGAAAACGGGTGACAGCGCAATGGTCTTAGGATTCGAGTTCATCACGCTAATTGCTAAAAACGCAACTTAGGTGTACACCATGGTGACATCAAGTGTGACGCGCAGCAGAGGCGGGTCTACACGCCTGCTACCTTCTTTCCTCTGATATGCGCCGCGGCGAAAAAGGTCGGTGCATGGGATCAAAGACGAGGTTCTACTTGTTTTATTTGTTCTTGATCTCGCGTGGCTGGCTCGGTTAGGGTGTATCCCGTCGTCTCTCATACTTTCTTAAAGGACCCCTCGTATTATTTACTCTTCAACTTACAGTATTTTAAAATATTTGAATACTTTAAAACTAGACTGTCCTTTCAACAAATAACCCACGGTTTTGGCTGTTTTAAGCCTTTTCCGAGACACGTTGACTTTTAGCTAAAACAGTGAAACAATTTTTTTCAACCGGTTTTTCTGATAGAAAAACTTATTCGCAGACCACCGGCGACAGAATGGTAGACATCGAAGGTAGCAAAACACGGCGAATGAGAAAATTAGCGTGGTTTTGTTGGAGGGGTTAGAATGTACCGTGCGACATTGGGGTGTCCGGGTTTAGAAATATATGGAGTGATTGTGGAAGTAGGTTGCATTAGTGTTATAGGTAAGACAGGTCCTTTAAGCCTCCAATGAGCTTGAGGTCCGCCTTGTTCGAGGCCTAGCTTCGCCTGCGCCGTGTCCTGCCGTCTTTTGGTCGATCCCGATTCTTCTTCCTTCCATCTGTCAAAATCGATGAAGCAATCGGTAATCTAAGCAACATTGGATAAGATAGGTAAATTGCCTGTAGAAAATCTGAATCTTTCCAATTGGAATGTTAAATGACTTGAAGAATGAATCTGCATTCTTCCATACTGGGAAAGATAAATGACAAGTCATGCGTGAAAATAAAGTGTCCCGAGCCACTTCCTTTTATTACTCTACTCTTGCTTCTGGATTGATAATATACTGTTACTCGTAGGCAAGTTGCTTATGCATTCCATTTCCTTGACAATAATAGAGGAAATAAAAAACAGTCTGTCGACCTTAGGACCGACAAACTGCCAAGAAACTAAACACAACTCCGATGCACATAATTTGTTATCACAACCAACTCTCAATTTCAAGTAAGTCGGTCAAGTAAGTCGGATTCGGTCCGGAAATGAAAAAGATCACCAGAGAGAAATGTCCTCTGTTCAATTATTAAATTTCACTCGAATCTTTTAATTCAAACAATGTTTACAACCGGTACGTCAGCTACGATTCTTCATAAGCGATATTTCGGCCGAAAATAAAAGGGCCGAAATATCTCTGATGAAGAATCGTAGCTGACGTACCCGTTGTAAACATTGTTAGAATAAATGTTTCAAAGTCAGCTTGGGCTCAAAGAATATTTATCACTCGAATCCGATCACCCGTTCCAAAGTTACGCATGACTCAATATTCCAGATTCCACCCTCAACTCCCCCCCCCCCCCCCCAAGATTATCATATCAAGGATTTTTTTTTATTCCAAGTTAGTTTGACCGGGTCCCTGATATGCCTGCCAAGTTTCGTCGTGAAAATCCCAAATACCGGAATTCTGGGAAACCCCCTCCCCCCCCTCAAGTGTCCCTATCCAGTCAAATTGTGTAAAAGATTTACATGACCAGGTGTTTGTTCTTCCCAGCAAGTTTCGTTCCGATCCCTCCATTCTAACCGTTTCTTGAGATTTCCGCCTCCCCCCCAACTCCCCCACGGTGGCCGTAGCCAATCCCATTCAGTGAATGATTTACCTACAGCATCTGATTGTTCTTCCCACAAATTTCCATCCTGATCTCCCCATTCTAAGCGGGTCACGTATTCCCCCCCCCCCCCCAATAGTCGCCGGATCCGGTCCGGATATGGAAAAGATCACCAGAGAAATGTCCTCTGTTCAATTCTTAAATTTTACTCGAATTCGATCACCCGTTCCAAAGTTACGCGTGACTGAATATTCCGGATTCCCCTCCCTCAACTCCCCCCACCATTATCAGATCGACAAAATTTTATTTTGAAGTCAGTTTGATCGGGTCCCTGATATGCCTGCCAAGTTTCATCGCGAAAATCCAAAAAAACGCCATCACCGGAATTCCGGGACCCCCCCCCCGCCCGTAGTTTCCGGATCCAGTACAATTGTCTAAACGATTTATCTAGAGCAGATGCATGTTCTTCCCAGCAAGTTTCACTCCGATCCCTCCATTCTAACCGTTTCTTGAAATTTCCGGTCTCCCCCCCCCCCAACTTTCCCCAAGCTACCGAATCCGGTCAAGACTTTAAACGGGACATCACAGATATATAATCTATTCAGTTATCAAGTTTCATTACAATCCGATCACCCGTTCGAAAGTTACATTCCACTCAATTTCCCGGATTTCCCTGCCCTCCACTCCCCCCAAAATGGTCGGATCGGAAAACTGATGATTTTTAAGTTTGTTTGGTCGGGTCTCTGATATGCCTGCCGAGTTTCATGGTCCTAGCACGTCTGGAAGTACCCTAACTCGAAAAAGTGTGACAACATGCCCTATGTTTACAGCGCCCTCCACTCCCCCGCATATGGTCGGATCGGGAAACTGATTATTTCCAGGTTAGTTTGGTCGGGTCTCCAATATGCCTGCCAAGTTTCATTGTCCTAGCACATCTGGAAGTACCCTAACTCGAAAAAGTGTGACAAAAAACTCGGACAGACCGACAGACGGAATTGTGATCGGTATATGGCACTTGAGCCAGAGGCTGCAAGTGCCATAAAAATGTCGCCGAGATTTTCAAGTAATGTCGCCGAGAATGCCTTACATGTGGCCGAGAATGCTGCATTTGTTGCCGAGTTTTTTTTTAAACACTATGCGAAAAAGTGCGACCGAGATTTTTTGTGAGTGTCCGAGATTGCAACATTTGTTGCCGAGAATGACAACTTATAGCCGAGATTAAATCCAGTTCCCGAGATGAAACGAAGTGTTGCCAAGATCGTTATGAGAATAAAAGAGAATTCCAACAAATGTAAGTTCTGAACTGGAGCCGAAAAACGGCAAAATGGTGCTAAGATTAACAGGACATGGAGTCCAGAATGAACGAAATGTAGCCGAGAATGTAGCCCCTTATCCATTGTCGCTTCATGACAAGCTTGCAAAAAATCTGAATAATCCTACTATAGAATTCAAATTATCAAATTAATGTGTTTCCTAATTTTGGTTGGAGGTGGATGGAGAATGCAAAGAACCAAAAGGAATCGCCATGTTTGTTATGTTGCCATTCGAACCTACCTATCTTTAAGAAGTCTCGTTTCTGGCAATGTGTTTGATCAACAAGAGCTGTAAGCTCTAATGGCACTTGCATGGGTCAAGATAATTTGATTGATCAAAAGTAAGTTTCGACTTTGCGGTTGAGATGCGCACTCTAAGGGAGCTGGAACTTCATTTGTAAGCAAAACCCTTGAGGCAAAACTGCTAATGGGCTGATGGGCATCACGAAAATGCATATATTGCTTAAAAGTATTTTTTTTTACTTTGCGGTCAAGATTGGTACTTTAAGGAATAATCGGATTTGGGAAGTAGCAATTTCTAAGCAAATGTTATTGAGTCTCGAATATTCCAGCGAAGTTTCATCGTCCTAGCACATCTGGAAGTACCTTAACGCGCGATCACCGGAATCCCAGACCCCCCCCCCCCCTCCTCCAACTCCACCCACAATAACCGGAGCCAATCCGGTTCTGTAAATGATTAATCCAGAGCATCTGTTTGTCATTCCCACGAAGTTCGATCCAGATCACACCAGTCTAAGCGGGTCAAGTCTTTTCCGCCCTCCCCCCAATAATTGCCGGATTCGGTCCGGAAATGAAAAAGGTCACCAGAGAAAAATGTCCTCTGTTTAATTATTAAATTTCACTCGAATCCGATCACCCGTTCCAAAGTTACGCATGACTCAATATTCCGGATTCCCCTCCCTCAACTCCCCCCCCCCCAAGATTATCATATCGAGGATTTTTTTTTATTCCAAGTCAGTTTGACCGGGTCCCTGATATGCCTTCCAAGTTTCATCGTGAAAATCCCCCAAAAACGGTATTCCGGGAAACCCCCTCCTCCCCCCCCCTCAAGTGTCCGGATCCAGTCAAATTATGTAAAAGATTTACATGGACCAGATGTTTGTTCTTCCCAGCAAGTTTCACTTCGATACCATCATTCCAACCGTTTCTCGAGATTTCCGGTTCACCCCCCCCCCCCCCCAGCTCCCCCTCGTTGCACGTAGCCAATCCGATTCAGCAAATGACTTACCTAGAGCATCTGTTTGTTCTTCCCACAAAGTTCCATCCCGATCCCTCCATTCTAAACGGGTCACGTATTTTCTGCCCCCCCCCCCATAGTGGCCGGATCCGGTCCGGATATGAAAAATATCATCGGAGAAATGTCCACTGTTCAATTCTTAAATTTCACTCGAATCCGATCACCCATTCCAAAATTACGCATGACTGAAAATTTCGGATTCCCCTCCCTCCACTCCCCCCACCATTATCTGATAGACAAAATTTGTATTTTGAAGTCAGTTTGATTGGGTCCCTGATATGCCTGCCAAGTTTCATCGTGAAAATCCCCCAAAACACCATCACCGGAATTCCGGGACCCCGCCCCCATAAGTTTCCGGATCCAGTACAATGGTCTAAAGGACTTATCTAGAGCAGATGCTTGTTCTTCCCAGCAAGTTTCACTCCGATCCCTCCATTCTAACCGTTTCTTGAAATTTCCGGTCTCCCCCAAACTCCCCCCTCCCAACTCCCCCCTGGCTACCGAATCCGGTCAAGACTTTAAACGGGACATTACAGATATATATTCTATTCAGTTATGAAGTTTCATTGCAATCCGATCACCCGTTCGAAAGTTACAAACTTCTCAATTTCCCGGATTCCCCTGCCCTCCACTCCCCCCCAAAATGGTCGGATCAGAAAACTGATTATTTCTAAGTTTGTTTGGTTTGATCTCTGATATGCCTGCCAAGTTTCATGGTCCTAGTACAACTGGAAGTACCCTAACTCGAAAAAGTGTGACAAAATGCCCTAAATTTTCAAGTTTCCAGCGCCCCAACTTCCCCGCATATGGTCAGATCGGGAAACTGATTATTTCCAGGTTAGTTTGGTCGGGTCCCTGATATTCCTGCCAAGTTTCATTGTCCTAGCTCATCTGGAAGTACCCTAACTCGAAAAAGTGTGACAAAATGCCCTAAATTTTCAAGTTTCCAGCGCCCCAACTCCCGCGCATATGGTCGGATCTGGAAACTGATTATTTCCAGGTTCGTTTGGTCGGGTCCCTGATATGCCTGCCAAGTTTCATTGTCCTAGCACATCTGGAAGTACCCTAACTCGGATAAGTATGACAAAAAACTCGGACCGACCGACAGACCGACAGACCGACAGACGGAATTGTGATCGGTATATGGCACTTGAGCCAGAGGCTGATGGCACTTGAGCCAGAGGCTGCAAGTGCCATAAAAACAAACAGGGCTTAACAAACAAATATCTAATTATTGCCGTTAGTAACAGCGAGCCAAGATTTAAAAAAAAAATCCGCTATAAAGCAGCCTCAAGTATCTCATTGATTTGTTTCTATTTTTACACATTTATAATTTATGACAATAAATGTCGTACAAAACCTTTTTGATAATCATTGTTCTAATTTTTAGAACTTATGGTACGCAACCTTTTTGAACCTTGATACGTCCGTACACGGTACGGAAAAGGTTGGGAATCACTGATCTAGAGCACGCTCTCTCCCTAAATACTTCTCCTTTTTAAACAGCAAAGAATGCCTCCTTAAATCCATTTATGATTTTCTTCCCCCTATATGCTATTCCACTGTGAATACTACTTGAGCGACAGTAACGACGAGACCTCACATGTCTACTTTTGTATTTCTTTGCATTCTGAAATCCTTTGATCTTTCCAACTATTGTCTTCACTTTGTTCTCTTCCCCCATTCATTCTGAAGCCCGTAATTACACATTTTCTCTTGTATCTTAATCCTTAATTCTTTAAGAGTATAGTCGCTTAGTTCTATAGTTCATTGAACTTTTCATGTTTTTCATGTCAAATCCGAACCTCACAAAAATGTATCATCGTAGCCTACTGAGCGTAAACAAATATTTAAGTCCTGTAAAACCAAACTAAAGTCATACAGTGTATTTTTTCAATATCTTATTTTTTATTCAGTTGATGTTGCGCCCTTTCAGTTATATGATTTTGCAGTTTCATTTTTATGTTTAAACAAAAACACACAACTAATATAATCAACCTGTTAAGAAAGCACAAGAATCTGTGTTTGGCTACGTCAGAACACTGACTAAGAATAAGAACTAATAAGCAAGCAGAATCACCACATTATGCATTAAAGGCGCAAAACAAATTCAAGGTGTTCAAAGAAATATACTTCTAGCCTGAGTGATGTACAATTGTCAATAAAGTTTTCGATCTATCGATTAACACTCTTACACATTTCCAACGTATTCGAAGTTTTAAAAGTTTGAATCCGTGAAAAAACTTGACTTACCTCCGATGAAGCTAAACTTAAGTAAACGAACTCAGAACTTTCCACGACACGACGAGTTAATAACACGAACCAAGGGTATTCCCCAGAGTACAATTTTCCAATGTGGGGGAGGGGGACCTTCCAATTCGGAAGTATCGGCGAGAGAGGGGAATGAAGTATCAAGTAAAAACGTAGCATCTATTCAAATACGAATCTTAGTCGATTCAGTTTCTTTCCTTTGAACTGAAGCTCTGCTGGAAACCAGATAAAGACTAGGGTTTATCTTGTTTTGACGAGAAACATGGAAATAACAATAAACTAATCGGAAACAATAAGTGGAAACCTGACACGCCTTGAAAACAGTCTAACACGAAAATTAAAAAAATCAGCGTAGTTCTAATCGGGCAGATAAAATTGACATAGGAAGTTTGAAGGTACGCAGAGTGCATCACTAACATAGGTTAAACTAGATGCGTCCCCCAATGTTGTTGGCCACAGTACTGCAATAATTCTTAGAAACAGTCAATGTTTCTTAGGAACTTTCGATTTTCTAAGAAAAATTTCGATTTTTCTCAAAAGCTAGTCGGTAAACACCTTAATCACCCCAAACATTTTCGCTAGTAACGACAACGGGTTGAATACGGGGCACTAGAGACTTTAAAACCTATTTCTGGGGATTTAACAGGGAGCCTAGCCCCTCTCCTAGATATATGACATTGGGCCAAATCTTAGAAATCCTTCACTCTTCTTTCCTTCGGTCTTCATTTATCTTCCATATTTGACAAATCCTATTATTTTTCTTGCACTTCTTTCTTCTATCTATCACGTCGCCTTGACATACGTTCTGCTCCTTGATCAGATTAGCTTGCTCTGTCTAACGAGATTTTCAAGTCCTCAGTCCGGTCTGTGTCAGGTCGTCCTAATCTCGCATCAAGGTTTGATGGATGAAGGGGCCATTTGAGCTTCGCTGAGCTTTCATCACTGCCTCAAACGTCTCTCCTTCTGCGAAAGGGACTGAGGTAGTTTCTATTGATCTTTGTTCCTGCAGTCATAGGACTCATAAAAATAACGCGTTAGCTATCACCAGAGGAAGTCCCTCGGATGAAATTCCAGACCCTGACTAATGAAATAGTTCATTGGAGTTCAGCTCTTCTGGAAATTACAGCCGGAGGAAATTATGAGCTGTTTCTTGTGGCTGCGTCTATAGAATGTAAGGATGGACAGACTATGGCTATTTTGATAGAAGGGTATTGTAGGGATGGATAGCATAGATCGTTGCGTCTAAAGTGGCATGTAGAGAAGTGCAGTAAAGTTACTAGATCTTATGCTAACATATGAGACTTTATTTCAGATTGATTCTATATATTGCATGTCCCAGTCTAGGTAGATGATTATGGTGTAAATGACTAAATTAACAGGCAAACATTACGTATATTCCTAAGCTTAGAAACGACTGGCTAAACTGAATGCCTGAATGAATGAACGTGAAGGGAATGCTAATATACTGTAACTCCAAAGGTGAAGATTCTCTGATGTTATTTTGAGATTTATGCAGCGTTCACACGCAGATGAAATCTTGACCGAAATCCGATTTTGGAGACAGGATAATGCTTATACACAGAGGGAAAATAATACTGTTTGTCCAAGCAGAAAATACTGACAAAATTTACGAGCATGGATCCAACGAACGTTATAATAGCAGCAACGGCACCGTTATTGATGGCTGCAGTTATAAATATTCTAGTCCTCCTCACCATCAGAATGTCTTTCAACTAGACAGACATTCCTGTCTAGCTCAACTTTTTTCTAGTCCTCTATTTTTTAATTCTTTTCCCCTAGACCGGGATTCCCTTCTACTGAACCGGAATTCATGTCTATGTAAATGCTGCATCAGCAGGGACAGTTTACGCTTATGTTATGTAAACTGGATTTAAGCAATTTCTAGAAGAATCTACTGTTTCCTTTCCACTCAATACATTACAGAAATATCTCATGTACTATTTTTGCGTAGGCTTGACATTTACTGTCTCCCTAGACATAATCCTCCATTTTGCCATACTGTCTGCTAATTCGTTTCCAACACTTCCGACATGACGTGCTGGGACCCACACCAGGAGTTTATTGTTATCAACACTTTCCAGGGTTCTAATCAACCTAACAATACTATCAAACAAGCTCACAACTAGGGTCGTGGTCCCTCTTTGAGTGCTGCAACGCCGACGATGAATCTGAGCAAATCATCCACTTGCGTAATACTCTTGATGACTATCTCTCCCTGGCGAGGCAGAATCTCCGGGTACCTGTGGAAGAAAGCAAGAAGCGGCGTCAGAGCAGTGAAATTAGTTGTGTTATTTAAATCTAAATTAGTAAAATTTTCATAGTTGAAATTTTCTTGTTCTTTTGGGTGTTAAAGTTTTTTTTTGGTACACTCAAAAAATCCTCCTTCTTGTTGGAAAAGTAGGATCTTTTGAGCGTAAATCACATTTTTTTATTTTTTGGTTTAAGTGAACTTGAAAATCAGGTTAAAAGGCTGTTTAATTGAAGTGTTAAATAAAAGCCACCGTAAGGAGGGGTTCCCTAGGGCGGAAGGGCACCCTTCCTGCGGAAGTTGTATTTCTTCCATTTTTGGTTTGTTGTTGTAAGGTACCTGATTGGATAGGGATAGGTACTCGCTGTTATAATTAAAATATAAATTAAATTGGTATAAGGGAAAATTAAGAGGTTTTTAGAGAATAATTTTATTGTGAAATGTTTAGAAATAAGAAATGAAAATTAAAGTTTATTTTTTGAAAATTTAGAAAATAAAATAAATATGGTTTAGGGGCAGATTGGAAGTTTTTATGTTTGTATTAAAATTTACAGTAGGCTAAAAATTAAAAGTAAATATAGTACTTTGCAATTATGGATTTTGGATTTTATTTTAGCTTAAAGCTAAAATAAAATGTGTTTGTTTGGTTTGTATTTGTAGAAGTTTTGGTTGGGATTAGAGTATTAATGTAGAGGTGATGATTCGTAGAAAAAAGGTTTATAACTGTATTAAAATAAGAATAAATAAGTATTAAGATTGGTAAATTTAAACTAAAAAATTAAATTAAATAGTTGAAATGGAGAAGATAAAATTCTTTCTTTAAAGTTTAAAGTGTATATGATTGTTTAGAAAGAGTAGGTGACGTTAAAGAGTTTATGGAAATATTAACGTCACCGAGTGGAGGAGGAGCCGTAGCCCAAAAAGTAAAAAAATCCTAATGTTTTGAAAGATGCTACGCGGGTTGAAAAAAAAAGAAAAAAATAGAAGCGGTGTCACAGCTGCTCCCAAAGATTGCCGTGTGTTTGACACAGGATTTGAGTCGTTGAGTTTGAGTCGTTACGGAAACGTTTACTCTTTCTTCCTGAGGATCACTGGCGTGTTTTGAACTTAGACATATAGAGCATTTCCATTTGACTCTAACTCCATCTCTTTAAGGACCGGTACAAATCTTCTTTAGAGAACTGTCCGGTTCCTTGACAGAATACAATTTGAATTTTCCTTGTTCGTACATTCTAATGCCATCTAGTGCTTTCTGGATGAGCTCAAGAATTAGAGAGGACCGATAAGAGTGCTGTCAGTTCTCTTGTCCAAAAGTAGTCAATATAATCGGAAGATTAGTGCCTGACGTTCCGAGAGACGTTGGAAAATACTGAGTATTTTCTGAAAGCTTGTGAATACTTAAATCATTAAGGAGGCAATTTTCTGGAAAGGAATTCGGGACAGGAATGATTGATTCGGACAGTGCTTCTGCTTCCCATGTTAAACAAGACCAAATGTTTCGATGGGATCCCAAAAATCTAACTTTTGATTGAAACAATTGGGTCATGTCTTCGCCATTCTTCGCCATACAGTCTTCGTCAGATTCCTTGAATATTTTACCGTCAAAACAAAGTTCAAAAATGGATTCAACATGTCTCCTTGCCCCGATACAGAATCTCTAATCGATTTCAGAAACAACTTTGAGCTTCAACCAAATTTCTAGTTTCAGCCGAATTCGTGATGAACCATTATTCCAGCAAGAAAACTAAGTTCAGATATGGATTCAGCGGACCTCCTTACACCTTTAATGAATATCTTATTAGCTCATAAACCATACATGTTTTTACCGTGAATTCAAAACCCTCCTCTGCCTCTAAATATAGGACTAAAGGACCCACCTATGAACTAGACCTGTGACCAATGAATCTTCATACTGAGCTTGAACACCATATATCAACCCCTACTAAGCTTGAACAAGATATACCAACCCCTTCGACATTCGATTACACTAGCTCTCTCCAACACTCATAGATTATATCATCATCCACGCGCAGAGATATACTAGTTAAAGAAAGGGGAGGGACTACTATAGCCGAAAACTGGTCGACAAATTTTGTGTATGGTTTTTGCCGGATTCCAGGTGAACTACTTGTCCGGTGAGTAAATAACTTTCATATTCGGATTAAGCATGTCTACTTACCGCTTAATCGACTATTTCAATAGCTTTAAACAAAAATTTACCCTTAATTTGAAACCCCTCCACCACCCTCAAATATAGGGCTACAGAGCCCATCTTCGAAATCGACCTGTACTTTGACCCAAAGGATCCTCCCACCAAGTTTCATCAAAATATCTCAATCACCTCGAGAATTATCGTGCAGAAAGACGGACAGACGGACGGACGGACAGACAGACAGACAACTTTTGCGATGTCATAGGAATCCCTCCACTTACGTTTTGGGATCCCAAATATCAGCCAAAGGTTGCTAAGAATCATGATGTAATCGGAAGACATGAAGAAAATATCTGTTGAAAATATAGATTAAAATTTCACTGAAACGATTTCTACGAATATCTCTAAAAACAAGTAGAGTCCCCAAAGTAGAAAACAAGGATTTTTTCAAGCAATCAATCAATCAAATTTAAAGGACTTCAGAACAGTGCAAGGAAACTGCAGCAGTGTACATAATAAGTTATTACAGAATAAAACACAGTTACAGAGAAATACGCTGTAGCCTAATTTTGTTCCTTCTTAATTTTTGTGTGCGCCCGTTCAGAAATTGGGGAACATTTTCATTGTTGTAACAGAGCCTAGTGATTTTCCCAAAAAGTATTCCGTTAAATATAATGAAAGTATATCAAGTTGCTGTTCCATCGCGAGAATCAAGCACGACATCTCACGCTAAATCGGTAAAAGTGAAAGCCATGTTCTAACGTGCACCGTCTATGCATTTTTTAAGGGGGAATGTTTTTCGTTCTTGAGTGTGTTCACGTGCCTTTTTAGGGGAGTGTTCCTTGGAACATTCCACTATTGCGAGCGCTGAAGCAGCTTTCGGCTTTCGGTTTCCAGTTTTCGGTTTTCGGTTTTCACCGTATTTTGTGGAGCTCATAACTCGTGAACCAGTGCAAGTATCAAGTTCAAACTTGGTACACTTGTGGGTATTGGAGTCTAGTTGTGCCTTTTGGGGGTCACACCCCCACCCCAGCCCGGTTCAGGGGCAAATGGGCCCAGATTGCCCAGTGAATAAAGTTCATAACTTGACCAGAACTGGACATAGGACGCTTGGACGTGTGGGTCCTAGGGCTGGAAAATTGCTTTTAAAGTTGCACCTCCCCCACCCACCCCGTTCATGGGCAACTGGGCCCAGATTGCCCAGAAGTAAAGTTCGTTGCCCTTGCCAGGAATCAACAGGTATCAAGTTGAAACTTGGTAGGATTCTGAGCATTGGGTTCTCGTTTTGCTTTTTGCGGGTACCAAACCCCACCCCCACTTGGTTCAGAGGCAATTGGGCCCAGATTACTCATTTTTCAATGTTTTTAATTTGACATTAAATGGAGATAAGGCGATGAAATTCCTTTGTGCTTTTGAATCATAGGGGCCGGGAAGAGTTGAACCATCACCACCCTCCCCGTTCATGGACAAGTGGGCCCAAATTGCCCATGAAAAAAGTTTTTGACCCGTGACTGGAATCAAACTCTAAGTTGGCATACTTGATGGAAAAATGTGTAAATACGCATTTCGATGGGTCCCGACCCCCCCCCCCCTCCCGTTCATGGGCAGCTGGGCCCAGATTCCCCATGAGTTAAGTTCGTCTATGACAGGTCTCAAGTCCAACTCTTGCATATTTGGGGAGATATATCCATGGATGAGGATTTGGTGTAACATCAACAAATGAGACGACGCAACATACTTTAATCTTTAATGAACAGTTGGAAACTAGACTGTTTTGTCATATGATCGATGATATGCCGTTCTTAATGAATTATGACAAAGGGGGCATCAGGCTGCTACGAATTGGTTTACTGGACTTGTTATTACTTTGCTAATGGAAAGAGGTTTAAAGGGCGGGATTGGCTGGCAGACCATTCAGTGTTCGAACAAAAAATGCTATTCGTGCAAGATCTTCAACATTCCTTGAGATTTTTACTGGCGGTTTGTTTACATTTAAAGCTTTTAAAGTGGGGTGATTACAAGGTTAGTACAATACTTGTTTGGTTATTGGGGAAGAGAAATGTCTTGGTTCTAAAGCTGTTTGTATAGAAAATGTGATAAACATTTTACTTTTACATTCCATGTCTGAGCGCTTGAGCACTTGTTTAGTTCTCTAGCTTGTTCGCGTGAAAAACGGGGCAGGACCCGTGTTCCAAAGTGCAAAGTCCACAAGAATGGAATTGAGTAATAATTGCAACTCCACAGCCTAACGCCACAATGTAGGCTCGTAGTTCTAGACTCTAAAGCAAGCACCTTAGAACACAGGTCCTGAGCCTGTTCCCAAGAGAACTAAAAAAAGGCATGCCAGACCACGTTGTCAGAACAGGGCTCCTGTCTTAAGGCTTGCAGTGGCGAACGTACCTAAAAAGGAAAGTTAGAACACCGGTCCTTCCCCTGATTGCACGCGAACAAGCTCGAGAACTAAAAAAGGGCACACGAACATGCTCAGTAACTAACAGAAGGCTTGTCTCCTAAAAGTAGACCAAAGGTTTCGATGGGATCCCAAATTTAACATTTGGTCCAGACAAATGGTCTTGTAGATATCCGGTCTTCGCCAGACTCCTTGAACATTTTTAATATTAAGATTTAGAAACAGAAGAAGGCAAATGGCTAATCATCTGGAAAAACCAAGTTCAGATATGGATTCAGTATGTCTTCTTACCCCTAAATCGGACACTCTAATCAGCTTAAGATAAAACTTTTACTTTTAACAAATTTTCCGGTTTCGGCTGGATTCCGCGCGAGTTACTAGTCCGACAAGAAAATGATTTTCATGTAAAGCATCTGATCAACTTTAAATAAAACTTTGACTTTTAACAAAACTTTCCTGTTTTGGTCGGATTCCGGAACTACTGGTCCGGCGAGAAATTTGTGTTCATCTTCGTGTTCAGCATGTCTTCTTACCTTAGATCGACTACCTTATTATCTTCTAAAAAACTGTTCGCCCCTTAATTTGAACCCCCACCTCTAAATCTTAAGCTACAGAGCCCATATACGAATTCGAATTCTCACCTCACACCAAGTTTCATCAAAATATCTCATTCCCTTCGAGATTATCGTGCTAACAGACGGATGGACAGACAGACAGACGGACAACTTTAACGAAGTCACACGTATCCCTCCACTAACGCTTTGGGATCCCAAAAATGCAAAGTCGATTCGTGCCTCCTGGAAGCATGCCTTCTTTTAGTATGCCATGCCTCTTTTTAGTACACATGACTAGGTGTGCCACCTGCACGATGGCGTGCCTCTCTTTAGTCGATCCTTAACATTTTCTTCTAATCCTTGCCTCTTCCCTTCTCTTTTTTTGACTAGATCTTTTTTTTAAGACTAGATCCTCCTAGATTCTAAATGCATTCTCCGATCTCTGCCTCCACCACCTCGTGTTGTAAAGCAACTGAATAGTTGGGATCTCTCACACGTCAGAATAGACAGCATACGCTATTGACAGAACGTCTGCCACCCATTGCTGATTTCTATGTGTGCTCTTCTGCCTTTCGTACTGCCTCGAGGACGCTAAACCGCAGTGCTCAAGTAAAATACATAATAACAATTCTGCAAAAAAATAGACAAGTAGTCTACGCTACTCGAGTAGCGTAGGGGTCCCACTAGGGGTCCCTAGTGTTATTTTGCTCTGATCCAGGAAAAGCTTCTCTTGCGATTTGGTCCCAATTGCAGTGTTAAAGGGAGCGCACAAGATTTCGCGTTCAAAATTCGCGCCAGCATTAGAAAACCTGCATGCAATGTCGATTTTCTAAGCGAAGGGGGATATACGGACCCCGCTGCGAAAATCGGACCGTGAGTTCTCGTCCCTTAAAGGACACATCTTGCTTTTTCTGCAAGAAATCCAAAAATGGGAGGGGATGGTAAGTAGGTCAGGGACACTGAATATTATAGACAAGTAAATATCAGTGCATAGACATACTCATTTTTTTTGAAGAGAAAAGATGAAGACCAGCCATCCGGGTGTGCTTGCCCTCTATGTGGTAATGGAGTTGATGATTTGGTCCATGTTCTGTGCCGGTTCCCAGAGCTTTCTGGGTTAAGAAGGGAATTATTGGGAGGTGAGGTTATGTTACTTCCTGACATCTTAACGAGCACGACCGCCAGGCGTTATATTTATAATTTGCAGATTTGTTGACAGTGTGGTGCAATTTCGAGAGAGCGTTGGCGAAGTTTAGTTCATGTAAAGTTTTTTTTTTATATGTATTTTCTTGTATTATTATGGCCTTTGGCTTTGAATACAATTATTATATTATGAATGTTTTATTACCCCCCCCCCCAAAAAAAAAACAACAAAACAATTCTTCAGTGCAAGTAGACTAGCCTGTAAGGAACTAAATAAGCCTAGAACATCAAATACAATAGAAAAAAACGAGATTTTCGGTTTTTTTTTCTTGATCAGCTAGTTACCCCTCCAAGATGATGTGCGAGGGATAAATAAATTTTGGATATTTCGGTTGTACTTCCGGCAAACCGTCCTCAGCGAAAAAAACAAAACTAAATCATAAAATCCACCACATTCACAACAGGAAAACGATGCGGAACCAACAGACAATAAGACGACATGTAACTAAAAACCAGAAGAAACGGTGTGGACTGAACGACATGCAGATAAAAATAAAATAACGAAAGATAAAATGTGCGTGTTAAAAGTGTGTATGTACAAATCTGTGATTATTGACAATTCTGAGTTCTGTGTATATTTACAATTTACCATCCGCCTGGGAAAGCGCAGAAGCTTTCATCCAGAAAACGGCCCTCTCCAAAAATCCATAATACGTTTGACCACTTTGAATAAAACCTTCCACAGAACTAGCCACTGCTAACAAGATTCATGCGCGACTTGCGAAATAGCCTCTTTGCTCTGTATGCCCTGAGGGTGTTTTACAGCTTTGTTATTTATTCAGCGCCTCACGAATTCAAATGTTCGCAACAGCGGCTGCGTGTCTAGTCGGTCGCGTATTAGTGGAAGGGATATTTGAAGCTATTGGTAGGATAACGGTAACATGAAGAAGAGTTTGAGGGGGTCTTAAAAATGCGGCATCCTTTTCAAGAAATCTGTCGTACACTGGGCTTCTGGGGAACTCTCCAGTATCTCTGTTTAGAGCTAGGTCCCTTATTTCGTATTTTTTTTATCTCAAAAGCTTCCCAGATAGCTGATCAAGAAATAGACCCGAAAATCTCGTTTTTTTCTATTGTATTTGAAATGAATGGTCAGCTTGGCTTCAAACCTTATATTCCTAAAACATCAACGAAAACAAATTACTTGTTAGAAGCCACGTGATTTTAGACGTTTTGTTTCTTTTCATCACAGAATCGCTGCCACGTGCCCGTTCCTGAAACTCTTCGGCGGATTACCACCCCGGAACTATCACTAATTTAAGATGCTAAATTTTGCTCCTTTGGTACATATATTTCCTTTTATGCCAGACACGTACCGGTCGCGTAGATCATTCCAACACGTCTGTCGCCTTAAGATTGCCCAGAACACGGCTATTACAGATTCCAGACCTTCTCCTAACCGGCATTGCTTAGATAAGCAGCTCCAGTCACCAAAATCCTTTCAAGGATACTCTAGCCTAAAGTCGCCTGCGCGCTGACACAAAACCAAGTTCCAATTCCAGAGGCAGGAGAACCAAAGCGTGGAAATTCAGTATCTTTTCCAAAGTTCAACAGAGAATCGAGGCTTGAGGGAATATCAAGTGAATAATTACAATACAATCAGAGAACGTGTATTTTTGTGATCTTACTGTTGTGTACATAAAAAAAAGTGAGCATTAGATAATGTGAAGTCATTGGATGAAAAAGTGTAACAGTATGGATAACAGTATGGAGAATAACGGTAAGCTGGATCCAAGCCATTTCTTTCTGAGTTAGTTCATCGTGAACAGTATTTCCACTCAACTGGTTATTTGATGGGATGGGTTCAAGTGGAACTACATGGCTTTGCGAAAAAGAAATAGCTTTACTTTTCAATTTGCAAATATTCTGGATAATTCATCATAACGTCGGAAAACAACAAAACAAAATGGCATGAACAAAATTACTGCTCTAAATCTTTATGAAGCAGGGGTCGAATAGTTTCAGATATCGTTGGAAGAAATGAATAGTTCGGCAATCTGGTAAAGAGTGCTGAAGTAGCACTAGGGAGTAGCGCCAAGGAATGAAAAAAGTGACACACACTCGAATAGCACGAAACTAGCACCACTACTGACAGAGAACGTCCCTACAGATACTCGATCAGTCTTGCACCAGCGTTTGCTCAAATAACTTCATATCCTGAACACAGCAAAACATGATGTGTACAGACCGCATCTTAGTTCTACTAGAAATTTCTAAACCCGCAAATTTGTCTCGCTTTAAATGCGTAAAGGGCGGCGCTACGAGTAAGACCCATTTACGAAGCATGGGAAACATAGGTCTTGGCCAGAGCAAACACTAGGGTGTGGCGCCAGTGACGTACACTCGAATGGCAGCGATACTAGCACCACTAACGAGGGAGAACGTCCCTACTGAAACTCATTCATTTATGCACCAGCGCTGGTCTGATAACTTCATATTCTGAACAGAGCAAAAAAAGTACAGCCTCCTCTGTTTCCTCGATGTATGCAAACCGCATTTTAGCTTTACTAGAAATTTCTATACCCGCAAGTTTGTCTCGCTTTAAATTCCGCAAGCGTATTGGGCGGCGCTACGAGTATTGCGCGTTGCTAAGCATATGCCACTACCTAGTGTTATTTTTCCCTGGTCCAGGAAAAGCTTCTCTTCGGATTTGGTCCCAACTGCAGTGTTAAAGCGAGCGCACAAGATTTCGCATTCAAAATTCGCGCCAGTATTGGAGAACCTGCAGGCGATGGTGATTTTCGAAGCGAAGGGGGATATACGGATCCCGCTGCGAAAATCGGACCGTGAGTTCTCATCCCTTAACCCCTCTTGCTTGTTCAGCCTTTCATATTATCCCTAGCTCCATTCTTGAGTTACAAGCTCCTGAAATCCAAGCCTTTCGCTATTGTTTCGTTTTATACCTACGGCTTCTTAGCGCCGAGCCAAGTTCGGTCAGTCAAGCAACTCATACTTGCAGCAAGCTTCAAGGTCCTCCAACAGTTCTTTCACAAATAAGGACATGAGAAGCTTCAAAGTATAGATGTTTTTTTTTTTGCAAGACGGTAAAGAAGGTACACCATAACGTGTATTTTCTCTTCTGGACCTTGTATTTTTGTCCCATTTTACAAACAAGGCTCGTTCACTTTTCAAATACTTTGCGTCCAGCCGCCAAGTCCGCGAACACGAGGGCTTGATAGGGTCGACAAGCGCCCGCAAAAAAACCGCTAATTTTATGTGGACAGTCATGGTATTGTTGAAAAAGGTTGCGAATGGTTGGTAGCTTCCTGACGAACCGCAAACAGAACGTCCAACTTCCAAATGGCTAAAAATCTGATCTCAGGGAGTTGACTTGCGGTGCCACACAAGGGTCGGTCGAAGCTAGGCCCTTGAGCCTTCCTCATAGTGATCAACAAGCTTCTGCGCAAAACCACTGAACGCTACAAATTGGCAGACGATCTCTCCACCCTCCTCCCCAGACTACTCTCACAGAACATACAGCCAGATCCAGTCCTAACAGTAATGCTAAAATCGAAGAAGAAGCAAACCAAGTAAAGCTCACACTCAGCCAGGAAAAAACTTTCCTGTTAAGGGTTAATTTCCTTAAACGGCCAGTTCCAGACCCGACACGCGATGGACCGAAGGCTGTAAAATCGGTGAAGATTCTAGGTGTCCAAATGGACGCCGACCTCAAATGGAATACCCACGTATCGTCAATCGCCTCAAAAACCACCTTCCCTTAACATCTCTCGCCTACTTGCGCCGCTTTGGCATGAAAACTCAGATCATGGTTGTATGCTACAAATGCTACATTAGACCACTCACAGAATATGTTTGCAAAGTGTGGCACAGCGCACTGACCATTGATCAAAGTGACAAATCGAAAGATTGCAGATAAAGGCCTGCAAAATAATATTGGGAAGTGTTTATATTGATTATGAAACGAGACTCAAAGTACTAAAGTTGGAGTCCCTCAAAGAGAGAAGGCACAAATTGGTTGTGGATTTCGGTCGAAAAATCCTTGACTCGGAAACACACCGCGATTTTCTTCAACATTCCACTAGGCTCAGAGAAAGAACAAAAAACGCAGCAAAGCTGGAACAACCGCCAATCCACTCATCCGAGCGGTACCTGAAGTCATATGGTTCATATTTCGTAAAACAATATGATGTTGACCTGGAAGAGTCGTCAATAAATCACGTGCAAATAATTGAATTCTGTAAGTGTTTTAAACAGTTCTTGACTTCCGCTGTTATTTTTGTCATCAATAAGAATATTAAGGTAAAATAAAGTGAATTTGAATTGAATTGAAAAACGGTATTGCTGAGCTATGTCATCGTGAAAAGATCATTTCTAGTAAGAGTTGTGCCTTAACTGCCGACTGCCATGATTGTTTCACAAGTGGATTTTGGCTGGTATTGGTACACTGTCAGAAGTTTCATAACAGATTGCGCATAACACTTTCAAGAATAACACCTTTTCACTTAGAAATAAAGTGTTATGACCAATGAAGTTTACACTATTGTGTGCCTAGATCTCCAACAACACCTTCAATTGGTAAAAATACTAACGGGAACGAAAGAAACATAACATATAACATCCCAAAGTGCTATCTGTTGAAACCGCGCATCCTGCTGTTGTCGTTATGTAACTTCTGACAGTGTAGTATTTTTACCTATTGAAGGTGTTGTTGGAGATCTGGGCACGAAATAGTATAAACTTAATTGTTCATAAAACTTTTTTTCTAAGTGAAAAGGTGTTATTCTTGAAAGTGTTCTGCGCAATCTGTTATGAAACTTCTGACAGTGTAGTGACCCACTTTACAGTTGTTTTGTGTTGAAGGACCTGTCTTACCTATAATACTAACGCAACCTACTTCCATAATCACTCCATATATTTCAAAACCCGGAGACCCCAATTTCTTACCGCACATTCTAACCCCTCTACAAAACCACGCTGATTTTCTCACTTGCCGTGTTTTGACACCTTCGATGTGTATCACGCCGTGTGTTGCCGCCTTCGATGTGTATCACGCTGTCGACGGTCAAAACCACGCTGATTTTGTCACTTGCCGTGTTTTGACACCTTCGATGTGTATCACGCCGTGTTTTGACACCTTCGATGTGTATCACGCTGTCGACGGTTGTCTGCGAGAAGTTTCTCCGTCGGAAAAAAGGGTTATCTAAATTGTTTCCCTATTTTCTCTGTAAGTAAAGGAGTCTCGGAAAAAGCTTAAAACAGCCAAAACCGTGGGTTATTTGCTGAAAACACAGCCTAGTTCCAAAGTATTCAAATATGTTAAAATACTGCAAGTTGAAGAGTAAATAGTGCGAGTGGTCCTTTGAGCAAAAGGTGAAAGACTAGGACTAGTGGTGCCAGGTTTCGATCTTTCGGAAATAAAGCACAGCTTTTACCTGAAATGGCTTTTTCACAGAAAAATAATCCGGAAATATTGTTTTTTAAGAATACTCAAACTTTTCTTGTAAAAGTCGGCAATTCACAATTGTTAGCTCATGTCGACTCTGGCCATCGCGTAAAAGTACTGAGTTTTCTCGCGAAAAATTTCAAACAAATACGATCCGTCGTTCACCTGCCGTCGTTCACGTCAGCGACAACGCCAGCCACCTTCCGAGACCTCCTTCACCAGCGCCGAATAGGCACGAAACCCCGACCTTTGCTGCCAATTTTCAGAGAAGTAGACGACAACAGAGCCTATCTCAAATTGAAGAGCATGGCACTGATTCTTCGTAAAGAACTGTTCCAGTGGAAGAAGAAAGCGGACCCATGATTCCTTGTGTATAAAAGGAAAACGATATGCCGTAGAGAATATCAAGGCCCGAAAAAAGCATTCACATTTCGAACTCTTTTGTGTTTTGCCCGACAAATGTTTGCAGGATTTTATTTCTTGCGTACAAATAGAACTCGATGTGCCGATGAGTCGACCGACGCTCGACAAAACCATATTTTGTAGCGACGCCATCTAGTGACCCTCTAACACAGAGCTCGCTATCTGGTGCAGAAGCGTCAAACGGGACAGCCGGAAGGCCAGGCTCCATCGGTGAGATTATTGACTCAGCTTGCCAAGCCTGAGACGATCGACGACTCTTCAAGAAAATCATTGAGTTTCTTCGCAGCACCGACGTCCTGAGGGCCATCGTGACCGACCAACGAAAAGCAACCTGCCCCAGGCCGAAACGGTTGCAAAGGGTCGGAGCCCAAGAACCAGAAGTTCAATGGACTGGGAGAAGTCAGAGAAATTAAACTGTGGTCTAACTATTGGTCAGACGTATTATTATTATTATTATTATTCCTATAATTCGTATATTGCTATATCTTGGGTACCCGCCAGCTTCGGCGGATAAGAATAAATGAAATGAAATCAAGCATGGCCTTTCCTTCCCGACGAGGTCTCAAGATAAAACAAAAGTTATTATTTGCAAACCCTGGAAAAGCTTCGGCTAGCGCTGTAAAACACAAACAAATCATATAAATGATTCACAAGGATTTTGTAAAGAGGGAAATGTCAGAGGTTAGGAGACCACGTACGTCGCCACTGGGGGTGTGAAAACAGTAAAAAGCTAAAAGATGTCCTTCAAGGGAAGGCGGAACCACCTCAACGATGCTAAGTTTTTGCTTATTAAAAGTATTTTCATTTTAACTGAATTACAATTGCAATTCGGTTTATTAATCCCTAATACATCTTACATAAGAAATAGAGCTTGATAAGTCATAACAGTTAAATGAACCAACAAAGATCTATATCTAATTACAATATTGTAACCTAAAGTTACAACAAGGTATACAGTTCACGATTTCAAAGTACTACACATCAGTATGGGTTTTATTTATTTTTACGTGTTTTATTTATTTTCTTCACTTGCTCCGCTTTTTAAAATGACGGGTCATAAATAAATTAATTACTTACTTACTTAGTAAGGCGATGTTCAAATGGTCAAATATTATTTATAAAACAACAACGAGGGGTTTTATCAGTTTTATCAGTATGGGTTTTATTTATTTTTACGTGTTTTATTTATTTTCTTCACTTGCTCCGCTTTTTACAAATGACGGGTCATAAATAAATTAATTACTTACTTACTTAGTAAGGCGATGTTCAAATGGTCAAATATTATTTATAAAACAACAACGAAAAAAAAAATGGTCAAAGAAATGGTCAAAATTACTTATAAAACAACAACGAAATAAAATAAACTGCTGAATGTTTGTTATATAACTTTCAAAGAGCGTTAAAATCGAGGTTGAAATGTTTAGTAAAATACGGTACGAAAGAGTTAAGGTACCGTTCTGTTGAATGTGCATGAGATGGGGATGTTGGTTTTTTTTCCGGTTTGAAGTGAATTTAGCCTAGTGTCTCGTCGTGTAGACCAAGGTCTTAAGTCTTTTAGCGCTACCTCCCAACGATCGTAACTTCGGCCTTAAGACCCTTTCTACTGCTATCTACAGCACAATTCCAACACCTAGCGTTTACTGCCTCAATTTAGAGGAAATATGTCAGGAAAACGTTTCACTGCAATTTGGGAAAGGGCAAATATCGACCTGAGTTCTAAATTACCAGAAACGAGGGAGAGAAACTCGTTAAACTGACAGTAGTTAGAGTCCGCTATACTGGAGAGTTGTGGGGGGCAAGGTAATTTCCACATTCCCCCAGAGGACTGGTGACGAAAGTCGTTTGAAGGCCAACCTTGATTGAACTCGTTCAACTCCAATCTGGTAGTCTAAATATTAAATTATCTTCAATTACCTTAAACTGAACTTGCTAGAAATGAGTATTAGGGATCGTCTAAAAGAGGCACGGCACGACACTTTGCGGCGCAGGAGGCACAAGTAATAAAAAGAGATTAGCAAGTAACAGAAGTAGACAAGTAAGCGAGAGTTCGTAACTCCGGAGCCTAAAAGAAGGCACGCTAGAGCATTGGTCCTGGCCCTCACTCCGAAGCCTGAAAGGGTCCTTAGTTTTCGTGCCTCTTTTTAGTACTCGTGCCTCTTACACTACGTCGTGCCGTGCCCTGTCATTTTTTATTCAACTCGATGTAGTGGGATCGACTAAAAAGAGGCACGGCAAGGCACGTTACGGCGCAGGAGGCATGAGTAAAAAAAAGAGATTAGCAAATAATAGAAGTAGACAAGTAAGAGAGAGTTCGTAACTCCGGAGCCTAAAAGAAGGCACGCTAGAAAATTGTTCCTGCCCCTCACTCCGAAGCCTGAAAGGGTCCTTAGTTTTCGTGCCTCTTTTTAGTACTCTTGCCTCTTACACTACGTCGTGCCGTGCCCTGCCTCTTTTAAGTTAATCTCGATGTAGTGGCGACTAAAAAGAGGCTAGCGCGGCACGTTACGGAGCAGGAGGCACGAGTTATAAAAAGAGGTTAGCAAGTAATAGAAGTAGACAAGTAAAAGAGAGTTTGCAACTCTAAAGCCTAAAAGAAGGCACGTTAGAAAATTGGTTCTGCTTATTCCGAAGCCTGAAAGGGCCCTTAGTTTTCGTGCCTCGTTTTAGTACTCGTGCCTCCTACACTATGTCGTGCCGTGCCATGCCTATTTTTCGTCGGTGTCGATGTAGTGGGATCGACTAAAAAGAGGCACGGCACGGCACGTTACGGCGCAGGAGGCACGAGTATTAAAACAAGATTAGCAAGTAATAGAAGTAGACAAGTAAGTGATAGTTGGTAACTCTAGAGCCCAAAAGAAGGCACGTTAGAACAATGGTTCTGCTCATTCCGAAGCCTGAAAGGGCCCTTAGTTTTCGTGCCTCGTTTTAGTACTCGTGCCTCCTACACTATTTCGTGCCGTGCCATGCCTATTTTTCGTCGGTGTCGATGTAGTGGGATCGACTAAAAAGAGGCACGGCACGGCACGTTACGGCGCAGGAGGCATGAGTAATAAAAAGAGATTAGCAAGTGATAGAAGTAGACAAGTAAGTGAGAGTTCGTGCTTGCTTCTGTGGCGCTCCAATCCTCTCCACACGGTTGCGTGCGCCAGTTCACGTCGAGTCGCTTTCTGAGCATCTCAGGTGTCTCCCTTGTCACAGCTGTTCAATTAGTCAATCAACAACTTGATCCAGTAGCTTAAGGTTTGATCAGGTAAAAAGCGAAATATTTACAAAAAACATTTCAAAGACAACAGATCATCTGACAAACTTTACTACATAAGACAAGAAATAAATTCTGAAACGAAACTGCATAAGAATTGGGCTGACGAATGCAGGATATGGTGAAAAAGAGGTTGCCAGAGTTCTTCTCGGACCGATGAACAGATAAAGGGATTAAGGCAGGTCGTTACACATACGAAAAGCTGAGTTGCTGCAGAAGCACTGGCAAACGCGAGAGGAGCAGGATCTTTGGAACAGCTTCTGCAAGTGGTCCTTGGTCCGCGATGTACTGTCAGGAGCGAAGTTAGGCAGGGGATATCGTTAAAGGTAAACAAAATAGGGCTAAGATACGACAGTCTGAATACCCATCATAGAAGAACCGACAAAAACTCGTTACTTCGTTACTTTTTTATCCACGATTCTTGAATTTCAGCTGACGTAATTTCTCTTCCGCAACGAAGTTGAGCGAAGAGTGGCTGCTAGTTTTGGGTCGATTATTGGATTGCGTGAGCTTCTGAACCGGCGAAGGCTTGCAGATGTTTTTAATGTAACAGCTTTGCCACAGTGTCTCCTAGCTTCTTCGTTCCTCCCAGTTTTTCGACTTGCTGATACTTCTCATATTAAAACCCGATACTTTACTTTTTCAAAATGGTTGTGTCGTTTTAGCAGGTATGAGTCCAATACTAACATGATGGAGACTTATGGTATAAAAAACCCTCTTGAAATTATGATGAAAAAGAATGAAAAGTTTAGACGTAAGTTGCAAGGGCTCAAACATAATTTCTCATCTTTCCTCCACGAGTTTTAAATTATTTTTAAGTGATTTTTTTTTTTTTTTAATTTTTAAAATTTTAATGTTTATAAAGTTATTGTTTGCGGTGTTTGATCTTCCTTCGCCATTGTCATGTGTTGTTGTTTATTTTAGTCGTTTGGATGGATTAGAATTTGCTTTAATGTTGGTCTGTTTTTGTGTATTTATATAATCATTTATCCTATTATCATCAATTTTGGTGGATTAATAAAACATCATCAAAACATCATCATCCTCAACTGTTGTACCTCTATTTGGACGTAGCTCTATGTTTGGAATGTTTAGCAACTACAACGGAAGCCATTTGCCGTAATAACAAGTCACGGTGGATTTACATTTTTCAAGCCAGGAAGATGAAAGTAATATGGGAAGTGAAAGTGACCAGGAAGAACTTGGCATTCGCCATGAAGGAAGAACATGACCAGTTGAAAACTCAAACTTGCTAATCAGCTAGGTGGAATAATGGCCAAATTCTCTGTTGACTGTATCCTTCCACAAAGGAAACCTATTCGCGCTAGCACGGAACAGAGGGCTATCTTCGGATGTAATTCTGCAATCTGGAATCGAACATTTCAAAATCCTCGCTTTGTTAGCCATTGAAACACATGCTTTTGCAGATATTCAAATTTTCCGCGACTCGCCGTAAAGTTATTCTTATACTCAGCGGAGATTCCAAACGTCACTACTAGACTATGCCACGTAAAAAAAAAAATCCCTCATTTTTCTGCTCGGAAAATCAGGAGTATCTTCGGGAGTCTGCGTTCTGTATCATTATACTACAATACTACGCAACAAGGTCAACTAGTTTTCTGTTACCTTAGCAATGTGGCGTGCTGTAGCAACCTTTGAGCAATCAATCAATTATTTTTAATGCGCATGTCCTTGGGGGCAAAACAGCAACCTTTGAGCAATCAATCAATTATTGTTGATGCGCATGTCCTTGGGGGCAAAACGAAAAAGAAATAGAACAAGGAAAAACAAAGCACCCAAAGAACCCCTTCGACAAAGACTCGCTTAGAGTGGGGGCAGGAGGAAAGAGAAAGAACCACGTTTTTTTATATGACACTTCCTCTAGAATGGGTATAAGGTAAAAAGTTGAACCAAGAACTGTAACTTGGCAGGGACGTTTTTAAGGTGAACAGTAGCAGCAACATCTTTTTTTTTTGCTGCACTTAGGTCTTTGAGCAGTGCGTCATGAATTTTAATTCATTATTCAGTTTTAAACTTTTTGACGAGCAGGGAAATGAATTGCCATATACGAAAAAGAAAACACATAGTAAGAAAAACAACAACAACAGCAAAATCAAGCAGTCTGTTCCTGCTGTTGTGTTGCAGCAAGAAGAGACTGCCATACAGGCATGCAATGAAAAATTGGAACAGTGGCAAATTTAATAACCTCAATCTTTGAATCCAAAAGACGGTACAGAAGTGCCGCTCTAGCCTTACGGCGTATTTCATCAAAAGTGAGGCATCTTCTTGAGACGAGCGCCGAAGAAACACTGCAGATACATGTTAGCTTAAACAAACGCCGGAACACACGGTTATAGCTTATTCTAGCGTTGCTAAGATTGTTAGCGGTAGGATTAATTACCAATGCTAAAGCAATGGTTGCCAGTTCACGCAAAGCTGATGTTGCTTTGATTTCACACGCTCTTTGGTTGCCAGTTCGCGCAAAGCGGATGTTGCTTTGATTTCACACGCTCTTTGGTTGCCAGTTCGCGCAAAGCGGATGTTGCTTTGATTTCACACGCTCTTTGGTTGCCAGTTCGCGCAAAGCAGATGTTGCTTTGATTTCACGCGCTCTTTGGGATTATGGCATCTCTTTGGTTGCCAGTTCGCGCAAAGCAGATGTTGCTTTGATTTCACGCGCTCTTTGGGATTATGGCAAAGTCTCGGAAATCCTACACTGGTTGATATCCAGTAGCTATCAATTCAATACTTTGTATTCCCGTAACAAAGACAACACCTGAGCACTAAGAAACAACAACTAAACTAAAAGTAACTAAAATAATATAAAACAACAAACAATTACAATAAAATAAAATTTGGGAGTGCCCCACGGAGAGTATAGAGCCAATAGCAACGGGTTTTCACATGCTAGTATTCGCTCTGATGCAGAATAACAAGCACATTTTAATAACCAAGATAAGGTTTGAAGCCAAGCAGACCAGTCACAATTTTACAAACGAAAAACAAGACTTTGGGGTTTTCTTGATCTTGATCCTTTAAGATGTTAAATGTAGGGTAAATATTTCTGATTTTTCAGAGAAAAAATTAAATCTTTCAAAGTAAAACCAACAGAAGACCCAAATCTGTGAAAGAGTTAGAATGGATGAATGTTTATTATTTGACTCGTTCTTGGAATTGGCTGTGAACTAGTGACGGATGAGAAGAACTGGCTGAAAACGACTTTGTATTTATCCTTTGCTTAAAGAGGGCCACAAAAAATGGTCTTTCTACCACACACACAATACTAACAATCCCTCCTGTTACTATGAATGTTCAAAACCACAAAAAACACCGTCAAACAATCAGCAAATTAAAAAAAAAGAAAAATTACTAGGTTTGAAATAATTCTGTCTGGACTAAATCTCAGCCGATTATCCCGGACAGGTGTTATCGCACGTAGGAGGCCAAGGATCAATATAATTTCCATCTAATGCTCCAACTGTTTATTCCAAATACAAATAAATTAAAAAACCAAAACCAGTGTGGTACCTCGAAGACATACAAAAATTATCAATTAGGTCTTATAATTCTTTGCTAACCAATCATGGAAAGTTTCGTCATCAAGAATAGAAGACGTACTGCGTGGGTTTTTTCTCGAGCCAAAACAGCAATTCGGCAATCGAGTTCAAATCCAAATAAACCGGTGGCATGCGATCACTAAGAGAAGGTAAACAGAATGTTTGGATTAGGTCTTTAAGATCTTAGAGGGACAATCAGCTGGAAACCGCCCGAAAATCTCATTTTTGTTCTTTCATTTGTCACCAATTTACCGAACAAAACTTCATTGTTTGTCGAAAACCTAGGAGGCTTGCTTCACAACACTCTAAACATCACTTCTTATGTACTTACACATATTAATCTAAAATTATTTTTTAAATGTGCCTGTCTTTATTATTTTAACTGTATTTCGGGTTCAACATTTGAATGTTAAAGAGTTCAAAATAAGCTGTTTCTGCATGAAACCAACTTTACTCTATGAACTGTCCTGCACTCTATGATGCATCTTGTCGAGCTGTCACTTGGAATGCAAGTGTTTGATATTGATAGCATGAAACATTGCTCTTTAGGCCCGCGACAGACAGAGAGTTCAGTACCGAATTAGGCTAACACGTCTAGGTTTGGACATGGAGTTTAATAAGCCCCTCAGTGGCTCAAAGTGCAACGAAAATTCGAACAAAATTTCCCGGGTTCAAAGCCCACCGACTGAGCATTGGGATCGACTAAAACCAGGAAGGGAAGGGAACCCGAGAAAAGCAGGAAGGCATACTAAAACCAGGAAGGGCATACTAAAACGAGGAAGGGCATACTAAAACGAGGAAGGAATTCAAGGCTACGAAAAAATGGAAAGCTGCACTGTTCCCTTCCTCTGTTTAGTATTCTTCGAGGGGTCGACAACTTTACAAACTCAAAGTTCACCATCCCTTCCGAATTTTAGTATCCTGACATGGGTAGGCATTAAGTTCAGTGAGGGGTCAGAAACTATCAAAATTGTAATTCACCTTTTCATTTCTAGTTCAGATGGATACTAAAACGACGGATACTACAGGATACTAAAACGAGGAAGGGATGGTTGCCGACCCTGCCTGCCCTTCCTGGTTTTAGTATGCCTTCCAACTTTTTTCGCGTTCCCTTCCCTTCCTGGTTTTAGTCGATCCCCTGAGCATTTTTATCTTTCAGTTCACTTTTTAGAATAATTTAATATCAAGGGTACTCTTCCTTATTCTCAAATTAAGTCTTAGATTTATGTATGGTTTGTATTTATATGGCTCTGACATGCCGAGGTCCTTTTTAATCCAAAATTATTTCAGGTTTGTGGTCAAGGTTAAAAAATCCCTTTTATAAATCCTACGTTTCCGTGTAAATTACAGCGATCTGCTTCGGATCAGAAGCACGTTCAGAGATTTGCCCGACAATTGCAGTTTCTGTTTTGTATTTTGCGGAATTCCTTGTTTCCATAGCGTCTTTTTTGGTACCCAGACAAAACATCTAAGCGATTTTCGCTTCTTTTGCAGGTGTCTCAGGTGGTAAAATCGGTCAGATTTCTGGAAAATCCGAGAGCAATTACTCCGCCAGTAAAGCGTGATTTATTGACCAGTGAGCATACCGTCATTTGTATTAATGTAGGGACCAAGGTAACCTTTCTGACAGGAAGAACTGGAAACAGTGGAAACAGGAAGCGGTGCTTGGTGAAAGGAAGTCATTAATGAATAATCGTCTGTAGATGAAAGGATTGCAACTTCGACATCCAGCGACTTTGAAAAATCAGTCACACTCATTAAATTACTCATGAGCAATAATAATAATCGTAATCTGTTTTAAAGCGGACCACAAAACATGGTCTTTCTACCACACACACAATGATTACCATCCCTACTGCCACTATGAATGCTCAAAACCACAAAAAATCGTCAAACAATAAAAAAAAACACACCAAATTTCCTAGGTTTCAAATAATTCGGTCTGGACCAAATCTCAGCCGATTATCTGGACAGCCGTTATGGCAAGAAGGGAGCCAAGGATCAAAATAATAATTTCCATCGAACGCTGACTGTTTCTTACAAATGCTAATAAATTAGAAAACCAAGACCAGTGGGTACTCCTGAAGGCATAAAAAATAAAAATAAAGTAAGTCTCTTTGCCAATCAAACGTGGAAAATTTCGTCATCTGGAAAAGACGACGTTCTGCGTGGGTTTTTCTCGAGCCAAAATAGCAACCCGGCAATCAAGTTCAAATCTAAATAAACTGGTGGCTTGCGATCGGTAAGAGAAGGCAAACAGAATGCTTGGATTAGGTCTTTAACCCACTTGTTCGTCCAGTTTCTTTCGGATCTAATACAAAGTAAGAAACTGGTCACCCAAAATCAATCAATCAATCAATCAATTTTATTTCAACCCTAATAGCAGTAGGCTAACACGGCGGGAATTGGAAAAACAAACACTCATTAACAATATAGATAAAACATAAACTAACAAACAATAGGTACGAAACGAACATAAATCAAGTAAAGTGTTTAGTGAAATACGGAACGAATAAATTAGGTATCTTTCTGAAGATTTTATAGTCAGGGGAAACAAGCTTGGGTTTCGGGTCGTGTTGCTTCGCATGTTAGGTCCATGAGAGGGTGTAACGAAGTCTAGAAGGATGGTCCTGTGGTGTCGAGAATTCAAAATCTGGTGGCCAAAACGCATGAAAAGATTATGCCTTCTTTCAGAAAGTTTTTCAATGTCGAGGATTTGAAGGCTTTCATTGTCGGATGTGTAACTGTGGCCAAGTATTATTCTGCATTCCCTAGTATTATTCTGCAGATCACATATATTCGGGGAAAAGAGGCGTATAGTTCTCGAGATACGGGTTGTGCCTCCTACCTTCGAAAAATTAGGTTATGTAAATATTAGTATTTTCAAGTTTAAAATTGCGGGTATTTGATTCCAATTTTTTGCTGAAACTTTCTGTTATATAAATTCAGGTTTGACTACACTAGTTTGTTCTACTTTTTCAATACAAAGCCTGGATGTACCTAACTTTAAAAATACAAATTACACCAGTGCACCAACGCTTGTTTACATTTTACATATTTCACAAATTACTCAGAGTAATTAGCATTTAGATTGATACTAGGTGAACTTAAAGCGAGGCTTAAAGTTATTTAACTTGTGAAACTGAATATTTATCACTAATTAATGTATTACACTTTGTTTCCGTGAGAGGCAGAAAATAAATGCGAATAGGAATACTTATATGTAATTTTTTCTTCTCGACATTTGTTGCTGATCTTAGAAAAACCACATCCAATCCCACATGCCTTTCACCAAGTATACATTCCCTCTGTCGCCCCTGGTTAGGTAGATTTAGCAGAATATCAAAAAGGATCTTCACGGTTTCCAAATACGAATGCGTCCCGCTCATGGATAGCCGACAGCAAAACTTTTCTTTCTATCAAACTTTCCGAAGAAGTTGGTTATTTGGAGCTACAGAATCCGCCAATAGCACGGTTGTACCGTTGAAGTAAATCAATATGACCTGCTTTATGTGTCCCTAAGTTGGCCAAGAGTGGTTGCAAAATCATTCCATATTTATTTGAATTGAAAGAATTGAATTCACAACACGACGAACACACAATACTGGGTCGCGAAGACGACATATTTACATAAGACCCCGGGGCCAGCGATCGGCATGTGGCCAGATCGCTTGCCGATCCGCGACTCCGGAATAAATTAGTGACTGTTCAGTCGACAATAATGAGTCACGACGGCGAGCGCGAGGGGTTAGTGCCTTCTGCAAATAGCGAGAAAGACAAAAGTTGTGCTAGGCACAACATATTGCAATTGCTTGCAGTACTTGTTTCAATCAAGATGTTTAAATTGTCCAGTAATCAGAAAAGAGAAACAGGGATGGTTTTCGTCAAGAGCGACAGAATCAGCGAATAGCCCGGTTGTGCAGTTGACGTGAACAATATCACCTGCTGTGCTTTCTTGCAATTGTTTGCAGCACTTAGTTCAAGCAAATGTCGACACTACCTGGTAATCAGAAAAGAAAATCGGTGGTAATTTTCGTCAAAAGCTATATGTCCATGTGGCACTTGTACAGCCAAATTCAGTCCGGAAGAAGACACGTCTTCTCTGTATGTGCACTAGCCATCTACGAAGTTTAATTCGAATCACGACACCGTTTCTGCAGTAGGCATGCCCCCCCCCGTCTATGTATGTAAAATTAATGACTAAAATCTTTAAAAATCATGTTCTCTGGTTTTGTTTAATGTTTAACCGAAAAGGGCTAAGATAGGACAATCTAGTGACCCATCACTTATTCACTTAAAGAGGATTGAAGACACGATGAAAATGCGTTACTCTCTTGCTCCGCTATTCACGAATAACCAGTTTTCATATAGTGGAATTTCCCTGTCGGACTTGTGGTACCTCTATGCGCTTGTACCGGTGGTACCTGTGTTGTATGCTTGACGAAAAGGATTTCCGAAAAATAATTGTTCACGCATTTGGCTTACGCAATCTGATCACTGTCCACTGAAAAGCCGCGTTTGTATTGAGATTCAAATTGTTCGTGTCAAATTGTTCGTGTCATCTCCGTTACCGTAGATATTCCGAACGTAGTACTAAGGCACATGGTGGAAAATCATTTTTTTTTTTTCAGCAGAATCCAAACAATTTAAAATAAGTTGGCTCTTCAGTGAAACTTCAATACAGTCACCGAGATAGTTTATTTCTGACTTCTGAAGTCGAATTAATTTGCCCCCTCCCCATCCATGCCCCCCCCCCCTTTACGGTTGCTGAACGAGAAGCGCACTGCGGCTAAAGCTAGCAAAGGAATCCGAAATATTCGAGAGAATGATCACGGACTTCAAGCTTTTGTAGCGACAGAATGGAAATGGACCTTGTTAGTGCAGTAAGTTTTTACATGACCAACGAGATGGGTGCTAAGAGTTCATTAGTGGATAAATGCAATCTATTATCCCAATACATTTGACACATTTAGAAGAGCGGAGGATATAAAAAAAGAAAAAAACACAGAACTATTGTAAGAAAAACATAGCACCGTCTTGTAATATGGGGAGGGAGTTCTCGTTGCTAAAAAAACGGGCATAGCGACGAAGCAGATTTTGGACGGCCCTGTATTGTATGGATCGATAACGCTAATGTTATTTGAAGTCCACGCTCCGCCATCCCATTAGGTAAAAAGGACTATTGTTTTACTTTACGTATGGTTAGGTTATGGTTACATATGGTTACTTAAGTAAAGAACCACATGGCTCTTAGTCCCCCTTCCACCTCCCCACGATCTGTTGATTCAAGAATATGAGTATTACTGGTGAAGAGTTGTACATTCCCAATACTCATGCCCATTCGCATTTTCCTAACATATGCCCCCCTACAAGACAGCTTCAGGGGATCTTGTGTCTTCTTCACACAATTCAATTCAGTTCATTTTAATTTCAACATTCTTTAAACGAGACAACAAACATAACGCTCCCAAGAAGGGCACAACCGTGTCCTGTGCGGGAGTGCACAACTTTTTACTCACCTATTACAAACGATGACACACATTGCTCGTCTTAACCTTCTCACTTCTTTTTCTTTACCCCCCCCCCCCCCCCAACCCAACCCTCATTCAGTAATTATTATATTGAAATATTCACCTTAAATAAAATTCCAAATAAATATTCCACATTTACCTAACTATCCAAAAAAAAAAATTTCAATCTATTTTTAAACAAAAACTGGTTCTCGACTCCCTGATTCTCTCCGGAAGATGATTCTACACCTTCACACGACAGGAAAGTTTCGACGGGGTCCTCTACCTGACCCAAAAACTGACCGGAAGAAATAAAAAAGGTACACTTTCAACTTAAATCTTGGAAGTCCCTTATTTTAAAACAAACCTATACCAATACAAATGAAATTACAAACAAAAATTCAAGAATACTGGTCATTCAAGGTTAAACGTTTCGTGTGTTCACTGTCAACCCACTAAAATAACTCTTTTATGTCAGTTTTTAACAGTTCAATTTTTAAGCAAAGAAGAAGGCTGGGCTTTTCAGGCACTCTTAGGTCATTTTGTCGATGTGTTTATTTATTTATTTGTTACCCGCTTTTTGGATAACAGCGGAGTATGAGTAAAATACAGATAGTAAAATACATATTTTAAAACACTAAACAAAACAATGCAAACATGACTACATTCTTTTCATATAGTTTAAAAACACACTAAATAGACTTAAATTTTTACATAGTGACAAGCACATTAAACGGGTTCAGGGTATAATAATATAAACTTGATTTTTGTTTCGGGTATATGCCTAATTGCCAGGAAAAATGGATATTTTCAACGAATTCGGGGACAGCTGTAGGCTATACTCGAGAAGAAAAGTCAAAAACCTTTTTTTCAGCCCCCTACAGACTCCAAACTAGATTGCTTGACCCCTACGCTGGAAATCCATCAGTTTGTTAAAAAAGATCTCCCGGCGTCTGAAATTCTCCAGCATTCTTTTTCGAGTGCAATACTTTCAAAAGAGGAAGCAAACAATACATTCATGGGCGTGGGTGATCAAAGGCAGGTAATAAACAAAACTCCGTAGAAACGACATCAAAGCTAAGCCCCCCCCCTCCTCTGGCAAAAGAAATATGGTATGTCCGCAGCGACTCGGTGAACATTTTTTGAACTGTAGAATCCATTTCGAAAAAAGCTTCAGAAATTTCAATAAATGCACATAGAGAAAGCTGAGTAAAAAAAAGGAAAACGGCACAAAGAAAATCAGCAGAAAAGTAAAAAGAAATATGTTATGTCCTCAGCTTCTCGGTACACATTTTTTGAATTGTAGAATCCATTTCGAAAAAAAGTTTCAGGAATTTCACCAAATGCACATACAGAAAGCGGAGTAAAAAAAAGGAAAAACAGCACAAAGAAAATCAGCAGATGAACACAGTAAAAGTAAACAGGCTGGGTTCAGTATTTCTATATAGTTATATACTGAGTTTTTATTACTTAAAAGCAGTAAAAACAGTTTCTGTTATGCTAGGAACATGCATAACACGCCTCTTTTGAAACTTGAAATTTGTTTAACTCTGGGTGGGTTTTCTTCAAGAGCACAAACCCGTCCCGGCTCGCTCGACCCCCTTGGTTTTGACGAGAAGGTCAGACAAACTTACGGACCGACCTATTAGTTCCTCGAAAGTAATAAGCCGTCTCCGTATATTAGTCAAACACGGAAAGTAGAAGTGTCGATAGAGTGGATAGAAAAGAGATAAGAAGTTCGTAACTTTGGAAATAAGAATGGACGAATCGATTAGGGTCGAAGAGTAAAGTAGCAATTAAGGCAAGAGTATTTTAAAACGGAACAACAAAGGGGGAGTCTCTCCATAGTTTCATTAACAGACTGGTCTAACGATTAACGAAACTTCTAATGTCTAACTATTTACCAACATTTCTTTCCACGAGTAAGTGATTTGGGGAAGTATTTTTACATCAAAACGTTTTGAAACGGAGCCAAGAAGGGATTTCATTAGTTATAATCAATCAGTATCAATAAATTTTATTACTCAGCACGAGGCCATACAATATATACAATATAGAGCGTGTTCCACCCTTCTAACAATAGGTACTATTATTTACTATTTCCGTTCGATCCTCACGAAAAGTTACTACACTGACCGTTCCAACCTTCTCGAAATAGTAACTAATAGTTACTATTTGCTTACCATGCTCGGGAGCGTGGTAAGCGTAGTAACTACGCATCTCTGCAACGTGATTGGCCGGATTCGCCCGTGGCATGATATTCTGCTGAAAAATAGAAAATTCGTTCCAGCCTTGACGGAAAAAAGCCAGAGTTCGTGACGTCATGCGTAGTAACTACGGTAAGTAGGATGGAACACGCTCATAGTACAGACAGTATGCCCCTTAGAGGAGGAAAGTTCTGTTTTTTTTTTACGAACAATGTGTCGTAGTATGAACTATCGAGAACTGTAGCCTATACATCGAATGTGAGAATGTGAAAGTTTGAACGAACTCGGATTAAATATATTTGAAGCGAATGGGAAGGTGGCAAATGAAGAACGAATGCGCAATATAAAACAATTGGCAAGGTTCCGGAGGGTAGTACTAGGTCATAGGGATAGGTGCTCTAAGCAGAGGCGTTACCAGCCAAAATGTTTTTTTTTTTAGGGGGGGGGGGGCAAGCTATTTACCGACTGGCTGGTCATTTTTACCGACTGTTTTTGAAGAAAAACGACTGATTTGACGAAAAATCGACTATTTTTAAGAAAAACCAACGGTTTTAAAAAACGACTATTTTTACGAAAAACCGACTGTTTTGAGGAAAAATCGACTGTCTTGAAGAAAAATTGCGGAGCTTCGCGCCGATTCGGTTATCTTTTACCGACTGGTGGACAACATTGGGGGGGGGGCATACGTGACGACACTGGCCCTAAGGGGGTTATACGTGTTTTCATGTTTTTAATTTGTGTTTATTTATCATGGACTTGCCTTGTATACGTTGGATCTTAGAACAACTAAAACTGTATCTTATCTGATTGTACAGTGTAACACTAAGTATTACAGTGATGACAATACATGTTTTCCTATGTTGCAAAATCTTGAGTAACCAGGTGCCAAAGTCAAGATCCTTAGCTGCCGCAGAGAATCTCTTTTGATCGAATTCGTTATTTTATCGAATAAGTATTCTACGAAAGGCGCTTTCAGCCTGGTGGAAAAAGTGTGATTTCTGAACGCTGGATGAACAAGTATAGAGCAACAGAAGGAAATCTGCTGCTCAGACGCGTTTTTTCTGGGAAAATTCAACCGATTTTTCAACATCCAAGGGAAAGAAAAATCCGCAAGATTTCTTGGTATCTTTTGATCATCTCCAGGATATTTTCTCAGTTTGTCGGTTCGTTGGTGAGGGAGGGGGGGGGGGGTAGCTTACTGGAGGGGAGGGGTTTGGGGTCCATCACATTTTGCCTGTTTTGTAAAAAATTCCCACTGTCCCGTCCACGGGTATCTGGTTGATTTTTAAACTTTCATCCTTTCGGAATGTAGATAAAAAAATGGTCGTCCTTATTCCTGCACATTTGATATGCACGTCAAATAATCCAAGTCCCGAATTCAGTTCAGCTCATTCTTGCTTTCATTTAATACTCTCATGATCTTTAAATCAGTTTATTAGTATCAATTTCATAATCAGTTTACTTATTCACAATCAGTTTCTTGTAATCATTTTAAATCAGTTCTTCAGGTAATAAATTCCAAATAGCATTTAGCGTTCTAGGTCAAAACTGTCTGTCTTGTGCTAAAGAAAAAAAGTTTTAGCTATTTTGTTCAGTTTAACTTTTTTGCTCTTGCTTTTTTTCTACATTGTGTTAACCCACTGCACTAAAAAAGTGGGGTATAAGTAAAGTATTTTTACTATTTAGAGTTAAGCTTTGGGAGTCGAAGGTTTGATAGTGCAAAAAGGATGCGTCAGCTGAATTTTATTAGAGCTGTATTTCGGCCCTACTTGGCGAAGAAACGAAAGTCAATCCAAATGCAGAAAAATCTCTACGCGATCAACAACCCAATCGAGCAGCAAAAACAGCAGCCGTGTCCAAAATGAAATCATAGCAACCGCTTTAACTCCAAGCAACTCTCACAAATGAATTCACGAAGTCAAATATTTAACGCTAAGCTAGAATCTTTAGATTGTTTTCCCACAAGTTTATATTTCCAACTTGACCGGCTTTGAGCCTGAAGAGGACCCTTGCCAAGAACGGCCAAAATATAGACAAAATGCCGCTGACGTATCCGTTTTGCACTATCAAATATGATTCTCAGTCAGCTTGGACTGAAGGAATATTTATAGTCGAAGGTTCGTGATTCAAGTCAGAATGTCAATCTAAAAGTCGTAGCATTTGGTCTAGAAAAAGTCAATCTCTCATTCCCTCGCGGCAAAAAGTCCTGGACCCTGTTTACATTCGTGGAAGGACACACGTCAGAAACCATTACTGTCGGTCCCATTAGAGCGAAAAGCGTTTCAGGTGTGGTGGCGGCTGCCGGAATTAATGTTGAAGCCTTTGACGGCCTACGAGTTTATTTACCGAGGGCGGCACAGAAAGTGAGATATAATGGCGGTGAGTAACCTAAAAATATTTTCCAAGGATTGTAAACGTGGGAGAAGATTTCGAATTTTCTATAATAATAATAATAATTTTAATTTTTCACCCATCAAAAAGCACATGGCATAGACGGAGTAAGAATAAAGAAAGAAGAGAAGAAGGAAACACTATAACAAGATGAGACCAGACAAACATAGAGACTACGACAAGATTTTCCTATCTACAAAACTATGATATTGTAAAAGAATGCTCTCCCATTGATGCTTAATCTTATTGTTGTACTTCTGTATAAGTTGTCCAACTGCTGTAAGTGGGTCAGTGATGTTGTTAGTGCTGACGATTTTCCTATTTCGGGTCCAAAGAGGGAGGCGGAGCAGGAATTTACAAAAATGAAAATAGATAGAGCGAATTTGTGTTTTTATAGTGCTAGTCAAAGTTCGCCAGAAAGGTGCGATGTGGAAAATGTGAGGCAGGGCCACCGAGTTAAAAATCATGGCGAGAACAAGACGGTTGAAACGCAACTTATTCGCCACAATGGAGCCATAAGCTGCAGTAATCTTTTTGCGAATATGTTTGATCAACAGTGCTCTGGTCTCTCTGATCGACCTTCCGATCGGTAGACCAAGATAAATCAGCGAATCTGCTGGTCTGACGTTCAAACTTTTCAGCCGTACAGCTATATCAGGGCTAGTTCTCCAATTCAATAGAACAACTTGTGATTTTTCAGGGTTAAATTTCATTCCTACGCGGCTGTACTCATCACTTAAAGTTTAACTGAAAAGCCAACTTATTTTTGTATCATTTAACTGAATACACTAAATTATTTAGTGTCTGCAAAGGGATTTTTTTATTTTCCACTATCTGCTCTAGTTATGACGTTCAGAATATCTGCAGCCGTCCACACAGCGTAAATTCTACTATGACGCGGGAAATTTTAATCTCAACACAAACGCAGCTTTTTCTTTGGGCAGTGCTGAGATTGGTGAAGATTGCTTAGCGCCTGAATACGAAAAAAATCATAAATCTTTCTCGTAAGGCATACAAAAAATATAAACGCATGGGGTACCACAAAAAACACGGAAATTCCACTATTTGAAAATGGATTATTCGTGAATAGCGTAACAACGAAGTAACCCATTTTCAGCGGGTCTTCAAGCCAATTTAAGTGAATAAGTGACGGGTGACTAGATTCGTCTATCCCAGCCCTTTCGGTGAAACTTTAACGTATCAATATATCTATAGAAAATAACATAACGGCTTGCAGTGTACCAATGTATAAGGCTTCTCGGCATAGTGATAAGACATGGAAATCTGGTTACAAATCACTTTTTCACTTGAATTGGTTTGAAAACCCCGAAGAAACTCCGGTGATCCAATGTTCCACAATTCCCGGGTGGCGATTTTTCATTTGTACGAAGAACCCTGTAAACTTGAAGTAGCTCTGGTACTTTTTCAAATATTTATTAGCAACAAGAGGACCAAGTTGCCTGCTGTCGATGAAAAAACCTACTAAGCTGATGGGCCTGGGACTACCTTTTTCTCAGCCAGGCATATAACTGCACATTTGATTTTCTGTCGTTCACAATATTGCAGAAGGTAAAAAGCACGTCCTTGATCAACTTCGAATTACGCGGTCTAACTGTGAATTTAGTATTGTCGGGGTGCCGCCCGTATTATCAACGCCACTACGCCTAATTTCGGAAAATAAAATCATAGTCAAAATAATCCAGTCTATCTAAATAAATCACTCAAAATAAGCTGGATTTTCAGCTAGAGTTTAAGAAGAAGCTAAACCAGAATACTGGTTTACCGAGGTTTTTGACATTCACATTAATTTCTTCTATCGATAGTTATTTTTGTTTTCTTTGTCTATATGGTTTTCGTTAGTTCTTTTGTTTTCTGTATGTTCTTCCTTTCTTTAGTAGAGAAATGTAGTACAGAAGTGCATGCATGAATACAATACTGCTACCCGCTATGTATTAGCTTGAATGGGAATAGAGCCTAATCAACCTATAATTGGGTTAAAATTGTATAATATGATTGAAATGTATAGATAGTGAAAAGAGTAAATATTGGTATTGAATTTAGTTTTGTAAATTTAATTTTATAAATAAAGATGGGATGGAAGTGTAAAGATTAGAAAGAATTGAAGGAAAAAAAATAATTAAGAAATTAAAAAAACGTAGAGATAGAGGAAAGTTTAGGTGACGCTAAATAGATAGGCCGGTCATGTGTTTAAGTTAGGAAATGAAAAAAAAAGAAGACAAATTAAGTTGATAAGACCGTTGGCGTCACCGAGGGCAAGTGGATGCGTAGTCACCTGGCCAATTCATATTGGACTGGAAGAACAGAAAAGATACTACGAGGCTTAAGAAATAAAAAATAAAAAATAATTGGGTCCTTCCCCAACATCGTAAAAAGTCAAACACGGAAAATCAGAAACGAGTTATGTGCCGCTTGGTGGACGAAAATGAAATCAGTTCGACATCTCGGAAATAAGAAGAGCAAATGTTTCGATGGAATCCCAAAAATTTGACATTTGATCTAGACAATTGCTTCTTGTAGATATACGGTCTTCTCCAGACTCCAGATTTTTTTTTTATTATATTAATTAAAATTTAAAAACAGATTAATACCAATGGCTAATCATCTTAGAAAACCCAGTTCAGATGGATTCAGCATGTGTGTTTACCCTTGTAGGTCATATCTACTTTGACGAAATTGATCAAAACTTCCTGCTTTATTCAGCCAAATTTCCAGTTTCGACCGGATTCCGGGTGAACTACTTGTCATGCAAAAAAAAATTAAGCTAAAAATGAAATCAGCATATCCTTACCCCTGTATCAAACTTATAATCAACTCGGATAATTTTTTTTCAGGGTTTGGCCGGATTCTTGGCGAACTGTTTGTCCGGCGAGAAAATAAGTTTCAGATATGGATTCAGCATGTCTCAAAATAAAAAATAATTTCATATACGGGTTCAGCATGCCTCCTTCCCACTAACCACTACATCGAACCTCTAATCAACTTCAGATAAAACATTTGCTTATAACAATCTTCCGGTTTCAGCCGGATTCCGGGCAAACTATACGTCCGGGTAAGAACCAAAGATTTAATCAACTTCAAATAAAACTTTTACGTTTAAAAAGTTGTCCGATTTCAGCAGAACTCCGGACAAACTAATTTGTCCGGCGAGAAAATAAGTTTCAGATATGGATTCAGCATGTCTTCTTACCCCCTAGATCGACTTTCTCATTGGCTTTTAAAACTATTTTCCCTCCCCACCCCTAAATATGCAGCAATGAGGAGCATCCACGAACTTGACCATCTTGACCATCTTGACTGTTTTGACCGAACGAATCCTCACACGAAGTTTCAACAAAATATCTCAATCCCTTCGAGAGTTATCGTGCTAACAGACAGACAGGACGGACAACTTTCCGAAGTCACAGGTATCCCGTCACTTACGTTTTGGGATCCCAAAAACGGGTGGAACTATTAGGGACATAAAGGGACCCAGCAATTATTATATGTGCGACAGTCCTTTAAACAAGAGCTGTAAGCTCATGTGGCACTTGCAAGCATATGTAGTAAGTAAGGGTTACAGCTAAGGTTTGTGCTGTATTGAGGCACAGAAGATTATGGACCTTTCGGATTCATGAAAATGAATGGTTTAATAAAATATGCCATGCAATTTGTGGTTAGAATGCGTAATTTAAGGGGGCTAGGAATCCATTTTGCAAGCAAATGCACTGGTACACAAATGATCATGGGCCCTTGGGTCATGAAAGTATATCATTCGCTCGAAAGTATTATTTTGTTGCTTTGCGGCTAAGATGCGCACTTTAAGGGTTCCGAACGGAATTTGGAAGCAAATACTTGGGGCACATATGATCATGGGCCCTTGGGAATCTTAAAAATGTTTAGTTTCTTAAAAATGTATAGTTTCTTAAAAATTTATAGTTTCTTTAAAATGTTGTTTCCACTTTGCGGTAACATTGCTGCTTTAAGTATGTTGGAAAGTCATTTGTAAGCGAAACCCTTGAGGCAAAAATTATCACGGGCCCTTGGTACGAAGGTGGATCAAGTTCAAGTTCACGATCAAGTTTTTTTATTTTCATCATTCACAAGTAAATAAATAAAGAACAACACTTTCGCGCTGGAGAAAAAACCTATGAGAGTTTGAATTTGCGCGAAGTCCATATAACTACTTACCTATATATAGAAAGAAAAAAAATGCAGTCTCTCTCACTCCTCAATACTGAAATTTGTTACTTTGCAGTTAAGGGACGCACTTTAGGGGGGCCAAAATCTCATTTAACATACTCAAGGTACAAATATCATGTGCCCTTGGGTGATTATGTACGTATTCGTAAGATCAGAAACACGTTCATTTGTCAACTGCCAAGTCTTTTTCGAATCCGACCAACCGCTCAAAAGTTATGCATGAAATTCTGGTATTCCGGATTCCAATTCCCTCCACTCCCCCAAGGATAGCCGGACCGAGGAAACGACTGCTTCCTAGTCAATATGATCGGGTCACCAATACACTTGCCGAATTTCGTTCGTCCAAGAGCATCTGTAAGTACCTTAACTGGCAATCATTAAATTTCCGGAAAACCCCTTCCAAGACCCCCACAGTGCACCGATCCGGTCCGTTTCTGTCAAAAATATATTTATAACTTGTCCTTGTTCTTCTCACCAAGCTTAATCCGGTCCCTCCACTTTAAGCCTGTTCCGAAATTTCTGACCCCCCCCCCCCAACCCCTCCCCCCCCCTAAAGTTATCGGGTCCAGTCCAGACACGAAATGGTACATCCACGAAACGAGCTCTTTCCAACTGTCAAGTTTTGTTTGTGTCCGATGCCCTGTACGAAAGTTATACTTGCCTCAAGATCACGGATTCCCCCCCCCCTCCCCCGATGATCGGATCGGGGAAATGACATTTCTTAAGTCAATCTGACTGGGTCCCTGATAAGTCTGCCAAGTTCGGTCGTCTTTGTGCACCTGAAAGTACCTTAACCCGTGATATCCGGAAATCCGGGACCCAGCCTCCACCCTCCCCCACAGTGCCTGGATCCAACTTCCCCCACAGTTGTCGGATTTGGTCCGGGCGCAAAGTGGGGCATGTGAGGCGTGCGTTCTTTCCGCATATCAAGTTTCATTTAGTAAAGATCTCAAGATCACGGATTCCCCCCCCCCCCCCTCCCAACGATGATCGAATCGGTGAAATGACTATTTCCACGTCATTTTGGTTGTGTCCCTGGTATGCCTGTCAAGTCCATCATCCTAGCACATCTGGAAGTACCTTATCCCGTGATAACCGGAAATCTGGAATCCATCCTCCAGCACCCCCCACAGTGCCCGGATCTAATCCGGTTATGTTAGCGATGTATCAAAGGTACGTGCTTGTTTCTCCCATCGAGTTTCATCCCGATCCCTCCACTCTAATCGTGTACCGATATTTCCGGTACCCCCTCCTCCAACTCCCCCCACAGTTGTCGGATCCGGTTCGGACTTAAAACGGGATATGTGAGGCATGTGTTCTTTCCACATATCAAGTTTCATTTAGATCCGATCAACCGTTCGGAAGTTCCGCATGTCTCAATATTCCAAATTCCCCTCCCTCCACTCCCTCACGATGTCGAATCAGGGAATAGACTATTTCCAAGTCAGTTTGGTCGGGTCCCTGACATGCCTGCAAAGTTTCATCACCCCAGCTCATCTGGAAGTATCTTAACCCGTGATAACCGGAAATCCGGGATCCAGACTCCTTATGAAACTTGATATTTGAAAAGAACTCGTGTCTAGGAAATCTCATTTCAAGTCTGGACCGGATCCGGTGACTTTGAGGGAGTTGGAGGGAGGAGCCGGAAATCTTGTGACACGCTCAAAGTAGAGGGATCAGGATGTAACTCAGCCGGAGGAACAGGAATGACCCATAGATACATCATTCACAGAGCAGGACCGGATCCGGGCACTGCGGGGGAGCTGTAGTGTGGTCCGGAATTCCAATGATGGCGAGGTAAGGTACTTCGAGATGTGCCAGAATGACGAAATTTTGCTGGCACATTAGAGAGCCGATAAGATTGACTAAGAAATAGTCACTTCATATATCCGACCATCCCGCGGGGAGGGGGGGGGGGGCAAGAATCCAGAAACTTAAGTTATTCGTAACCGTAGAACCGGTGATCGTAATGAAACTTGATAATTGGAAAGGGTAAATGCCTCTGATGTTTTACAGTTTGGCCTCAAGATTTTTTGTTTTTTACAAACGAGCTTCTAGTCCCCTTAAAGGTCGTATCTTAACTTCAAAGTAAAAGTAAATACTCGGGCCAAAAATACATGTTCATGATTTAGAAGTGCCCGGATCCTCTTTGCCCAAGGGTTTTGCTTACAAATGAATTCCTTCAAGCCTTTACCACATAGTAAATAATGTATTTTTCAGCAAAAGGTACATTTTCATGATCCCGAAGGGTCCATAATCATGTTTCCCTCAAGGGTTCTGCTTGTAAATGAATTTCCTGCGCCCTTAGGTGTGCATCTTAAAGCGGGCCACAAAAAATGGTCTTTCTACCACACACACAATGCTAACCATCCCTGCTGTCACTATGAATGTTCCAAACCACTAGAACACCGTAAAACAATGAGCAAATAAAAAAAAAAAACAGATTTCCTAGGTTTGAAATAAGTCTTTCTGGACTAAATCTCAGCCGATTATACCGGACAGCTGTTATGGCACGTAGGGAGTCAAGGGTCAAAATAATAATTTCCATCTAATGCTCCAACTGTTTATTACAAATACAAATAAATTATAAAACCAAGACCAGTGTGGTACCTCTGAAGACATACAAAAATTATCAGTTAGGTCTTATAATTCTTTGCTAAGCAATCCTGGAAAATTCCGCCATCTAGAAAAGAAGACGCTGTGCGTGGGTTTTTTCTCGAGCCAAAACAGCAACTCGGCAATCGAGTTCAAATCTAAACAAACCCGTGGCATGCGATTCCTAAGAGAAGGTAAACTGAATGTTTGGATTAGGTCTTTAACCGCAAAGTGAAAACAAATATTTTTCACAAAAAGATGTATTTGATACTCGAGGGGTATTCTTATCTATGAATTCCTATTCTCCGCGTATTACGTCCGCGTCACAACTGCAAAGTTTAAAAAAAAAGAGACTACTGACCAAACTATAGATTTAATGACCCCAAATGTGATCCCCTTAAAGTAGCCTACTCATCCGCAAGTGAAAAAAATACTTTCAACTAAACGATACTTCCGCGATCCCCATGGGCTAATGGTCATAGCCCCCTTAAAGTACACTTCATGCCAAGTGCTAAAAGTTTTTTTTTAAATAATCGGCCTATAAAGATTCATGGCTCAAGGGTTTAGCTTACAAAGGATTACAATAAACCCACAAGTTGGCAAATTCCCAGTCATCCTTCGACCCAAATTTGAAAGTGCCATATCAGCTTCTAGCTCTTGTTTCTTTGAAGCTTGTAACCTTTCACAATCACTAACTAATGAAATGATCTGGAGAAGTCGGGGACTGATTATGTGTATTATGTAATGCCGGATGGATTTCACTTCTGGATAGCAACGTAACAAGGATCGACCCACAAATCCGTGTTGTCTCAAGCTTTAAACCGAGGTCCTTTTTCTGTCCACTTTCTGTCGTTGAAGTTTGTAACCATAACAACCGGTAAGTAGCTAAATATTCTGGGAAAAGCCTGGAAGAAGTTCCAACCGGTTGGATTTCGAGCGTGTTCCATCCTACTTACGGTAGTTACTACGCATGACGTCACGAATTAATGATAATAATAATTTATTTTTAACCCACAAATCGTACTGGACGAAAACAGTGGAGTACAAGAGAAAATATGAAGACATAATTAGGTAAACACAGCACGTACAAACAAAATCTACTTAAGAGTCAAACAGACGAATAAGTCCATGAGAGGGCGACATTCTGGCTTTTTGCCGTCAAGGCTGGAAAGATTTTTCTATTATCAAGCAGAACATCATGCCACGGGTGTCTCCGACCAATCATGTTACAGAGATCCGTAGTTACTACGCTTAATTACCAGGCTGCGGTTTTTACTTACCAGTGTTTGTATGAAGTGTGTCCGTCTGTGTTTTTAATTTTTTTTTTATTATTATTACTACTTTATTTCAGTCCATAAGACCATAATGACAAAATAATGATGTACATGATTATTTTACAAGGAATGCTACTAATTTGGTGACGGAGTATAGGAGTGGTAGACGAACTGGCTTTTAATTAAACATTTGGGCCAGGCGGTCTGGAATTCACTCCCAGATAGTGTTAAGGCGGCTGAACACCAACAATTGTTTAAAAAAAGAATAAAGAAATTTTTGTTGGAGGGGTGAGGAGTCACGATTCAAGGAATAAAGGTATAAGTTATTATTTCTTTTATTATTAACTTTATTTAGTTATTTTTCTTTTTTCTTCTTTTTTTTCTCTTTTGTGTGGTTTGTGGGAAAATAATTGATTAATTATTGTTGACATGAAATTAAGTTATTGTTTAAGTTAAGTTGAAGTAGTTCGTGGTAATCGCCCAGTGCCAGTCCATTTATGTCTTCTCATGGGCGGTTACCTATCATGATTGGTTATTATGTAATTTAGCAATAAAATAATCTAATCTAATCTAAATACTACGCTCCCGAGCGTGGTAAGCAAATAGTTACTATTTTGAGAAGGATGGAACGGTCATCGTAGTAACTTTGGTGAGGTTGGAACGGAAATAGTAACTAATAGTTACTATTTGTAGAAGGGTGGAACACGCTCTTCATCTTTGGATCTCCGAAGATTTGCACTGTCAGTCGATGGTCGGCTTAAAAAACGTAGTCAATAAGCCAGATCAATATAAATCCTCCCTCTATAAAAGGTTAAATTAACGACAAGCTTTTGTCACTGTCGATTCAAACTGAAGCGGAGGCGAACTAGCTTTCCAGAAAGTAACGGTATGGAGATAATTTTGCCCGCAGTGAAAAACTCTACATGCGCACTGCAAATATCGACACTGTCCTATCGCCTACATTGAAGCGAAGCGAACTTCTCACTCTCAACTTAAACAGCCTCAGAGGACAGGAGTCTAAACTTAGCTAACAGAGCTTCAACATCAAATGAAAGTTTGAAAATCGCACTGAGAACCAACTTCCACCAAACGTCGTTGCATGGATTGACTAAAAAGAGGCACGGCACGGCACGACATAGCGTAGGAGGCACAAGTACTAAAAAGAGTAACGAAAACTAGAAGATCCCTTTCACGCTTCAGAGCGAGGGGCAAGACGTGCTACAACGTGCCTTCTTTTAGGCTCTGGAGTTACGAACTCTCACTTACTTGTTTACTTCTACTACTTCCTCCTGCGAATTACCATGCCTCTTTTTAGTTGATCCCTTCCTTACAAGCCCATGAGTTGATATCTTAAAAAAGTCACTTGACGACCATAGTCGCGTTTTTTGCAGATCGACTGGCGATTGGAACTTGTTCCCGGGCTCATCCAGTTGACCGTTTTTTGTCGCTTGATAGGGGAGCGAGAACAAGCGTTCGAAAAACGGTCAAAAAAAACTTCTCCCCTTCCATCCCCCCAACTCTTCCCTCGGCAGTCTCTGAAACTGCTGCAGTAATGGCGCTTCCTGAGGTGTAAATTGTACGTTTTTGGGTCCACATGTTTCAGTTTTCAAAATTTGGCACCAAGTTTGAATGGACCTCCAAGAGAAAGGTGCATCGGATCGACTGTTGACTTTGTTTCCAGTCGATGTCCAGTCAAGCGACAAAAACCGGATAGACTGGACCTCCAGTCTACAGTCGATTGCAAAAAACGGCAAATTTCGTTCCAAGCTATCGCAAAAAACGCGACTAAAAATTATCATACCAATGACTTTCGTAAACTTGTGTGTTGGCTTGTGACTGCTTTTTTGTTCTTAAAGGACCTTTCGCACTATTTACTCTTCAACTTGCAGTATTTTAAAGTATTTGAATTCTTTAAAACTAGGCTGAGCTTGCAACAAATAACCCACGGTTTTGGCTGTTTTAAACCTTTTCCGAGACCCGTTGACTTACAGCGAAAACAGGGAAAAAATTTACATGATAGTTTTTTTCTGATAGAAAAATTTATCGCAAACAACCGTCGACAGCGTGATACACACCGAAGTTAGCAAAACACGACAAGTGAGAAAATCAGTGTGGTTTTGTTAGAGGGGTTAGAATGTATTGGGGTCCTCGAGTTTAGAAATATATGAAGTGATTATGGAAGTAGGTTGCGTTAGCCGTTAGCATTTTGGTTAAGACAGGTCCTTTAACATTAATAATAATTACCTTGTTCTGACCTTAATATTCCTTTGGCTCCACCTGACAACGAATCATATTTGACTTCTTTAAGAGGATTCGTCAACTTAATTCTATCCAAGTGATATCAAGAATAAATAAGGGAAGAATTGAGAAGACAAGAATCATGGGACGTTGTTTTCTGCCCGATCCTCAAGTACCGGGGGTGGAGCCTATTCGGCGCGTGTCCAGACCACAGAGTAAATATTGGCGCTATTTCTTCTGATCGCCATGCTTCGCGTCAAGGAAGTGCGCCAAATTCAAATTAAACAGAAAGAGGCCGACATTTTGCCCTTCTTCTTTCAACAAATCGCTGCTACCACTAGTTTAAAAGACGAGACAAGGGGCTAAAGTACAGTGAGATGATAGAAGTCGTGCAATTCTACATTCAAGGATGACGAAAATAAAGGCAGAAAAGGACCGATTTGGACTGAACACTATAAGTTTAAAGAAGGAAGGGACACGCTTCCAAACATTGATGCAATCTCTATGGCAGATTCTTAGTGATGAAAAAAAAGACTGTCAATAGGATAGATAGTGAAACATTTAGCCAACTACCCGAGATAATGATATACATTTTGACCAAAAATAATAAATGGTTATCTCAAATGTAGACGTTTTGAATGGTACCGTGCAATTATCATTTTCAGTAATAAATTAAAATTTTAAATTAGGAAATACTTCAAGCCAACGTTTTTCGCAACTAACCGAGAAATGTTATGAACTGAATTTTGTGTACAGAGTACAACTTAAAAACAAAACATAACAACTCTTTGAGTACAATTCGCCAGCTATGCCCAAATTCCAACTTGAGGATGTAAAATCATGATAATAAAAAAAAAAAACATTACGAAAAGGCATAGACAATGACAAATGTGGGCAGATGTCAAGTGCAACTATCCTTTTTGACCAAGAATAATAAGTTGTTATCACAAACTGATACGTCTTGAAAGATATCCTACACTCAGCAATCGTTAATTAAAATTAGGACTTTATACTGTTTTTCGCAACTACACGAGAAAATGATATGAACTAAATTTCGTGTAGAGTACAACTTAAAAACAAAACATAGTAACTCATTGAGTACATTTCGACAGTTAAATAATGTCCAAGCTTAATACCTTTTCTAGAAGCGATTCTTTACAGTCCTGAGAAGACAAAATAAAATTACTAATGTTCACACCAGTCCTATTGAATCTGAACTAAATGCATGCATGTTAGATCTATGCTTCAGCGCTCAAGTTGCTTAATTGTTCCCCTGAGTCATCAAATGCCGCATTCCCTTGGGCTTCACCGTCTTTGTGAAGGGTGGTGACAACATAAGCTTCATAATGCAAATCTGACCCGAGATTGAAAAGAAGTTTCCATTTATATAATCCTCAGAATCTGCACTGTTTGAACTTCCCGCCTTTTCTGACTGCTTCATCACTTTTGCTCTGGAGGTAACATTTAATACTGCAAGAGGCAACACGCGAAGCTCCACCCAGGCTCCACCCCCAGTAAATAATATCGGACGAAAAGAGATCTAGGATGCTGACATCGGGATTATGTGAGTTCTCAATTCTTCCCTTATTTATTCTTGGTGATATCTTCGTACTTCTTGGCAAGGGCTCAAGCCAGAAAGAAGTAGCTGCAAACACGAGCCTGCGTTCGTCAAAGGTGGTTCTGAAATCGACTAAAAAGAGGCATAGGGTATGAGCCTTGAGTACTAAAAAGAGGTACGAAAACTAAAAGGGCACTTTCAGGCTACTGAGTTAGGGGCAGGAACAATCTTCTAACGTTTCTTGTTTTAGGCCCTGGAGTTACGAACTCCTACTTCTACTACTTGCTAATCTCTTTTTATTACTCGTACCTCCTGCGCCATGCCCTTCCGTGTTGTGCCTCTTTTTAGTTGATCCCGTCCTTGCAAGCCCATGAGTTGACATCTTAAAAAAGGCTCTTGACGACAATGCTGGAAACAAAAATCATCACACCAATGACTTTCTTACAATTGTGTATTGGCTTAACTGCTTTTTTGTTCTTAATATTAATAAAAATTATCTTGTTCCCTAAATATTCCTTCGGGCCAAGCTGACCGCGAATCGTATTTGGCTGCTTTAAGTGGATTCGTCAACTGAATTCTATCCGAGCGATATCTCGATTCTTGTTGGCAAGGGCTCAAGCCAGAAGGAAGCAGCTGCGAACACTAACCTGCGTTCATCGAAGGTGGTTCTGATCGTTCTGAAAATACCGAAAAATAAAAATAGAAAATACCGAAAGTCTCTAGCTTACGGGGATGAGTATGGGTCTGACACCACCAGTCATGACTAGAGATTTTTCTAACGAAAAGCTGTCCCAGTAGTCGGTGTCCAAAATATCCAACTTGCGTATTACGGGAATGCAGCGCACACCAAAGAATGGCTTCGGAAATAATGTTGTCTAGATATTACTGGACAATTTTTCAATTAAAGTCTATCAAACCCATGCTTTTGAGTTCTAATATGCAGTTCTGACTTCGTCCAATCCCAACCCCTGTTGCGGCTTTCCGATCAGTAATAATCGCTTTCACTTTCCACAGACAGGGCATGCAACTTTCATTAGTTGCGTTTTTGAAGATACCATGGTATCTGTTACCACGGTAACTGGATCTGCAATTAGTCGTTTTTGCAGTAACCGTGGTATCTGATATACGGTTACTCTGCAAAAACGACAATTGCCATCCCAAAAGAAAACCTGATATTCAGTCACATCACTAAGTGCCAAACTTCTTTCCCACCAATTTGACAAAAATTGATGAAAGTGAGATGACTTTTTCAGATCCACGATCAGTTACCACGGTCGGACCGTCGTATCTGAATGTCGGATACCACGATAACCGGCCAGATACCACGATAATTGCAAAAATGCCTTTTGACCGTGGTAACAGATACCATGGTATCTGCAAAAACACAACTACTGCTCGGAAAGCAGATTCCAGACTTTCTACTCATCAGCTTGTTGACCTTATCAGTATACCTTTGGACAAGTGCTGAATAGAATAGTTTTTTTTTTATTTATTTATTTGTGACTCGCTTTTTGCGTGACAGCGGAGTATGAACAAAATGCACAAAGTAAAATTTACAAATTAAAACACTTAAACAAAACAATATAAATAAACATGACAACATTCTTTTCATACATTTTTTCAACATTCTTAAAATTTGTACACATTGACAATCACATTAATCGGGTTCAGGAATGAAAAACTGGCTAATAATAGTATGGGCTGAGAGGGCAGGATGTTTGATGGTTCGCTTGGAAGTGCTGAACTCGGCGAATTCTGCAGAAAAAAAGACCGAGCGAAAACATATGAACTCAACACAATTACAATTACCTCCACCCTCAGTCGCAAAGTTGCACTCCGCTCTTTGTTAATCTATTTTTATTGTCCTTTATTCAGTGATAATCGGAAACGCAGTCAGATCACGAAGTCCGTCCTGGATGGGGTCCTGTACCACTTCCGTAACAAGTGCTCACTAATCAGGGGGGACCAGGGGCGAACCATTAGTTACTCATTCAGGAATCCCTAACGACTCAAATAAGGGCATTAGGGATGATAAACACGGCCTGATTAGCCCCGGGGCACAGCCAAAGTGCTGACGGAAAGCCAATTGATATCCAGAAAAGCCAATTCATATCCAGAGCAAAGAAGTGAGAAAAAAGAGATACGTGGGCGTTGGCACTAGGTCAGTGTCGAAAAGAAGAAATGTTTGACCTACTAAGTCGGATTCTGACACCATCTAGTGAAGCGATAGACAAAAATGAGGCTCAAGTAGCATTTGAAACCATGACCTTCGGGTATCATTGCCAATTTAAGGGTATGCAAATGAGCTACCGAGAGGCTTGTGTCTTTCAATCCTATGTTATCACTTTTAAGAGATATTTGGAAATACATGAGTGATTGATCGTTCATAAACCACAATCATCAAATAGTAAGGACAAACAATGATACCGCTGTAGGAAAATTCGCCTAAGAAGTTCACTCGCCCATGGCCGATTGAACGAATGAATTTCTTCCCTAAAACTCATGGACCATGGCCAAAAAATAACAAAAAATTAAAAGTACTAAATTTAAAGCACTAAAACGAAAAAAGAAGAAAAAGAAAAAGCCAAAAGAAAACGGAACATCAACATGTAAAGAACTAATCCACGGTGGGCCATAGCAGCCCTTCAGGAATCTACCCAATCTTTGGAGGTCCCCAAAACACGTTACGGGATTGGATGAATATCACGTAATGATGAAATTTAACACAAGACACCGTTACCGTGAGAAATAAGCTTCACAATCTTTTTCTGGTTTATTGGCCACAACAGAATACCCTTGTATAAGAAAAGCGGCCACACTGCTCTGCAGAGAATGTCAAGGTTTACTTTCGATTAAAATAGAACAGGGCCTTTAACGACTAGTCTGAGAGTGTTATTGTATAATATCCGTGGGGACGTAACATTCATTTACAAGTAATGTTTTACTGACGCTATACTTCGAACATAGCTTTTTTATGACACATTTAGGGCATATTATATAGTGTATAATATGACAGTGCACTGTCAGAAGTTTCATAACAGATAACACGAGGATGCGCGGTTTCAACAGATAATGCGTAAGAGATAGCACTTCGGATGTTATCTGTTGTGTTTTAAACCGTTATGTATGAAATGTTATGCATAACAAGCTTTGTTAGGAAGAGCCAAAAAAGTGTCTATCTACTGACTTTATTCCTTATCGTCATGATTTCTGAGAACTCAGCAAATACTTTTTGGCCGTTTTTCGGTTCTTCCTCATGGTAACGCTTACTATGCATAACATTTTGAAACACAACAGATAACATCCGAAATGCTATCTGTTACGCATTATCTGTTGAAACCGCGCATCCCCATGTTATCTGTTATGAAACTTCTGATAGTGTGGATAAGGCACCTGTCAATCAACAAGTAAGGCGTTGCTGACGCTATAACTCGAGTAGAAGTTTTTATTTTATTGTAAGTTCAAAGAGTTCCAAGAGAAAAAGAGAAAAAGTTCAAAGCCTTTTGTAAAAGCACCCTTGAATCGCTGGGTACAGTGTTGTAGACGCTTTGATTGGCTGTTTCTATTTTATGAGCAGAATGATGGCTCTGAGAATGACGACTATGTTTCATTTCTTTAGTTAATGGTTTCTTCTTTGAAGAGAGGCTTTATGACGCATCTCGGAATGTTCTTCCTGTTGAAAAGTTTACTAGTTGTGCGCTTCCTGTTGCTTAAAGCATTCAAAGCAAGTCGCCAGTTGTCGCTCGGATAGGCAGCTGTCCGGACGTCTTCCAATTCCGGCTGGATGATTTTTAGTCTGACTAGTAGGTGCCGCGAAGAGTGTTCCTTTTTTTCTCACACTTTAGTTCGAATTCCACGCTTTCCAATACATGCCCTGCCATCTAACGGTTGGAAAAAAAGTTCAGCAGTTCAGCACCTTCAACAAGGTTGATGGCAGAATATAATACAAATAGTTCAAATTCGAAGCGAATTAATTCAAACTCGACGCTTTTCGTTAAATACCCTGCCATCTAACGGTTGGAAAAAAAGTTCAGCAGTTCAACAAGTGCCACCTTCAACAAGGTTGATGGCACGATATAATACAGAATAATTCAAATTTGACGCTTTTTCGACGCGAATTAATTCAAATTTGACGCTTTTCGTTTCATGCCCTGCCATCTAACGGTTGGAAAAAAGTTCAGCAGTTCAACACCTTCAACAAGGTTGATGGGACAATATAATACAAAATAATTCAAATTCGACGCTTTTCGTTACATGCCCTGCCATCTAACGGTTGGAAAAAAGTTCAGCAGTCCAACACTTTCAACAAGGTTGACGGCAAAATATAATACTGTTGATTCTGTTCATATGATTGTACACTCCTTCCAGCGACGACTTCTTCCGACTTAGTAGTATGTAGTTTGTTGAGAGCGGATGCACATAGTGATGTGGGTTCAAACTGGCTGGAATTCCGAGTGAAAGTGTCTGCGCTTTCTGGGGAAAGTAGTTGCAAATTAACACCAAATCATACATAGACACCCATTAACTATAAAAATCAGCGAACTGTATTACACAGACGCACATTTTTACATTTTATCTTTGTCGTAGGCCGAATCGTTCCTCTGGTCACCTTCTAGTTTGTCGAATCCTTGTCGTTTCCTCTGTTGTTGTTGTGTTACAGTATGTAATTTAGTTTTCCTTCGCTGAAGACGGTTACCGGAAGGGCAGCTTTTATATTCGGACTTATCTTTATCTAACATCTTTGAGGGATAATTAGCTGATCTGCAGAACCCCAGAAAATATTGTTTCACCTTGTCTTGATTGTTGCCAGTTGGAGATAGAATTTTGTTATCGTCAGTCATTAACGCTGTGATTGCCAGTTTAAGTTGCATGACTTTGACGACTATACTTTGGCGCGGCGTCGAAGGGAATGTTCATTGAGTGGAAGGTGGAGGACTCGTTAGTGCCTTTTTCGCTATTCCGGAGCCATAAGCATTTTCCAAATAGGTGTAATAAGCTGAATAACGCTATACGCGATGTTTACGTCTTAATACACACGCCTGTTCAAATAGGAACACGAGAGGTTCTTGTGAATGCAGCGTTCGGTGTTGCCACACTGATACAGTTTTTCGAGTTTCCAAAGATCAGAAAAAGTATTCTTAGTACTACTTGAAGTACAGCAGTACAATTTAAAAAGCTATTAAATTTTGGGATGGACAGCATTGGTCCTCGAACTAGCAGTAAGCAGTCGCAACGGAACAAAACGTGTTCTTTTGAAGAAAAGCTGTTTCTTCAGCTTCCAACAAAGTAGAACTTTAGTGCTTCCCGTGGCAACCCTGATGACGCTGCTTCTCTCCTCGGCCCGCTGGCGGAACCAACCAAGCGATCTGATATCTGCAATAAGCCGTATACGCCGTGGCCGTAATGCACCACAACACATATTTGGACAATGCTATACACAACTTTTGATCGACGATTCAAAAACCATTCGGTCTTTCTTCGGGGCCATGGAAACAAAGCAATGCAAACTGGAAGTAAGGAATACTCTTGCGTTACCATGTTTAAGTGATCATGGTTTTGCACAAAAAAGGGAAAGGTTGATCTCCAAGAAGTTTACAAACCTCGACCGTATTCTTCTAATAGCTACCTCATGAAGCTACCGCGTGATATGGGTTTGGCTTAACTTTCATTCAAATTGTGTGTTTGGTCAAGAATACAAATCTGACGAAGTGGAAAAAGAAAGAGAAAGGGTAAAGAAAAAAAAAAGTAGGTAGGTTTTTATTTTTAACCAAAAGATTGAAAATAAAATAAAGTAACATGACTTATATCCTATTGCAGCAAAAAGAAAGTCCTAAGGACTTGTGCTGCAATTTATTAATACTACTTGTATCTAAGAAATAAATAACTAAACACAACAACTTACAATTATTCACCTAGCCTATGACTTTAATAAGATACAAGTAAACGTGAACACTATACACAACAAGAATCCTTAATATTAAGGGGAAAACAAAACAAACAAATTTTTATGCCGATTTTCGAAATACCAATCCAATTCTTTTATGATGGAAAATTATGGTTTAACAAACCCCATTGATATTATGAAAAAGAAACGGGAAACATTTTTTTTTAAATTTACATCATAAAGCACACTTTGTCCGATGCGTTGCGTTGATTGTATTTTGGTTAAACTGTTAGGTAGAATTCATTTAAGATAGCGTAGGCTAATTATTTTTAAATGATGCAGATTTTTATGAAAGTATATGTTCTAGTTATTAGTCAGTTGTAGATCGATTGTCCATATTTTATTATATTTTTTTTTTACTCGTCAGCTTTGGCGGATACAAATAAATGAATTGAATTGAAAGGGGAAAACAATATAAAACAATATCCATGAGCAAAATCCGGGAGGTTCCCTGAGCAATAATCCGGTAGATTCCCTAAAAATCATCAAGTTCAGGTGAATTTGACAAATTTTTATTATTTTCTTTGTTTTCTTCATTTACTCCGCCTTTTCAAAATGGCGGGTCATAAATAAATTACTTACTTACTTACTTCCTTAATATCCAATTTTGTAAAATTTGTTTTAAAAATTAGAACAGAATCTACCGTAAGCCTACCTTACAGGCGCGAAGGACATTGATGGAACTGTCAGGGATGTTTATTGATGAAGGAGTTAATTATCTACCTGAAATCTGCCATTTTTACTTACTTACTTACTTCCTTAATATCCAATTTTGTAAAATTTGTTTAAAAAATGAGAACAGAATCAACTGTAAGCCTACCTTACAGCCACGAAAGGACATTGATGGAACTGTCAGGGATGTTTATTGATGAAGGAGTTAATTATCTACCTGAAATCTGCCATTTTCTGTTCTTACTCTTCAGTCGTGGATGCAATCATCTAGCTAGAAGAGACGGGAGCTATTTGGTATTTCTTCCAATTACTGTTCAGGTCACAAGGTTAAATTCATGGTTTGTCGGCGAAACATCCCCATGGCAAAGCGTCCCAATGAAAAAACGTCCTCAACCAAAATGTCCCCATTTAGAAACGTCCCCCGCTAAACTAGACCAATAACACAAATATCGTAATAGTTTTCTTTTGGGATGTTTGTTTGGTTTTGGCATGGAAATAAGAGATTCGAATCGACTAGGTATGTATGATGATGATGAATTTTATTTACGCACTTAAGAAGAGGAAAATAGCGCAGTACAGACAAATAAAAGGAAAAAATACACTGAGCTTTCAATAATGTAGTAAATGCACAAGCTAAAAAAATTAACGTTAAAACAAAAAAATATATATAATTATTATCCCGAGCAATACAAAGTTCATTAAACACTTGATCTTAGCAGTTCGGACCAACTCTCAAGAGCAAAGCCCAATGATTCAAATCCGCCTATTTATTTGTTTCGTCATGGAAAGCAAACTGAGACTTGTTGAATAATGAACTTTTACAGATTTTGTGCTAGAAGTGTAACTTTTCTACTTTTTATCCGGTAGCTAATAATTATAACAAACTAATATTTGATTTTTTTGGAGTGCAGAAAAAGCAAGTTACGCGTGTTTTTCTTAGAACCTAGATCGACCAATCTCAACAGCTACAAATAAATATTAAACTTGTCTCTATTCTGTGAACAACTCTGAAATATCAATTTGGCCCTATATTTTCCGTTAAATACGTCATTTTACCTAACCAATTTTTACCTTCTTTCACCAGTTTTACGAATTTTACTTACCGAGTTTTTATTTTACGGTAATTTTGCAACACTACAAGTAAGTACAGTAGAAATATGCAGTGTTGAAAGTCAGTTAACTCCGAACAGTGCAGTTTCTGCACTGTCAGAAGTTTCATAACAGACTGCGCATAACACTTTCAAGAATAACACCTTTTCACTTAGAAAAAAAGTGTTTTGACCAATTAAGTTTATACTATTTCGTGCCCAGATCTCCAACAAGTGTATCTCCACAGTGTATTAACTTGTTAACTTGACAAGTTAATTTTCCAGCTTGAGCGGCTTTAGCCTGAAGAGGACCCTTGCCAAGAAGGGCCGAAATATAGCTCGAAGAAAATGTAGCTGACTTATCCGTTTTGCACCGTCAAATATGAAAAGTTGTTATTCTTGAAAGTGTTATGCGCAATCTGTTATGAAACTTCTGACAGTGAGGATGCGCGGTTTCAACAGATAACACTTTGGGATGTTATATGTTATGTTTCTTTCGTTTCCCGTTTAGTATTTTTCTGACAGTGTGGAAAAATTATAAAATCAAGTCCCGAAACAACAATTCAGGTGTACTCAGGAGCCCTTGTTAAGGTACTTCGACTAACTGGTGGTCATAGCAAGATGACGAAAATGTCACTGTCAATGGCACGAATTTAGCCCATGGAGTTTTCTTCGGGATTTTTCCTTTTTTATTTCTTGTTCTGTTATATCTTCTGTGCTTTACAACTACTTGGAAGGTGTTATGGAAACGTCCCATGTGCCTTTGCTTTGCAATAGTCCCCCTAGTCTCTTTCCTCCAGTATCACCTACTTTCATATCTAGTCTGTCATCACCACCATTAATTCCTCGTGACCTAGGTCACTCGATCTCGATCAAGTCGGGAGATCAAGTTATCAGCAAATCCACTAGCCCGTGCCGTTGATGAAATACAAACAAATATTCAAGCCTAGGCTGTAATTAAGACCTTGGAGCGAGACCAAGGTGAAGAAAGTTTCGGTGCTCGTGAAACTAGAAACTTTAGGCCCATCATTCCCCCTTCCCAAATGAGAGGTGGACTTCGAGGGTAGGTTGGAAATGTTTATTTGTAAAGCATTGCATGAAAACTAAAGCATAAATAGTGCCCATTGTAGCCTAAACGCTAAAAGTAATTTATGTGCAATACTCACAACTTCTAGATCAAAAGAAACATTTCCGATGTTTAACAGCTAACTTCAGAAACCTCGTTTCTTATTTCTTTCAAACAATGTATAAAACGGATACGTCAGCGCCGATGCTTTGGCAGCAACGATGAAAGAGTATTTAGAGTGTGTCTATCTTAAGCATTGTCCAAATAGGTGTAATAAGCTGAATAGCGCTATACGCGATGTTTACGTCTTAATACACACGCCTGTTCATAAAGTCGAGAGGTTCTTATGAATTCAGCGTTCTGTGTTGCCACGCTAATACAGGTTTTTCGAGTTTCTAAAGATCAGAAAAAGTGTTCTTAGTATAACTTGAAGTACACGAGTACAATTTGGCGCCCAATATATTGTCAAATGCTATTAAATTTACGGGTGTACAGCATTGTTCTTCTAGCTAGCAGTAAGCAGTTGTAACAGAAGAAAACCTGTTCTTTTGAAGAAAAGTTGTTTCTTTAGCTTCCAACAAAGTAGAACTTTAGTGCTTCCCGTGGCAACACTGACGGCGCTGCTCCTTCGCTCGGCCCGCTGGCGGACCCAATCAAGCAATCTGATTGGCTCTGCATAAGGAAGAATAGAGCCGAGCTCCATTTTCCTTATTCGCCTAACTACAGCGCGCCCCGAGGAAAAAGGAATCTGTAATAAGGCTTATACGCCGTAATACACCTTACAGCACCTATTTGGACAATGCTTTGTTCCTTCGAAATCTTTGCTTCCCATAAGTTTAGCAATCCATTTCTTATCCATTCCCTCCACCCCAGAAATCTCCTCCCTTGGTCCCTGTAACTCGCTGCATTCAAACAAAAGGTGGCATACATGTCATTCATTCCACAGATTGGGCAGAAGCAAGGACCTGACCTCTCCTCTTTTTTTCCACATACTTTCTTCTTGCACCGTGTACGCTGTCGGAATGCAACTAAATCGCATCACCACATGCACTACACCGAAGCAGTGTTGCCACTGATCTCTGGATTCCACGATTTGCCAAAGGGTTTCAACTTCTTCGACAAAGCGAGACAGAATTATGTGACCCGTAATACCACTGCGAAACAATATGATTATGAAGCTGGAAACGTGAGATTTCTAGTCAATAGTTGGTAATAATTACCAAGCTTCGTTCCACCAGAATCTCAAAGGTTTTGGCGGCCAAAATTTCAAAGGTTCCGTCATAGAAAAGCGGCAAACAATCCTCTCTAGCGCTAAGATAATATAAAGTTTTGAGACTTGCTGATCACTTCAGTTAAAACAGAACAGGGTCCTTAACGACAATTCCGAGAGTGTTATTGTACAATATCCGTGGGGAAGTAACGCTGAATTACCAATTACGTTGTTACTAACGCTATACTTCGAACAGAGCTTTTTATGACAAATTTAGGGTTTTATTGTATAATGCGGATGGGTAAGGCACCCGATAATCAAAGTACCCCTTAATAAAAGTACCCTTAATTGCTATTTACAGTGTTGTTGACGCTTTGATTGTTGTTTCTTTTGTATGATTATCATGATGGCTCAGAGAATTACGACTATGTTGATTTCTTTATTCAGTGTTTTCTTCCTTGAACAGAGGCTTTTATGACGAGACTCGGAATGTTCTTCCTGTTGAAAAGGTTTATTAGTTCCTCGGATAAATCGCTGCTCGGATGTCATTCCATTCCGGCTGAATGGTTCGTAGTTAAGGCGTTGAGAGTCCCTTTCTTTTTCATACTTTAATTTCGAAAGAAATAGAAAACCGTGAATTTCTTTTTTTTTCTTGATCAGCTAGTTAACCCTCCAAGATGATGTTCGAGGGATAAATATAAATTCGGATATTTCGGTTGCACTTCCGGCAAACCGTCCTCAGCGAAAAATACAAAACTAAAGAATAAGATCCAACACAATACCAACAGAAAAACGATGCGGAACCAACAAAACAGACAACGACATGTGACTAAAAACCAGAAGAACGACGCGGACTGTACGACATACAAATTAAACAAAAATACGAATATTAAAATGTGCGTGGTAAAAGTGTCTATGTACAAATCTGTGATTATTTTACATTTCTGTGTTCTGTGTCTATTTACAAACTACCAACTAATTTTACAATCATTCCCTGGGAAAGCGCAGAAGCTTTCACCCAGTATATATATGGAAATATCTAAATTTATATTTATCCCTCGCACATCATTTTAGAGGAATACCTAGCTGACGAAAAAAAAAATCGAAAATCACGGTTTTCTATTTCTTTCGTAATGAATGGTCAGCTTGGCTTCAAACCTTATGTACTTTAATTTGAATTCTCCGAGCCTTTCCGTATCTGCCATCTATTGATTCGAGTGAAATTCATAAGTAGGTTGTCCTGATTGAAGCGTCGCCAGTTTGTTTTTTCTACACGTTGAACAAGGTTAATAGCGCAAGATACCTAGATGGATTCTGTTCAAAATTAGAGGGTTCCTGACTTCGCCGTTATTCCTTCTTGCATCTGCAGATACACTGTCAGAAGTTTCATAACAGATTGCGCATAACACTTTCAAGAATAACCAATTAAGCTTATACTATTTCGTGCCTAGATCTCCAACAACACCTTCAATAAGTAAAAATACTACACTGTCAGAAGTTACATAACGACAACAGAAGGATGCGCGGTTTCAACAGACAACACTTTGGGATGTTATCTGTTATGTTTCTTTCGTTCCGGTTAATATTTTTACCAATTGAAGGTGTTGTTGGAGATCTAGGCACGAAATAGTGTAAACTTAATTGGTCATAACACTTTATTTCTAAGTGAAAAGGTGTTGTTCTTGAAAGTGTTATGCGCAATCTGTTATGAAACTTCTGACAGTGTAGTAGATAGAGTATTCTTTAGTTCAGTCGCCCTTTTCCACTGCAACCCTCGAATAGCCACTGGAGGATAACGCTCAGATGTCGTTAAAGATTTTTAACGCTGTGATTGTCTGTTTCTGTTGCATGACTTAGACGAGTTTACTTTGGCACGGCGTCAAAGAGAATGTTCAGTGAGTGAAAAGTGGAGGATTCATTAGTGCCTTTTTGGTTATTACGTTGCCATACACAACTTTTGATCGACGATTCAAGAACAATTCGATCTTTCTTCGGTGCCATGGAAACAGAACATTGCAAAGTGGAAGTAAAGGAACAATCTTTTGCTATACCTGCGTCTGTTGTCGAAGTGAGCATGGTTTTGCACAAACAAAGGGAAAGATTAATCTCTAAGATTTTTGGAAGAGAAGGGCTCAAAGAAACAAATCTCGACCGTACTCTCCTAAATACCTCATGAAGCTACCCGTGATAATGGGCTTGGCTTAACTTTACTTCAAATTGTGTGTACAAGGATACAAATCTAACGATGTAAAAAAAGAAAAGGGACAATAATCAGTGTTTATACAAACACACTTCGTTTGATATTGAAGTTCTGCACACATCATAAATCCAACTGACTTATATACTTATAGACTGTTATACACTTTCACTATTGACTGGCCTAAGTCATACTTGATATTGCTTGATCCTAATCTCGCTAAAGACTAACTTTAATCAGTGTCGCGATTTGGGGGGGGGGCAGGGGTGGTGCCCCCCTGAATTTGAAAGGGGCCCAGAATCCGAGGTTTTTGTCTAAATTCCTTGTTGTTTGACCTGCTGAAGTAAAGCTTGAAGTAAAGGCATAAAGGCACCAAATGGTAAATTTCACACTGCGCCGCACAGTTAGTAATCTGGTTTTGAACCAAAATCTTTGTATTTTAGCAGAAAACAGGGTGAACTTTTTGTTTGACTACGGCGCTCAGTTTTAATCTAATTTGGTGCTTGTTAGATGTTTTAAGATAAACCCATATCCGAACTCAAAAGATTTCATGAATCCAGATCTACTTCTCGAGATCGCGACAAATATCGCTAGGGTTTCGATCGAAAGCCTCAGAGGGTCTAAAGTCGCTTCTTCTGTCATACGGGTAGGTCTCAAATTCCAGGTCACAGCATGCTCCAGTGAACATTTTTATTTGTGAAGGGTCTTTGAGCAATGCTTGATTCTTGCATATGCTCATTTTAAATATGGTATATTTTAAAACTGCTTTAATTTTACCCTAAAAAGCAATTAAATTTTGCGTTTGAGCAAAAAAAAGATCTAGGATGGGGGCTCAAAATGAACCCTGAGGTTTACTGAAATGGCGCCACTGACTTAAATCCTTATATGCAAAATATACCATTCAAGTAAAAAGACACTTGTCCTTTCTGCGCAATGTTCGTGAAAGAGTCAACTTGCAACATGTGCAAGTCAACTTGTCAACTTGCAACATGTGCAAGTTGGGCAAGTGTGAATGACTTCCTGTGAAAGTGGCTTTGTCTTATGAGCAGAAACCAACATACAATGATTCAACAAGGAGAGTATTGGCTTCTGCTCAGGGAAATCGAACTAAACAAGGCGTGTCGTTACATAAATAATATCAAATTTTGCATAAGGTTTCTTAAATATTAGGCAAGAATTAGAAGCCTATCTTACAGGCGCGAAAAGACGCTTGATAGAGCTGTCGGGGATGGTTGTTGGTAAATAGGTTCATTCTCTACATGAAATCTGCCATGTTTTGCTCTTTTCCGCCAGTCCTGGATTCCCTCCATGTGTGGCAAGCCTTGAGGGGGGTGGGCTTTACTGTGGGTTCTAATCGACCCATTCTAATTGAGTTTTGTGCATAAGAAACAATGGCTAAGAACAGAAAGTCGAAAGAAATGTCGTGTGCCCTGACTGTTTAAGTTTTTGTTCCACGGTATAGTTAGAGGGTTCATGCCAGCTACATATTTTTATTTTTCTGCGTATGAAAATTAAGAAGTTGTGGTTGTAATGTAGCAGGTCCAGTTGGCTTTATTTTACTGCTCCTGCTACTCCACTGCTTTATTACGAGCCGTGGGGGTCGGAGATGATCTTCGAAGGTCCCCTCCCCCGTAACAATATCAAAAGACAAGAGTAAGGGACTCGAGGGGCAAACATGCACTAGACGCTGTTACTCTTATGGAAGGAAAGCGTGGAATGGAAATGTTGCTTATAACACTACAGTGAGTAGTTATTTATATGCAGACATATTTAGTCTGATCCCCTCTTTCAAATAAACGGAAATCAGTTAATTCAAAGCTGATTAATACAACTGAAAGGGTAAAGGATACGGAAAGTGATTTCCCGCAATCTTCTTAGACCGTCTCCGCCGAAACTTTGATCCTTAAGCTTGTGGGGAAAGGCGCTCCGTTTCGGGAGTCATTTCCGTCTTCCTCAATCCCCTTGGAAATCTCTTTCTTCTGTCAGAAAGTTTTGGCAAATTCAAATCATTAAGCGTCATTCCAAAAGGCAATTAACTACAGCGTAAAAGACATAATAACTGCTCTGTTTAGGGAGGATTTTAATAGGTCAGAAAGTTCATTGGCAAGATGAATTCAAACTCGGAAGGGAGCGACTAAAAGTGGTAACGGAAGCCCTTCCGTTCCAGTGGTACACTGTCAGAAGTTTCATAACAGATAGCGTACAACACTTTCAAGAATAACACCTTTTCACTTAGAAATAAAGTGTTATGACTAATTAAGTTTACACTATTTCGTGCCTAAATCTCCAACAACACCTTCAATTGGTAAAAATACTAACGGGAACGAAAGATACATAACAGATAACATCCCAAAGTGTTATCTGTTGAAACCGCGCATCCTTCTGTTGTCGTTATGCAACTTCTGATAGTGTAGTATTTTTACCTATTGAAGGTGTTGTTGAAGATCTAGGAACGAAATAGTATAAACTTAATTGGCCATAACACTTTATTTCTAAGTGAAAAGGTGTCATTCTTGAAAGTGTTATGCGCAATCTGTTATGAAACTTCTGACAGTGTACCGGAAGCCCTTACTATGTTGTAGGCGTAGCTACCCATAAGCGAGGAAGGTGTACTAAAGGAGGAACGGCACAATAAAAACGGGAATGGAGCACCGTCGACTTCCTTCTTTTAGTCGATTGTTTTGGCACAAATTGAACAGAACAAAGAGCTAAAGAAGGAACACCCTGCGCAAACATGCTCAAGAACTCCTACCCAACTGATCTTCTATTATGAGGAATGCCTAAGTGCATCGTTCCTCTTTTTGTAGCGTACGCCGGGGATAGACGAAAAAGAGGCACGGCAAGGCACGACATAGTTTAGGAGGCACGACTACAAAAGAGGCGCGAAAATTAAAATGGCCCTTTCAGGCTTCAGAGTGAGGGGCAGGAACAACGTTCTAGCGTGCCTTCTTTTCGGCTCTGGAGTTAAAACCTCTCACTTACTTGTCTACTTCTGTTACTCGCTAATCTCTTTTTATTACTCGTGCCTCCTGCGACGTGCCGTGCCTTGCTGCGCCTCTTTTTATTCGATCCCGCCTACGCCGTTCCTTTTTTAACAGGCGTTCCTCTGTCTGGCCCTCGTTCCACCGGCACCATGTCCTTTCGCTCCAGTCCCTGATTGGTATGATTTCAACGGGATGGGTCGAGGGCGATTTCAGAACGGGTGTGATGTAGGACGTATAGAATATTTAAGGGCTTTAGATTCTTAGAGAAACAACAGCGAAGGATTTAAAAGTTGAAATGATACCTTACTATAATCGATCAATAGGTTACTGATATTCCTAAGAATTAATTAAATCTATTTCGGCCACTAATCGGCGAAAAATTGAAAAGTAACTATAACTTACAAATGCTTGCAAGAAAATATTGTACTTCACAATGAACTCGAATCCTATTCCGCCAACTGAAATCAAATACTGCAGATATTAAAATCGCTAGTAGTAATGCTCTTTATAGCCATCAATTATCAATAATAGCTACCCTGCCAGGCATCGAAGTTGAATAATTTAATCAAAACGTGATTGAGTTACTTAGCTTCTGCGAAGAAAGAAACTTTTCGGTTACAGCCAGTACAGAGAACGTAGTTCATTCACCGTTTTAACAATGGGTTTTAGCTGTGTTTTCCAACCCCCTACCGCTGAGATAAGTTTCCAGTACCAAGCTCTTGTAAAGATCATGGCAGGCTAGCCAGTCAAGATAACAAATCACTCTCGATAAGGATAAGCTCTAAAAGAACGACGAAACCATCGCCATGTTTTCCATCCAAAGCATTCCTGAGTTGACCAATTCGCTTTTTAGGGTTGGGCAGTCTTCCAGGAACAGTTTCTTGCAACAAACCACGATGGTCGCAATCCCCGTTCCGAATCTGTCAGTGTCAATATACTTCTAAGGTTCATGAGTTTAGAATGCATTTGTAGACTGCTGATTCAATTATTTCATTATTGGTGGTCTTTTTCCTTTAAAAGACAACGCACGTCTTTTAATGTCGGATGCCTTCATCCTCTACCAGAGTAGCCTACGGAATTGCTGATCCTTTTGTGGTTGTAACCTACCGACGTGGATGTTCTTTTAAGATCCAGTTTACTCGAGGTTCTATTTTTTTTACCTTAAAAAGAAAAAAAGGCTGATCTGATCAATAGTCTTTCGGGTGTGTGGGAAGATTGTCTGTCGGGTTTGTTACTTACCCGCTTGTACTCTTGATCTTTTGGTCGGGATGTCCTTTTCAGCTCAATGACTTTTGGATTCTTGTGAAAACCGATCATTCAGCGAGTTTATTTTTTTACTACTTTTACCTTTAAAATATACAATACGACAGTTATGCTGGATGTTCAAACACAAAATGCGGTGTTGCTGATCCGTTTGTGGTTCAAATGGATTTCGTTGCGTGTATTGTGGTTCAAATAATTCTTGGACTTGATTTCCCTAGGATATTTTTTCTGATATTAAAGTCCTTTTTCCAATTCCCTCAGAATGACAGCTCTTCATGACTCCAGCTATCAGCACATTCCCATCGGTGCCGAACCAGCGAGTGTTAGTGTACAAACGACAGACACTTGGAGACGACAGACAGTTTGATGCCCGGCTAAGCCCCTGTTCTTAGTAATCAGTGAACAAGCAACAGAAAATCGTGCTGCTTTATCCCTGTTTATCGAAGGTTCTTAGTGTATTTTACTGTTTCAGATTCAGGACGACGATTATGATTGGGATAGGATTCGGATGGGCGAACGGATGTAGAACAGCATGATTCCTTCATTTCGTCGACGTGCTAGCCTGGAAGAGTCTATTATTTTTTGCCTGCTAGCCATGACCTGCTCTGCCCACATTTCAGGTAAATGTTTTTATGCTCCCTTCTCTCAAGACAAAGTTTGATTTTCAAATAAACGACGGTTTTACGTCACAGAAGCTTGAAAAATGGTTCGGAAATTCTTCTCTCTTCGCTGACACATAAAAAAGTTGACCTAAAATTCCTTTTTATTTTTCAGACAATTTACCTAACTAACAGCGATTTCCAGCTTAGCTTGTTCTTTTAGTCTGTATCAGCCTTCCAATCAGTCCGATGAAAGATATTTTATGTTAACTGTTTTTCCCGGCTCCGGAATCTGTCAGAGCCATCTATCCAAAGAGAGAACTACCAACATTTCCCAGTTAAAGTTTAAATGAAAAGCCAACTTATCTTTGTATCATTTAACTGAATACAATGCACTATTCGGATTGTGTTAAAAGTTTGTTTCACTATTTGCTCTAGTATGTAAGTAAGTAAGTAAGTAATTATTTATTCGTGAGTAAACCAAACAAGGTATTTCACTCTGTATACTAAACTAAAACTACATGACATCAAAAAAAAAAAAAAAAAAAAAACACTAATCTAACCATAAGTCTCGAATGAAGAAAAACTATATTACACAACCAATGATCACCAACTACGAAATTTATAATCTCCTAGTTCTTTAAAAAAAAAAAAAACAAGGTTTCTGACATACTTATTACTCACTACTAAATTCAAACTAAAAGGAAAGCTAAGTCCTAGTTCAGATAAACACAAAGACAAAGACATTCGCTGGGTATAATATAAAGGACATTCAAATAAAAGGTGGCTGCAAGTTTCAGGAATTTGGCAACAATAGCACAAGCTAGAAGGAACTTTACCAATTCTATGCAGGAAACTATTAAGACGACAATGGCCGGTAATAAATTGTGTCAACTGGTATTTTGGCTCAAAAGAAGAAGCAGCAATTAAATCATTTGTACTTGAAAAGAAACGGCTTGGCCAATAGCTAATTGAATTTTGAAAATCACTATAGCACATTTCATATAACTTAGATTTTAGTGATTTACGGTTTAAAATAAAATTATTATCAAAAATACTATGTCCAAACAATTCAGAAAGAACAAAAAATACTGTGAAGAGATGCTCTTTGAACTAAAGGGAAAGAAGGTGGAGTAAACATCGGCCATTTTTTAGGGCGGCCTTTGCGAGCATATCTTAATGCAGTCAGTTCAAAAGCTCTTATATGAATAGGTAACACGCCAGAAATTGCTGTTATTACTTCTGACTGTGCACTTCGAAAAGATTTGGAGATTGCCAACATCGAAATTCGTTGAGCTGATTTTAGTTTTCTCAGAATACGTTTTTTCTTAAGAGCAGCGATCCAGACTGGAACAGCATATAAAATTGTGCTTTCCACAACCGACTTGTACAGTTTCCTCAATGCAAAAGGTCTTAGGCCCCATGTTGTTTTTGCCGCACATAAAAGACGAGTTGAATATTGTTTAGCTGAATTAATTCTACTAACAACATGATCTCTCCACAATAATTTTCTATCCAAAATAACCCCCAAATATTTAACTTTTTCTTTCACTTCAAGAATATCAAAACCAAATTTCAGAGTGATTTTTGGAACTTTATGCTTATTAGTGAATAAAACAGCTTCAGTTTTATTTTTATCAAATTCAAGTTTATTTTTAACAGCCCATTGCTCAAACTTTGTAAACACTTTCTGAGCAATTTCTTCCAGCTGACCAATGCTTTCTGAACTTATCATCACACAAATATCATCTGCGTAAGCTTGTATAGTACAATTTTCGTCAGTTTTTTCATTCAAAAGATCAATTTATGTTAATTAACCATAAAAATGGAGATAAAATTCCACCCTGAGGACATGATTTTTCCAGAGCCCTTGAAACTTAATTTTGGTATATAACTACACGGTCATTAAAATAACTTTGAACTAATTTTATCAAACTTCCCGGACATTCTTTTTCCATAAATTTTTTTATTATTCCTGGATGCCAAGCGTTATCAAAAGCCCCCTTTATGTCGAAAAAAATACATAAAGTAAATTTCTTTTTTAATTTATTATTTTCAACAACAGTAACAACATTATCTACTGCATCAACTGTACTTTTCCCCTTACTAAATCCAAACTGCAAAGAAGAAATCCAATTCTTTTCAGAACTTAAATTATTCAATTTCTGCATTATTACTTTTTCAAATACTTTACCTAAATTCGAAAGTAAACTAATAGGGCGGTAAGAACGGGGATTACCATCATTTTTCTTTCCTTTTTGTATGACGTTCAGAATATCTACGGCCGTCCTCACAACGCAAATTCTAATATGACGCGGAAAATTTGAATCTAAACAAAAACGCGGCTTTTTATAATGGCCGGTGATCAACTTGTGAACACTTATTTTTCGTAAATCTTTATAGCCTATTATAGTTTTATAACAGGGAAAATCTTAAGTTGAATTTGCGAATAGTGGAACAACGACTAGCGCATTTTCATCGGTTCTTCAAGCCTCTTTAAGTGAGTAAGTGATGGGTTACGAGATTTTCCTATCGAAGCCCTTTTCGGTTAAACTTTAAGCTTGTCGTTTTACCTGTATTTACGGAGTTTTACAAAAACTCTGCCAAAATATCGACTTGGAGGAATATCTGAGAGCTTTTTCCAATCCATCCGTTTCCGCCTTTATCGGCCTACAAGACCCGAAATTTGCAAGCTACTAATTAACTAATTAACTAGGTCTAATTGCCTAATAAGGCCCTACTCTTGAAGAACTAGGTCTTCCTGACAGCTAGATCTCACTCAAAATGACATACCAGTTAAAATGTCTCATTCCTATTTCAGGAATTAGTTTATCTTAAATATAGTTATAAAACTAAACAAGAGCTGCGAGCTCATATGCCACTTGTTACGAGTAGGTGATGCAAGAAAGTAGACGAGAGCGTCACAAAATACCCCCATCAACTCACCTCGGTTCGGATCTAGAAATAGGATATCGAGTTTCACTTTGAGTCTGAGCTTTTCTGGCATCACCTCGGATCGTCTAGGGCGAATGGATTTTCTACCTTCCAATTTTAGATCCACTCGTTTGATCCCTAGACGTCCCTCACTACTTCCGACAACCCCCCTCTGACTCCCCCTATCACGGCCGAATCTGGTTCGGATCCAAAGCGTCTTCTATTACCGCCTATCAAGTCTCCCTCGAACCTGAGCATTTTTCGGGAAATTCCGGTAACCGCCCCCCACCGTGCTCGGATCCAGTCCGGACCCAGAAATGTGTCGGCTCCGGTATATGACCTCTCTACTTCCCCGGGGCTCCCCTCCAAATCCTCCGCTGCCACTAAATACGACTCGCACACATAAACATCGCATTCTGACACCTACTCTTCTGGTCCATCAAATTTGGCTCTAATCGGAGCATATCTGCAAATTTCTGGTCCTACAACCGTGGCCGGATCCTGTCCGGACCTCAAATAACAAATGTAGACCGCATAAACTCGGTACTGTCCAACTTGCATCCCATTCGGCCTATTCGTTTGGTCTTTGTGCATGTCGCTAAGTTTCCGGACCCCCTGCCCCCTCTCCAACTGTCCCAGCCATGGCCACATTTGATTCGGACATATGTTTTGCATACCTAGGTCATCAGTTCTTATTGCCAACAAGTTTCACGTGAATCGGACCATCCGTTCACAATCAACGGAAGTTAGTAATTTGCGGATTACCCTTCCCTCAACTCTCCAAAAATGGTCGTATCCAGGAACGGAAGTTTCCCTACGGCATTGTGTCGGGTCCTTGAGTCTATTTGCTCGGGTCACTCATACGTTTCATCGTCCCTAGCACATCTGGAAGTCGCTATCACCGGAATTGCGGGCACACCCCCACAAGACCTCTAACATGATCTCTAGTGCTTGTGCTTGTTCTCCCCACCAAATTCCATCTCGAGCTCTCGACTCTAAGCGTCTTACGAGATTTCCGGGGCTCAATCCAGCTCCTCCCCCCCCCCTAAACAAGTAGACAGATTTTTCCACTTGCGAAGTTTTATTCAAATCCAATCACCCATTAAACATTATGCTTGCCAACAGATTCCGAATTCCCCATCCCCCACTTCCCCAGCGATGGAGTACATTAGGAAGTACCGATCACCGGAATTTAGGTGCCACTCCACTCCCCCCCCCCCCCCACAAATATCGGATCCAGTCCGGACTTAAAATGGAACATCTGAGCCGATATGTCTTTTATTCACATCCGATCACCCATTCAAAAGCTATGCATGCCACTAGATTCCGGGTTCGCCATCCCACCACCCGACGATGGTCGGATCCGGGAAACGGCTATTGTCAATTCAGTCTGTTCGAGTCGCTGATACGCCTGCCAAGTTTCATCGTCCTAGCACATCAGAAAGTACCGAACACGGGGGCTCGCCGGAATTCGGGACTCCCCTCCAACTCCCCACAACTGTGCCCGAATCCGGTCCGGTTATGTCAGCGATATATCTAGGTCTTGTGCTCATTCTTCTCACCAAGTTTCATCCCGGTCCATCCAGTCGAAAGATTTCCGGTTCCCAGCCTCATCTCCCCCCCCCCCCAAAGTCACCAGATCCGGTCCAGAATTGAACTCGGTCGTCTGAGACCCGAGGTCTTTAAAATATCAAGTTTCATTAAGATACTGTCACCCGTTTAAAAGTTATAATGTACCGAAATATGCTTCCTCCACCCTTTAAACCGAAAAGAAACAGACCTCCAAGAGAAGCAGCTATGAAAGTACCAAAACTCACACCTGTCGCTTGTAAAACTGAAAGGTACCGGAATAGTTTTGTGCCTCAGTTTACCTTGTATCATAACAACCTTACTTGAATTACTGTATTTATTTTATGACAATTGTATATATGTTTTAGTTGTAGGTTAATGACAAGTGCCAATTAATTTGCTCGCGCATGAAATGTTGTGCCGCATTTATTTTGAAATTAAATTAAATTAAATTAAATTATACATACCTCAACTTTTCCGGATTCCCCCTCCCTCAAATCACCCCGAGATGGTCGGATCGGGGAAATGAATCTTTCCAAGTGAATCTGGTCGGGTCCTTGATATGTGTGCCAAGTTTCCTCGCCCTAGCTAATGTGGAAGTGACCGAACTGTCAGAGCCCGGACCGACAGACCGACGGGTGGACCTGAGTGCCTTAGAGCACTAAAATGAGGAAAAAAAAATTCAAATTCTAAATTATTATCCTTTGGGGGATGCCGTGCCTCACCAACTAAAATTCTCAAAATCAAGTGAGGGGTCGGCAACTAACATATTTCTTTCTTTCCTCGTTTTAGTACTCTTTAGTACTACCCGTGACAAAATACTAAAATGAGGAAAGAAATAGTCGACCTGAAATATGCCAGTCGTTGACCCCTCACTGAACTCTGAGGATTTTAGTCGTCTACCGACATGATCATAAAACGAGGAAAAAAGGGTGAACTTTTAAATATATAAGTTGCCGACCCCTCACAGGATGCAAAACAGGGGAAAGGCACTGTACTGCTTGTCATTTTTTCGAATCCTCGATTTCTGGTGAATCTTTCCTCGTTTTAGTTTGCCATTCCTGGTTTTGGTATGCTTCCCTGGTTTTCTCTTGCACCATGTCCATCCTTTCCTTTCCTGCTTTTAGTCGATCCCTAGAATACGCATGTTAAATTCGCCGTCAACGAAACATGCGATGAGATGCGTCGAAACTACAGCACGGCAGGGCATATTTTTTTTTTTATTACGCGTAGCATCTTTTCCATAAAATAATCCTGTTTTCGAATTTCTGGGCTACGACTCCTCCTCCACTCGGTAACGTTAATATCTTTTTAAACTCTTTAACGTCACCTACTCTTTCCATGACGAAAAAAAACTATAAATTATAATCTTTATTTCAATTAATAGACTGTTTTCTGCATTTCAAATTAGAAATCCACATGTTATCAGTTAATCATTTCTCCTATAATTTTTACTAAATCTTCTTTTCTTTACTAGTTTTTATACTTTTTTTAGTCTTATCTACAAATGCGTAATCCATCACCACTACACAGATAAAATCCAGCCGTACTCCATTGCTACAAACTATCTCCAACCAGCAGGCAACCACAACATCTAAAAACAAACTACTTTTCAAAATATAAAATTCAAAGGACGGCAGGCATGATGCAAGAGGCACGAGTTCTAAACTAGGCACGACACAGAGCGTGTTCCACCCTTCTATCAATAGTTACTATTAGTTACTATTTCCGTCCCATCCTCCCGAAAAGTTACTACGCTGACCGTTCCAACCTTCTCGAAATAGTAACTAATACTTACTATGAACGGCCCCTTACCATGCTCGGGAGCGTAGTAAATACGCATCTCTGTAACGTGATTGGTCGGATTTGCCTGTGGCATGATATCCTGCTGGAAAATAGAAAAATCCTTCCAGCCTTGATGACAAAAAGTCAGAATTCGTGACGTCATGCGTAGTAACTACAGTAAGTAGGGTGGAACACGCTCACAGTGAACGACGGCATGCTCGTATCAGGAGGCATGCGCTGTATATGACTTCTTTTAGAATCCGGAGCTCTCGAGCGTCCTCCTGTGCCTTCTCTCTAGCTGCACATCACTTATTCACTTGGATAGACCTGAAAACCTGATAAGAAGATATGAGCGAACTAAGGTACACAACTACGATTGGGATATTAATAGTATAAGACAAACAAAGTAAATCCGCACACTGTCAGAAGTTTGATAAAAGCTATAACACGAGGATGCGCGGTTTCAACAGATAATGCGTAACAAATAACACTTCGGATGTTATCTGTTGTGTTTGAAAACGTTATGCATGAAATGTCATGCATAACAGCCAAAAAAGCATCTACTGACTTTATTCCTTATCGTCATGATGTCGGAAAACTTAGCAGATACTTTTTGGTGGTTTTTTGGTTCTTCTGATGGTAACGCATATTATGCGTAACATTTTGAAACACAACAGATAACATCCGAAGTGTTATCTGTTACACATTATCCGTTGAAAACGCGCATCCTCGTGTTATCTATAATGAAACTTCTGACAGTGCAGAGAACGTTTTAAAAGTGAAATTAAAAAACTTGGCTCATCAGTTCATAAGATTCAGAGAAGAAGCTGCATTTCTGTCCTCACCAAATGGTTTCGTTTGTTTTCACCCACTATTTCTTCTGAGATCCTTTCGGCTTTCTTACGATGCTGTAGAGAGCGTGACACATTTCTATCTCGAATGACCAGTGAACTGTAGATCTTCTCCGAAACAGACCTGATTTCCTGACATTTCTTTAAATCCTGTCTCAACAGACCGGTAAGACCATTCGGCAAGAGGACACAAAAATGAAATGACAATTCCAGTTCTCCAACGAGAAATGAAGACGAAAGCTATTACTCTTCTTCTTACTTTATCCAATAATGGTAGCCTACTCCAACTTTTTTTGTATTGCAGATTCCAAAGATAGACGGGAAAGTCAGAAATATGGAGGACCTGTCACGTACACTAAGCTGGCGACGACACCAGCTAAAAGCAGCTCAGTGAGCATCTACTTCGAAGAAGACTACGCGGATGACGATTCTTTACATGTAAGTTGCAAAGCATGATGCGGCTAGAGGCTGGGTTGCCACCGGTAGTACAATTGTACTATTTTTAGTACATTTTTTTCAAAGAAGTGAGCTGGTAGTACACTGTCAGAAGTTTCATAACAGATTGCGCATAACACTTTCAAGAATAACAAGAATAACTTAGAAAAAAAGTGTTATGACCAATTAAGTTTGTACTATTTCGTGCCCAGATCTCCAACAACACCTTCAATAGGTAAAAATACTACACTGTCAGAAGTTAAATAACGACAACAGCCGGATGCGCGGTTTCAACAGATAACACTTTGGGATGTTATATGTTATGATTCTTTCGTTCCCGTTAATCTTTTTACCAATTGAAGGTGTTGTTGGAGATCTAGGCACGAAATAGTGTAAACTTAATTGGTCATAACACTTTATTTCTAAGTGAAAAGGTGTTATTCTTGAAAGTGTTATGCGCAATCTGTTATGAAACTTCTGACAGTGTACATTTGATAAAAGTAGTACTTATGCAGTACATTTTAGAAAGGTGGTGCTATTCGAAAAAAATACCCTTTTTGTCAATATTCATGTTGACCTAGTTGTATTCTGCTCATTTTATCTGAAATATTTGCTCTGATTACTTTGATTTTAATCTGGTTCTGAGTGAAACCCCTATTTTTCACGAATATTCGATTCACGGAGGATTCAAGCCATATTTGTAGGGTCATGCTAAAGTGGGTGGCAGTAGCAACAGTGGACGACAATGTGCGTCGCGCAAATTTTTGTAGGTACCGTAGTACTTTTCTGGTAGTACTTGTTCCGATTTGGGTAGTGGATTTTATTTGAGTCAAGTGGCAACCCTGGCTGGAGGTCGTTCGAAAACCGGACCCCGGAACCTGAGCCGTCATGGGTCCGGTGTCATTGATTTTAAAATACTGAACCCCCTTCAGAAGTGTAACGTAGTTGTTCGGGGTTGGGAGTCTGGGGTTCAGTTTTCGACAAAACCGCGAATAACGGGTGAAGTTATCGGTGAAGCAAAGCATCAACCGTTCTCTTTTTAAGGAGGCTCTTTGTAATGAATTCGGGGGGATCGTGACATAATCAGTATTGAAAAAAAAAAAAAAGGAGGCCGACAAGGACAAAGTGGAAAGGGTTGTAAGAAAGGGAGTGAAAGATTAACCATTTAAACAGTGTGATACGGTCGGGCCAACGATCAGGTTGGTTCGTCTGGGCTGGTTTCTCCCAGTTGTACGAACCACGATCGCCGCGTCATAATAAGCTAGTCAGAGGCAGAGACGTTACTAGCCAAAATGCTTGGGGGGGGGGACGAGGCATTTACCGACTGGCTGGTAATTTTTACCGACTTTTCCTACAGAAAAAACGACTGTTTTCAGCAACAAAAATTACATTTTTGAAAAAAATCGACTGATTTTCGGAAAAAAACGACTATTTTGACGAAAAATCGACCATTTTTCAGAAAAAACGACTTTTTTCATGATAAAAAATCGACTGTTTTGACGAAAAATCGCGGCGCTTCGCGCCGATTCGTGTTTTTTTACCGACTCGCCGGCAGCATTGGGGGGGGGCGTCCCCCCCCCTCGCCCCCCCCCCGTCGTCACGCCCCTGGTCAGAGGACCGAAATAGACTCTTTTTTCTTGTTCCCAGAGAGAGTAGATTTACTTCAGCAAGTGAATCCAAGCCACATACCATCCTACTTTGCCGGCTTTTTATCTCGCGTCGCAAATCGGATATTTTTCGCGTTCTGTGAGAACTTGGCTATAAATATCAACTTTTGTAGTGCTGCTCATTTGTACGACATCAGACTGCTTTAGTCTTGGTTCACACTTCTATGTCGGATGCTACACGATTTTTGCTTTGATTTTCCGACGTCCGACAGAATCGCCTGAACCTTCCCACCGCCAAGCAGACGCAAAAGGAAAACGAAATTTTTCGTCAAGAATATTCTGCAAAAGGACAAAGAAGCCCTTGAGGAAACTACCGCGGGGAGATTACCTTTCTGACTGAATACCACCCAGTGTTAAGAAATTTCCGTTAAAAGCCTTTAGTCATCTCTTCAAAACAGGTTAATACAAGTTCAGAATTCAGAAAAATTGTGCATTCAGCCATCCTAGGATTACAATGTTTTGTTTTAGAACAAGGGATATAGATCAACTTTAGTCTACAAAATTAACTATTTTTTGTTTTTATGGCACTTGCAGCCTCTGGCTCAAGTGCCATATACCGATCACAATTCCGTCTGTCGGTCGGTCCGAGTTTTTTGTCACACTTTTTCGAGTTAGGGTACTTCCAGATGTGCTAGGACAATGAAACTTGGCAGGCATATCAGGGACCCGACCAAACTAACCTGAAAATAATCAGTTTCCCGATCCGACCATATGCGGGGGAGTGGGGGTGCTGGAAACTTGAAAATTTAGGGCATTTTGTCACACTTTTTCGAGTTAGGGTACTTCCAGATGAGGTAGGACAATGAAACTTGGCAGGAATATCAGGGACCCGACCAAACTAACCTGGAAATAATCAGTTTCCCGATCCGACCATACTGAGCAAAATATACATTTTCATGATCTCGATGAGCTTATCATCATTTATGCTTCATTACAGACGAATCTCTAGCGCCCTTAAAGTGCGAATCAGCACAGCCAAATTCGAAAATAAAATAGTTTTTACGAACGATACATTCTCGCGACTTCCAGGGACCCATGATCATTCTTATCTCAAGGGTTTTGCTTACAAATGATCACAACAAACCCACGAATTCCTACTTTAATCCTCTGACCCAGCCTTGCAAGTGTCATATGAGTTTCCAGCTCTTGTTTCTTATCTTTGCCTTACAAATCACACGCGTAATGTCGAATCAGTTGAAATTTTTCAACGCATCCGACACTGCAACAAAACGCGCACGATTTATGTCGTATGTCGTATGACGCAGAATTTGGCTTTGCAGTAGTGCGAACCAGGGGTTAAAGGAGTTAAATCGGAAACGTTCTAGCGTTTGCGACAACAGGATCAAACCCATCAAATTCATAGGCTCAAGCCAAAATTCTGTTTGATCGTGGAGTCATCTATAGTGAGGCTGAGGCACCACATGGGCAAACTCAAAATATATTTTGCCAAGAATTATAACGGCTATGACGATATTGCTAACCAGTCTCCTTGCTCTAATACTCTTGATGACTAACTCTTCTTGTCGATTCAAAATCGCCCTGCACCTAGTGGTAGAGCCGGAAGCGATATCACAGCTGCTCCCAAACATCGCCGTCATTGGTTTACACAGGATTGAGTTCTTGAGTTTGAGTCGTTAGTGCTGCGTTTTCTCGTTCTTCCCGAGGATCATTGGCGTGTTTTGGACTTAGTCATATAGAGTATATGCCATTTCAGCGTTCTAGAGGCACTGATATATCCGTGGAAACACAGTTCTTTTTTCGGTGAAGGTTAACTTAATACAAAATGAGACACAAAACTCTAAGAGCTTGGTCTGGATACCCCTTTTTACAGATATTACATATACAACTTTACAGGCTGACCGGATACATACATAACCTTGAGACAGTTTTGTGTGATAGGCCAAATCTCAGTCCAGCATGGGATGTACTTTTCCAAACCCTGCTCACTCTCCAGATACTTGTTATAGAATCAAAGTCGCCAGTCATTGCAAACATCAAACCTGCTATTATTGGGAAGTCCCCTTTCCTACACCTACATTGTTTCTAGAATGCTGACAAGAGTATTATTCGAACGATCAGCCACCCTGATCATCCCTCAATATAATCAGCTCTCGATCTAATCTCATTGACGATGTATTCTTTTATCTACCGACTCTTGAGAATGAAAAGCGTTTTTCAGTCTCTGCATTTGACAGAGTATGATCGATTCTTGAGGCCGTCGTCGAAGCCATTGTTATGCTGATAGACGATGCCACCGTCGCTTCCGTTCGTGAAAATTGGATTTCAGATGCTCTCAGGCCCTACAGCTCGAGGAATTGTAAACAACTTGTACATCTCCAGAGAGACGACAGAATGCTTGAATAGGCAGAGAAAGACGATGCGTGTGCTTGAATCGCATTATCAGACTTGAGTGCAGCCCCCTACAGCCTTCAAGCCTACGAACACTTTCGGAATATTAAATACGGTCTCAGAATACGCGGTTTCTGCTTCAAGTTTAGCTCTACTCCTTGTTACTTTCTCACATCGGCTGTCCTCCGACAAAACCTAGTATCTCCACCTGAGTAGCTTCCGAGGAAAACGCGAAAACGTTGTTTTTTAAAGCTGCTTCTTTTTTCGTACACATTCAGCAATTTAATGGAGATTTGTAAAAAATAAAGTGATGATGCTGGTGATTTTGCTGCTGGTGGTCGTAGGTTTGTCAGATACTAGGTTCTGGAGAAAAAGCAAATTTATAGTATGTACACGATAGGTAAAGCCCGAAAATAAAGTTGAGACCTTGTGTAGATACTAGGTGGGATCTAAGAAACTAAGCTTCGTAAAAAAATTCTGATTTTCCCATTGAATTCCTGTGGTTTGATTAGGTGGTACCCACTGCTAACTAAAATTCGATTTTTTTGTAGATACTAGGTTTTGTCGGAGGACAGCCGACATGGGCTCGAAATATGCTAGTTTTGTAAATCCAACTGTACCTTCGATTTTCTCTTAAAGTTTAACCGAAAAGGGCAGGGATAAGACAATCTAGTTACCACATCACTTGTATACGGCCTGAAAAATGGTTTTAAAAACAGTCATTCATTCATTCTAGTTACCCATCACTTATTGACTTAACTTGGTTTGACGTATGCTTGATTATGCTTGACGTAATACCCAAATTTGGCATTGCCATGATAGTGGTTGTTTGAAATAAATTCGTTATGTTATGTGAAGACCCACTGAAAATGCGTTACTTCGTTGTTCCGCTATTCATGAATTGTCGATTTTGAAATAGTGGAATTTCCGTGTGATTTGTGGTACCTCTATGCGCTTGTATTTTTGTTTTCATGCCTTACGAGAAAGATTTATGATTTTTTTTTGTTCGGGCACTAAGCAATCTTCACCAATCTCACCACTGCGCACTGAAAAGCCGTGTCAGGGTCGCTGTGTTCTACTCGCAGAAGTAGAACAACGCTCTAACGGCACGTAGGCCAGAGAGCAAAGCCTCCATCGTGAGTCAACTTTCAACTGTCTAGTCTGGATCTCCGGCTTTCACCTCTCCCATGGTTTTCCTGATTTTGTGCAAATTTTTGGTCTGGGCAGAAGAGCCCAGAAGTGAGCCCATAAGAACTGGAGCTGAGAGAAGTGGGGCAAACTGTGCACACCATATTTGAAAAATGTCTTCGCCATTTTTTTGTAATGGAGGGAGGTTATGTCAGGGTAGCTGTGTTCTACTCGCAGAAGTAGAACAACGCTCTCACGGCACGTAGGCCATAGAGCATAGCCTTGACACTGACATATATATACAAGCCGGAAACATCTTCACGTCAGACTAGATCAGATTCGTATATACTCAACATCTTTATACTTACTGTGTTAATTACATATTTATTCATTCGTACCACCGTCAGTTCTGCATAGACAGCCTTACCACTCTACGTCTTGCCTTTTCACTCACCCACTTTGACAAGCCGCGTTTATGCTGAGATTAAAATTTCCCGGGTCATATTAGAATTTTTGCTGTGGGGACGGCCGCAGATATTATGAACGTCATAACTAGAGCAGATAGTGGAGAAAAAAAAAAAAAAAACAGTTCAATGTATTCAAATAAATGACACAAAAATAAGCTTGCTTTTCAGTTAAGCTTTAAGAGTAAATTTTTTCCCACGAAAGTGTCAACTTGTAAACGGTCGCTCAAGCATCTCTTTTGAACGTATTCTTTCAATGTTTAGGCTACAATCGGCATTTCGTAGAAGTTTCATAACAGATAACACGAGGATGCGCAGTTTCAACAGATAATGCGGAATAGATAACACTTCGGATGCTATCTGTTCTGTTTGAAAACGTTATGTATATGTTATGCATAACAAGCTTTGTTAGGAAGAGCAAAAAAAGCATCTAGTGACTTTATTCCTTATCAAATCAAGGTTAATTTTGCCGGAATCTGGCCGATTTATCATCCGATTCAATCAGCTAACAGCGTGGCCATATTCAGTACATCACCTGGATACCCAACTTAGGGTATTCATGCGAAAAATACCTTGACCGTGAATTTTCGGGCTCGACCATGAACCGGATTCACACAAAAACTGGGTTCATTTCCTGCAGTCGTCAGTTGTTAACTTCACAGTCTCTATTCTCTAATCCCCTTGCCTGTCCTTTTTGTCCCGTTCGGGAATACTGAGCTACTTTTTTTTTTAGGCGGTGGCTTTTGTGATGACCGTGATATTTTAACCAAACGTCTACTCCAGTTGCAACAAATTTCCAGTATTATTTTTGTGGGAAACATCTCCGGCCAAAGAACCACTGGTTCCTATAAAACCAACACTCTGAAACTCAAGTTCCAGGAATTTAAGGTCCAGGAAACGTTGTGCTTGTAGATATTTTTTGTTCAGTCGAGAAACAAAGACCATTAGCTAGACATTAAGAAACAGCCCTAGGGAAGAAGCAACTAGCGTGTTATTTCTGTCTCGGGGATGGGTAGTAAAAAGTGATACGAGTTTCCGTCTGTTTTGCTGGAAAAGACTACTGCAGCTTTCCCAACGCCGTCAAAGAAATTTGTTAACCCCGTTTTCACGTTTGAGCTCCACTGGTATGGAATGGATTTGGGGCTAAATACGTCGAACATGTATTCGATAATCCCCAAAATGAATTCGAGAATCGGTTAAATGTATTCGAGGAATCGGTGTTTATGTTCGAGAATCGACCAAAAGTTTTCAGGATTTTGTTTAGGTCGTTGAGAAAATACGAAAAGCATTCGAGAAAAGACAAAAAGAATTGGAGAATTTCTAAAATGTATTTGACATTTAAATTTTAACAAGGAACTCCAGAATGACACAAATATACTCGAGAATGACAAAAATTCATTCGAGGACTTAAAAATAAAACTTCTTGAATACATTTTTATCATTCGCGAATACTTTTAATCACCTAATTCACCTAACTCAAACACCTAATTTCAATAACTTGTTCTTTTTTCGCGAATACTTTTTGTAGGTTCTCGAAAACCTACACCGATACAAACACCGATTCCTTGAAGACATTTGAGGGATTCTCGAATACATTTTCGACGTATTCAGCCTCAAATGCATTCCATAGAAGGGAATAGAGATAGGTTTATCACATAAGTCGCGAATATTCGACATATTAGCATTGGAACTTAAAATACAAAAAATCTAAGTGTCGGAAGCTAACTTTTAATTATGTGACAATTGTTGTTATGGTATTTTACATATTAGATGTGTTTTTGCAGATACCATAGTATCTGATACCACGGCTTAAAGTCGTTTCCGCAGTTACGGTCACGGTCAAAAGGTTTTTTTTGCAGGTATCGTGATATCTAGCCAGTAATGGTGGTATCTGATATTCAGATACCACGGTCCGACCGTGGTACTTGATCCTGGTATCTGAAAAGTCATCTCACTTTTATCAAATTTGGTCAAATTCGTGAGAAAGAAGTTTAGCACTTAGTGATGTAACTGGATATCAGTATTATTAGTTTTTCTTTTGGGATCACTTCGAAAAGTGCAATTTCGGCAATAGTCGTTTTTGCAGAGTAACCGTGTATCAGATACCACAGTAACTGCAAAAACGAATAAATGTAGAGTCAGTTACCGTGGTAATAGATACCACGGTATAAGGAAAAACGCAACTATTGTAAGATCTAAACTGCGTGCATCACCCACCTGTGGCTACATAAATAACATCTCTTATTATTCGTGTTTCCTGGGAATTGGAAACAGATCTCCCAAAGCGCAACGAATCCGGGAAATGATCCCTGTACATGGGAGCGAAGGCGGCAATTATCAAGGAACATAATAATCACTAAGTCCATTTGAGCAGAAAAGGAAGGCGAGAGGTCTTGAGATCGACGTAATTAAATACAAGCTAATGACCAGAGACGGAGCTCAGAAATGGATGTGGCGGAGATACAGTAGAGGTGAACTTCTTTGAAGACTTCTCCTAGAACAGCCACTAGGGAACTCGTGGCCCATTGACTTCAAGCAGAAACATGGGCAAATTTACATAGCCGTTTTTCGGATCCCAAAACGTAAGTGGAGGGATGCCTGTGACATCGCAAAAGTTGCCCGTCTGTCCGTCTGTACATTGTCAGAAATTTCATAACAGAGAAGACGAGGATGCGCGTTTTCAAGAGATAATGCTTAACAAATGACACTTCGGATGCTATATGCTATGTTCGAGAACGCACTGTCAGAAGTTTCATAACAGATTGCGCAGAACACTTTCAAGAATAACACCTTTTCACTTAGAAAAAAAGTCTTAGGACCAATTAAGTTTATACTATTTCGTATAACAACACCTTCAATAGGTAAAAATACTACACTGTCAGAAGTTACATAACGACAACAGCAGGATGGGCGGTTTCAACAGATAACACTTTGGGATGTTATAATGTTATGTTTCTTTCGTCCCGTTAGTATTTTTACAAATTGAAGGTGTTGTTGGAGATCTAGGCACGAAATTGTGTAAACTTAATTGGTCATAACACTTTATTTCTAAGTGTAAAGGTGTTATTCTTGAAAGTGTTATGCGCAATCTGTTATGAAACTTCCGACAGTGCGTTATGCATGAAATGTTATTCATCACAAGCTTTGTTAGGAAGAGCCAAAAAAGCATCTACTGACTTTATTCCTTATCGTCATGATGTCGGCAAACTCAGCAGATACTTTTTGGCGGTTTTTCGGTTCTTCCTGATGATAATGCTTATTATCATGTTGAAACACACATCTGTTGAAACCGCACATCCTCGGACGATAACTCTCGAAGGGAACATGATATTTTGATGAAAATTGGTGTGAGGACTCTTTGTGTCAAGGGAGAGGTTGAGTTCGTAGATGAGCTCTGTAGCCCAACATTTAGTTGTGGGACGGGTTTCAAATTAGGGAGCAAACCATTTTCTTTTATACTATCTCTAATGAGATAGTCGATTTATGATAAGAAGACATGCTGAACGACGTTTCGATAGACGAGTAACAACGTTCTCGACAACGTTTCGTTAGACGAGCAAAAGCGCCCGTTTACTAGGCAGAAAGCATTACAAAAGAGAACAGCACTGTCCATGGGATTTCAAGCTTTATGTACTCCCCAATTGTGACGGAAGGCCATCGACTGTCGAACAGGAGTCTTTGGGACTTCGATGTGGTGTTGTCATGAAGCTTATGACAGATCGGAATATCCCAAAGGAGGGGATTTCTTCACTGTAACCGTGAGACAAGGGGTGGAATGGAACTGGCACCGTCCTTGCCAAGCGCATAGCTTGGTCCCCTGTCAAGTCGGAAAAAAATATGAAGAAATATGGACGAGGAGCATTGGAAAGGCTTCTGTTAGGTATAGAGAAGCTAGTTGTCTTCGGGTAGCTTGACAAAAACACAGTTTCTGTGGCTTCGGGCTTGGTTGGAAATCAGGGTATTGTAAATGCTCGAAGATGGTCTACAGCTACATTCAAATTTGACAACCTGAGGTCACCAGAAGACGCAATGTCAGCATATGTGGAGTTGCTACAATCTCACAACTTATGAGATTGTACAGTATATCGATCCGGTCTCGCAAGTGGCAACTGTGGTTCATTTTTTGCATGGTTGATCTTGCTGAATCACACACTGCAACTTCTATCACTGGCCAGGAAAGAGAAACTGGATCTCGTTGCATGCCGAAAGGAGATTGCCACTGCCCTTTCCCAAGCTAACTAGCCAACTCGTCCACCGCACGATTAGCAGGTTAACCTAGGGAGTCAACCATATAGAGGCATAGATCGAGGATCAACTGACGCCAGGAACAACAAGACCAAAGGTTTCGATGGGATCCCAAAAATCTAATAATTGATCCAGACAATTGGGTCTTGTCTTCGCCAGATCTAGTCTTCGCCAGACTAATCATCAGAGAAAACGGTGTTCAGATTTACCTCTATAAGCCATATATATTTTGACGATCCTGACCGAAACTTCCTGCTTTACTTCTGGCAAATTTCCGGTTTCGCCCGAATTCCGAGCGAACTACTAGTCCAGCAAAAAAAAAGAAAATTCAGAAACGAATCCAGCGGAACCCCCATAAAGAACATCTAATCAACTTTAAATAAAACTTTGACTTAAAAAAAGATTCCGGTTACAACCGGATTCTGGACTAACTATATGTACGGGTAAAAAATGAATGTGATATACAGACCCAGCGTCTCTTTTTACCCCTAAGTCTGTCATCTAATCAACTTCAGATAAAACTTTCGCTTTAAACAAACTTTCCGGTTTTGGCCGGATTCCTCACGAACTAGTTGTCCGGTAACAAAATGGTTTTCATAATCGTGTTCAGCATGTTTTTTTTACCCTGAAATCGGACATTTAATCAACTTCAAATGAAATTTTTACTTTTAACCAACTTTCCGGTTTTCGCCGGGTTCCGGCCGAACTACTTGTCCGGCAAGAAAATGGTTTTCACCATCGTGCTCAGCATGTCTTCTTACCTCATAATCGACTATCACATTAGCTGTTTAAAAACATTTTGTGTGTCCCTTAATTTGAACCCCCTCCCTCACCCTCAAAGATAGGGCTACACAGCCCATCTTCGAACTTCATCTGTACTTTGACCCAAAGAATCCTCCCGCCAAGTTTCATCAAAATGTCTCAATGCCTTCGAGAGTTATCGTACGGACAGACAGACAGACAACTTTTGCGATGTCATAGGTATCCCTCCACTTACGTTTTGGGATCCCAAAAAATAGCTCCAGATACGTACTGACGTACCATTTGATGGCTATAACTACTGGCCAGTGAAAACGGGCGAAAAGCTTTGAGTGAGATGCAAGATGAGGATCTGCAAGCTCAAAGCCACAACAATTTGTAAAAGATACGAAGTTGAAATGTGTTTCAGGGGTCAACGAACTTCAAACATTCTCATGTCAGGTCAAGTGAATGAAATGCTATTTTCGTACGTTAAGCTGGTCACGTTATCCAGTTAACTGGACATCTGTTTCCACTTAAAACGATTCCAAGCAAAACACTTCAACACTAGCTTAACTAGCCCTAACTAGTAGGTCTCAATGAAAAAATATTTTTTTCTTGGTTGAAAATAATTGGTGACGGAAGGGGTTGTAACCGAATGGCCACTAGATGATAGCAATAGGTTCACTCCTCAGTATAGTCATTGAGACGCGACATTCCCCCTCGCTCGTTCTTTCTATCTCCTGAGTTATCGTAACCTCAAGTTTCAGATTTCATTACTATGCTTAGCCAGGGCGTGTTTTTCTTTCGTCTTTTCCTCTCGTCTCGTTTTCATAATCCCCGAATTCCTTTCCTAGAAAATTATATATTCACTCATAGATGCCCCATTTTTCCACAGAAAAACGGCCATCCTCTGTTCGCGATTTAAAATTTTCTACTAGTTCTAAACGCCAGCTGTAACTCCAGCCTGACAAGATTAATGAGTCACCATAAAAGTTAAAGGACCCGTCGTAGGCTACATATATTACTGATTAAGATATAAAAGTACTCGTTTCCGAGCTTTCGAACTTCGTATGTAGTAATAATACATAGATGGCACTTTTCACATGGGGATGTGAACTGGTTAGATAAATTTGCCTTCCGGCGGGATCAATGTTCCTATGGCCGGCTCTTACCAGACTATTGTAGTGGTTTGCGAACTCTGTTCACAAGCCCCTCGGTAGCTCAAATGGTAGATCGCCTGCCTTGTAAGCAGAGGGTCCTGGGCTCAAATCCCGGCTGAGGAGCATTTCTGTCTTTCAGTTCATTACTTTTAAATGTTCTTATGTAATGTTCATCAACCCAATGACACTACACTGATTCTTGCATTTTCAGTGTTTCATACCCTATCTTATCATTTGCCCTTCGGGTGTTAAGTGAAATTTGAAGATTGGACCAATGTCAAACGACGGGAGAAGCGGGGCTTAATTGTGAAAAGAGGAAGACTATATTTAGCTTAAAAGCAAAAATATAAAAGCTGAACAGAAAATTGAAAATATGCGCTTGTTATTGAGAAGGAGTATCATAGAGCTATCATTTATCAGTTCTGCTCTAGGCCACAAGACGTTTCAGTTCTGCTTTGTATCCCCGTTGTATCCCCACCGTTGTATCCCCTTATCCGACGTTGGCTCATTTTAACCAGCTACCCACATCAAACGATGTCATGCAAAATCTTAATGCTGCTACGGTGGAGGCTGGGGGTTGATTCCACTTCTGTAAATTAACAAAATTCTACGAGGTCTTAAGAGGAACAGTGAAGTCGGAGACTAGAACCTGATTCTGTATTCTCTCGAATCCTCTTAGATCAAAGCCTCATCGTTTTCAAGGTCACTCCTCTAGCTCGTTTAAGGACTGGGGAAGCTCGGGAGGGCTAGAAATATAAAAAACAGATTCTAATGATAATCTTAATAGTTATAGAATCTAAGAAATTGGCCGATAGCTCCAACAAAGTTCTTTAAAAAAAAATGAACGTTGTAGACTCTTTCAGAGTAGAACTTGCTCCCCGAACAGTTCATTTAAGTAATGAGCATGACGTGAACATGAAAACCGTATTCTAATAATAATTACACAGTGCACAAAAAGTTGAGGATAGCCTCTACGTAGTTTCTTTCGGCAGATTCTTCCGAAGTAGAGATTGTGTAAGCCCTTCTTGAAAGAACTGATAGGATCACTCAGTACGAATGCCCCAACCCGATGAAAAATTTGTAGCCTGCGTAGTTGTATGGTAGTTGTACGAAAAAGTTGCATATAATACTATGTAATAACAAAGAATACTATCATTCCTTGTTCCTCAGACTGGTCCAGTCTTAAGTAGTAGTATCCAGTAGCATCCTGTCTTGTCATAGTAGAATCCAGTCTTGCTAATAGATGCATGCAGTAGTATGCAGTAACACGGTAGCCTTGAAGTAGAAGCATGTAGTAGCATCAGTTAGTACTGGATGCTACTTTTTCGTACAACTTCGTACTACTATTTTGAGATGAATTTTTCATCGGGAGACCATATGCTTCATAGTTTAATTTGATTAGTTTCTTTTTTTTTCTTTTAATTAATTTGATTTCCATTTAGTTTTGTATTGTTTGTTGTCTGAATCGCTGTTGAATTGTAAATGACTACCTAATTGTGCATAATTTTTGCATTAAGACAGGTCAGCACTGTGTGAAGACGAGGAAATTTGCTGGATATTGTGATGGTTTCCTATCTTTATTGTTTCCTCAGTCTCGTGTATCACATCTTTCATCATTTATTTGTTGAATTAAGTGTCAGCCTCGCTTAACTGGCATCTGCCCCCCCCCCCGCAAATATATTAATTGAGAACTAGGTTCAGGCGTGGCTACATTAGGCTACATTAGCCTTTCATTCGGTGCATTACAAAGTTCCGTACCAGACATTAAACAATAAACATTACTGTTTTCTCTACACCGTATTCATTCTCGCAATTAACTAACAAAATTGACCTTCAACATTACATACAACAAAATTATTCCTTTTTACCCTTCTACTTTTAACCAAATTAACTCCAATCTAAGCTTACAGTACACACTTAAAATATTCACATACAGACCGAATTACCTGACGATTCGTCGACTCCAGAATACCAGGAAATAGTATGGGTGCCCCACCAAAAAATCTATCTCCTAATTTCCTTCAACCCCCGACAATCCGTCAGCAGATATATTCAATAATATCAATATTTAGGAATACCACTTTTCGGCATAGTCCGTGAGGGTATTTTGGAAATTCTTTGAACTTAATTACTCAGTTCACGTTGCCAATTTGTAACCACAAAAGTAGCTAAGGATGCGTTCCAGCCTCTTGACAGTGCTTTCTAAGACTTAGCATAGAGGACTGTAACCAATCCAACAAAACGGACATCAGACAAGACGGGAGTATTGAAAGTTGAAAGCTAGACTTCGACTCGTAGGTGCAAAGACCGACCAATTGGATGCGAGACTTATTTTCATGGGAAAAGTTTGGAACCTTCAAGATCTCATTTGTGATAAAAACTTTGCTCCAAGACTGCGATTAAGAGCGTGTTCCACCCTACTTACCATAGTTACTACGCATGCCGTCACGAATCCTGGCTTTTTGCCGTCAAGGCTGGAACGATTTTTCTATTTTCCAGCAGGATATCATGCCACGGGCGAATCCGACCAATCACGTTGCAGAGATGCGTAGTTACTACGCTTACCACGCTCCCGAGCATGGTAAGCAGATAGTAACTATTAGTTACTATTCCGAGAAGGTTGGAACGTTCAGCGTAGTAACTTTTCGTGAGGATGGAACGGAAATAGTCACTAATAATAACAATTGTTAGAAGGGTGGAACACGCTCTAAACAATCAAGGAAGGGCTGGAGAGAAGTTTCCAACAACTTACAGGTTCAAAATAGTTACCGAATGCTAACAAATCAATTTCAAAAGTGGAATGCGGATACAAATGATAATGTAAAACAACGACATAGTTTCGCAATAATTAGTAGAGTGGTATCTATGGCATTTTGATACTAAAAAGCTACGGATAGCTTTATAATACCACCTAGGTGATATAAGATAATGTTCCAAGTTTCCACAAGTCATGATGTCTATGATTGAAAAGGATAAAGTTCAACTGGCTGCAAAGTCAATTTAATCGCTGCTTCCGATATTCTGTTGTTGTTTTTTTCAACACTGAGAGATAACCATGTGATTACAGATTGTGTCATTAGTTCAGAAAAAAAAACTTTTTGGATTTGAACGTACCATTCTGAAAACCTCGATGGGCTGACAAATTCAGCATTTAACCGTTAGCGAGAAACAAAACCAAAAAGTGTTGCTGCAACACTTTAGTCGGCGAAGCCGAACAAAGGTTGCTTCAAGACTTTATGTTGCCCAGGCAACGTAGGTCTAATTTTCTGTATGACGGGCCCCCTGTTCTTCCTTGACACATTTCGGCTTTCGGAGTATGTTTACGTTGACGTTGCTTACGTTTAACGAAGAAGACTCGACTAATTAGACTTGCTTCATACAAGAGCAAAATAACTCTAGCTAACTCTAGCTCTAGCTCAAAGTAACTCTAACTAACTCCTAGAGTTATTTTGCTCTGCTTCTTACTGTCAAAGAACCAGTCTCCGCCATATTGGATGGTGACTGGGCCGACGAACAAGGATAGCTCCAATGTTTCAACCGTACCCAAGTCTTCCCAAAAACAAACTATTTAATAGAACCTCCGTCTTTGGTCCCATGCAGCGACTATGGAGACGTCGGCAAAACTGAGCGGAGCGGAGCTACACTGTAAAACTTTCTCCTAGTAAGGATTCAAGTTAACTGCAGTATTTGCTACTGGGCTGGCATTGCCAAGAAGAGCCGAAAAAACACCAAAAAGCGTCTGTTGAATTTTCCGACATCATGACGACAAACAAAAAAGTCAGCAGATGCTTTTTTGGCTGTGTTTTGGCTATTCCTGGAAAAGCTTGTTCTACATAACATTTCATGCATGACGTCTTCGAACACAACATATAACATCCCAAGTGTTGTCCGTTACCCATTGTGTGTCAAAACCGCGCCTACTTGGGTTATCTGTTATGAAACTTCTGACAGTGCAGTAGAGCCCCACAGAAGAAATTTTCTTACAAACGCCGTCTGAGTCATCCTTTATAGCTGATTGATTGTTTACCATTGTTGCGTCACGTCTATGACTCGCTGCAGAGAGGGTTCTCCACGCCTGGAGGCCTGTCACTGTTTTTCATCCGATAGGGGGAGCGGCGAAGAGGAAAGTAGACGGAAAGTAGACGCTCACAGCAATTTCCTCTATACTGTAAACAAAAATCTTGCAGGATTTGCTACACTGTAAAAAGTTTCTCCGAGTAAGGATTCAAGTTAACTGCAGTATTTGCTACTGGGATTAATCTTGTCTCCACTGAGATAAGATTTAACAGATATCACTTCGGATGTTATCTGTTGTGTTTGAAAATGTTATGCATAACAAGCTTTGTTAGGAAGAGCCAAAAAAGCATTTAATGACTTTATTCCTTATCGTCATGATGTTGGAAAACTCAGCAGATACTTTTTGGCGGTTTTTCGGTTCTTCCTGATGATTACGCTTATTATGCATAACATTTTGAAACACAACAGATAACATCCGAAGTGTTAAATTATTTGTCACGCATTATCTGTTGAAACCGCGCATCCTCGTGTTATTTGCTATGAAACTTCTGACGGTGTGTTCGCAGTTGCAGCTGGGTTTTTGTTGCCATAAAAACTGCATTTTTCTTGCAGGGGAAAGATCGAGTGCCATTTTTCGAGGAATTTGGATCCGGTTCCAATGTAACGGTTCAGCTGGGAGAAACAGCTTTCTTGAATTGTCGGATACATGATTTACAAGATAAAACGGTGAGTAAAAAATAACTCTGCTTTCCTCTTAGAATTCCGTCGCTAGAAGGGAAAATCCATAAACATGTCAGGAAAGATATAAGGCTCACAGGAGCATATCTGGAAAGTCTTCGCTAAGGAAGCAGGGAAGTTTGGACAGACAGATCTTACGGGGATTCAACAAAGTTTGGATCGACTAAAAAGAGGCACGGCATAGTGTAGGAGGCATGAATACTAAAAAGAGGCACGAAAACTTATAGAGCACTTTCAGGCTTCAGAGTAACGGGTAAGAACAATGTTCTAACGTGCCTTCTTTTAGGCTCCGGAGTTACGAACTCTCACTTACTTGTCCGACTTCTACTACTTGCTAATCTCTTCTTTTTAATCTTGCCTCCTGTGCCATGTCGTGCCGTGCCTCTTTTCAGTCGATCCCGCAAAGTTGTTGACTATGAAGCAGTTGAGTGCAAATCTCATGCCATCTGGAGAACGGCGTGAAGTTAGGGTAAGAGGTGGTCTTTTCCTTTGACCAATTTAGCAAGAGGCATGTAGAAAGCATTGGGTATACGATAAATATTTGTGACTCTAACTAGGAATGATCTTTTCGCGACAAAATGGTTAAGAAATATAATTAATACTACTACTTGCCTCCTGAAATTAGAGATTACTTGTGCTTGTCAACTTTGTCCAAGTGAAGGGCCAATACAAAATATTTAAGAACTGTGCGCGAAAACACGTTCAGGTATAAACCGAGACACAGCCGAGTACTCATTACCAGAAATTACCGTTACCCTCCTCTACAACAATTTGAGCCCTCCTCTGCTACAATTTAATTTGACAATTCCGTGCATTTTGTTTTATCAGAATTTTGGGAATAAATGAATTGTAATTGTAATTGTAATTGTAAACCAATGTCAACCCAAATGCGGAAAGGTCTCTAACCTACCAACGACCCAATCGAGCAGCAAAAATAGCAGTCGTGTCCAAAATGAATCAAAGCACTTTAACTCCAATCAACCCTCACAATCGAATTTATCAGTCCAGACATTTAAAGCTAAGCTATAGCCTTTAGTTTGTTTTTTCACAAGTTCATTTCCCAGTTTGAGCGGCTCGAGCCTGAAGAGGACCCTTGCCAAGAAGGGCCTAAATATAGCTCTAATAAAATTCAACTGACGTATCCGTTTTGCACTGTCAATTATCATTCCTTTTGATTGACAAACCTCGGGTTCACACAAGTAAAAGCACACAAGTATGTGGTAAAACACATTTTCACACAAGTGTGTGGTAAAAATATAAGCAGTACCAGTATTGCCACTTGTCCCAGTACTCTGTGAGGGTTTCGACTTTTTCCACAAAGCAAACCAGAATTATGTGACAGGTAAAGCCCTTCAAAATATATGATTATCAAGCGGCGAAAATCGAGATGTCGCGTTAATAATTCGGAAAAAGGACCGAGTTTAGTAGACACCAGAATGCCACAGGCTTTGTCAGCCAAATGTCCATGGGTTCTGTCCAAGAAAATGGCAACCCTGCGCAGTACAAAGGCTTTAGGAAGAAACCACGGTTTAAGGTTTTTTACGATGCGAAGGACAGCTGATCGTTACATAGCCGTAAACGTTTGTGATAAAATAATTCATTCCAGGTTTCATGGGTCAGACGGCAGGACAATGACGTCCATCTGCTCACATTCGGTCGACAAACCTACAGTACAGATTCCAGGTTTTCGTTAAATTTCCAGCAGCCAAACGACTGGAGGTTGCAAATCCGATATTCCAGCCCCAGGGATGAAGGGGTTTACGAATGCCAGATTTCAACACATCCTCCACGAGTATACGCAGTTAGATTACATGTGATAGGTAAGTCTACCTTACCAGTGGATTGACTACCTTCTGATCTTTCTTTAAGCTAACATCGATTATCAATTTCGATTTCAATTTATTTCAAATAAGGCCAACATGGGCCACAATATAACAAAACACACTCAACAAACAAACAAAAGTAAGGACCAGGTCACTTACGTGACTCCCGTCAAAAGCCCCACGTACAACTCACGAGTCCACGCAAGCCATACAGGCAGAGAAAGCCGCATCTGAGGCCCACAAAGGATCCTAAGAAGTGGGCTAGGGGTGGAGGATCCTGGTTTGAAGGGAAAGAATTGACCGCCTCCGAAGTTCACCAAAAGATGGAAGCACCAACAAACATTCCCGATGCACTACAGTTCCAAGGAAGACCGTGAAGCCATCGGAACGAATTATTATACATAACCCGAAAAGGATTCTCACATTTCACACTGACATTACAAGCAAGAGGAAGGCAGTAAATTGGCGTGCAGTACGCCCTGAAAAGAAAACTCTTTACCGGGGCCTCGCAGCTGCCAAACCTCCTTATCAGTATATTTGCTCTAATAGATAGAGACCTCATAAGCGAAGAAAAATGCGCTTCAGCCGTCATCGAAGATGAAAACGTGAAACCCACCTTATCACCTTTTCAGGTTCAGATTCAGGTTGTTTAATTTCTAAAACACTTCGTGACAATATATTTTGATCACTGGGGTCGGCAGGGATACGAGCTCGTTAGCTCGGCCCCATTCTCAGCACTGACTATATGTATATAATATAAATGAGTCATTCCTCTGTAAATATGCACACAAAAGAAAGAAAGACTCGTTCCATTCCGTATACTTACACATGCCATACCAAACTCTCCACACGATACAAAAATAAATAAAACTAAATTAAAACAATAACACCAAGTTGTGGCCAAAGCTAAAGGAATGCTAATTTTTAACTAAAACAAAACTAATAATTAAGGGTTGGGGATTTACCGGGATAAGATAAACGGGAACGTATCATATTTTAATATCAGTATTCTGCCAACATATGAGTTTTATTTTCTTTTTCAAGTGATCACTGATCGTTCCTGTTCAAAAAAGTTCTACGTCCTTGTTCCAAACTCAACAACTCTGTTCCTTATCGGAAACCGAGACCTCTCAGTGATGATTAGAGGCTGGCGTATTTTCGAATCCGATCGGGTCGCATAAGCAGGCAATACCACATCATCCGGGAATAGATTAGTGGAGGTTAATAACTAGGTAATGCACCCTTGCGATACCTGACCATAAACAAAAATGAGTGAAATGAACAAAATGATCTTATGGTAAAAGATTTAAAATAAATACAAGCTTTTAGTTGGGGATTTACCGGGATAAGATAAAGGGGAAGGTGGCATATTATTCCAAATCTTAAGTGCTTTATTCTGTTGATTCTATAGCGTTGAAATGTGAACTTTGAAAGTGTTTCAGAAAATCAGAGGACAGTAGTTTAGGTAAGAATGGACGAGTGAATAATAAACTGATTTCAGCACATTTAACGGAAGAAGAAATTTTAGATGATGCATAATCCCCACATTTCTTCCCGGCTTAAGTCTCAATATATTAGTGTCAAGTTTCCAGGACTAATTCGAATCAGTGAGTATCCCCAGATAACGGATACAGTCCATTACGATACGTTAATTGCATGGTCCAGGCCTTGAGGTGGTACTCCCTCGAGAGATCAAAAACGAGAACGGGGAGAGCTTCACGATACTGCAGAAACGAGAAGTTGCTTTGATAGTCAATTCTCAGTTTTCGTTTAGTGGGTCCTCCGCTAGCAATCGTAAGTCTGTGTGCTCTCATTGGCTGAAAATCACCAAAATTGCCGCTTACGACACGTTGCGATTGCCAGTAGGGGACCTACTGTTCTCCGTAGTCCTTTGTCATTGGTCAACAAAAAGTGCATGTTCAAAACGTAGTAACGGCGACTAACGGGTGGCTAAATTGGTGTTTTTGTTAAAAGCGAGAACTGAGAAGAGCAAAAACCGCAGTTTGTACGAGGATTGAGAAGCGAGAACAGAGAACTGAGAATTCAGATAAAAAAAAAACCAATGAGGAAGGACTATAGACAACGAGATAGAGAAGTAACTGATGTCGAAGCAATTTCTAGATTCTGAACAATCGCGAAGCTCTCTCCGTTTCTGGCTTTAGATTAAAACGCAAGAAAAGGAGAATTCGCTTCATCCCAGTAGCCAAAAAATACGAAAGCAGAGAATCACAAGGAGAACTGAGATCAAAAGCGCAACTATTATTAACACTCGTGAAAGAGACATACTTCAGTATGAAACAGCAGAACAGATTAGCTTTCCTAACTACTACTCATCAACTTGAGGGTTTACTTTACTTCATCTTTATATTATTCCTCGACATTATACAGGAATTCCAGTATAACTGCAATTTTTTTTGCACCCTGACCCTTGTACAAAATTATCTTCAATTGCCCACAACCTTCACGTTTCTGCCCTTAGCCATTTCTCCCCGTTCTATCTAGGAAGACGATTTTTAGGCCCGATTAGTCCCTTATTTTTTTTTAATGCTTAGTTTTCTATCTTGTGCATTTACTATATTATTGAAAGCTCAGTGTATTTTTTCTTTTCTTTGTCTTGTACTGCCCTATTTCCCTCTTCTTAAGTGCGTACATAATGTTTCATCATCATCATCATTTACTCTATCTGTGTTGATAATGAGTCAATGGACTTTGGAAAACTAGTCCGCTTGGAAGCATTGGACGAGAATTTGGCGAATTTACAACTTCCTCATCCGCTTAAATTTTCTTCTTATCCCCAACTTGCATTTTCTTCGCTTAGGTAACCAAACGGCTATCTAGGAGAAACAGAACTGGGAGCCAAACTTCCATCTGATGTAATGCCTCATAAATGTGTCGAAAAAACACTCCTCTAAGCCGAAACTCGTTTTCCAGAAAATTTGGAGCTTGCAGTAACAAGCCATGAGTTCATCGAACAGATGAGGTATGGGAGCTGAATTCAAATCGATTCAGGAGGTTTGATGATTATAAAGGTCCTGAAACCCTTTTGGTGTCTAGAACAAGGGGGATACTTATTGAAAGTTTCATCAATGCTGTCGTGTATTGTTGATTCCCGTTGTTCGCTAATCCTGTAAGCGTGTCATCTGTGAAACCTGAAGTTGCAGTAACAGAGCTGGACTGAATTTTTGGTAATTTAGCTAAAAACACATTTTCACAAACAAAAATTTATCGAGATCCGTTACAGATTTCCTTTCTATTTTTGATCCCAGTCTAGCCCAGATGGGTCATAGTCGAACACTCGCAGAATCTTTTGATCCAACACATTCTTTATATATATCATCTATGTTAATATCTATGTCTGTTATCTGCATTATTTGTAAATTGGTCTTCTTGTCCCTATACCGACCAAAAAGCCGGATGTTAGAAACGAAAAACATCCCATTTCCGCAGGATTCTGGGAAATCCGGAAGAAATTCGACTTCTTACGAAAGCGAAGCAAAAAGATCAATTGTCTCTGTACTCTCACGACTAGATCGGCTCCGAACACCTCCGAAAAAGAATCTACTGACTTTATTCCTTATTATCATGATGTCGGAAAACTCAGCAGATACTTTTTGGCGGTGTTTCGGTTCTTCCTGAGGGTAACGCTTATGATGCATAACATTTTCAAACACAACAGATAACATCCGAACTGTTATCTGTTACGCATTATCTGTCGAAACCGCGCATCCTCGTGTTATCTGTTATGAAACTTCTGACAGTGTGGGTGGTGATTCTCTGGTTCTATATGATTTTATAAAACTCCCGACTGTAAAGGATGACCCTAAAACTAACAAACATGAAACGCTTACTTCCTTCTAAATACTTCCGTCTCTTAAGAAAAAATCACAACCACTGTTCATACTATGAGAACTAAAGATCCACAATATTAAAAGAGCTTGCTTAAAATTTTTCAACTTTACTGGTTACTTCTGAAAAAGTTGACTACTTGCCATCTAGAAACCAACATTTTACAGGCCCGATTAGTCCTTTGAAAGTTACACTGAGCTTACTGAAAGCTCACGTTAATTTTCCTTTTTGTCTTTGTGATCCCGTATTTCCCCTTTAATACTGATTCCGTACCAAGATTTCATTGTCACAAAGTTACCTTGATGTCAAATGGTAGTTGGAAGGAACATATTGAAGAGATGGGTAAAAGAGGTAAAGCTGCATCGTTTGCAGTTTTAAGAAACGAGACGTTAACGAAAGTTAAGAACCTTAAGATGCATAAGCACGCATTTAATTCTAAAACTTTACCTACGATCCATTATGGGGCTAGCTCTGGGGTTGCGAGGCTGCTAAGCAACTTGAATTGATTCAGCTACAACACTACAAGAGATTAATTGGTTTACACCCAACAACCCATACACAAGTAATGAAAGGAGAATTAGGTTTGCTGTCTCTTAGAACGCGTAGGCTAGTGCAAGTAGTTAGATTTTGGACAAAAATAGTAAGTCTCCAAGAAGATAGGCTGCTGAAAATGGCATACTTAGAGGCCATGGGATCAAAAAAGAAGCGTTCTTGGCCTTGGCAAGTGAAAAAGCTGTTGGACGAAGCTGGACTGTCGTACGCGTGGAATGATGGCCATGGTGGCCGAAGATTTGGAAAATTTGATAGGAAAATTTACTTCAGGACCAGGAATGAGGCTATTCGGAAGTCGGAGTCGCTCACTAATTATCCGAAGTTTAACAATTTATTTGGATTAGAATTTTATTTTAAGCTAGGTCTACCCGCAGAAATATTAAAGATGTGGTTCCAACTCCGGCGAATTGTCTCCCATTACGAAGTAGGAAACAGATTTTTGAAAAGAATAGGTATTTGCCGGTGGCCGAGTGTGCTTGCCGATTTTGTGGTGAAGTAGAAGAGAGTTTATGCCATCTGCTGGCGGATTGTCGGGGGGGGGGGGGGGGGGAGGAAATTAGAGATAGTTTTTTCGGTGGGGTACCCATACCAGGGGCGTCGCAAGTGCATTTTCGGGGGGGGGGGTGCAGAGCCAAAATTTTACCGAATCTTTCAAAAATTTTATCGAATCCTAGAACTAAGAATTCGAGCTTTAAATTATGGAACAGAAACGATTACGTAGGAAGAGTAACAATAAAGAGCAGCATGATTGACGATAAGCCAACTATGAGGCTGCGTTTTGGCGAAGCCCACATGGAGAATATATTGCCGGGCATGATTGCAGCAACAGCTTCTATCTATTATAGCCAATAGAAAATTAAATAGAGCGCAGGCGAAAATTTTCGAAATCCATTATTTTTCTGTAAGCTAAAACTGAACTGCTTCTCTTACAAATTCTATCATTTACCGTTGATTAAATAAATGCTATCAGTCGAAACTTATTCGGTATAAAACTGGGATTCGGTAATTTATTCGTTATAATTGCCAGGATTCGGAAGTTCCACGAACCTAGAAATTCAGACGAGGTCGAGTGAAGCACTGGTCGCAGACAAAGGGATGATCTATGATATCATCGGTAGTGCTTACTTTTATATTGGATCCCAAAAAAGAATACGTAATCATAAATATTTCGAAAATTCCGCCTTTTCGTGATATTCTCTATTTTGTGGAAGGGCACGTCATTTGACGGGGGTTATATACCGAGACTAAGAAGTTTCGGAAACCGGATGGAGCGACGTTCCGGCAGCAGCAGCAACTTTACTCTAGTCAATATACTACCCATAATCACACAAAGTGAGCGCCGCCGGCGAATTTTTTTTTGCTTTTTCCTGCCAAATTTAATTTCCATCCAAATTCTAGCTTTTAATGTTTCGAAATCTCAATCCTAAAACTGGCTTAAAACCCCCGTCAAATGACGTGCCCTTCCACAAAATAGAGAATGTCACGAAAAGGCGGAATTTTCGAAATATTTATGATTACGTGTTCTTTTTGGGATCCAATATAAAAGTAAGCACTATCGATGATATCATAGATCATCCTTTTGTCTGCGACCAGTGCTTCACTCGACCTCTTCTGAATTTCGAGGTTCGTGGTAACAACCGAATCCTGGCAATTATAACGAATAAATTACCGAATCCCAGGTATTATACCGAATAAGTTTTGACCAATAGCATGTTCGGGATGCTGTATAACTACCGTATCCCGCTCATTATACCGAATTGTCTTGGTATCGAAAGACTACCGAACAATATTCATATTCGGTATACTTTCGTCGAAACTAGAACAAAGTCAAGATTCGGGGTTAACTTCCTAATCCTGGAAATTATAATGAATAAATTACCGAATCCCAATCAAGATACCAAATAATTTTGAACCAATAGCTTATTCGGGATTCTGTGTAACTACGGAATCTCCATAAATATACCGAATATTTCCGGCATCGAAAAATTACCAAATGATTTCAGTAAATTCTCTCACCAAATTCCTGATAACTACCGAATACTGGGAATTATACCGAATCCCGATTATTATTCCGGAGAGGTTTGTAAAGATAGCCTATTTAGGATTCTGTATTACTACCGAATCCCCGTAAATATATCGAACAGTTCTTCTATCGAAAAAATACCGAACAATATTCTCTCACCAAATTCGTCATAACTACCGAATACTGGCAATTATACCGAATCCCGATCATTATACCGGAGAGATTTGTACAGATAGCCTATTTAGGATTCTGTATAACTACCGAATCCCCGTAAATATATCGAACAGTTCTGCTATCGAAAAAATACCGAACAATTATAGTAAAAATCTCAAAAAGGTGGGGGAGTGCTGCACCCCAAGCCCCCCCCCCCCCCTTGTGACGCCCCTGACCCATGCTATTTCCTGGTATTATGGAGTCGACGAATCGCCAGGGAATTTGGTCTGTATCTTAATATTTTAAGTGTATACTGGAATTTTAGATTGGAGGTACTTTGGTTAATAGTAGTAGGGTAAAAAGGAGTAATCTTATTGTATGTAATATTGAAGGTCAATTTTGTTAGTTAAGTGCGAGAATGAATGCTGATGTATGGCGCTTTGTTGGCTTTAATAAATTATTATTATCGTCGGTGTTAAGGACAAACCAAGTATCTCGGTTTTCCAAAACTATTCAGGAGACGAACGAAAACTGTAGGCTAAAATTTAAATGGGATAATATTTACGACCTTGAAACTTCAAAATTTGATAGCCCATCGAGGGTCCCGAAGAAACAATATCTTTTTTTATTTTTTATTTTTAATTTTAAATATGTTGGTTGACTTGGCTGTTGGGTTTTTGTGGTGTCGATATTCTTATTCCAATTGGCTTTATTATGGAATTATACCATAATCAGTATCAAATCACATTAAATACGACATGTTTCTCCGGATCGACTAAAAACGGGAACACTATGGAAGGGCGTGGTGTAGGAGGATAACAAGACCTAAGGTTTCGATAGGATCCCAAAAAATAATATCTGATCCAGACAATTTGGTCTTGTAGACATCCGGTCTTCGCCAGACTCCTTGAACATTTTTACTAAGATTTAGAAACAGAAGAAGGTCGATGGCTAATCAATTGAGGAAACCAAGTTCAGAGATTGATTTACCATGTGTGTATTTACCACTAGGCTATACGTCATTTCTACTTCGACGAAACTGATCAAACCTTCCTGCCCTACTTCTGCCAAATCTCCAGTTTCGACAGGATTCCGGGCGAACTACTTGTCCGGCAAAAACTAAAGCTTAAAAACGAATTCAGCGCATCACCTCACCCCTATATCGAACATCTAATCAACTTCAGATAAAATTTTAACTTTTAACACAATTTCCGGTTTGCCGGATTCCGGGCGAACTATATGTTCGGGTAGTAAAAGATTGTCAAAAGCGGTTCAGCATGTCTTCTTACCCTTAATCAAACATCTGATAAACTTCAGATACAACTTTTACTTTTAACAAATTTTCTGGTTTCAGACGGATTTCGGGCAAACTACTTGTCCGACAAGAAAATGATTTTCATTAAATTTTCAACATGTCTTCTTACACCTAAATCGAACATCTCAGTACCTTAAATTGCCTAAAATTACATTTTCAAGCAATAAGGATGTTGTATCCCGATGAGTAGCTTGCGAGTAACTTTATATAAAACTTTTGTTTTTAATAAGCTTTGCCTTTCGGCCGGATTCCGGGTGAACTACTTGTCCGACGAGAAAATGGTTTACATATTCATGTTCAGCATGTCTTATTACCCCTAAATATGTTCCCTTCGGTAGTTATCATGCTTACAGACGGACAGACGGACAACTTTTGCGATGTAATAGGTATCCCTCCACTTATGTTTTGGGGTCCCAAAATCGGGAACGCGTACTAAATAAGTTAACAACGTACTAAAAGCGGAGCGCTGCAACAGGAGGCAATCTACTAAAGAGAGTTCCCATGAACCATCGGTCCAACTGTTAGTTGCTTGTTTGAATATGAATCCAAATCAGGGGCGTAATTTGCTATGGGGCAGGGGGGGGGGGGCAACTGCCCCCCAGACCCCAGTTTCCCCACCAGCTTGATGTTTGCCTCCCCCCCCCCCCCCCACACCTTGATGTCTGCCCCTCCAGCTGAAATTTAGTGTTTTCGAAACTCTCGTCGAAACTAAGATAGGCATCCAGATCCACAGGAAGAGATCGGTTTTCTTTAGTATACCTTTGTCTTCATGGTAAGATTGGAACACGGAAGCCTTGAAACTTTTATAGTAGGGTTAAACACGCCTGTGTCAGACGACCGACTAAGGGATCTTTTGGTCATTGGTACCCAACCTGAAAAAGCTGAAGCTTGACTTCAATCGCACAGTGGACAGTTTCGAGAATTTGAAGAAGCGTCGTTTCGCCTCGGTCGATTAGTAAAATATCTCTTTGTTTCTTTATTTTTATTAAGTTTTTCTTCTTGAAATAAAACTACTCATTTTCACTTGACTTGGGAAAATCGGCTCCAACTTTGCCCCCCCCCCCCCCACCAGGATTTTAACGAAATTACGCCCCTGATCCAAATCCTTCCCGCGCACGACTCCGGTTGTAGTATTGGTATTCATCCTTTTAGCCGATCGATTGGGCGAATGGGCACAAGTAATACATCATGCCTGGTTACGACGAGGGCAGGAACCTTTTCTTTTACAGTAATGGCCCATGATCCTCAATGGTTGTTTACAGACTCGGGACCCCTGTTCTTTTATTTTCCGTTTCGTTCCTGTTTTCAGTACTTGTTCCTCCTACTATGTAGACTTTCCTTCCGTTCCTATAGTCGATCCCAAAAGCATGTTCTTTTTTTAAAACTTTTAATGAGTCAGTATTCATTAAGTTTTGTTCCATTGGGGAGATTTTTACTAGTATATAGTCTTCGGCATATTTCCAAACTGCCTCGGATCAATTTTCTCCAAAATACGGTCTTTCAAAATACGGTACTTTCAGAGTCTCGATGGTTGTTTATAAATTCAGGACCCCTATTCTCTTTTTTTCGGTTTCCGTTCCTGTTTTCAGTACTTGTTCCTCCTACTCTGTGACCTTCCGTTCCGTTCTCAATTCTAGTCGATCCCAAAAACATGTGGCTCGTATGATTTTTTGTTTTCTTTTAAGTTTTAGTTGAGTCAGTATTCATTTACTTTTTTTCCATTGGGGAGATTTTCACTAGTATATAGTGTCAGAAGTCTGCAAACTAATAACACAAGTTTGCGCATGAGTTAAATTTATAAGAATATATTTATTATTATTATTAATAATAATAATAATACTTATTTATTACCCACTTACATCAAAAAGGTAAACATTGGAGTAGAAACTTGAAGAAAAAACGGAAGAAGACATGAAACAAAAATGAAAATATAAAATACCGTATTACATCAGAGAGGAAGATAAAAAAGAAATAAACAGAAGTGGAAATAAGAAGATCGAATATCGCTGATGTCTTTTTTCTAAATATAGGGTAAAGCCCAGAAAGATTAAGAACAGAATGATCGGAAAAAGTAGAATAAAGCTTACCAAGGGCAATACGATTGTATTTCCCTCGATCGGCTACAATTTTAGGGGAATCAATCTGGATTTTCACTCTAGCATCCCGGACAGCACGCTCCCGAAAAGTTTTAATACATTTTGTAAGTGTAATACCCAACTACCGGATCGAATCTGCATGAGGAATAGTTTGGAGAACTTAGAGGCCTAGTAGAGTTGGGGACATTGAAAGAATGATGCAAGAATGATGATTCAGATCATAATTACTTTTGGTTCTAGTACTATTAACTAGCACTACTTTTAGTACTAGATATTATTATCCTTTTTAATGGTATCTTTTAGTGAAACATAAAACTTAAAACGGCCATAACAGCTATGCTATCATAACTTTTAACGCAAGGATGAGCTCAAATGGTGTTACATGCTACCAAACTTCTGACACTGTATGTTATTTTTCGGGTTCACAGCTGTGGAGGGGGGGGGGACATTTGGTCCTAGGTGCTACCCCCAACAAACCGTGTTTTACAAAACACACTTATGGTGACATCCTTAATCCAATTGATTGACTACTCTTCACTGATTACAGTCTTTCAACTGACTCCTAAACCCTAAAAACTGAGGGACTAATCTACTGATTTATTCTAGTGGAACCCCTTACAAAAGTAAACCAACGGAGTTTCTATACTCTAGCAAAACAAGAACTACAGAGGTTTTATCTCTATCAAAATTAAACCTACAAAATGATGTTCGTATCTCTGCAACTCCAACGATAGAGGGAATACTGACGACACAATACCTTGTTGCTCTCAGCCCGGAGTTTACTGGAAATTATTTCGTTGCATGAATAGCTCGAGTTCTGTCTATTGGTATGATCATTGTACTGCTTACTAGCCAGAATACCATCGGATATCTTTCAAAAGTCCACAGCTCATCGGATCCTCGTTGGCGATCTCCTTCGATCCGCCATTGGATTTGCCGTATTGTTCCAGTATCCTATTGCAGCTGAAAGCGGCTAGCTATCAATCTTGTTGTTCGGAGATTGACCCTCCTTTCATTTGCGTCGATGAACATTGCATTAGGCCTCTTTCACGATTGTACAAACTACTAACAATGAAGATAAAAGGAACAGTGACAGCTGGATATATATTGGCTAGGGAGTTGGAAGAAGACTTCTCGAGATGAAGACCCTAGGGTCTTTCATTTGCTATCTCACTTCACAAGATTTGATGCATGAATAAATAAATTTGTTCCCGAAAAATCCTATTCAATGGCCATGACGGGAAAAATAATAAAGAAAAAGTGTAACTCGAGCAACGTAAAGAAAGAAAATACAATAAAAATATCTGCAGAAATAATTCACGATGGGCTAAAGCACTGCCTTTTGGGACATAGTCTGTCTTCGAATGCAACATACTTACTTACTACTTTCGAAACACTTATTTCGATGAAAAACGAATCACCAAAACCCCGCGGTCTAACACTTCCAACAGCTCCAAACGTTGGACAAAAGTAAGGAACGGCGCCTAGCCAATTTCTACCAAAATACTTTGCCGGTACCCCCGCACGAAGTGGTCCGTCGGTTAGCCCGCTGCACTCGTAAGGGAAAGGACGCTGGTTCAAGTCTCGGTGGTGCCTACCCTTTAATTTGGGTGTGTCCGTGTGGCCGAATGGATAGTCCGCTGCACTCGTAAAGGAAGGGTCGCTGGTTCAAGTCTCGGTGGTGCCTATCCTTTAATTTGGGGCGGGAATAGTGACGTGACCCTGGAAAAGAAGCCAAAAGCCAAAGTCCGAGCTTCAGATAGTTACCTAGCTAGAACCTTGGGAAGCTGACAGGAATGGTGCAAGAAAAGACAAAAATGGCCAAACCACAACCGCCCATTGCGCTTCGTGGCTGAGGGCAGCCAATCAGAGATCAGCACCAAAGACAATAACAGTGGGAAAGACCGGTGACTTCGCTAAAATCGGGTCTCTGAAAATCGATCGGAGCGCCGACTAGCGTTGGGACTTTGTCCAATTTCGAGCGGTAGATGAGTAATATAATCAAGGCAAGAGGGCGTGAGTAGGGAATGTCTGTCAGTATTAATTGATTCGAAACCGTGGATTCAACATTTTTTCTCCATAAAAAAGGCGATTTATTCTTTTCCTGCTTGTTTTTTATTCCAATTAAAGAGGAAATCTGAATGGAGAGAGGATGCTCATCATAAACGAAACGAAAAAAAAATCAACAAAACGTTTTATAAGTAGTGAACTGATAGACAAAAATGCTCCTCAGCCGGGATTTGAACCGAGGACCCTCTGCTTACAAGAGGTTGAGGGTCCTGGTATGTCTACGTGGCTCCGACAATGGAGTCCTAGAGTGCTAAATTATATCCGAAAAAACTGTTTATGGTTTATTGGTCACGGTACAAGTCCCTTGTTTAAAGTGCCATCTATGTATATCAACAAAACATGCTTTGACGATGATTCTGCAGAGAGCGATGGAAGAAAATGTCAACAGAGCGATTTTTTAACGAAAGAACATCCGCTAAACGGCGTTGATTGTTGTGACTCACGGGGCTTACGGGAGTTTCCGGTCTTCCCACTTTTACTGTCTTTGATCAGCACTGTGTCACGGACAGCGCCCACTAGCGACTGTACGGACGGGTTTTAGAGCTGGCAACCCTTTGCCTACTCACGGACTATCCTAGGGTCGCCCAAACCTCCAAAAATAGGCCCTAAACAGAGAATGGTTAAAACACTTACTGTATTCAAAATAGAGCAGCTTATTCTGATTTACAAGTTTTACAACTGTACACACTTCTAGACTTTATACGAATTGTCGCAGAACTAGAAAAGAAGACCCACATTAACTTCAAACCAATGTAACAATTTATCTATTCCACTTAAATACGAAAAGACTTCAATTACTAATAGTAATATAAAAGAAGATAATTTCGCACCGAATACTTTTCTACAAACATTATATTAAACAAATAATAAGTTTAATTCCATTGATTAATGTGACTTTGGTAATTCGAGTTCTGTGACCACTGCCAGTTAGACCGTTACAGGCTAATGCTGATACTTCTACCTTTGCCCACCGGAAGTGCGTCTGCCTTAAGACTCACCATCCACTTTAATTCAAGAAATAATGCCGGCTTTATACAGCTCAAAACTAGACAAGTTTGAATCCCCGAGTGCTGCTCCCACAACTTTTTCAAATCCTTTGTTCGAGTTCTTTTTTTCTATTGAAGCATTTCCAAAGTACTTAAGCGGTTTCGACACTTCTTTTGATCCGGGCAATCTTGTTTCTAGAACTCAGAAGCTTTTCTTTTCTTAAAAAAAAATATTATTCATATAGGGACGGTAATCTTATGGGAATGCACGCTCCCAAGATTTCAAAACGCTTCGAGCCTGGTTTGGGGTTATTCTTAAAGCAAAAATTATTGCAATGGATTTCGGTTCTTTTTTTGTTGTAACGGGATTTGCGACCACAGCAGAGGAACGCCATGGCGAAGGTTATTCTTGGATCGGGCTTTTTTGTTCAGATTTTGATGTTTTTTTGTGTTTTTCGGATTCGTTTCCATCTTACAGTAGTGTTTCGACAGCTTCTCGTTGATTTTTCTTTTTAGTAAATGTAGTTATTATAAAAATTAAAAAATAAGTTGTTTTTTTTTTAGAAAAAGTTAAAAGGTTAGAGATTAGAAAGATTAAGAATAGAAGGAGTAAAGAAGTAAAGACTTTAAAGTGAAAAGGAAAGATTCGGTGCCTGAAAAGGGAGGTGGAGAGATTAAAAAAAGCACAAGCGGCACTACTTTAAGTTCTTATCTTTTTTCTTTTAACTGATATTCTGTCTTCGAAACTCAGCCGAGTTTCTCAAAGATTACAAGCCCGTTCCGGATGTTTTCAGCCTCAGCCCCCTAAGTTTTGGCTTGGTTTTGGCGAGGGACCGGACATAGTGACCATTCGATCCTATTCTTTCGGGACATAACCCTTACCGAAGAAAATGGATTTACTGCTGTTCAAGTTATCATATTTCCGGTATTGTTAGTTCCTCCTTTACTTGCCAATGTTTTATAAAATCGTTCGAATTGTCAGTAACTGTTCAGTGATATATCTTTTCTCCTCTTTTCTACTTTTCTTTCTTGATATATGCAGCTAATCTATTGATTCTTCATTTTTTATTAATCATTATATGTTAGTGTCCTACCTTAGCCAAGCACACCTTTTTGCCCTTTCCTGGCAGGAATGTAAAACTGAAAAGCTGTCGGTTTTCCCACCACGGTTCTCTTCCCACCACGGACTTGTCCGTTCTTTGACGTGTAATTATTTATTCTCGTCCAGGTTGTTTATCTCTTATTTATTTTATTTTTTTTTAATTCACTACATCGGCAATAAAAATATGTATGTATATTCTTTATACAATAGAAAAAACGAGATTTTCGGGGTTTTTTTCTTGATCAGCTAGTTACCCCTCCAAGATGATGTGCGAGGGATAAATAAATTTCTGATATTTCGGTTGGACTTCCGGCAAACCGTCCTCAGCGAAAAAAACAAAACTAAATCATAAAATCCACAACAACCACAACAGGAAAACGATGCGGAACCAACAGACAATAAGACGACATGTAACTAAAAACCAGAAGAACTGTGCGGACTGAACGACATGCAGATAAAAATAAAATAACGAAAGATAAAATGTGCGTGTTAAAAGTGTATATTTACAAATCTGTGATTATTTACAATTCTGAGTTCTGTCCGAAAATCTCGTTTTTTTTTTTTTTGAAATGAATGGTCAGCTTGGCTTCAAACCTTATATTCTTTATAACCCCTTACATTCGAACTGAACAAGAACGGAGTAACTGAAGGAAAGAAAATAAAAGAACAACAGAGAGAAAAGACAATTAGCGATCGACGAACAAAATATATACAGCTTTACAAAATTCAATTCAATTCATTTTAATTTCAACATTCTTTAAACTAAACAACAAACATAAAACTCCCAAGAAGGGCAAAACCGTGTCCTGTACGGGAGTGCACAAATTTTACTCACCTATTACAAACGATGACACACATTTCCCGTCTTAACCTTCTCATTTCTTTTTCTTTTCATTTTTAGTACATATTTTAGGTGAAGGAAAGAAAGCGGTCGGACTCGAGACTGCTCGGTGGTTGGTGATAATGTCGGGGATGGAGACATGTATAAGACCAAGACGTGGGGTAACGCCACAGCATTGTAGAGTTTAACTAGCAGACTACGTGAAAAGTGGACCTTGTTTGTCACGATGGAAACGTAAGCGACTCGAAGTTTCTTCTCCGCATTCTGTAAAAGGAGAGACCGAGTCTCGTTTATGCAGAGTTTACAAGTACAGGAAAACTTGAAAAAGAATCCGATTCTGTTGACAAGATCATGTTTACACGCAGAGGGAAAAAAATAATCCTTCAAACCAGAAAATCTGACAAAAATAAATTCATTGGCCCCCCAAAAAATGTTTTGATGGCATTTATGACATCAATACTGATGACTGCTTGCTCTCAGAAGCTAGCTAGACATTTTCAAGCACCCCCGACGAGATTCCTTTCAAGTAGACCGGAATTCGTTTCTACTCGGCGAGGTTTCTTGTCCGTGTAACCGCTACATTAGGGTCCATCCTACTGGGACAACAAGGTACGTGATCGAGTCTGTCAGACTAAGCATAGAGCTACCAAGTTGGATTGGTCTGCACATGTTTTCTCTATCAATAAATTATAGTACGTCCGACTTTGAAGCATTGAACTTGAGTCCGATCAAGCTGTACTCAGTCTAAAATACTGAAATTTCTTTCATTACTGAAAGTTGATATACTTAAAGTTTAACTGAAAAGCCAATTTATTTTTCTATGTTTGATTTGAATACAATGAATTATTTTGACTCATGTAAGAGATTTTTGTTTTTTTATGTCGTGTAGTCTAGTAGTGAAGTTTGGAATCTCCGCTGGTTGCACGACAAATAACTTTGCGGCGAGTCGCGGAAAATTTGAATGTCTGCAAAAGCGTGTGTTTCAATGGCTAACAAAGCGATGATTTTGAAATGTTCGATTCCAGATTGCAGAATCACATCTGAAGATAGCCCTCTGTTCCGTGCGTCCTGGTCACTTTCACTTCCCATGTTACTTTCATCTTCCTGGCTTGAAGAATGCAAGTCCACCATGAATTACGGCAATTGGCTGCCGCTGTTGTTGCTAAACATTTCAAACATAGAGCTACGTCCGTATAGAGGTACAACAGTTACGGAAGAGAAATAACGTCAGCTAAAATTCAAGAATCGTGGATAACAAAGTAACGAAGTGACGCGTTTTTGTCGGTTCTTCTAGCCTAATTAAGTAAAAATATGATGGGTAATCAGACTGTCGTATCTTAGCCCTGTTCTGATAACCTTTAAGCTAAGTACGTCGTCAGCAAGTTAGCAGAGGCACATCCATTTTTTGAACACACAGGAAGAAGGAACTTTTGATTGCGCATTCAGGGCGCTATTATTCATCATTCATTGTCTTTGGGCAAATTGACTAAGTCCCACAGGGCGGGGCTTAGCTAAAAACTGTCACTCGTCAACCCTTAACTCCTCCCCAATTGGAATCCAGCAGCCAATCAGCGGCCTCCTTGGAATTGGTTAAATTTCCTTCAACGAACTCGGATCCTGACTCCAAGTTGGACTTAGTCAAATTTCAACCTATCGGATTCAATCGAAAACACGACTGTCTTTGTGACCAATCAGCTCACACTTTCGGGCTACAAAACTAGGCAGAAAAATACCACTCGTACATTTTAAGGACCTCGTATCCTGTTACGACGCAACACTTTTGAAAGCATGACACGTGCTCGCCCTTGTGGATTCCCAGGTTTTAAGAAAGGATTATTGTACAGTACTCATTAGGTTTGCTTCATCAACGAAATAACGAGGAAGTCAAAGGGCAAATTGGCTGGAATTAGAGACCTCCGGGATCCGTTAACGAACGGAACAAGACCAGAAGAAAATCCCAGAGATAAGAAAGTCAGTGAGTAGGGAATTAGTAAACACGGTGTTTGCTGGGATGTCGCCAGTAAAGTAACTTGACAAAAAGGGAATGTGTCGGAGAGACGGGATAAGTATTGAACAAGGAAAAGCGCGAGAAATTCAGATGAAAACTATCACAGGCACTAACAAGGGGAAAAGTTAAAGGTATTCGTCTCCCTTACAAGAGGGCAGCGCACCTTGATTCACTGCCGAAGCAAGCTAGTGAGCGCTGTGCAATAATCCTTTCTTTAAATAGTTCAATCAGAAAAATTCTAGCATTTGTCTAGTGGGCGTGTTCCACCCTTCCTACCATAGTTACTACGCGTGACGCCACGGGCTTTGGCTTCTTGAACGTATTTGTCTATTTTCAGCAAAATATCCTGCCACCGGCTAATCGGACCAATCACGTCACAGAGATTTGTATTTACCGCGCTTACTACTCTCCCGGCGTGGTAAGGAAATAGTTGCCGTTTCGAGAAGGTCGGAACGGTCAGCGAAGTAACTTTTCAGGCGGTTGGACCGAAAATAGTAACTAATAGTTACTATTGTTAGTAGGATGAACCACGCTTTAGATGACACTTTCAAGTCACCAATTTCAACCAGGACTCAGTGTGACTGTGGTATCATCTAGTGGCATGATCTGTAATCAAGCTCAAAAATGATCTTAACAAGAAAATAGGAAAAAAATAAAAATGTTAAATTAGTGTATGAACTAAAAATAACATTAGTCCGTTCGTGAGGTTTTTACGTCATTTGTGCCTAAGAATCAGCCAAGTTTTCATGAAGAAAGAAGGCCTTTGGATAATTCATGCGAGTGGCTGAAATTTAAACCAGGATATATTTTGCAAAGAGAGAAAGGAAGAACAGTGAGTAGAGTCCAAGGCTAATCAGGAAAAAACCGTTCCCGATTTTATGGCTATTTTTGGGAGTAGAAAGAAGGTCAGGAAGACACAGAGAGTTTCGCGGTACTAATGGGTCTAATCAAGGGTAGAAGCTGGATGTTTGGTATCGGTAGCGTTGAGGAAGCTGGGGGGTCCATCTGCTAGGACAGGTGAGAGTCAAACATACTAGGAGTTGCTATATTGTTTCTTACTCAACTACTTACTCAAAAGTACGAATTCAATAATAACTATGGCCACTGACTGTTGGCTTTCTGCCAACTGAGCACTGTTTGGCTGCTAGAAACTGATTGCAGCTTACTCTCTTCATGGTTCATGACACTTCTTCATTTCACATAACTTGGTGTTTGCGCTCAGTACTGCAGTCCACAAGTATTTGCTAAGTTTCGATCTTATTAAATTCTTCAGTGTCGTTCAAAGTTAGGCGACGTTCAGAGTAAGATACTTCGTGAGATAAATACATACATACCTGTACTGTAACGTGACAACAAGTTGGAATTCTAAAGGACACTCCATTTTAAATTCTAGATGTTCTGTCACTCCTTTTCCACCAGAGGCGCCTAAGCGTATCTCACTCAAAACAGGAGAGTTAACTGCAACCGGACACTGGAAGCTTTTTTTTTTAACTCGGTTTATTTGGCTGTATGAATGTTCTTAACTGGCTGAGTGAATCCTCTTCTTAGTTCACCATAGATAGATAGATAGATAGATTTATTAATTGCTAAGCAGCCCGAGGGTCATGGCAACAAAAAATCACAAAAAAGTATCACATACTAGAAGAAGACACACAAAACAAAATAACAACACAAAAAAGAGAAAAAGCTACTTCTATGTTCCATCGCTGTCCTCAGGAATCGCCCAAATCCCTTAATCGTAGTAAAACATTCATTCTTAACAACTCTAATTAACCATTCTTCATCAAACTCACTCACACCGTACTGTTCTTTCCTCCATTCACTCAGCTCCATGCACTCGCAAACCAAGTGAACCAAACTCTTATTCTCGCATCCACACATCGGACAGAAGTAAGGACCGGATTTCTGCCTAAAATAGTTCAGAGAAACCGTGCGGTTTGGTTTTTCTTAGTCTGAAAATGATCATCACCAATCATCAACGATCCATTCAAACAATGGAGAAAGTCAGCTACGATGCTTTGGCAGCATATTTCGGCCATTCTTAGCAAGGGTTCTCGTCAGGCTCTCAAAGCATCGTAGCTGACATTTCCGTTTTGTTGATTGTTTGAATGTGTGTTTCCCAGTCAGCTTAAGGGGCTCTAGGAGTGTCTTTCAACGCGGCATAAAATTCTACTGGGATTTGTGTTTAATTACATAATTTCAGCAAAAAAAATGTGACCTTCCCTGACGATAGTTATTTTTCATAACCCTTCGTTAACTTGAGGAGATGTCACTCTATCTCTGTGTGATGGACGCTGATACTGAAGCGAGGGAGGTATACTGAGACTAATACCCGTTGACCGCTGACATAGAGCAGAGATAATGCAGACGGACAGAAAACCGTCCGTGCAATCTCCCGGACTTTTTCCAACCCAAATCTCAAAGGGAAAAATCCTGCTGGATTGGGCTTCAAGTGGAAAGAAAAAGTTCTCATTAGAGCGTTGTTGGAAAACTAATATCTATTCGATGTTTCCTTCGTCATAACCTTAAGTTTTTTTTCTTGGAACTCTTCTACTCAATTAAAAACAACATTGCCTTATCCAGGCACAATCCAATTTCGTCTCAAATTACGTAACTAGGATACGAATCGCATTTTGGTTTCTACGGAGATCTCAAGTAGTCTGCACTGAATGTCTTTCTAACGATGGAAAATTGTTTACCCCAGACGCATCTTGAAATTGCTAATCAAAATGCTAGTTTCGTCAAAATTGGGCTTGTTCCTGCTAATGGAATTTTGGTTACCCTGTATTTGACAAGATTTTCTGAGAAAGCTTGCCGTCTTGATAAACGCTGCGTCGCCAAAATATATGAAGCTAACGTTAAATCCTAGAAGCTGGTAGCCCCTTCCAGCCAAAGATGCCTCTTATTACTGACGTTACTGCACTGAACTATATGCTACAGTAGAGGTTTGCTTATGTGAACGTCTGGTAAATGTGAACGATCGCCGAAGAAAAAACTAGAACCCAAACAAGGCATTTTTTCCAATAAATACTGATAACAACCATTCACGCCGTTTGCACTTTTTGAATATTTTGCTAATTCACTGATGAAAGTGACTGAACTTTCAGCTGATTTCCTTTGTTAATTTGTAAAATTTTGCCAAGTGGAACGCAACTTCAATGGAGAAGATGGCGGTCCGAACCTCCAGATGCAGTCAAAAGAGGAAGAAGATTTTTTTTTAAATTCAAAATCAAAGAAAGTAAATTGAATTTCTGCTTCAAGTTTGTGCTAGGATAACCCTGAAATTGTTAGCTGATATTAAGTTTGTAATTTTTCTTTTCTGTTTGACTATCTTACATACAATTGACAAAAGCAAGGTAGTGTAACAGTTAAAAAAGTGTTCATATAAGCATACCTCTATTGTATTTATTCAAACAATGTTTACAACGGGTACGTCAGCTACGATTCTTCATCGGCGATATTTCGGCCCTTTTTGGCAAGGGTCCTCGTCAGGCTGTCAATCTTCTGGTTCAACTTCGGGGAAGGAAACAAACCTGTAATAAATAACTGAAGCTTCTACCGACTATAAATATCTTATTAAAGTAAGTTATCTTCAAATACTACTATAATGAAAAAACTAGTCCTGTGATTTTATTTTTGACACGGACGCTGTTTTTGCTGGACGATTGGGGCGATGACAGGAAAGGTTTTTTTCTGCATTTTGGTCGACTTAGGTTTTTTTATTAATAAGGGACAGAAAACTTAAATATTATTTTATTAATAACCTCGTTCTACGTTTCTATTATCGAGTACTCGTTTGTATCTATTACTTTGAATAATGACTGCACGGAAAAACTAGTGCTGAGATTTAATTTTTGACACGGCTGCTGTTTTTGCTGCACGATTGGGGCGACGGCAAGAAACATTTTTTTCTGCATTTTGATCAACTTCGGTTTTGTTGTTAATAAGGGACTGAGGCTTAAATTTTCTTCCCTTAATAACCCCGTTCCACGTTTCCGGTAGGGAGTACTCGCCTGTATCTCGGTTAATGCCTGCTCGGTTTTTCTTTATCTCAACGGCTTCTCGAATGGTTTGATGGAGTCCGGTGCACGTTGCAAGAATTTCAGCTTTTTCAAAATATACTGAATGGGATGGGTTTTCGAAAATATGTTCTGCAAGTGCAGATTTGAAAGTATAGTTATGACGGTGTCCGTTGGAGAGGGCGTGGTCTATTTCTTGCTCATGCTCTGCAAGTCGTTTTCCGAAAGTTCTCTCTGTCCTTCCTACGTAACGCTTTCCGCAATCACAAGGTATTGAATAAATGCCTCTTTGGTACTGATTTGGGACTTTATCTTTTCCGGAGTTTAGGTAGGACAGCACAGTATTTTGGGTTCTGTGAAAGACTTGGATGTTGTATTTTTTCAAACTTTTGGACAATTTTTCGGTTACTCCGCGGACGTACGGAAGGTAAACGCGGGCATTTTTTTCCTCAGCCTCACCATTACTAGTAGAACTTACAGGATCTTTGGGGGATCTATTGTACTGTAACAGTTCGCCTGATTTGACCTCCTTCACAACCCGAGTTGTGCGAGCACAAAAGATCGTGACAGATTATCACGCCACAGGATAACTCACCACAACAACAGCTGGGGACCAATTACTTGTTACACCGATAGCCCACCACAGTGGCATCTTGCCACAGTGAAGGTTCGCCACGCTGACAACTCACCACATTGACAGCTGACACACAGATAACTTGCAACAGCTTGACAAGTTGTGGCAATACAAAGACACTATCCGTCACTACTCCCAGTTAATATTTTATAAGTAGTGAACTGATAGACAAAATGCTCCTCAGCCCGGATTTGAACCCAGGACCCTCTGCTTAAAAGGTAGTCGCTTGTGTAAAGTGCCATCTATGTATTCTTCCAGTTAATATTTTTTTTAAAGTATTCTAAAGAAGTAAATAGTTGCTGCTGATGCCACGCTAACAAATAATTATGATGCTACTGCTGTAAGCCTACTATCTCGATTCACTGAGTTGTATTGCACTTCCTTTTTTTTTCAAGGTTGAGAACAGCCGGCCTTAATTCGTTCTATGTAGACCTTCCGAAGGTATTCTTTGGTCTGGAAAATCTTGACTGGTTGACTCGGTCCAACATCTAAGATGCCAACCGTCGATTTTGTTGTTGGTTCTCGGAAAACGCACAGCAACTCGATCAGTCATATTCCAGAGAGAAGGTGGGAAACGAGTTGGTCTTCGAGCACTCCCACGTAGCCCCCCCGGTGTTGTTGTCTTTCGCGATGGCGGTGGGGAACGATGCTGCTGGTAGAACCCAAAGCATATTTTTCAAGGCGTCTTCACACCAGTCGGTGCAACAAAGGTCATTGCTGAATTCATACGAGCTGTGAGAGCACAGTGCCTGGATTGCCTGGATGAGTTGTAAGATGCTGTGGCATAGATGAAAAGACGTACCTTGACAGTTGGAATAATAAAGTCTTCACGCTGTTTGAGAAAGTTATTTCGAAATCTGAGATGCAACTGGTAAGTGAATAGCCTCCCCAAGGCGTTTGCTCCAGAAGGTCGGCGAGTTGGCTGTTGCTTCTCCTGTCTTTGTTGATTTTCTCTCGTGAAAGAATATGTTCGGCGCCTTTTGGCGCCCCTAAATCCTTTTTGGCTCTGGTCGTGTGGCGACATGTGGAACGCTATCGGCAAGGTGAGTTGTCGGTTTCCTAGTTGTTGATGAGGAGACAATTCTGCTTCGTAACTTGTCGGCTATCAGTTGCCGGTGTGTCGATTTCGTTGTGCCAATTTGTAAGGAATCTAAAAGTGACCTAACAAGCTCGGAAAAGACATTTTGGAATACACAAAGACAGTCGAATCCTACAAAGGTGCGACAATTTGTCAGGGAATCTAAACATGACCTAGGAAGCTCGGAAACAGACATTTTTGAAGACACAAAGAATCCTACAAAGGTGTACCGAGTATTTCGTACGGAATCCGAAATTTCGGAATCGGGGGGATTTGAAGTGGAGTAGTACTTATGTACTAATTTTCCTCCATTCGGCAAAACATATGACGATTTACAGTTATAAGTAATAATTTTGAATTACGGAAGAGTTTTCACCGATAATGACGTTGCAATGAACAAATTACGTGGACCGAGTAATGACTTCTCAGGATACGGTGGAATCAGTTCGTTTACGAACCCTAGGCCTGGATGTGTATTGACATAACCAATGCCAACCGGCCATTCTAGAAAAATCCGATTTGATTGAAAATATACCCCAGTCTCGGTGTCGGCTTTGTCTGTTTCTATCCCCACTTGGAAATTGTATTGTTAGTTTGATAAATTGTATATCCTTGAAAGGGGACTAAATTCTAGTGGAACGCTGTCTCTGTGACAGTTCGAATCCGTAGGTGACTAAAAGATGAAAAGAACTTTTTGAGATGGAGTACAAATCGTCTCCAGCTGGAACGTTTGTCACAAAGATTCTAGAAAATCAATGAAATGGAGGGAATCACTGCCAGTCCTGTGGAATCCAATAAGATAACGTTCCTATCAAAGATCTTTCAGGCGGTTAAGGAAAAAAACGACTTTTATCGCGATAGTTTTTCAGCCTATCTTACTATCTGCACGGTCAGCCGGAAGGTGGTGGTGGGGGGGGGGGAGGATCTCCGCCCGAAAAAGCAGTTCAGGATTTGAGATTGTGCCATAATCCGCCACCGGCACTTTTGCAAATTAGTTTTGTGACTTTGCAAAATATTACCCTTGTTTGTTATTTCTTTCTATCTGTTTTGTCACCAGCCCAGCTAGTTTTTCTGTCCGGCGTAAAAGCTTTGTAGATTCACTCCGTTATTTCGGATGCTAGGTGACAACGACATGTATTGTGACAAATAGGACAAACCAAGAGACCCGTTTTAGCATATGTCTTCGTGCATGACAGGAATGGGATGGATAAACACCGCTGTGGTGGAACTGACAGGAGAGCACAAGAAAAAGACTTTTCATGGATTTCAGAGCCAGTGCCCTGAGAGCCTCCATGCTTGGAAAGGTGTCAATTTTTTATAATTGTATGTTATGTTCCTCAAGTTTACGGTTTCTGTCGATTAGTCCTTGGAAGTGTGTAGTGCTGTCATTTTTCTTTTTGTTTTCTCTTCTTTTTTTTCATTGTACTTACTTGGTCGATCAACGGCTTGTTGCTGCTGATGCGAATAAAATAAGATACGCAAATAAAATAAATATCAAACCGAAGTTAATTAACGTAACTAATATAATTCTTGTCAATGCCGAAGAAGAAGGCAATGACACGAGTGATTTGGAAATGACTTGGTATGCCCTTCAAATTATATTGAATAACTGTACAGTATGATGTTTATTGCTGTGACAGCCAGAAAGCAGCTGCAAAAAAACTAAATCAAAGGGTGAACCTCCAGCTCAAGTGCAAAAGTTCGCAGGAATTCTCAAGGACACGAAATGAATTCTACAGGATAAATCCCTTTTTGCTCCAAGCTAGAATGTTAAGTAATTTAGGGTAAGATCTTTCCGAAAAAGACTATTGATGCCTCATTGCCAGCTTGGAGGCCCGATGAAAAATTTATCTCAAATAGTAGTATCAAGTTGTACGAAAAAGTAGCATGCAGTACAAGCCGATGCTTCTATGTCAAGGCTACTGTGTTACTGCATTCTACTGCATGCTACTATTAGCAAGACTGTATGCTACTATAGCAAGACAGGATGCTACAGGATACTACTGCTTACGATTGGCCCAGTCTGAGGCACATTATTATTATAGATTATTACATATCAGTACATGCAACGTTTTCATTCAACTATCATATAACTACGCAGTCTAAAAAAATTTCATCGGGGAACCTTCCCAAACTCTCTTTCCAGAAACTCTTTTTCAGAAACTCTCTTTCTCTTTTGTCTCTTCTTTTCAGCACTTGTTGGACACATAAGCTATTGTACTATCAGATTGCTTCCATCATCTTTACGAGGAACATACATTGGTCATTTAAACGACCCTTGGCACTCTCATCTAGCTATGAATAAATGAATGGAACTTTTACGCACCCGCTAAACCACATAAGGAGTATTATGAACCTCCTATTCTGAACCTCCAGCTCAAGTGCAAAAGTTCGCAGGAATTCTAAAGGACACGAAAGAATTCTACAGGATAAATCCCTTTTTGCTCCAAGCTAGAATGTTAAGTAATTTAGGATAAGATCTTTCCGAAAAAGACTATTGATGCCTCATTGCCAGCTTGGGGGCCCGATCAAAATTTTATCTCAAATAGTAGTATCAAGTTGTACGAAAAAGTAGAATGAAGCACAAACCGATGCTTCTCTGTCAAGGCTACTGTGTTACTGCATTCTACTGCATGCTACTATTAGCAAGACTGTAAGCTACTATAGCAAGACAGGATACTACTGGATACTACTGCTTACGATTGGCCCAGTCTGAGGCACATTATTATTATAGATTATTACATATCAGTACATGCAACGTTTTCATTCAACTATCCTATAACTACGCAGTCTAAAAAAATTTCATCGGGGAACCTTCCCAAACTCTCTTTCCATAAACTCTTTTTTCAGAAACTCTCTTTCTCTTTTGTCTCTTCTTTTCAACACTTGTTGGACACATAAGCTATTGTACTATCAGATTGCTTCCATCATCTTTACGAGGAACATACATTGGTCATTTAAACGACCCTTGGCACTCTCATCTAGCTATGAATAAATGAAGGAAACTTTTACGCACCCGCTAAACCTGGGAGTATTATGGAGAACATAAGGATGGTTCACACTAAGAACTCTAAGAGCGTGTCCGAATCCAGTCGCCCAGGAAAACTTCGCACAAAACTCTGCAATTAATTTTGCGAAAGTGTCCGAATTAGATAGTTTCATTTCTTCTTTGAAAAGTGGAGACTTTGCGTTTCAGCAGAAGATATCAACAACTTTGAGCAATACGGTAGTGAAATATTGGCCGATGCTCAGTAATTTTCGCGCATAATTAGCGGTCGAAAATCGGCGCGTACTTTCACGGCGACCACCGACGGGGCTTTATAAATCCTTTGGAATGTGAATTTTGATGACTCTAGGGACAGTAAGCACTCTGTTGTTTGGGAATTAGGTCAAACTTGAGGAGTTTCAGGTCATTTCAGTTCAAACTCATTCAGACAAGTGTGAACACAGTATCGTTTTTACGTTAAGCTTTCCAGGATTTGTATAGGATTGTAAGAACAGGTAGAACCATTCTAATTTATACTTCTGAGTTCTGATCTATTTTTGCCTGATGTTTTTTTCGTTGGAAAAGTAATACTCTAAGTAAATGTTTCTGTCACCCCACAGTGAAAAAAAACGCCGTATTTTTTATGATAGCCGTTTTTTCTCTTTTTATTTGATATTTATTCAAATGAATTTAGTCTGTCATTTTTACCCTTCAAACAACCATCTGTAACTATTAAATAGGGGTTTCCAGTCCATTTTCCCCTGGAAAACTCCTACTATTCATTTTTACATATCGTCACTTCAGCGCACCTTCCGCTTCTTCCTAAAAATTCCGCATAAAATGCTGCATCGTTGCAGCATTTCTCGTGACATTTTTCGAGGTATTAATTGCACGAAAAATTTCACGAAAATTCTAGTCCGAAACCAAAACGTTACAAAAATTGCGGAGTTAATGTAGTATTTTCTGTTCAAAAGTTGAATTCGGACACGCTCTTAAGGTTACGGCACAGAACTTCTGAAATTATACGTGCTGTATAAGAATGTCCGTGGTGAAACTTTCATCCCATCAGACTCGGTGTGGTAAAAAGTGTTCGGACCAGATTCTTAAAATTTATAAGTGTGCTATTCTTACCCAATCAGTGCATGTGCTGTAATCACGTGACTGACCTGGAAATGAGGATTGAAATTAGAATGAGCCCTCTGACTGGAAAATCATCATCTAGCTAAATCATGGTAGGCTACTATAATAGCACTTTGAGCTGTAAGCTATTTGCTATTTATTTGAAAGGAAGAAGAGAAACTCAAAACTCACTAATTAACTACATCCGAAACAGAATATAAACCAAATCAAATGCTAATTATTCCTGCAATGCCATCTGGCCACAGAAGGGGGTAATTGCAGGAATGAAGGATCAAGGCATGGGGATTTTCCACTTCGTTGAAAGGCTTGGAAATTCTAAATATATTAACTTGTTATGGGTGCGAGTGAATAGCTCGAGTTTGTTAACGGGATGGGTTTTCCAGCATGTGATGCAGTGAGGAATTTAATGCTCCCAAATGCATCGTCTGCCAAGGTTTTGTAAGTCCATAGCTTGTCAAATATTTGAGTAAATGATTTCTAGTGACTGACTATCTGAATTCCGGGTGAAACCTTCTGTGCTTCCACGTGCAAATGATTGTTAAAAAGTCTTTTAATTACACACCGACACAGGGTAATTAAAGAAAATCACGGAATTGTACATATATACATAACTTTTTTAAACACTCACATTTTAACATTCGCTATTTTGTTTATATTGTCGTTTAGTTTCGATTGCATGTAATTGATGGTTTGTCAAGTTCGCAACACGCTTCTATTGGTATTTTCTGGAACGGGTTATTTAGATTTTTTGAGACGGTAATCCCAAAGACTCATTTCCTCTCTTCCCCAGATTTCGTGGCATGTTCTCTAACCAAATTAAATTCTACAGTAAATACGTCTTACAGAGTGTTATACAGAAGTTGTTATAAATACTTTTAAGCAAATAATTTTAGCAATAAATTTAGCCGACCAAAGCGAGTCTCTGCCACGTTTCCTAACGCGTGTTTAAGTAACGTTACGTGTCTATATTATCTTTACATGATTTATGGCGTATGCACATACGATCAATCAAGGTCGGAATCATTACTCGGATACGTGAGGATATGCGCAGAGTATTTACCGATTTTCTTAGCAGGTTTTATCTCCCGACTAAAAACGGGAATGGAGTGGAAGGGGAACACTACAAGAGGAACAAGAGGAACACTAACTAAAAATGGAATGACATACGAATAAGAACAACTCTGCACCAGGAAGCACGCTACCAAAATGAATGAATGATGCATAGTCATTTCTTTTTTAGTCGTTTGCTTGGGCACGTGTTCCAGACACTTCCCGCGCACGAACCCAGGCCTGCCATTCCTCTTGCGTGGGCATGCTTAGACTCAAGTAAAAGAAGGACGATGGCTACTAGAAAACGGGTCTTGCTCCATAATCTGTAACTCGTGCCCAAACAAGCTAGAAAAAAGGAATGACGGCGCATCGTTCCCTTTTTCGAAGCAAGCCTTCTGGAGCAGCGTTCCCCTCTTTAGTATGTTGTTCCCTTTTTTAGCAGGCGTTCCCGTTTTTCGTACTTGTTCCCCCTACACCGTGCCATTCCGTTGCGTCCCTGTTTTGTCGATCCCCTTTTTTTCTGGGGACATTTTTAATTGAAGGGAAATCTCTTCATTTGCAATCTCTTTCAAGATTTCCTGTTCTTGCACGCAAGTCTGAAGGGTGTTCCCTTGAGGGGCGGAATCATCTCCGCTCATTCCTCTCTGTCCAAACTCCCCAAATGCATTCCCCTGTCTCAACTCTTTGACTCTTTACAAAAATACAGGAAGCACATTTGACCTCACCCTCACGAAATACCTTCTCCTATCATCAAATGGTAAGAAATTTTCGCTTATTGAAATAACCCACTTTGCCTCCTCCCTATTAAGCTTCGCTTTGTAATAAACTTCCTCCCCCACAGATCAGTAATATCGCCCCCTCCAAGCGGAACTGTTCCCGTTTCTTTTGTTTTATAGTCACCCGGTTCCTGGAACTCATTTCGGTTAAAGCCAAAGCTTGCTTGCTATACTCACAGCACGCCCACTTGTGATGGTTTGTAAACTTTCGGAAATCGTCGGTAGTGACGCCTGAACCGTGTCCAACTTGTGCTGCCATCCCCCCGAAAAATAAAACACGCAAACTTACTCCTGGTAATCTGGAACACACCCTAGAAAGCCAGATTTTCCGGATCTTTGACATCCGTTTTCATCGAAGGGGTCCGAAAGATTAAGCCAGACGAAAAAGTCTGAAAGCCAGGGACGATCGACACCCCAGATTCCGGAATCTGGAAGAGTAAAATAAGCAACAAAAATAATTTGCAAATGGATTGGACGGAGGACAAAAAAGAGTCACTGACAATTGTTACTTGGAGGGAAGAGATGAGCAATCTACGAAAATTGCAATAACAGCGGAATTAGCTCTCATCATTTCATGATATCCGGAAGGATTGAAGCGAAATTAGCTCTCATCATTTCATGGTATCCGGAAGAGTCTGTTCTTGCTCGAAATTGGTTGCTATGTAGGGCAAAAATGCTTCCTGTCTTAAATCTTGGCTGATATTGATCGTGACCCGCAGTAGCATAGGTTAGCATGGATTACTGGGATACGGTTCCAGAATATACCGATAATACTGGCCGCCGAGACATTAGGCTAAATTCACTTCAAACCCGAAAAAAACTGTTGAAGGTCGCATGCATATTCAACGGAACGATATCAAAACTCTTTCATACCGTATTTTACTAAACGTTCCAAAGTCACCTTCATAGCCTTTTGAAGGTTATATCCCAAACTTTCAGTCCATTTTATTTTATTTCTTTGTTGTTATGTAATAATTTTGACCATTTGAATTTTGATGAACCGTTTTTAGTGGAGTGTTCCTTTGAACAGTCCACTATTGCGAGTGCTGTAGAAGCTTTCGGCTTTCGGTTGTTTTCGGTTTTCGGTTCCCGGTTTTCACCTTTTGTTTTGGAGCTTATAACTCGTGAACCAGTGCATGTTTCAAGTTCAAACTTGGCACACTTGTGGACATTGGGGTCTACCTGTGCCTTTTGGGGGTCCCAAATATCAAGTTGAAAGCTGGTACAACTGTTCGCGCTGGACTCTAATTGTACTTACTAAGGGTCCCACCCTCCAAATCCACCAGGTTCAGGGGCAAGTGGGCCCAGATTGCCCATTGGGTGGAGATCAGAACCCGTGAACAATGACAGAGATTAAGTTGAAACTTGGTACAAGTGTTGGCGCTGGGGCCTCAGTTGTGCTTTTTAGGCCCCCCCCCCCATCCACCCACCTACTTCAGGGGAAATTGAGCCCAGATTGCCCAGATAGTGGAGTTCATACCTCGTGAACCATGATAGGCATCAATTTGAAACTTGGTCTAATTGCTTGGACTGGGATCTAGTTGTTCTTTTTGTGGTCAAAGATCCCCACACTCACCACTCTGGGGCAATCGGGACAAAACTGCACCGTGACTAAGATATTAACTTTACCACGACAGGAGCTAGAACGACGAACTTTCCTGTACCTATATCCTCTGGCTAAGAAGAAAATCTTGAGACTGTTCATGGGCAACTGGGCCCGGATTACCCATGATTTGAGATCTTGTGAACCGTTAAAATTATCAAAATTTAAAATCGATATACTTGATGATATTGGGGTCTGGTTTAATGTTACTCCCCCCCCCCCCTCACACCATTCCTCGGTTTCAATAGCTTGCAAACCATGGCCGATATCAGGTAGAAACTTGGAACAATTGTTGTCATTGGGGTCTAGATGTGTATGTTTATTCTTGTGAGGAGGAGGGTCCTGCCTCGAACATCCGGGCTTTTATGACACTACTAGGCGCAGATTCCCCGGTGAATTATTTGCGTAAAATAGACCACAATTAGAGATACGACATTTAAATTCCGTTTCCCTGCGGTTTTTTAGGCTCTAGCATATACTTTGATTGATTGATTGATTTATTGTATAACTCAGGTACAAATTTTTGTGGTTATCCAACCAAATTGTTTGACCTTGACCTTGATACTTTGGGAGGGCCTGGCCTTACCAGGGGCCAGATTGCCCATGTGCTAAGTCGGTGAATGAGGACACTCATCAAATTAAAATCTCGTATACTTGTACACAGCACTTTTCATAAGATGCACATTGCGTTTGTTTGGTTTCATGTTTCGCAAAGAGTTTAAGGTGTCAATTAGTCATAACATGTGTTTTGGCGTTAGGAAGGGGATGATGAAATGGGAAACGAAACACATTTCTAGGTTGATTAAGGCAAAGCCAGTAGTGTATTGGAACAAGCCTACGGAGTTTATACGAAGCAAAACTGGAAATACAAAGATGGACAATGCTATGATTGGAGATCGAATTATGATTTCGCGAAGGGATTGCGTTTCTAAGTGAATTAACATGTGTTCTCACGTGGAAGTTGTCAGATGAGATGCATTTTGAAAATTTATGACTTTGACATTAGGGTGTTCGAGCAAGGTAGTAAAAAAAAGGGTGTTGGAACAAACCTACAGTACTCATAGCGAGCATAACTGATTGTATAAGAGATGGCCTAAGCCGTGTTTGGAAATTCTTTGAGAGCTCAATTGTTGGTTTCACGAATAACTAATATTGAACGTTACGGGAAGTTGAGAAATCAAAGTCAGTTCAGTTAATTCTTTTACACTCCACGTCTGAGCGCTTGCGCACTTGTTTATTTTGTCTATCGCTATTAATTTGTTTGAGATATATTGTAATAGCAATTATGACAAACTACTTTTGCAATTCTTCTAACCTGTCATTTTAATTCGTGCTTGATTTTGATGACTTGTACTTCAAAATCGTGCACTGTTAATGTATATAACTGAGGTTATAATTGTAAATAGATTATTTTATGGAATATTATGGATGAACAACCGAACTGTAATTGTAACTGTTAGCATAAATGCAGGTTTTGATACGGACTTTAAACCCGGTTCAGGCGAGTTTATGAAACCATTCATACTGTAAAAGGAAAATGGCCTTTTGACTAGCCTCTGAACTACGCACATTTGCAGTTTTTACAATTCGGTCAAATGGACTGTTTGCAAGACCTGGAAAACCCCGACAAAGCCGTGACACCATTATTACTATTTATTTTAACCCACGTCACAAACAAGCTATGGGATCGACTAAAAAGAGGCACGGCACGGCACAGGAGGCACGAGTAATAAAAAGAGATTAGCAAGCAGTAGAAGTAGACAAGTACGTGAGAGTTCGTAACTCCATAGCCTAAAAGAAGGCACGTCAGAACATGGTTCCTTCCCCTCACTCTGAACCCTGAAAGAGACCTTTTAGTTTTGGTGCCTTTTTTTAGTACTTGTGCCTCATATACTATATCGTGCCGTGCCGTGCCTCTTTTAGTCGATTCCACAAGTTATGACGCTTGTGGAGTAAAAAAAAATTACACATTAATTTTACAACCAAAATAAAAAACTTAATCAAATAGACGGAGGTACGAAAGGCTGACGAACGCTGACTCCGACAGCCTCTTGCGAAGGACCGCCAGCTTAGATGGAACGACGATAATTACATCCTTTCTTCGTTCTAACGTAATCTACTATAAAGGCAGGATTTAGGCAGAAACAAATCTATCTGAGGCATTAGACAGAAACCGGAATGTAAAGGAAATCCATCAGTAGTAGGAATGTAGGTATCAACTCCCATACCAGCAAAACTGGCAGGCGTGTCGTGTTTTGCTAATTTTGAAGTATTCTTGAACTTCTTTATAAAGAAGGCTTTGTAAAGATGGTGGGGTGATCTAGCGCCAGGATTCGGAAGTGTGTGATTGGGTAGGCTACTGTCAAAATACCTCCCAGCAGAGAAGGCATTCTTGAACCGCTTTGTAAAGAAGGCTTTGTAAAGATTGTGGGATGATCTAGCGCCAGGATTCGGAAGTGTATGATTGGACAATGTCAAAATAGTATTACAAAGAAAATGGCTTTAAAAACTTTGGCAGTGTCTTGAACTCAGTATGTTTTATGTTTTACTGCTTGAAAATTGGCCAAATATTAAAGAAGAAGAGATGTGTTCAACCAACATCCACAAACGCTATAATATACATTTATATATATATTATATTTTATATTATTATTATTATATACTATTATTACATTTATATTATATATATATACATATTTATATATTTTATTTATAACCAGCCAAACACACAAGGTGGTAGCGGAAGTAAAGAGGACAACGAAAAACAACGCAAGAGAAATAACAGTAGGGAAGGTCGGGGTTGAACCGGACGCGGGTTGAACCGGAAAGTTTCAAGTGTGAGCAGCCCCTAAGGTAGAAAATCGCGAAATAATTATCTGGGACTGGCAACTGTGTTCTAGCTCATGGGACGAAATTTGAAGACTCAGTTGCAAACCATTTCCCAACCAGGCGACTTCGTTTTTTTACCAAATTATTCGGATTTCCGATTTCATTTTCATTTTCAGTTCGGGAAGAATTTAATTGTTTTTTTGTGGGTGCGCGATAGTTTAGTCCAATGTAGGTTCAATTCTGCATCTTACTAGCCTATTAAGGGGTTCCTATTGCTTTCTGTTTTTGCCTGGTTTTCATTTTCGTAGAAATGGTCACTGTGGGGTTGAACCGGACACATTCTGGGGGTTGAATCGGACATTATTTTAGAGGTCCGGTTCAACCCCCTCTGTTCGGATCAAAATATTTACCTGTTTCTGCAATTTTAAAAAGCAGGATAAAGGAGTTGTACCCAAGCTTCTGAAATCAACTGCTTCTGGTTGAACAAATTGTACTCAACAAGAGCTTTCTTTTGAGTTCGATTTTTCAGAGTTGTCGGTTCAGTGGTATGTTTGCATACTCCTACTTTTCTCCAATGAATGAAAACTTGATTAGCTTTGTGGTGCTACGTATTCGGTCACATTCAAAGCTCATCTTAACAATGTCCGATTCAAAACACCACCCTTACGAACCAACCCCACCGGTGGGGCTGAACCAGACGGTTTTTTTTTTAAATGGTCTAGTGCCAAAACGAGTAGAAATTAAATTCTCAAAAAATTACAGGACATGCCAAATGTCATTACCTTTCTTTTCCACTTTTCAAAGAGTTTCCAAATTCTATAGAAATAGAATTATCAGCCAATAACGAAAACGTACGGTTCAACACTGACCTCCCCTTTAAACAAACAAAATTTAAATATAATTTCTAACTGGGCCTGAAAAATTCATGAAAAACATCATGAAATCGTAGACCAGGATGCCTACCTTCAATTCAAGCGTTTTTTTTTTTCGTTTTTTTTTACTAGGAGTAATATTTCTGTCTATTGTTTGAAGATCACCTTCTACTTTTCAGTATTTGAGAAAAAGTGCTCGATGAACATCTGCGGACGCTGATATCGTATCGATCTCCACAAATGACACAGGAAGATATGCATTACATACCTGTTCGAGAAAAGTTACTAAAGGCTGACTTCAGACATCGAGGTTGATATCGGAAAAAACTCAGAGACGGTCACTGATAATAACCTATCCAAGCCGAAGGCGAGGTTGATATTTTTAAATGGCTATTGAGGTTGATATTCCGATATCAATCGAGATGGAGGTGTGTTAACTGTTATAACTTTATCGAACAAAAATCGTCTCCGGAGGCTGATATGACTTAAATCAAAAATATAAATATGTACTACTAGCTTGGGTATTTCACGACATTATACCTTTCAGTGCCGAAAGTTGAGATGGTCGACGATCACGGCCAAGTCATTGAAGAGAAGATCTATAAGACCGGCAGTACAATCGAGTTGAAATGCGTCATCAGCCAAGTCCCTTCTCCAGCTGCAAATGTCATGTGGAGGCATGGAATCAGATTACTCAATTACGACACGTCCAGAGGTGGAATAAGGTAAATAGAATAAACTCTCTAGCTGGCGAAAGGTTGCGCTAAGGGCTTCAGTCAAGTTACTCCTATTTCTGAAAATACTGACTGGTGTGAAATGAAATTAAAAAAAATAACGAAATGAAATAAGAATACTAGGATTTTTCGGAAGAAAAAGGGACACTTGTGTTCATAAATAGTGTTGTCGACAGTACACTGTCGGAAGTTTCATAACAGACAACAGAAGGATGCGCGGTTTCTTCAGATCAATGTAGATCTGTTGTGTTGCAAAACGTTATTCGCGAAACGAACAGCAGAATAAGTATTGCCAGGAAGAGCAAAAAAAAGGCCAAAAAAGCATCTAATGACTTTTTTGTTTCTCGTCATGATGTCGGAAAATTCAGCAGATAGCTTTTTGCGATTTTTCGGCTCTTCCTGATGGCAACGCTGGTTATGCATAACATTTTCAAACACAACAGAGATTGTCTGTTGAAACTGCGCATCCTTGTGATATTATGAAACTTCGGACAGTGTAGTTGGCAGCGCCAAACGGATTTTTCTGCTAATTTTATTCGAGCAATATTTGGCCCTTCGTGGCAAGGGTCCTTCTCAGGCACAAAGCTAGTAAGTGAACCTGTGATACAACAAGAGCTGTAAGCTCATATGGCACTTGCATGGGTTAAGATGATTTGATTGATAAAAAGTAAGTTTCGACTTTGCGGTTGAGATGCGCACTCTAAGGGAGCTGGAACTTCATTTGTAAGCAAAACCCTTGAGGCAAAAATGCTAATGGGCTGATGGGCATCATGAAAATACAGATATTGCTTAAAAGAATTTTTTTTTACTTTGCGATCAAGATTGGTACTATAAGGAATAATCAGATTTGGGAAGTAGCAATTTCTAAGCAAATGTTGTTGAGTCTCCAATATTCCAGCGAAGTTTCATCGTCCTAGTACATCTGGAAGTACCTTAACGCGCGATCATCGGAATCCCAGACCCTCCCCCCTCCTCCAACTCCACCCACAATACCCGAAAAATCCGGTTCTGTAAATGATTAATCCATAGCATCTGTTTGTCATTGCCACGAAGTTCAATCCAGATCACACCAGTCTAAGCGGGTCAAGTATTTTCCGCCCTCCCCCCAATAATTGCCGGATTCGGTCCGGAAATGAAAAAGATCACCAGAGAAAAATGTCCTCTGTTTCATTATTAAATTTCGCTCGAATCCGATCACCCGTTCCAAAGTTACGCATGACTCAATATTCCGGATTCCCCTCCCTCAACCCCCCCCCCTAAGATTATCATATCGAGGATTTTTTGTTTTCCAAGTCAGTTTGACCGGGTTCCTGATATGCCTTCCAAGTTTCGTCGTGAAAATCCCCCAAAAAACGGAATTCCGGGAAACCCCCTCCTCCCCCCCCCTCAAGTGTCCGGATCCAGTCAAATTATGTAAAAGATTTATATGGATCAGATGTTTGTTCTTCCCAGCAAGTTTCACTCCGATACCATCATTCTAACCGTTTCTCGAGATTTCCGGTCCACCACCCCCCCCCGGCTCCCCCACGGTGCCCGTAGCCAATCCGATTCAGTAAATGACTTACCTAGAGCATCTGTTTGTTCTTCCCACAAAGTTCCATCCCGATCCCTCCATTCTAAACAGGTCACGTATTTTCCGCCCCGCCCCCCAATAGTTGCCGGATCTGGTCCGGATATGACAAAGATCATCGGAGAAATGTCCTCTGTTCAATTCTTAAATTTCACTCGAATCCGATCACCCTTTCCAAAATTACGCATGGCTGAAAATTTCGGATTCCCCTTCCTCCACTCCCCCCACCATTATCAGATCGAAAATTTTTTTATTTTGAAGTCAGTTTAATCGGGTCCCTGATATGCCTGCCAAGTTTCATCGTGAAAATCCCCAAAACCACCATCACCGGAATTCCGGGAAACCCCCTCCCCCCCCCCATAAGTGTCCGGATCCAGTACAATGGTCTAAAGGACTTATCTAGAGCAGATGCTTGTTCTTCCCAGCAAATTTCATTCCGATCCCTCCATTCTAACCGTTTCTTGAAATTTCCGGTCTCCCCCCCCCAACTCCCCCCCTGGCTACCGAATCCGGTCAAGACTTTAAACAGGACATTACAGATATATATTCTATTCAGTTATGAAGTTTCATTACAATCCGATCACCCGTTCGAAAGTTACACACTTCTCATTTTCCCGGATTCCCCTGCCCTCCACTCCCCCCCAAAATGGTCGGATCAGAAAACTGATTATTTCTAAGTTTGTTTGGTTTGGTCTCTGATATGCCTGCCAACTTTCATGGTCCTAGCACAACTGGAAGTACCCTAACTCGAAAAAGTGTGACAAAATGCCCTAAATTTTCAAGTTTCCAGCGCCCCCACTCCCCCGCATATGGTCGGATCGGGAAACTTATTATTTCCAGGCTACTTTGGTCAGGTCCCTGATATTCCTGCCAAGTTTCATTGTCCTAGCTCATCTGGAAGTACCCTAACTCGGAAAAGTGTGCCAAAATGCCCTAAATTTTCAAGTTTCCAGCGCCCCCACTCCCCCGCAGATGGTCGAATGGGGAAACTGATTATTTCCAGGTTAGTTTGGTCGGTTCCCTGATATGCCTGCCAAGTTTCATTGTCCTAGCACATCTGCAAGTACCCTAACTCGAAAAAGTGTGACAAAAAACTCGGACCGACCGACAGACCGACAGACGGAATTGTGTTCGGTATATGGCACTTGAGCCAGAGGCTGCAATATGGCACTTGAGCCAGAGGCTGCAAGTGCCATAAGAATACAGCGAATCTAATGAACATTTAATTTATTATCACATTTGGTGTTAAGCTTTTAGCTTGCCTTATGAGCGGGCGAACGATTAAATTCAAAGGTTCATTGACCTTTCTTCAATTTCTGAATAATGAAGACTAATGTTGGGTGAAAATTTTGTTGAAATTTTGCAAAAAAAAAGTTCACATGCTCACTATAACCAGTCCTACCGACTGTTTTTTCCCCTTTTTCTGCTATCTCAATCAACTCACCCTTAAGTCCTTGCCCATGACCATTGCTTGGCGCTGGCTCAGACCTCACAAGTTCCGGCCGGATTCCGCAGAAGCCAGAAATATACGCCTGAACCGAAAGCCCAACGGATATGAATGAGGGGTGTCGAGGTCTAATAATCAAAGGAAATATCCAGCCTTATCAGGGGGTGTAGTGTTTATTGTTTAGACAGATAGATAAATGTTCTTATCCACCCAAAACCTCCCGTTCCTGACGCCAAATTTATGTGTTGACATCACAGAGCTAAGGTACGGAAATACTATCGTATCAGTAAAGCTTCTTTATATAAAGTCACAAAAGAAGGTAAAAAAAAACTCTTACCCTTAGTTTACCTTAATTACCTTATTTCGCACTTTGAAGCAATTAAGGTCCGATAGATCTGTGTTGCTCCGTGAGTGATGATGGTTGATATCTGTTACTGATCTGGGTCTTCCCAGCAGTATTTTCAATCCTTGCATGACCACTCTTTATGCACTGGCTTCTATAAAGCTTCAGGAGAAGTTGCTGACACTGTAGATTCGTTTACAACTCTTTCGGAAAAGAAGTTTTGACCCACTCCCGTTTTCACGTGGAATTTGGGTAGTTTCTTGGAATGGTCTCTTGTATGCGGTTGATTGAACTTGAACAGGTCGAGGGGACCAGTCTTGTCATTGGAGAGTTTACAGGCAGTTACCGTACCATGTCATCTCGTCTGCGGCGGTACACAAATGTTGGTAGTTAGAGTTTGTTCAGTCTTTCTTCGTAGGGGAGGTCTTTATGACGATCTATGACCTTGGTGGCACGTCTCTGTACAACCTCAAGAAGTTTGATGTCACCTCCGTATTGGAGAGAAGCTAGCAGGTTCTAAATCGAGGTTGGGTCTCACGATGGCATAATACAGTGTGAGAAAGACTTTGGGGGATCTGCTTGTAATAGATCTCTTGAGTAGGCCAAGTCCTGCGTTGGATTTTGAAACGTGCTTTGTGTGGTAGTGGAACTTGAGCTGGTTGTCAACGAGTACACATAAGTCCCATTCTTCGTTGTGGGTCTGCAGATCTATCTGGGTTCGCTTGTCAGGATCCCACTTCAAGTAAACTGCGTTTCCGTTATTTAGTCCATAGTGTTAGACGGCGCATTTGCTGATGTTGAATGATAGTATAGCCATTATTCGGCCCACTCCTGGATACGGTTGAGATCGGCTTGAAGGCTTGCACTATCTGCCGGACCGTCGTTGTCGTTGTCGTTGTCCGTCCGTTGCCTAGTCGTTGACAAAGATAAGATAAGATTTATTTCCGGACAAGCACAAAGGGCCATGGAAACAACAAAACAGCACAAAAACGAAACCATAACCTCAACCACTATTTACAAAAAACTTTGCCTGTGAATCATGGCTACCTTTAGGAATCTTCCCAAGTGTCTAATACCTCTAAAACTTCTACTTTTCAAAATTTGTTTAAACCTTTCCTCCCCACAAATCATTTCCCCAAATATTTCCTTCCTCAGGTCTTTAAACTCCTGACACTCACACATTAAATGGAAAATACATTCATTCATTTTACCACACATCGGGCAGAAGTAAGGACCACGGAGCACTCTAACCTTACCCAAATATTTCCTTCTTAGTCCTACCGGTAAACAATCTGCCCTCAGGCTGATTATAAGTTAAATTTGGTCTAATGGAATTCCCGCCTTAAAATAAATTTCTTCCCCCCATGTCTCCTTGGCTGCAGCATAAAACCTCAGGGAATCCGAAGCAGCCAGCGTACACTGCCAATCTTGCACCTCCTGTTCTCTTAGCCGACTCTCGACTTTTTTTGCAATACTTCCTATGTTATCCCAACCTTTTCCCTCATTCCAAATATATATATCGATATATATCGAGAAGATGGCTGGGCCAAGGACTATACCTTGTCGGACATCACTGAAGACATCGCGAGGTTTGGAGTATATCTTCTGGCCACTAGATCCTAATAGTCTGACCCTTTGTGTGCGTTTTGGAAGGAAATCCATGAGGCCATCGACTGTCGCCTCGTTCAAGCCTACCGATAGGAGCTTGAGGCAGAGCCGCCTATGAGGAACTTTATCGAACGCCTTGGCTAGGTCTAGGAGAATCAGGTCAACTGGTACACCGGCGTCGAGAAGCTTGGTGATTATGTTGTAGCTTTCAAGCAGGTTGGTTTCCACCGATTCGTTGCGACGGAATCCATGTTGATTGTTGGAAAGTATCTTGTGGGTCGGTAGGTGTTCATGGATTAAGTCGTTCGATTATCTCTAGAAGTTTGGCAACGGTGGATGTTAGGCTGATTGGCCAGTAGTTCTCTGGTCTGGATTCGTCCCCTTTTTTGAAAATGGGAGCCAGGTATGCTTCTTTCGAATCAGATGGAATAATACCGGAGTCGAATGACGACTGGAAGATGTTTGAAAGGGGTGCAGCGATGATACTTGCTACCTTTTTCAGTAACGTAGGATGGATATTGTCTGGGCCAGCTGATTTGTTGCCGTGGAGGTTTGAAAGTCGCTTTAGTACGGCGGCTTCGTCTACGGTAATTGTAATCATTTGACTGGTGGTGTTGGATTCAGGAGCAGGTGGAAGTTGGCCATCTGGTTCGGATTTGAAGACGGAAGCAAACTGTTTGTTTAGAATCTCTGCCATTTCTCGAGGATTGGTTGCTTCACTGTTGTCTCCCCTCACCAGACGTTTGATGTTGCGACGGTTATGGTCTTTGCTTGAGACGTAGTTTCAGAATTTCTTGGGGCTATATTTGCAGTCGTCTGCGAGTTTCGATTGACAGTCCAGATGCAGTTGCTTAGTCATTTGGCGCAGCATATTCCACGCAGTAGCAAACTTCGCGTAGTCCCATTTTGTACTGTAGCTTTGTCCCATTTCATTTTGTACTTTTTTGTTCAGTAGCGGGATTTGCGGTTTATCTCTTTCCTGGTTTCTCTGGTCATTTATGATACGACTTTAGGTTCGGGGATCATTTTGAAAGATGTTCCATTTGTCATCCACAGTTCCTTGGAGTATCATACCCCAACTGGTATCAGATAAATTTGCTCTGAATCAACTTTCCTGACAAGCCTGTTGGTTATTTTCTTGATCGATGTCTGGATTTCTAGCAGTGGTGGTCACTCTTTCCAAATGGTAACTGACTTTCTCGACTAATTATGGGTTGTTCACGAAAGCTAAGTCGAGGAGGTATGGTTTGTGGTACAAACGGAGGATGAGGAAAAGAAAGATCATGGATACACTGGATGAATGAGGATAACCAGTCTTACGGGCATTTCCATGGTGACATTCTATAAGGGAATCCCCTTTTCAGATTATATCGGGGAAGTTAAAATCTCCAGCAATGAGCAAAACCTCTGGTTAGGATATTTTATGGCTGTGAATTTTTCGACACTAATAGCTACCTGCACTGTCAGAAGTTTCGTTACAAACAACAGCAGGATGCGCGATTTCAACAGACAGTGCGTAACAGACAACACTTGAGATATCTGTTGTGTTGGAAAACGTTGTACATGAAATGTTATGCAGAAAAAGCGCTGCCAAAAAGAGCCAAAAAACAGCCAAAAAACAGCCAAAAAAGCATCTACTGACTTTTTTGTTCGTCATGATGTCGGAAAATTCAGCAGATGCTTTCTGGCGATTTTTTGGCTCTTCCTGATGGTAACGCTTGTTATGCATAACGTTTTCAAACGCAATAGACAACATCCGAAGTGTTGTCTGTCACGCATTGTCTGTTGGAACTGCGTATCCTTCTGTTGTCTGTTGTGAAACTTCTAAGAGTGTAGCGAGGTAGCATTTTTGCCAGCTGTTCAGAAGTAAAAATACTTCTATGGATTGGGCGATTCAGATTTGACAACAACTCCATGCAGGGTGCTCCACGCCTTCGTTCATGCTTTCGGGCTATTCCTATGGATGTTTCGTAGGAATGCAAAATCAGTAATGTACCGCCATCTGTACGAGAAGGTAGTGTCTTGCCAAAGTCTTAAATAAAAGATTCGTACATTAGTTCTTCACCTCCGTGAACGGTACCAAGAAGAATACTAACATACATCGTCACAACAATTATACAGTAGTGGCAACGGTTATATACCAGATCGGACGGATTATATAGTCATTCGGAATATTTTGATACCCAAAACCTAAGACCAGACGAAAAAATTAACAGAGGGTTGACTTCGAGGGTTGACTCATTGTTTTTGTTTTACTATCCAGGTCAGGTATGGATGAGGTCCAACCAGGGAGATCCCCCCAAAAATTAATTCGTGTATACGGCCCTGTCAATGCCCTTTCCAAACCAAACCAACCAGGTCAAATGCACAAGCTTGAGTACCCATCGAAACCTTTCGTCTTGTTTGCTAAAGCAGTTAGCTAAAGCAAATTAAATACTCCGACTTTAAGCCTCTTTCAGCATAATGGCTCTCACAGTTCCCGGGGTATAATTGTGTAATTATCCGAGTTGCTACTGTTGAGAACAAGTCAGGGCAACTATTCAGATGAGCTCGAAGGAACCCTAGTTTCAGTAATAATGAGTTCCGGTTCGTTGCAGGCTCGTTCACGGCTAGATGATTAAATATACAAGAGGAACATGGGGCAATTGTGACAACATTTGGGAAACCACCGAGTATTTTCATTTCCCCGCTTTTAGTTCTAATTAGAATATGAAAATACGGAAATTTGACACTGATATAATTAAATCTTGCCTTGACATCTATGCCGCAGTATGAATACGACATAAGAACGGATTATAGGGCTAGAAATCGGTTTGATGGGGAATCCCCTCGGTATTTCCCTTTCTCTACTTTTGTTCTTCTTAGAGTACGAAAATTATATCTGACACTGACATTGGTGCCCTCAGAGCATCTGAGCCGAAGTCAGCATACGACCCTGAAAAATTCAACGACTAGAAATACCTATCCCGCACACATAGCTCGCCCCGGAATCCGGCTGAAACCGGAAAATTTGTTATAAATTAAATTTTTATTTTAAGTTGATTAGATGTTGGATAAAGGAGCAAGGAGATACGCTGAATTCATTTTTGAGCTCTATTTTTTCGCCGGACAAGTAGTTCCGGTATTCCGCCGAAACCGGGAAATCGGCAGAAGTAAGGCAGGAAGTTTCGTCAAAGTAGATATGACTTATATGGGTAAACATACATGCTGCATCCATATCTGAACTTGGTTTCTCAGGTGATTAGCTATTTGGCCTTAATCTGTTTCTAAATTTTAATATTAAAATGTTCAAGGAGTCTGGCGAAAACAAGACCCAATTGTCTGGATCAAATATTGAACTTTTGGGATCCCATCGAAACCTTTGGTCTTGTTTCAAAGGTTTTGAAGGTTTCTTGTTTTGCTGGCTGCGCAGTGACATTGAAGAATCTCTGGACATTCGACAATTTCACTTTAGGCCACAGCACAATACATTATCTCTCACTCCTGCTTGACGAAGTCTTTAAACATCTTGAAAAACACCTTCTGATCGCCGACCTTATCAAAGCGTTTGACTACTTCGATGACGGAAAAGTTTCATCGCGGCTATAGACATTGGTGAAGTTAAGTTCCTTGTCCAGATGATGTCTAATCTTCTGACTGACAGGTGAAACTGTGTACGGCTCAGCAATGAATACATAATGCCGCATATTAGGATAACCTGTGGGGCTTCACAAGGGATCTTTCTCGGGTCCTTGGCCTTTTTGACTGTAGTCAACAAACTAGGACGAAAATAAGAAATCACTTAATGTTTACTGATGGCCTCACACTTATTTTTCCGCGTGAGCTGCGAGGAAATGAAGATCGGATGCTCCATGATACAATCGCCGATCTCCATCAACAGTGCTAGGCTGTCAAATTAGAAGTCAGTGTATCCAAAGTCATGTCATTCGATTTAACTTCAGGAAACCCGTCTTAAAATCAGTTGAGTCAGAATCGTCAATGACTGCTAAGGTACTTCCCGATGAAGAATTTATCTCAAAATAGTACTATGAAGTAGTACGAAAAAGTTGCATGCAGTACTAACGATGCTACTACATGCTTCAACTTCAAGGCTACCGTGTTACTGCATACTACTATATGGTACTATTAGCAAGACTGGATGTTACTATGGCAAGACAGGATGCTACTGGATACTACTACATAAGATTGGACCAGTCTGAGGCACATTAAATGATAGTATTCTTTGCTATTACATAGTATTACATGCAACGTTTTCGTACTACTACCATACTACTACGCAGGCTACACATTTTTCATCGGGTTAGCGTCATTCTAGATGATAGCCTCCAATGAAAATCTCAAGTGGAAAAAACTATTAAAGATGGCTGTGCAACCTTTCATTCCTTTCATTTCTCACAAGAATTCATAGATGTAAAGCACGTCGTAAGAAATAAGTTCATGAAACACTTCTTGCAAATAGTTGTCGGAATCGTCTACGGAAACTGAAAAGTGTCTTAAAATTCTTGGCGTAATTCTGGAAGACAACCTCTAAGAAACCTTAAGTGGAAAAAATAATAAAGATGGCTGTGCAACCCTTCGTTTCCTTTTTATACCTGAAATGGTTTGGGGTTGCATGCCAAGAACTAGCCACACTTCAAAAAACTTATGTCAGGCCCTTTTCAGACTACAGCTGCCAAATTTGGCATCCGGGGTTAAGCTCCGTCTGTCGAAATTGAGCGACTGCAGAAGAGACAATGTAGAATAATACTTAGCCACAATTACTCATCCTACAACGAAAGCCTTTAAATCATCTGCATCGAAAAACTGTCTGAAAGAAGACGTAATCTTCTCATGCGTTTTGGCCACCAAACTCTGAATTCTGGACATCACTGGACCATCCTTCCGGACTTCGTTATACCCTCTATTGGCACTAACACGAGAAGCAAGGATGACCTGAGATCCGAGCTTCTTTCCCCGCTAACGAGATCTTCGAAAATTATACCTAAAGTCATTCGTCGTACATTTCGCGTCTGGTCAATTTCTTGTCACGTCTACTTAACTTTTACGTTCGTTTCAGAATTTTTGTTTGTTTAGTTTGATTATATTTGATGGTGCAAAACGGAAGAGTCAGCTACATTTTATTAGAGCTATATTTCGTCCCTTCTTGGCAAGGGTCCTCTTCAGGCTCAAGCCGCTCAAGCTGGAAAATTAACTTCTGGAAAATTAACTTTTTGAAGTTAATTTTCCAGCTTGAGTGGCTTGAGCCTGAAATTTTACCTAAATTGAAATTATACCGAAAATTATACCTAAAGTCATTCGTCTACATTTCATGTCTGGTCAATTTCTTGTCACGTCTACTTAACTTTTATGTTCGTTTCAGAATTTTTGTTTGTTTAGTTTGAGTATATTTGATGGTGCAAAACGGAAAAGTCAGCTACATTTTATTAGAGCTATATTTCGGCCCTTCTTGGCAAGGGTCCTCTTCAGGCCCAAGCCGCTCAAGCTGGAAAATTAACTTCTGGAAAATTAACTTTTTGAAGTTAATTTTCCAAGCTTGAGCGGCTTGAGCCTGAAGAGGACCCTTGCCAAGATGGGCAGAAATATAGCTCTAATAAAATGTAGCTGACTTTTCCGTTTTGCACCATCAAATATGATTCGCAGTCAGCTTGGGCTGAAGGACTATTTAGTTTGAGCTTAATACGTGTTGTTCTTGAGTGTTTTTTCCTATTTCTACCCGAGTTAGCCTAGTGCTATTATGGTCTAAATAAAATTGATAGATCGATTGATATATTGTCGCCCTGATAGCAGTCAGAATACTAAGAAAGAAAAGATTCAAATGCTGGAAATCGGTTTAGAGGGACATCCCAACCTTATTTCACTTTCTGTACCTTTTATTCTAACTATAATAGGAAAATCAAATACAGAAATCGGATTCCACTGTTCCCACGACATCTGATCCAATGTATGAATACGACAGATTAATTCAGTATCCGACGGTATTTCAACTTTTCTACTTCTGAGTATGAAAATGAATTACGAATATCAAATTTCTTGACTTTTGGTTCTAATTTTAGTACGAAAATTAACTTCAGAAGTCTGACTCTCGTGTTGCCACGAAATCTGAGCCGATGTCAGAATACGACTCATTACTGAATAAAGGACTAGAAATCGGTTTAAAGGGGAATTTCCACGGTATTTCAATTCCTCTACTTTTGAATCTAATTAGAGTATGAAAATCAAACACAGAAATCTGACTCAAATGTTGCCTTGATATCTGAGTTAAGAGCTGGAAACAGGTAGCTAGGGAAATCCCCACGGCATGAATACTGAAGAGTTAGAGTTGATAGTCCAGTATGGAAACCTGACACGCATTTAATGTTGCCGTGAAATTT